>JAWDJD010000005.1:265012500-265612500 GCA_035047305.1 Bradypodion pumilum
TCCTCCTAATCAAGCAAGCATTGAAGGCTGCCGCCCCCCCCCCTTGCTGTGCCTTTGCCCCCAGACTTGCACAAGTGCTAAGCCTAACTTGGTGCTTTATTTTTAAAAATAGACCTGGCCACATTGATTTTTGGCTTAGGAATGGATAATGCCTTCTTATCACCATAGGGGTTATTTTGTGTAGGGAGGAGCGGGGGGGGGGGGGGGGGGCGGTATAGGAAAGATGCTTTAATGAGCATTGACTGGCCTGGGGAGTTGGAAAGGGAACCCAAGAGAAGTTGCCATTGTCTCACCCCGTGATTGACAGTCCGGCTTAAACAAATGCTTGTGGGGGTTCACAATGTTGTTTGATTTGTGCATTGGCTTTGTTAGAAGGCAAGGGGCCAGGTCCAGATGGATTCCCCCCACCAAGTCATTTGGGGAACCCCTGGACATGCAAAATGCAGGCACAGCTTAGAGCCATGATGGCGAACCTTGGCATGCCAGGTGTTCTTGGACTTCAATTCCCAGAAGCCCAATTCCCTGTGAATCCACACAAATGGGTTTACTGCCATACCTGTCAAGTTTTGGATTCGGAAATAAGGGAAATATCCCGGCAAATACGGGATACTTGACAGCTATGCTTATCCTGTGCTTCCCTCCAATGGTAGCAAAAGGCATTGCAGTCTAATTAATAAGGGATGACGGTGGGAAAGAGGGTAAAATAAGGGGTTTTCCCGGCTAATAAGGGATACTTGACAGCGATGGTTTACTGCACGTACGCGTGTGGAATCTCAGGGACTTGGGCTTCTGGGAATTGATGCCCAAAAGCATCTGGAGTGCCAGTAAACCTATTCGTGTGGATTCACAGAGACTTGGGCTTCTGGGAATTGATGTTCAAGGACACCTGGAGTGCCAAGGTTCTCCATCACTGGCTTAGAGGTACCCTTAGATTCTTGTTGCTTCTTCTAAAGAAGCAAGAGTCGCTGGTACTCCGCTCCGTGCAAAAGTTCTTCTTTTGTGTCCCGATCAAACCTTGGACTGCCAAAATGAAGCAAGCCACTTTCTTTGCTTTGTCGTTGGCCAAATGCAAGTCCTCGTCGGTGCATGTTTATGGCAGCAATTAGCAGGGCAGTAAATGAGCCGGATTCTCACCATATTCCCACTGTCCACCATCAGCCCCCACTTGAGCCTGTGGGTCTTGCATTTAGGGACTCGAACCCTCAGCCTATTCAGGGCCCTCCAAGTGATGTAGGGGAGGTTGAGATCTTCTTTTGCGTGGCTGGAAAGACTAAAATAGTCCCACAGGCATCTGCCAGATTGGTCCGTGTGGGGTTGCACAACCCTGCACATTTATCATCCCTCTTTATCTTTCTATATCTGCTATTTTTGCAGCCTGGCAGCGATCGATTTCCCGGCAAATTGTTTCCACCCACTCTTCATCTGGTCCAAGGATGAGCCAGATTATGGATCTGGGAGCTATCCGGGCACGATACGAGGGGCGCGGGAGGGAACAGACAGCATTAGTGCATTATCTTGAGTAATCCCTGATGTGCTCAATAACGCTGCTTCGGTATTTTCAAAGTGTCGTTTATTAAATTTAAAGCACACGATAGGTTTATATAAAGCGTGATGGTCACATCGAAAGCTTGCGTTACTTTCCCATTGGCCTAATGAAGCATACTGCCCTGGTGTGTATCTTTTGAACCTATGCTAATGTGGGTATGCATGCTTTTTGATTTGGATAAAATTCACTGTACAATAACAATGGAGGGCTGTGTTGTTATTTCCATTTTGCATGTCCAGGAACAGCCTGATGTGGGAGAGATATAGCTGTGACTAGCAGCAATGATGGATAAATAAATCTTCCATGTTTAGAAAGAGTCTATCCCCTACAGTAACGGAGTAGACCATACAGCCAGCGACTCAACACCGAGTGTCAGGTGTCGGTTAACTAACCTGACTCCCTAAAGCGGTCAATGGCTACAGGTGGATGAGCCCCTTCAGGTGGGGTTACGCGCACCTCAGTGGAGGAAATGCCACTGTAAACCATCACATTGGGCCCAAGGGCAAAATGAACGGAGGAGGAACTCTGATTCCCAATGGACACGGAGGCGGAAGAGGCCATGCCAGATGGACTGGCTGTGAAGGCGCACCTTGTCCATATCCCCAAGGCTGTGGCAGTCCATTGCAGTCCTGGTGTCAAATCCTGCATGTCTCATTTCATGTGTGCCGCAGGCAATGGATCCGTGATCATAGCGTGTGGGTCACTTCATGGCAAGCTGGGATCCACCTTAAACAAATTCACACCAATGGCACTTTTCCTGCTTCAGGAAAAAAATGTACAGTATTCTCAGATACGAGTTGCAGCCGATGGCGAACCTTCAATGTAAGTTACTGGGCAGCAACCGTCTGGGGTTGATATACTTGCTGATGGCGAATGAAATGGACTTTTGGCTCCGATCAGTCAGAACTTTTTACATGTTCTGACTCTTGAGATATCAGTATCCTTTCAGAGGAATATTGGGCCACCAAATCCCATCATCCTCCAGCCAGCATGGGTTATGGGCCAGGATGATGGGAGGACAGGTAGCCCAGCAATATCATCAAGGTCATGGTCCGTCCCCCGCCCCACCTGCACAGTGAAATTCCTTACAATGAGCCTGGAGTGTGTGCCATTTTTTATTTGTGCTTGGAACTGCAGTGAGATTGGGTAAAAATCCCTCAAGATATCTAGGTAAAGGTCTTCCTCATTCAAAAGCCAGTCGTGTCTGACTCTAGGGTGCGGTGCTCCTAGCCAGCATTGTCTGCGTCTGCAGATGTTTCCATGGTCACATGGCAGGCATGGCTAAGCACTGGAGAATACAGGACACTGTTACCTTTTCAGCCAAAGCGGTACCTATTTATCTACTTGCAATTTCTTGCTTTCCAGCTTCTAGGTTGGCAGGAGCTGGGACAGATGACGGGAGCTCATTCTGCCACCCTGAGTACTGCGCGGTGAAATGAGTCCCTATCGTCTGTCCCAGCTTCTGACAAACTAACAGTTCAAGAGCAAGAAATTGCAAATAGATAAACAGGTACCACTTTGGCAGGAAAGATAACAGCATTCTGTGTGCACCAGTGTCTAGTCATGTCTACCACATGACCACCGAAATGTCTACAGACACTGTCAGCGCAAACTCTCTAGCTGTAAATGGAGACAAGCACTGTTCCCTGAAGCCGTGATGGCGAACCTTAGCACTCCAGATGTTCTTGGACTTCAATTCCCAGAAGCCCAAGCACCCTGTGAATCCACACGAATGGGTTTACTGCGATTCATCCGGCCCACACTGCCCTCGTCGCTCCCGGAAGCAAAAGTAAAACACTCCTGTATGGAGGAAGGGTTAACCCGGAAGAGCCTTAACCGTATGGGCGTTTCCGGGAGCGATGAGGGCAGCGCGGGCCGGATAAATCGCAGTAAACCCATTTGTGTGGATTCACAGGGTGCTTGGGCTTCTGGGAATTGAAGTCTAAGAACATCGTGAGTGCCAAGGTTCACCATCACGGCCTTAGAGTCACACATGACTGGCTTTCGAGCAAGGGAGACTGTTAAGTCATTGAACTCTCCACTCAGCCACCTGGGAGAAAAGAGTCAACCTGTGTAGCTTTGGGCAAGCTTCACAGTCCCAGAGAAAGGGAATGTGGAAGGATCACATCCATGTTTCCTCTAGTGAGACAATGGTGCAAAGTCAGGACTTGACTTGACAAAATGTAAGAACAACTTCTCTTAGGTCCAGGGCTAGAACCTGAGCAGTAGGGTTCCAAAACCCCAGTCCCAACATCTGGTGAATTCTGTACGATGAGGGTGAAGGTGAGGATGATGATGAAGTGACCCACACGCTATGATCATGGAGCCAACGCCTGCGGCATGTATGAAATGAGACATGCAGGATTTAACACCGGGACTGCAAGGGACTGCCACAGCCTTGAGGATGTGGCTAAGGTGCACCTTCACAGCCAGTCCATCTGGCACGGCCTCTTCCACCTCCATGACCGTTGGGAATCAGAATAGAGAAGTGGTTCCTCCTCCGCTCATTTTGCCCTTTGGGCCCAATCGGATGGTTTCCAGTGGCATTTCCTCCATTGAGGGGGACCCTCACCCCACCTAAAGCAAAGGGGCTCACCTGCCTGAAGCCTTTGGCCCCTTTAAGGAGTCAGGTTATTTGCCACTGCCCAACACTTGGCGTTGAGTCGCTGGCTGTTCGGTCTACCGCATTCCCATAGCAGGATGACCGGCCAGACAAGAATAGCCACATACCGTGTGACAAGTAATCCAAGAAGCATCTCATTAACTAGCAGTGACTCACCCGTGAAATTTACACCATTACACTCAAACCCACCTAGGTAGTAAATAGGATTCTGGTTTGTGTACGGGAAGGTGTCAAGGGTTAATCATATTATAGGTTTAAGCTATTTAGCACCACTCCCCAGGGCCAGGTAAACTTCCAACCTCCACAGCTTGGAAACTAGAGCATCGGCATTAAAATAATGTGCACTAAATCAGAGGACTAGCCAACGCATGCATCTAAAGAATAGCATGTTTAACATTTAAACATACCTACTCTCTCATTCTCTTATACCTACGTGCATTGCTCCTGTGTTAAATGCAGAAATAATTGTTTTAATGCTTATGGTGTAATTTCCAAGCTCCGAACCTTTCTCAGGGATTTGAACAGAGAATTATTCTCTGGGTCTCTTGTGTTCTTGGTTTCCATAACTTGGGGACAGAGCTGTGAGAGGTTAAATACTCCATGCAAGTGCCTCATCTTTTGAGAGCAGGTATAGATACAGACAGGGGCTGCAGTGGCTCAAGTAGATAAGACGCTGACTGGGAAGCGGAAGGTCAGCAGTTCGATTCCCGAGTACTGCAGGACGGAATGAGCTCCCGTCTTTGTCCCAGCTCCTGCCAACCTAGCAGTTCGAAAGCAAGAAATTGCAAGTAGATAAATAGGGGCCACTTCGGTTGGGAAGGTAACAGCGTTCGGTGCGCTCCGTTGTCTAGTCATGCCTGCCACATGACAATGGAAACGTCTGCAGAAGCAGACCGCACTGGCTCTTCGGCTTTGAAACAGAGATGAGCACTGCACCCTAGAGTCGGATACGACTGGCTATCGAGCAAGGGAAACCTTTACCTTTACCTATAGATACAGACACGGAAATAACGGATTAGCAATCAAAGTAGGTAGGAAATGTGAATTATACAGAGGAAAAACCAGTCCCAGTGATACCAGTTTCCCATGCTAACTGGATCCAGTGTCAGGCCTGGGTTGCCATACAGCAGAGGTTTCCAACCTTAGTAGCCCCAAATGTTCTTGGACTAAAACTCCCAGAAACTCTCACCATTAGCTGTGCTGGCTAATGTTGTGGGAGCTAAAGTTCAAGAACATCTGGGGGGACCCCAGGGTGGGAACCACTGCTCTAGAGGCAAAACAAGGCAACCAACTTCAGGCAGCAGTTTTTTTGGGTCTGCCCAAAAAGGAACATCTGCACAAATGTCATTTAAAAAAGACCAGAAGGGTGAACCTGCTTCTCCCGCCTTTTGTGGCAAAAATGGTTTCTCATGGCCTGATGTGGATTTTTGGATTGCAGCAACGAAATGTTGCAGTAGAACCCCCTCTAACCATCTCTGCTGCTTCCCAACAGTCCAGGCATCTCGCGGCTGTCATTGGAGGAGGTGGGTGGTCTTTCCAGACAAATCTCACCCTTGAGATCCAATATTTCCTATCTTTCCTTCCTGCCAAGCTCTGCCTGCTAGAGTTTACAAGTTCTTTTCCTTCGCATTCTTGATTCACAGGTTTACGCATCCAAGAATATCTCTATTTCCAGGTGTTGAGCCCTGGGGACATTCGGTACATCTTTACCGCCACTCCGGCTAAGGATTTTGGGGGAGTGTTTGTAAGTACAAGAATCTGGGGAGCAAAAGCGAAGTCTATTTCTGTGTTTAGCCCTCCCCTTAAACTAAGTTTAATGTGTAGGTCATCCCCTTTTTTTAAGGCAGAGGAAAGAGAGGGTTTTAACAAGATGACAGTGAAAGTCGTGTGAATGGAGGTGAATTATTCCATCTTGACTGTAGTCCATACCTGTCAACCGCGGCTCCGGCGAATCCGGGACCTGCGCAGACTGGGTCTGCGCAGGTTGCGTTGTACGCATGCGCATGGAGGGCTACGCCACTTGCGTAGCCTTCTGCACAGGCGTGGAAGGGAGCTACGGAAGTGTAGAGCCCTTCCACGCATGCGTGCAATGCGACCTGCGCAGATGGGCTGCGCAGTGCCTCCTTTCCCCCGCTGCCAAATTACGGGGGTTTGGCAGCGCGGGTCGGGAAATGACGTCAATCGGCGCAGGATTACGGGGTAATCCCAGCCAAATCGGGATGGTTGACAGGTATGCTGTAGTCTTAATGCAAAAGTTGATGGTGAATATTGATTGACAATTAGTATTTGCAAAACCTTAGAAATGAGTCACATCTTCCACTAGGATAGATGGAGGCTGCTACCAAATTTGCCTGGAGGATCAGCATTTGGAAAGAAATGCAAAACAGCGCCTGGGATTTAGTTGTCTCAGATCAAGGCAGTTTGGTTTAGCAGTTCAGGATGGTAGTCACAACAAAACATACAGTATTCTGCTTTTTGGTTTACTGGCTGGCCACTGTGGAGGCAGAATGCTTGGTTCTGGTACTGCATAGATCCCATTGAAGACAGTGGCAGTGTTTTCCCCCAAAACATAATGGGGCTGAGGGTGCAAACTTTGCAGACTTGCATCTGGGGTGTGCAGCTAAGCTTGTAGCCAAGTTTTAAGACTGAAAATGTTGAAATGCAAACCCTTCTCAGTTCCCCTTTTCTTTTCTCTTCAGCTGTTGAACAAACACTCGGGCACAGCTTTAGCAGAAAAAAAGAGAAATGCTTACTTACAAGCTTCTGTTCAAATAAAAATCCCTGGTACATGACAAAAAATATACAGTAAAACCCCAACTTACGAACGCCCCGAGATACGAATTTTTGACTTACGAAATGTTTTTTGTGTAAACCAGTGTCCTGACTTACAAAAAAAAACAAGTTACGAAATACCCTGGGTTACGAAAAAAATTGTAAGTCAAAAATTCAGTTTTTAGCACCTAAAATGGCGCCAACGCCATTTTGGGCACTAATACTCCCAGCACCGTCGGAAGTGTAAGAAAAGGAAGCAGCAGCAATTTTTTTTAAAAAAACTTTTTTAATGCATGCCTCAAGTTACAAAAAAATATGAATTACGAAATAGGCCAGGGAACCGATTTTTTTTTTTTTTGTAACTTGGGGTTTTACTATAATACAGTTCACTTCATCAGTTGTAAAAAAAAAATAACAAGAAAAAAATCTCTCAAGCCAGTGATGTTTGCAAGAGGGTGCTAACTAACTTTCTGAGACTAACACATTTTGAGTCAGAAAGAGAATGAACTAGGCTGAACAACTGAACCACTTCAGGCAGACTGACTGAACTATAGTCAGAGGTCAGCATTGACCCAGTGGAATGCATTTACTTTTGCAGGGAAATTCCTCACAATGTATCTTTTTTGTGTGTCTCCTTTACCTCTCCAAGAACACGAGGTATGAGCAGATCTACCTGGTTCCTGCAGACCCACCAGAAGCTTGTGGTGCATTGAACAACGGGGTGTTCATTGATGGGCAGATTGCCTTAGTGGAGCGCGGGTGAGTTTCGTAGCATCTGACCTCCCACCTTGACACTAAATTGAAATCAATGGGTTACAAAAGGGGAACAACTGGTGTGTGCTGGGAAGGTCTGTGGGTGTGATTGTTGACAACAACAACAACAAAATCCTCCAGCTACTTCAAACCAAAGGTCTGTCTAGTTTAGGTCTGGAAAATCAAGCAGTAAGAGCTTTAAGCAAAAAGATGGGGGCATTTTTGCACCTGCCCTTTGACCTTTGACTCAGCTCCCCTCCAAAAAACCTTTCTGAAGTTGAATTTGGCCCTAAGGACAGAAAAGGATTATTTGCCTACTGTTCAGTTCAAGGATAGGTAAAGGTCTCCCTTGCTTGAAACCTAGTTGTATCTGACTCTCGGGTGCAGTGCTCATCTCCATTTTCAGCCAAAGAGGCTGCACTGTCTGCATCTGCAGACATTTCTGAGGTCATATGGCAGGCACGACTAGATGCTGGAGTGCACAGAACACTGTTACTTTTCCTGCCTATTTATCTACTTGCAATTTCTTGCTTTCGAAGCATTGGCATTCGCTGGGACACAGACAGGAGCTCACTCTGTCGTGCAGCACTTGGGTCACGAACTGCTGACCTGCCAGTCATTAAGTTCAGCATCTTAACCACTAAGACTAACTAACTTTCTGAGACTAACACATTTTGAGTGAGGAAGAGAATGAACTAGGCACAGAGCACTGTGAGAGATGGGTTCGGTTCCCCCTTTGCTGTGAGCCCCTCTTCCTGTCAAAAGCAGACTTCCCCTGCTGGAAGATGTTAAGACTTAATTGTCCTGGAGTTCCTGCTTAAATAGTGACCTTTCCAAGTTGAAAGTCCAAGATCAGCTGTTACTGACACAAACATAGATGCTGCACTCTGAATTTGCACGGATGGCCCTCCCTAAATAGGTCTCTGCTTTCTCTCCTCCTTTCCCGCAGGGGCTGCTCCTTTCTGTCCAAGACCCGCATAATCCAGGAACACGGAGGCCGCGCAGTGATTATTGCCGACAACGCTTACGACAACGACAGCGCCTACGTCGAGATGATCCAGGATAGCACTCGGAGGACGGCAGACATCCCTGCCGTCTTCCTTCTCGGGAGAGACGGGTAAGGGATCCACGGTGAGGGTCTTAACGTGGTTGAGGGGATGACATGGGAGGCCATCTGCAGCGTTATGGCTTGGGGATACAACACAGGCCTACCTTCTCGGGGTGTTGTAAAGTTTGCTTGGGTAATATTCGTGCTGCACGATGGAGTGAACACCTGTCTCTGTCCCAGCTCCTGCCAGCATAGCAGTTGGAAAGCAAGGGATGGGTTCTTAACTCTGTTTTTATCCATGATTGTGAACAGCCCTGAGTATAGAAATTTAATAATAATAATAATAATAATAATAATAATAATAATAATAATAATAATAATAATAAACTACACTAGGGAATTGCAGTACTGTACTGTGGAATACTCACCTGTATCTGGTGTCCCAGAATAATTCATCATGTAAAACACATATAATCCTTTGCAATCATTCTTAAAGAATACGGTACTAGGTTAATAATGCCATGTGCAAGATCTGCTCTTGCGTTAGGTATTTGTGTGTGGTAATTTATGTTGCAATCCACAGCCAGACTAAGTAAATACATAGCCATCTAAAAATGCAAACTGATCAAATATGATTATATAGTAATGGCCAAAACTTGGCACTCCAGATGTTCTTGGACTTCAATTCCCAGAAGCCCTGATCAGTAGGAGTGTTGGCGTGGGCTCCTGGTAATTGAGGTCCAAGAACACCTGGAGTGCCAAGGTTCGCCATCACTGTATAGGACCATGATGGCGAAACTTGGCACTCCAGATGTTCTTGGACTTCAATTCCCAGAAGCCCAAGCACCCATGAATCCTCACGAATGGGTTTGCAGCGATTCATCCAGCCCACGCCGCCCCTGTTGCTCCTGGAAGCAGAAGTAAAACTCGCCCGTACAGTTAAGACTCTTCCGGGTTAACCCTTCCTCCATCCGGGCACGTTTTACTTCCGCTTCTGGGAGCGACGAGAGCAGCGCAGGCCGGATGAATCACAGCAAACCCATTCGTGTGCATTCACAGGGTACTTGGGCTTCTGGGAACTGGAGTCCAAGAACATCTGGAGTGCCAAGGTTCACCATCATGGGTATAGGAGGTTAAGGTAATAACACGGGACTGTGGTGGCTTAGTGGTGAAGATGCTGAACTTGATGACTGAAAGGTCATCAGTTTGAGACCAGAGTGCTGCACTTTGAGACCAGAGTGCTGCACGATGGAGTGAACACCCGTCTCTGTCCCAGCTCCTGCCAGCATAGCAGTTGGAAAGCAAGAAACTGCAAGTAGATAAATGGGCACCACTTCAGTGGGAAAGTAAACAGTGTTCCGTGCACTCTGGTTTTTAGTCATGCCTGTCACACGACCATGGGAACATCTGCAGACGTAGACAGCACTGGTTCTTTGGCTATGAACAGAGATGAGCACTGAACCCTAGAGTCGGATACGACTGGCTTTCGAGCAAAGGACTACCTATCTGTATTAATTTGGAAATTACTTGTTCTTGTGTCTTTTCACTGGGGGGAAAAACATCTTATTTATTTAAAACCAAAGGGTTCTCTTCTGATTTCCGCCTCGCATCCCTCTTTCCAGGTACATGATCCGGCGGTCCTTGGAGCAACACGGACTTCCCTGGGCCGTGATCTCTATCCCGGTTAATGTCACCAGCATTGCAACGTACGAACTCATGCAACCTCCGTGGACCTTTTGGTAGAACCCAAGCCTTGAGGAAGGACGATGAAGCGGCGGAAGGACTGTGGACTTGGCCAGGCCAAAGGGAGTTTGCCTTGCCAGTGAAACCAATGGATTCATGATCTCTCGCCACAGGGTCTCATGAACTAACCAGCTGTCCTTGCACAGACGAAGTCTCCAAGCTTCTAGGGCAAAACCTCTAGGAGGGTTACATTACTAGACGACTAGGTTAATCTTCCGTAGATTAAAAAGGAGCTGACCACAACCAGACCGCTCGATGGACCCTGTAGTCTAGTGCATGTCACCCACATCAGAACTGTTGTGGCTTTCCGAGGTGTCGCATCAAAGCCGCTTTCAAACTGGAAGCATGAAATGGACCAAAGCGTCAAGCGAAGGATTCCTGGACCTGGAGAGCACGCCGTCCTTTTTCTGTATAGTCCTGGTGGGGGATATTTTGAAGCTTCTGGCATCAGTGGTTCTCCAGAGCCATAAGATATAATGCAGAGTGGCGAATGGGTTGTTCAGTGTTTGGAGAGAAAAAAATGTGTTTTGAGCTCACACAACCCCTGAAAGTTTTCCCTAAAGAGAAGCCATCTTCTCCCTCGTCTACTGTGGTTGCTTTTCTGGTTTTCTCCAACCAAATCTCAAGTTGCAAAGGTGGTGTGTGTAGACGTTTGGTCATGCGGCGGGCACGACTAGACCATACCTGTCAACCGCGGCTCCGGCCAATCCGGGAACTGCGCAGAACGGTTCTGCGCAGGTCGCCTTCTACGCATGCGTAGAAGGGTTTTACGCTTGCGTAGCCCCCTTCTACGCATGTGTAGCCTTATACGCATGCGTAGGAGGGTTCTACGCAAGCGTAAAAGGGTACTACGCAAGCGTAAAACCCTTCTATGCATGCGTAGAAGGCGACCTGCGCAGAAGGGCTGTGCAGTACCTCCTTTCCCCCGCTGCCAAATTCCGGGGTTTCAGCAGCGCGGGGTGGAAAATGGCGTAAATCGGCGCCGAAAACCGGGAGATCCCGGCCAATCCAGGAAGGTTGACAGGTATGGACTAAACACTGGAGTGCACGGAATGCTGTTACCTTTCTCGCCAAACTGGTACCTATTCATCCAGCTGCAATTTCTTGCTTTCCAACTGCTAGGTTGGCAGGAGCTGGAACAAAAGACGGGAGCTCACTCCGTCATGCAGCACCCAAGTCTCGAACGGCTGACCTGGCCGTCAAGGTCAGTGTCTTTACCACTAAGGCTGCGTTTTCCACAGGCGGGCAGTCGACCCACCCCTGTGGGCCATGGTTTTGTTAAGCATGGCTAGCCCCACTCCCCCAATTGCTTTGAAATCCATGAGATAAAAGCAGAAAAACTTCCAGGGTTTCCTACGAGTCAAGTTCCTGGGGGGAAATTTCTCCTGCTCATATGCTCATACCTTCCCCAAATGAATGGGAGCTACTCAAGAATGGGGAAATTTCCTTGTGGGTTGTGTTTGAGGCATCGTGTTTTGACTCGGTTTCCTTTGCCACACTGGTCTCCTGTAACAGGGGCCTCTTCTGTCCATATTAAGTTGGAATCTAATACTGTATTTCGGAGAGGGGGGGGGACCCTCAGCTTTCCTCATGTTCACAGCAACCCAAACTGGTGACCCCAGATGTGTTAGATTACAAATCCTATTACCCACAGCCACCAAGGGCCATATTGGCATGATGGAGTTGGTAGTTTGACAGCTGGTTAGGAAAAGGAGTCCCGTGTGTTGCAGTGTTTCTCCACCTTGTGCTCTCCAGATGTTCTTGGACTTCCAATTCCCAGAAGTCCTGATCAGCAGGTGTGATGATCTGGGTTGGTGGGAATTGAAGTCCAAGAACACCTGGAGCTGTGATGGTGAACCTTGGCACTCCAGATGTTCTTGAACTTCAATTCCCAGAAGACCCCGTGAATCCACACAGATGGGTTTACCGCGATTCATCCGGCCCACAACGCCCTCGTCGCTCCTGGAAGCGGAAGTAAAACGCACCTGTACGGTTAAGACTCTTCCGGGTTAACTCTTCCTCCATACGGGCATGTTTTGCTTCCACTTCCAGGAGCGATGAGGGCGTTGTGGGCCAGATGAATCGCGGCAAATCCATTCGGGTGGATTCACGGGGGTTTCTGGGAATTGAAGTCCAAGAACATCTGGAGTGTCAAGGTTCGCCATCATGGACCTAGAGCAGTGATGGTGAACCTTGGCACTCCAGATGTTCTGGAACTTCAATTCCCAGAAGCCACAATCAGCAGGAGTGCTGACTTAGGCTTCTGGGAATTGAAGTCCAAGAACACCTGAAGTGCCAAGGTTGGCCATCATGGACCTAGAGGCCCAAGGCTGATCAGACAGCCCCCCCCCTCACCATCTCTGGACTGAGAAGTTACTGATGGTAGATCTCTCACACACCCATACACACACAAAGAGTATAAAGCCATTGTGCCCAACTCTAGGGACTGGTGTTCATCTCTGTTTACAACCATTTTCAGATGTTTCTGTGGTCGTCTGGTCACATGGCAGACATGACTAAACACTGGAGTGCACAGAACACTGTTTATCTTCCCACTGAAGTGGTACCTATTTATCTACTTGCAATTTCTTGCTTTTGAACTACTTTTTAAGCCACCCGGAGTCGCTTCGGCAAGGAGGTGGCGATACAAATATGAACAATAAATAAATAAATAAATAAAAATGCCAGTGCTCCGTTGTGCAGCATTCGGGCATCGAACTGCTGACCTGCCAACCTTCCAGTCATCAATGAAGGTGTCAACCCAGTGTGCCTCAGCAGACTGAAAAAAGCAAAGTCAATGCTAGGGATCATTAGGAAGGGTATAGAAAATAAGTCAGCAAGTGTCATTTTGCCTCTTTATAAATCTATGGTGAGGCCCCATCTGGAATACTGTGTACAGTTCTGGTCGCCATACCTCCAGAAGGATATTATGGAGTTGGAGAAAGTACAGAGGAGGGCAACCAGAATGATTAGGGGACTGGAACACCTTCCTTACCATCTGAGGCTGCAACGCTTGGGCCTTTTCACTCTTGAACGACGGCGTCTAAGAGGTGACCTGATTGAAGTTTATAAAATCATGCACGGTGTGGACAAAATAGATAAGGAAAAACTGTTTTCCCTATCGCATAACACTAGAACTAGGGGACACTCCATGAAACTTTTGGGTACTAGTTCTCAAACAAATAAGAGAAAGTACTTTTTCACCCAGAGGATCCCTGTCTATGGAACTCCCTGCCAGAAGAAGTGGTGACAGCTGTCAGTCTTGACAGCTTCAAGAAAGGATTAGAGAAGTTCATGGAGGACAAGAGTATCAATGGCTATAATTATGGATAGCTATGGACAACCTCTGGGTTGGAGAGATAAGCAGGATATCTCTCAATGCCATTTCCAGGGAATCCTAAGCAGGTGAAGGCATCTGCTTGGGAAGAATACCCTGAAGGAAATGGTGAGCCACTGTGTGTGACAGAAGGCTGGACTGGATGATGGGCTCCTGTGGCCTCTTCCAGCAAGGCTGTTCTTATGTTCAGCATCTTAACCACCCTGCTCTCTTGAGGGTGCACAAGAGCAAAACCTAGTTAGAAGATAGAGGAAGGAGCTCACCGGACAAGGAACAACATTAAAGGGAGAGATGGCAGAGGAACTCAACCTCCCCTACGTCACTTGGAGGACCCTAAATAGGCTAAGGGTCGGAGTGCCCAAATGCAAGACCAACATGCTCAAGTGGGGGCTGCTGGCGGACAACAACACATGCAGTTGAATGTGGAGAGAAACTGAATCCATTGGCTCATTTACAGGTCTGCCGATCCCTGCCAAAAGCATGCACCGATCAGGACTTATGTTTGGCAAATGACAAGGCCAAGAAAGTGGCTTCATTTTGTCAGTACAAAGTTAGATCCAGACACAAAAACAAGAAAGACACAAAAACACACACGCACCATTTAGAAACGAACCACCACCTTCCTTTGCATGACAAATCTTTTACTGTACCAGATGTAACATGGAAACTGCTACCCAGGGGTCTCATTTCCCCCATCGCAATATGTTGCATCAGGGAAAGAAATGCCCTGGGGCTGTGATGGCGAGCCTTGGCACTCCAGATGTTCTTGGGATTCAATTCCCAGAAGCCCCCATGAATACGCACGAATGGGTTTACTGCGATTCATCCGGCCCGCGCCACCCTGGAAGCAGAAGTAAACGCACCCGTACGGTTAAGACTCTTCCGAGTTAACCCTTCCTCTGCAAAGGCACATTTTACTTCCGCTTCCAGGAGCGGCAAGGATGGCGCAGGCTGGATGAATCGCAGTAAACCCATTTGTGCGGATTCATGGGGGCTTCTGGGAATTGAAGTCCAAGAACATCTAGAGGGCCAAGGTTCACCATCACGGCCCTGGGGGAAACCCTCCTCTTCCTTGGGTGCTGCTCCCAAGAAGAGATGGGGAAGTCTCCAGAGGCGCACTTACCTAGAAAGGCCCCAAGGGACTCTGTTCTTCTTGCGGCTCCTCTTGCACACTTTTTTTTTTTTAGCCCTTTCCGTTCCCCTGCCAGCGCAAGCCGCTTACAATCCAGGAAAGCATCATTGCCCTAGAAGGAGGCCACGCCTGCCCCATGGACCCCCCCCCTCACCTCTAACCCCCACCCCCATATCAAACGTCCGTCATCTCATCCTCCAGCTCTGCATCCTCCGGCTCTCCTTCGGCTTCCTCCTCTTCCTCCTCCTCGTCCGACGTCACATCTGGATCATCGGCCTGAGCCAGGCACTTGGGACAGGAGCAAACAAACAGGTAGTTCTCCCTGCAGGAAGATTTATTTGAAAGGTAAAAGGTAAAGGTCACCCTTGCTCGAAAGCCAGTCGTATCCAACTCTAGGGTTCAGTGCTCATCTGTTTATAGCCGAAGAGCTAGCGTTGTCTGCGTCTGCAGACGTTTCCGTGGTCATGTGGCAGGCATGCCTAGACACCGGAGCTCATGGAATGCTGTTTACCTTCCCACCCAAGTGGTTCCTATTTATTTACTTGCAATTTCTTGCTTTTGAACTGCTACATTGGAAGGAGCTGGGACAGAGACAGGATGTATTTATTTGGTTGGTTTATTTTTAATTTGTTGCCTGTTTATTATGTTATTTTGATAGTTGTATGTACACTGCACAGAGGGAAATTTACAAAGTGGGCGAAAATACAATAAATAAAGAAAATAAAATAAGGTTAAGGCTGTTGTGGAGGAGAATGGGATATGTACACCCACATGGGTTGTTGTTGTGACGCATGCCGTCAAGTCACTTCTGCTCCAGGAGGAATTTCTAAGGATGTCAAATGCCCTGGGAAGGCTCTACCGTAGTGGTTGGTGATGGTGATCCTTGGCACTCCAGCTGTTCTTGGACTTCAATTCCCAGAAGCCCAAGTCTCTGTGAATCCACACGAATGGGTTTACTGGGCTTCTGGGAATTCAAGTACAAGAACAGCTGGAGTGCCAAGGTTCGCCATCATGGGAAGTGGTTCTCAACCTTGGGTCCCCAGGTGTTCTTGGACTACAACTCCCAGATATCATGGCCAGCACAGCCAATGCTGAAGGCTTCTGGGAATTGGAGTCCAAGAATATCTGGAGACCCAATGGGTTTCCAAGGCCAAGTGGAGCTCTTTCATCAGGTCTCCTGAGTCCCACCTGGCCTCAAGCTTTGCAATGGACCACCCCGGTAATAATAATTTCATGTTAGAAATTACTCTGGGTTGAAAGGATTTTAGCTGGAGAAACTCCGCTCGGGGACACCCGAATGAGGCTCCTTTCATGTCCCCAAGATCTTTTCCCACCAAAGTGGTCCCTATTGATCTACTTGCAATGTCTTGCTTTCAAACTGCTAGGATGGCAGGAGCTGGGGCAGATGACAGGTGCTCAGTCCGTCATGCTCAAAGCAATTTTTCCATCCCAAGGGATGGGTGCATGCAAGTGGCTTAATTTGGCCTACACACCTTCTACAAGCTTGTGGGTTTGGGGCAGGGAGAACAGCCTCATCCGCTTTGCTGCCCCTCTTGGGACGCCCCTTTGCCCTACCTTCAAATCCCATTTTCTCCTTGGGTTGAGCCCCTTGAATCCCCCCATCCCCTACCCCAAAGCTTTGGCAACGATTTTGTCAATATTCTTCCCACTCTGTTTCCTTCTCATGCTTCACATAATCATCCCAATGTAGCTCAGAAGATCCAGGAAGACAGACGCATTATGAAAGGGAACCATGTCTTCTGAGTCTCACAATGCAGGATGACAAGGCTTGCCAGCCTTGGAAGGGATGTTGCTCATAACCCAGTCTTAACAGACTCTAGATCCGTGATGGCGAACCTTGGCACTCCAGATGATCTTGGACTTCAATCCCAGAAGCCCAAGTATGTAAAAGTCCCAGATTTTTAAATTTGAACAAAGGAAGCAAGATCACCCCTCACCAAGGGATTTTTTGCAAAGAGTTAATTCACTGCCTCCCTGCCTTTCAATTATCCTGCTTGAAAGCGACGAAGGCAAAACAGCACCCTGAGAAGCCCGCCGGGGAGGGGAGACACTTGCAAGCGAGATGATTGAAAGGAAGGCACAGAGGCAGTGAAATAACGCTTTGCAAAAAATCCCTTGGCTCACCTTGAAATTTGGGGACAAAGAATAGTCCTCAGCTCTTTTCCTCAAAAGCCGGGAGGGAGCAAGAAATACCCATATCTAAGAAGACAAACCACCATACACTGGGATGGAAGATTCCTTCTTCACGTGACCACAAAGGGAGTGCACGGAACACTTTTTACCTATTTATCTACTTGCAATTTTTTTACTTTTGAACTGCACGGTTGGCAGGAGCTGGGGCCAGATGGCAGGTGCTCACTCCATCACGCAATGCTTGGGTCTTGAAATGCTGGCTTGCCAACTTTCCAGTCGTTCGATCTTAGCATCTTAACCATTAAGCCACAACGGCCAGGCCATTATTACAATGTGCACAAATGCGGTGTCATTATAGGCATGTATATAACTCTACAGTATAAACATTTTGATTGTACGGAGGTGTTTCCTGGATTACTGTTCCCAGAATAGTTTAGCTAATCCAGATAAATATGCTGGCACGGAAATTTCAGGAGCTTTAATTTTTTTTTTAAAAAAAGCAACTGCCCAAGAAGAGATCGTGCATGTATCCTCACACCTATACAAGCCCACATCAACTTCAAAACTAAAGCCATGGGATTATCCCACGCCATCCCACTTACCGGAGGACTTTGTGTCTGCTGTACCTGCTACGCTCCCTTTGGCAACAGTCTAAGTAGCTGATGCAGATCTCCTGTTCGGATGTAAGCAACAACCCAGAGTCACGGCTGTGTTATAAACGTCCATCCAGATAAGCCTATTCAATGGCTTACCAGACAACCAACAAAATACAACGTGCAGAACCTTATTTGCAACAGGCAAGGGTGTTTCACGTGCCCTTTATGGACTCCAGATTCTGGCTTGGCCAGAATCTAAAAACATTTATCTACAGCAATGGTTCTCAGACGGGCATGTCAAGAAGACTGGTTGTTTTGAGGTGTGTGTGTTTTGAGAGGTAGACTTTATAGAGCAGTGATGGCGAACCTTGGCACTCCAGGTGTTCTTGGACTTCAACTCCCAGAGGCCCAAGCACCCGTGAATCCACACGAATGGGTTTACTGCGATTCATATGTACGGGCATGTTTTACTTCCGCTTCCAGAAGTGAAGTCCAAGAACAGTTGGAGTGCCAAGATTCTCCATCATGGTTATAGTGCCTAAAGGGCATAGAAACTACCAATCCCTTAAGGCCGTGATAGCAAACCTTGGCACTCCAGCTGTTCTTGGACTTCACTTCTGGAAGCGGAAGTAAAACACGCCCGTACAGATGAATCGCAGTAAACCCATTCATGTGGATTCACGGGTGCTTGGGCTTCTGGGAATTGAAGTTGAAGAACAGCCGGAGTGCCAAGGTTCACCATCACGGTTATAGCGCCTAAAGGGCATAGAAACTACCAATCCCTTAAGGCTGTGATGGTGAACCTAGGCACTCCAGATGTTCTTGGACTTCGCTTCTGGAAGCAGAAGTAAAATGCGCTTGTACAGATGAATCGCAGTAAACCCATTCATGCGGATTCATGGGGGCTTGGGCTTCTGGGACTTGAAGTCCAAGAACAGCTGGAGTGCCAAGGTTCGCCTTCACGGCCATAAGGGTACTGCAAAAAGACAACAAGTTCAAAGGTCCTAAAGTGACAGCCATGGGGTGGGCTGGGTGGCATAATAATTCTTGGTAGCAAATTGCTGCAAATTAAAAACATTTGCTTGGCATCTGCTAGCGCAGACTCTTCACACAACACCAGGGCCTTTGCTTAGTCAATCCCAGCCGTTTCCTTCTCCTTCAGAAGCAAACAGTTGCTCTGGAAGATTACCAAAGACCCGCGCATGAGTGATGAGAAACTCCTCGATGGATAACGTTATCGCTCTCAGAATCCTGTCTGGAAGACCTTTAGGTGGGTAGGCAAATGCAATGCCAGCAAACCGAAAGTCATGTGCTTAATTTGAACCCACTGATTCGGCTCCTCCCGAGGAGAGAAGTGGCACACAAGCTTGTTGTATCTTCCAAGAGGCTTGAAGATGGCTACCATCTCACCTCTCCATCCTTCCGGCTAGAAAACTTACGCAGCGCCCTTGACTGTTCTTCGTAGGATTCGGTTCTTAGTGAAGCTGGTTTGTGCTCTCAGACTACATCTCCCAGAATTCTCCAGGGCAGTTGTGGTGCCTGGGAAACTCTCCTGAGTTGTAGTCTAGACCAGTAATTCAAAAGGTGGGGCCCACGCCCCACAGGGGACTCCAATTCCCAGAAACCTAAGTCAATCCATTGGCTGATCAGTGCTTTAGGGAACTGACTTAGACTTGAAGTCCAAAAACCAAAGGTTAGGAAACACTGCTCCAGACTAATAAGAACATAAGAACAGCCTTGCTGCAACAGGCCACAGCCCATCCAGTCCAGCATTCTGTCTCACACAGTGGCTCACCATTTCCTTCAGGGTATTCTTCCCAAGGAGATGCCTTCACCTGCTTAGGATTCCCTGGAAATGGCATTGAGAGAGATCCTCCTGCCTATCTCTCCAACCCGGAGGTTGTCCTTAAGTATCCATAATTATAGCCATTGATACTCTTGTCCTCCATGAACTTGTCTAATCCTTTCTTAAAGCTGTCAAGACAGACAGCTGTCACCACTTCTTCTGGCAGGGAGTTCCATAGACCAGGGATCCTCTGGGTGAAAAAGTACTTTCTCTTATTTGTTTGAGAACTAGTACCCAAAAGTTTCATGGAGTGTCCCCTAGTTCTAGTGTTATGCGATAGGGAAAACAGTTTTTCCTTATCTACTTTGTCCACACCGTGCATGATTTTATAAACTTCAATCTTCAACTGCCAGAAATCCAAGAACATCTGGGGACCCAAGGTCATACCTGTCAACCTTCCCGGATTGGCCGGGATTTCCCGTTTTTCGGCGCCGATTATCGCTATTTCCCACCCGGAACTGCCGAAACCCCGGAATCTGGCAGCAGAGGGAAAGGCGTTACTGCGCATCCCTTCTGCGCAGCTCTTCTACGCATGCGTAAAAGGCTTTTACACATGCGTAGAACCCTTCTACGGATGTGTAGAAGGCTTCTGTGCAGAAGGGGATCATAGAAGCCTTCTAAGCATGCGTAAAAGCCTTCTACGCATGTGTAGAAGCGAGCTGCGCAGAACGGTTCTGTGCAAGTCGCTTTTACGTATGCAATAACGTTCTGCGCAGGTCCCGGTTTGTCCGGAGCCGTGGTTGACAGGTATGCCCAAGGTTGAGAAACCCAAAACAAAAGCCCCGATTAGCAGAAGTCCAGACTTGGACTTCTGGGAATTGAAGTCCAAGAACATCTGGTGGCCCAGGTTTGAGATACTCAAAGCAAAACAAAACGGGGCAATTCCCTAAAAGCCCCCTCTTAAAGCGGGTGTGGGTTTCGCTGCCCCTCCTCACCTCTCCCGGCCTGATGTCTTCCAAGGCTGTCAAGTGAAGGAGGAAATTGTTTTCGGGGAAAGAGGTCTCGGCGTTGGGAATGCAGCTGTGGTTACCTGCCACACAGAGCAAGAGAGGGGCATTACACGGAGAGTCAGAAAAACAGTCCTGGATTATTTATTCTCTGCTTAGGAGCCCAAAGGGAATGAATCGCCCCGGATGGAAAGGTCCATTTCCCAACTACTTACAACAGCTCTGCAACATGTAGAGTCCAGACCCTTCGCAATTCAGGAACTCCCCTGTCTCTAAATCAAAAATAACAAGAGAGAGAGAGAGAGAGAAAAGGGAGAAGCAAACGAGGGTGTTTTAATTATTCCCCTCTTTTTACAAGAAAACTCTAAAAGCAAAACTTAGCATGATGCTCGGACAGAATCATGTCTCTTCTAAATGGTTAGAGTTGCAGCAGCCACTCAAAATGAAGGAAACTGTCTATAAAATTGGAGATGTGTCCCAGAGTAGCATTAGTAATGGTTTGGGGGGGGGGGGACAGGAAAAAAACAACAGGTGAGCAAATAATAATAATAATAATAATAATAATAATAATAATAATAATAATAATAATAATAATAATAATAATAATAATAATAATAATAATAATAATAATAAGAAGAAGAAGAAGAAGAAGAAGAAGAAGAAGAATATCCCTAAACCAAAGATGGCAAACCTTGGCACACCAGTTGTTCTTGGACTTCAATTCCCAAAAGCCCAAGTCCCTGTGAATCCACATGAATGGGTCTACTGGATTCAGAGAGACTTGGGCTTCTGGGAATTGAAGTCCAAGAACAGCTGGAGTGCCAAGGTTCGCCACCACTGCCCTAAACTTTCAGAAAATGCATTATTAACCTATCATAGAATCACTGAGTTGGAAGGGTCCTTTTAAGCCATCAAGTCCAACTCCCTGCTCAATATTGTATTTGATATTGGATATTATGTGATATTGTTTTTGATATTTGTGATACTTGATATTATGTAATATTCTGTTACTTTTTGTCTTTACGTTGTAAGCCGGCCTGAGTGGTGCCTGCACCAGTAGGGCGGGATATAAATTAAAATCATTCATTCAATGCAGATCAAAGCAGATCTGACAGGTGGCTGTCCAATTCTCTCTTGAATGCTTCTAGTGTCGGAGGAGTTTTTCCTATTGTTCAGCCTGCAAGACATCACAAAGGCCCAGACCTGGCCAGCCCTTGTGATTGGTTGAGGACTAAAGGATCAATTTAGGGGGCATAACCCCCCCATGGGCTTCGGGACTCCGACAGTGACCTGCTCACGTGCGCAGGGTATGTGTGTGCCGAATTTCACGGGGTTTGGTCAAGGGGTGCGGCAGCCCATTCCGGATACCGCACCCACACCTCTGCTTTATAGGTACAGTATATATAAATAGATAAATAATAATAACATGTTTGAGGTTGTTGTTGTTGTTTTTTTTTGGGGGGGGGCTGCTGGCTGGCGGGTTCTGCCAGTTGAACCAACCAGGCAGGCAGCCAACCCAACCCAACCCAACCCATATGATAGAGAAACATCCTAAGAATTGCTGATGGAAGCGTTCCCACAACTAAGGGTCCATCTCTCTGTCAGATTTGGAGGTTCACCTACCTTTCTCGATGTCCTTGTAGAGCTGGTCTATGAAGGCATCTAATTGTTCTCGTTCCCGCGGAGGAAGTTCTAAGGCATCGCAAGCATGGACCCACTGGCTTAAAGAGCTGGGGAGAGCCAAGCAGAAAGACAAAAACCCTTAGATCACCTTCCCAGTAACCCAAGGTATCTACTACTGCATTGAATCACAAACATGGTCGCCAAAGGTGACCCGAGAGTGTATGTAGGCGAGCAAGCAGGGAAGGGACGCCAAGCATTTCCTAAGCCACTCCACGCTGCAGGAGAGCTGTGTGGGTCTACAGAGAAAGAGATCCCCGTTGCTTACCTGGTTCCTATGCCTTGGCCGTTGGTACCGACCAGCGCGAAAAGCGACCGGAAGCCTTCTGGAGAAAACCACTGTTGGCAGAAGAGAGAGAAGTGAAAGGAAGGGTCACGTGAGTTCTGAAGTTTAGGATGTGGGGAAACTCGAATCTGGATCTCTCAAGATTCAGGAACAAAACGTTGACAGCATTTGGGAAGCCACAGCACGAGCATCCAAAATACCCTCTATTACAGCCCCTGGAAATGGGAGGCAGTTTTAGACCTGCCCTCCCTACAGAGGAGAGGAAGGAGACCGGAAATGGCCGACTTACCCAGGCAAGATGGTCGTCGTAAAGGGCTTCTTTGAACAGCACACGCAGGACTTCTAATTGGCCCTGGAGAAAAAGTATTTACTACATTTTTATACTTTATCACTAACAGAGGTCTTTCCTCCTCCCACCGTATAGACATCCCTCCACCATTCTAGCTCTGGAAGCCCATTTAGCCCACCCTGCTTTTTAAGACCAGGTGCGCTGGGTGTTCTTTCTGCCAGTGGTGGGCTTTTGCAGATTGCACATATCATAGCGGTAAAGATGCTGCCGCTGAGACCCTGGGGAATCGAGATGCAGAACGCAAGGCAGGTACAGCAATGCCTCGCATAACAAACGCTTCGAATAACGAAAAAAATCGAATGACAAAGTGTTCGTTAGGCAATGGTGATACCCCGCATAACAAAAAAAACCCACCTTTTTTATGCGGGGTTTTTGGTAACCAGGGTAGACCCGGTCAATGGGAACCCCGGATAACAAATATTTTTTGTTCGTTATCCGAGCCATTTCAAATTAGCTTCGCATAATGAAAAAAACCACAACACCAGAAACAATGGGGGGAGGAATGAAGCCCCTCCAGGAATCAAAAGACCATGAAGAAGAGAAGGAAAAGAGGAGGTAGAGTTGGGGGGGGCACTCCTACCAAGAAAGCCCTTGAAAAGGCTTCATTCTGGCATCCAAGCTGACCTTAAACTTGTCTCCCAGCAGTTTGTGGACAATTTCCTCTTCCTCGTTCGCAGTTTTGCTGCAGAACTGAGCGAAGGCTTTGATCCACCAGTCTTTGTCTTTAGCCTGGAAGAGAGAAAAGAAAGCAGGGAAAGAATTAACGCCCACGCCCGAAGCCTCTTCTCCATTGCTCTTTCAGCAGAGAAGGTCAGAGATGAAGGTCAAGGCATACACCTGTCTCAGCATGCAGGGTGAAAGGAAAGGTATCCTTTACTCGGAAGCCAGTCATATCCAACTCCAGGGTGCAGGGCTCATTTCCATTTGCAGCACAAGAGCCAGCCCTGTCTGCGTCTGCAGACGTTTCCGTGGTCAGGTGACAGGCATGAATAGAGGCTGACACACATGGGAAGATGTTACCTCTCCTATCGATGCAGAACCTATTTATCTACTTGGAATGTTTTGCTTTCAAACCACTTCTCTTATTATACTCTTCTTCTCTTATTATACTTTTCTTCTCTTGGTATTCACGAAACACTGTTACCTTCCCTGCAGAATAGGTATCTGTTTATCTGTTTGCAACGTCTTGCTTTTAAACTGCAAGGTTGGCAGGAGCTGGGACAGAGACGGGTGCTCACTCTGTCGTGCAGTACTCAGGCCTTGAACTGCTGCTAAGCCACCGCAGCCCGTCTTAAATGGCTACACACACACCTCCATACACCTCCATACACCTACACACACACACCTCTATTCCCATCTACAAATGCTACCCGACTGGGCGACACGGGGCCACCTCACCTGCTTCACAGTGGCCACCATTCTGGCCATCAGCATGATGCTGGCGGTCTCCGGTGGGTAATGGACGCTCCTGGGAAGGAAAGAGGGACAAGAGTTTACTTTCGCACAACTCGCCTTCAGGCTGGACGTCCGTCTGGGTCTGGCGTCCTCTAAAAAACGGGAAGGGGTGTGTTGTGATTCCACCACCCGCTTCCTGCTCCTTCCGTGTCTAGGCCAGATGTGAAACTGCCAAAATGAAGGCACCTTTGTAGTGAGCAGTTCATTCTGTAGTTCCTTCCACCTGACCTAGTGTGAGAAAGATTAGCCAGCAAGACAAAGTTACCATTACCAGGGTATTATGCCTGAATATGGTTCAAAAATAACACAATCTTCGAGGAGGCCTGCTTTCTGCCAATCCAGCATCCTACCCTATATTCAGGCAGCACATGGATTTTGGTCCACCCCAAAGGTTGGATGTTCGGGAAATGATCCCTGGTGTCTCCCAAATCGCCCAAGGGAAACGTGATGAAACACAAGCCAACGTTGGGCAATTTGGGGAACTCCAGGGGCCATTTTCACAACCGCAGCTTCCACAAAGGGCCAAACCTGCTCTTGAGAATATGAAGAATTTGGGTTGGGGCGTGGAGGGGGAAAGAGAATATTAACTTCTTATTTCTGGAACTCCACTTCTTCATCACTCCCTCTCCTTCTGAGGGTTTTGAGCTCCCTGCAACCTTTCTCCTTGGAGGTTCCCAGCATTAGAAAATGAGTAGTGGAGTGATGGAGGGAATTAGGCAGCCCCCACCCCCACCCCATTGAGGCAGATGAGACCTTGAACCCCTAGTTTTCCCATCTTTGCTGTTGGCAGGCAGTGCCAGTTAGGGAAAAAATAGCTGCTTGCAAAGAGTTTTCAAACGTAATTTCTGGTTTTTATTGACTTTCCACTCATCTTTCCAAACAGGGACTCAAAAGAGCAAAATGGAAGAGCTGGTGAAGAGTTAACGGTTGAAGCTCAAGGACACAGAAAGCAGCAGGTTGCATTAACTAAGTCGGGGATGTTGAACCTTGGCACTCCAGATGTTATTTGACTTCAATTCCCAGAAGCCCAAGCCCCCTGTGAATCCACACGAATGGTTTTACTGCGATTCATACGGCCTGGCTGCCCTCGTCGCTCCCGAAAGTGGAAGTAAAACGCGCCCGTACAGAGGAAGGGTTAACACGGAAGAGCCTTAACCATATGGGCGCGTTTTACTTCTGCTTCCGGGAGCAACAAGGGCGGCGCGGACTTCCGGGCATTGAAGTCCAAGAACATATGGAGTGCCAAGGTTCACGGAACTAAGTCCACCAGCTCAGATCCAGGAAGAGCTTTATGGCAAGAACATTCTTGAGGGTACACAAGAGCAAAACCAAATTAGAAGATGGAGGAAGGAGTTCGCTGGACAAGGAACAACATTAAGGGAGGATATAGCTGAGGACCTCAACCTTGGGAGGACCCTGAATAGGCTGAGGGTTGGAGTCCCTCAATGCAAGACCAACAGGCTCAAGTGGGGGTTCGTGGAGAGATACAGAATCCATTGGCTCATTTACTGGCCTGCCGGATACTGACAGAAACAGGCAAAGCTAAGAAAGTGACTTCATTTTGGCAGTCCAGGGATTGAGCGGGACATGAAAGAAGAAGAATTAACTAACGAACCACCTTGAACTTCTAGTTAAGTAAATATGGAAACAACCAGAGGGGGGGGGGGCAATCTGCCTTGCCTTCAACCAGCTGGCTGAAATATGCATTTCCAATTTTTCCCCAGCCAGGTTCCAGGACCTGAAGGGCTCCGTTTCCCACGGTCCAAATCCACTCACCTCCACGCCTCCTGCAGTTTGTTGAGAGGATGCTTGGGGTCCTGCCGGGAAGGTCCCAGGCAAAGGACGTGGTGGTACTGATCCCATGCAGCCTGCCGGCACTCTGGACCGCAATAAGGTACCTACGGAACAACAAGAAACAGAGACAGAGGATTTTAATGTAGAGATGTTTGAGTCCTGGCACTTCTGAGCGAGGTAAAAACAGCAGCAAAATACTTTACAGGTCGCTCACATGCTTCACATCCGTGAGCGATATATTCTGAGACCAACCATGGATACCTGAAAACATAGATAACAGCAAACCCTATATTCTGCTTTGCAAGCAGTGGCCTCTAGTGGCTGGCTGTGGTAATGTGCCACATAAATACATACGTAGTTCAGGATTTTTTAATTGACTATTTTTAGACCTGTGGATAAATGAAACCGTGGGTACTGAACCCACAAAATAGAGAACACCAACAATTCATGCCTGTTTCATTAGTAGAATACAGGGTAGGCAAACCAAGGAGGATTCATACAGAGGGCTACAAGCGGCCTCTGAGGCGGTTTGTAAAGGGGAAAAAAATTTACATAGCAAAATAAAAACCAACAGCATAAAATGCAAGATATAAAATGAACATAAAGGTAAAGGTTGCCCTTGCTTGAAAGCCAGTTGTATCTTACTCTAGGGTCCAGTGCTCATCTCTGTTTCAAAGCCAAAGAGCCAGCGCTATCTGCATCTGTAGATATTTCTGTGGACATGTGGCAGGCATGACAAAACACCACAGTGCACGGAACGCTGTTTACTTTCCCACCGAAGTGGTACCTATTTATCTACTTGCCATTTCTTGCTTTCAAACTGCTAGGTTGGCAGGAGCTGGGACAGAGACGGGCGCTCACTCTGTCATGCAGTACTCTTCTCGTACTGCTGAGAAGAGTACTGTCATCATGTTTAGAGTCTTAACCACTAAGCCACCACAGTGACTAAAATTAACGTACTGTACTAGATCATAAAAATAACAACAAAAATTATATAAACTAATAAGTACACCCACCAGCATAAACAGCTGGGCTTTCCAAACAAAGCTAGAAAAGGATCTTGCCTGGAACTGGCAAGGGGCCATTCAACAATTACGTGATCCTTTTTCTGGGGGAAACTGACCCCACCCGCAACCATAATTTTTGCTTTGACCCCCTCCCCCCCTTAAAATTACATGATCTGAACCAAATAGTACTGTATTTTGCACCACCAACCAGTGGTGGCGCTGCAGGGGAAATGGGCGGGCAGGCCAATTGCACTGAAGCAGGAAGCGATGCTCTAGCCTAGCCTCTTGCTCTCCCTGCAACCAAGAAGCATGGCTTTCCCCCTCCATTTTCACCGCATGGAGCAAGGCACAAAGGTAAATAAAACCCTTTCTTTTTATGCACAGGTTTGGTTTCCCACTGTCGGTTAGACCCCATGTAATTTTTCTGTAATTCGGATGGCAGACCCCCTCCCCCCTTTCAGGATCATGTAATTGTTGAATGGCCCCCAATATGGGGCTAAGATAAACCAGTGGTCTCACTCGGCTTCCTCCACTCCTAAACGGGTGAGCCGTCCACTTACCTGGCAACTGGGACAAAGCTGGTGGAGATCTTTGCGGATGCCGCACTGCTCCGGGTGAGGCAGGGCCTGAAACCTCCCGAGCAACCTTTGAGCGTTTTCTTCTGCGGTTTCCAGGGCTCGCAAACAGTGGTCACAGGCTGGAAGATAAAAAAGAATAAGAGGTCATGGAATCACCGAGTTGTAAGGGTGTGTGTCTGTCATGCAGTACTTGTAGGGTCTCGAACTGCTGACTTGTCGACCTTCCAGCCATCAAGTTTAGCATCTTAACCGCTAAACCACCGCAGCTAAAAAGACACAAAACAACCCATCCACTGCTTCTCATTCTTAAAATGTTCATGCAAAGAAGCCAAAATTTGACGTTTTCACTTACTCTGCATTAAAAAAAAAACATTCTCATTCTCTTGTTGAAAGTGCCACAAAAATACCGCACCCTTTAGCAGGCAAGGAGAATAATGTCAGCATTCCTTAACAATTAGCAATTACACTTGTATGCTGCCCTGGGCAGCTCACAAAGTAATTAGCATTTTTGTCCTAAACCTGCTGGGGTGTGATTTTACCAATCTCAGAAGGCTGAATCGACCTGGAACTCGTTGGGATCGAACACACAGTGTCAGCAGCTTTGGCAGTGTGTAGCTTAACCACTGTGCAACAACAGCTCACAGAATCCCAATTCCCCATCTGGTGGCAATATCTCAACAGTGTTCAACACAGCAGGAGGGTTTTCTCTAGTATCCCAGCTCAAGGCTTGGGACTTCAGGGAAGTTGGATGGATTTGAAGAACATCACGGTCAAAGTGCCAAAACAGCGAAAAGAAAATTCAGATACAGTGGAACCTCATACAACTATCACCCCGTATAGCAATGAAATCGCATAACAATTAGGTTTTGGGGGGGAATGGCGTCCCACATAACAATTATCCCTATGGGGAAAAATCGTACAACAATTTTTCAATGGGAAAAACCACTTAGCGAAAAAAGCGTTGTACGATGCATCCCATAGGGGAAATTGCTGTACAGTAGACCCTCACATAACGACGTTGCTTGGTTCCCCAAGTAGCGTCGCTATAGGGGAAACATCGTTGTGCGGTTTTCAATGGCAGCTGCACCATCTAGTGGCAAAAAACTGTCATTATCCGCACAACGACGTTAAAAAACGTCATTAATCCGCACAACGTTGTGCGGATAGTCACGAGGCGAGTGATGACTCGTTGTTAAGTGGAAATGACGCTATTCGAACGCGTCGTTAATCGAGGGTCCACTGTACGATGCATGCATCGTATAGCAATTGTTTCATACAACAACGAGCCCCGTGGAACGGATTAAAACCGTTGTATGAGGTACCACTGTACATAAATATCCAAGAATAAACAAAACAAAAACACCACATCACTTTGAAGACTACCGGTGTATAAGACAACTTTTTAACCCTGAAAAATCTGTGCCAAAGTCGGTGGAGGGGGTGAGGAGGAGGACCAACTGAGCGGCGGGGAAAGCCATCCACAGCCAGGGGCCGCCCAGAGACCACCACCCCAAGTCTTGCGGCGGCAGCAGTGGATGGCTTTCCCCGCTGCTCAGCTGGTCTTCCTCCTCCTCACCCCCCGGCTGGGGGTGGTGGTCTCCGGGCGGCCCCTGGCTCCGGAGGCCTCGCAGCGGCGGCGGTGGATGGCTTTCCCCGCTGCTCAGCTGGTCCTCCTCCTCACCCCCCGGTTGTGGGTGGTGGTGGTGAAGAGGAGGACCAGCTGAGCGGCGTGGAAAACCATCCACCGCAGCCGCGCTCTCCCTGCCCCCTCCACCGGCGGGGAGATAAAGGGAGCCGTCCCCGGGCCGGGAGGCTCCGAAGACGCCGGCGTTGGAAGAGGGGTAGTCTTATACGGCGAGTATAAGACTAATTTTTTTAACTTGAAAAGTTGGGGGTCGTCTTATACGCCCAGTCGCATTATAGGCCGGAAAATGCGGTAACTTATATTTTAATGTGGGCTTTCTTGAATCAAGTCCACTTTGTCAGACATGGGACTTCTATATATATACAGATATATTGAAGTTAGTGGGTAGAAAGCACCACTTTACCCACCTCTGTATTTATATAGTGCGTTCCAGAGAAACTGAGCCGCCACCACTGGCTTCTCGACAAAAATAGTTTCCCCTTTCTGGATAGTTCTGGTGGCGAAAAGTCCTTTTCCCTTTAAATGGAGAAGAAAGAAGGGCAGTTAATAGAAGTCTATTTGCCAGCAGGAAGATGGAGAAAGACAAGAACAGAACTAGAAATAATTCCTCATCCGGTACGAGTTTAAAAATGTCCCTAGGTAGAGATGATTGATTTGCCAGGTGGGGTCAGGAACTGCAACCCCCAAAACCTCTGATTTTAATTATGAGGTTCAAATGTATCTTTTGTTTCTCATATACTATATTAGTAATTTCGTGTCAGAAATTTTTTGGCTGAAAAGGAAGAAAGCCATTATTTTGGCGCGCAACAAACATCCTACATTCCGTTCAGAAGAACTCCACTCAGGGGACGCCCAAAAATGACGCTCCTTTCATGTCCCCCAAGATCTTTTCCTACCGAAGTGGTCCCTATTGATCTACTTGCAATTTCTTGCTTTCAAACTACTACGGTAGGTTGGCAGGAGAGCTGGGACAGGCGACAGGCACTCAAACCGTCCTGCAGTACTCTTCTCGCACGGGATCTGCAGTATTAGGGTCTCGAACTGCCAACCTGCTGGCCTTCCAGCTAAATAAACATATTGTTACATTTTATTTTATTTTTTGCCGCAAACGGTTCTATCTTTTTCCTGGACTTTTACCGTTTGGCCTTTTCGTTTTTTTATTCTTCCAGCTAACAAGGAGAGCTTCTTAACCCCCTGAGCCAACAGAGCCCAATTATTCTATGATCCTAAGAACAGTCAGCAAGAGTATTGGAGAGGGGGACCTCACAGTAATAATAATAATAATAATAATAATAATAATAATAATAATAATAATAATAATAATAATAATAATAATAATAATAATAATAATAATAATAATAATAATAATAATAATAATAATAATAATAAGAAGAAGAAGAAGAAGAAGAAGAAGAAGAAGAAGAAGAAGATAGATAGATAGATAGATAAATTTTTATTGTCATTGCCCTGCACAGAACAAGATTGGGGATGATGATGATAATGATAATAATGATGATGATGACAATGACGGCCTCTCCCCTTTTTTTGTTCCAGATGTTCTCTGTTTTTGTTCCAGACTTCTCTGCATTCCAGATATATTGGAGACATGAAAGGTGCCTCATTTGGGCATTATTATTATTATTATTATTATTATTATTATTATTATTATTATTATTATTATTATTATTATTATTATTATTATTATTATTATTATTATTATTATTATTATTATTATTAATTTACTACGTTTTTATACTTTATCACTAACTGGCAGCCCCACCACAAGGGTCATCTGGATCGAAAGAGAGAGGACACCTGGAACTGAAAAAGAGAGAACATCTGGGACAAAAAAAGGGGGGGAAGGACATGTGGACTAAAACAAAACCAGAGAGAACATCTGGAACGGAAAAAAGGGGGGGAGGCCATCTGGAGCCGAGGGAGAGAACATGTGGAATGCAAAGTGGGCATCCTTTCTGGGTCCATCCGGTACCCCATCCAGGGAGGGAGGGAGGGGTGGGCGTGGGGGGGGTGGTCGCCTCCTCCTCCTCCTCCTCCCGCGGCTTGGCTGCTGCTGGCGCGTCCTTTGCGCCCTCCTCGTGGCGGGCAGGTGTGGCGCCTTGGCTGGGGAGGGGGGAGCCGCGAGACCCAGGTGCGCTCCCCGTGGGTGGGGGCGTCTCCGGGCTAGGAGGTTGGAGGGTGTGTGTGTGTGTGTGTGTAGCACCGAGGGTGTCCCCCACCTGTTTACCTGCCCGCTCCCTCCCTCCCCCCTCCCCCCCACCTGGGGGCGCCCGGTGTCTAGTGAGGCCGTGGCGCCTGCCGTGGTCTCTCTCTCTCTCTCTCTCTCTCTCTCTCTCTCTCTCTCACCTTGGCGCCGCCAATGTAGCGCACCTCCATGGCGGCGCCCGGGCGCGGGCAGCTGCAGAAGGCGAAGGCGTCCCCGCCGGTGGCAGCAGGGGGAGCCGCCATCTTAGCCGGAGCCGCCCCAGGAGGAGGAGGAGGATGAGGAGGAGGAACCGGCGGCACAGCTGCAGAACCTCCTCTTTGGGGTGGGGTTAAGAGGGGGGGCTTTCCAAGGAAGCCAGGACAGACTCAGACACGGGGGTGGGTCGCTTGGCTTCTTCTCAAACCATTTGGAAATTATTCCAGGAGCCCTGGTGGCGCAGCAGGGGCTAGCTAAGTGGCTGGCTGTCTGGTTGGCCCTCCTTCCGACCCGAAGGGTGTGAGTTCGATCCCTGACACTGACCAGCGCTCAAGGCCGACTGGCCAGGGCTGAAGGTTCCATCCTCCTTCCCTGATTTGTGCTGATTTGTGATCTGTGCCAAAGTCGGTGCTTTGTGCCTGATGACTGGAAGGTAGCGAATGTAACACCAATTTTCAAAACAGGATCCAGGGGGGATCCAGGAAATTACCGACCTGTCAGCTTGACATGTGTCCCAGGTAAAGTGATGGAAACCATCCTAAAAGATAGAATTGATAGGCACATAGAAGAGAAGGCGCTGCTAAAGGAGAGCCAACATGGCTTTTGCAAGGGCAAATCATGCCTCACTAATTTGTTGGAATTTTTTGAGAGTGTCAACAAGCATGTGGATAAGGGGGATCCAGTTGACATTGTTTATCTGGACTTTCAGAAGGCTTTTGACAAGGTCCCACACCAAAGGCTCTTGAATAAACTTACCAGTCATGGAATAAAGGGACAGGTCTTGTCCTGGATCAGCAACTGGCTAAGGGACAGGAAACAGAGGGTAGCACTAAATGGACACTTCTCCAAGTGGAGGGAAGTCAAGAGTGGGGTCCCCCAAGGTTCAGTACTGGGACCCCTGCTTTTCAACCTCTTCATAAATGATCTAGAGGTAGGAGTAAAAAGCAAGGTAGCCAAATTTGCTGACGACACTAAATTATACAGGGTAGTGAAAACTGTGAGAGATTGTGAGGAGCTCCAGAGGGATCTCTTGACACTGGGGGAGTGGGCAAAACAGTGGCAAATGAGCTTCAACATCAGTAAGTGCAGAGTGATGCATGTTGGGGCAAAAAAAACCCCAATTACATTTATAAACTGATGGGGTCTGAACTCTCTGCGACAAACCAGGAAAGGGACCTTGGTGTCCTGGTGGACAACTCAATGAAGGTGTCAACCCAGTGTGCCTCAGCAGTGAAAAAAGCAAACTCAATGCTAGGGATCATTAGGAAGGGTATAGAAAATAAGTCAGCAAGTGTCATTTTGCCTCTTTATAAATCTATGGTGAGGCCCCATCTGGAATACTGTGTACAGTTCTGGTCGCCATACCTCCAGAAGGATATTATGGAGCTGGAAAAAGTGCAGAGGAGGGCAACCAGAATGATTAGGGGACTGGAACACCTTCCTTACCATCTGAGGCTGCAACGGTTGGGCCTCTTCACTCTTGAACGATGGACGGCGTCTAAGAGGTGACCTGATTGAAGTTTATAAAATCATGCACGGTGTGGACAAAGTAGATAAGGAAAAACTGTTTTCCCTATCGCATAACACTAGAACTAGGGGACACTCCATGAAACTTTTGGGTACTAGTTCTCAAACAAATAAGAGAAAGTACTTTTTCACCCAGAGGATCCCTGGTCTATGGAACTCCCTGCCAGAAGAAGTGGTGGCAGCTGTCAGTCTTGACAGCTTCAAGAAAGGATTAGACAAGTTCATGGAGGGCAAGAGTATCAATGGCTATAATTATGGATACCTAAGGACAACCTCTGGGTTGGAGAGATAGGCAAGAGAGATTGTGAGGAGCTCCAGAGGGATCTCTCGACACTGGGGGAGTGGACAAAACAGTGGCAAATGAGTTTCAACATTAGTAAGTGCAGAGTGATGCATGTTGGGGCAAAGAACCCCAATTACATTTATAAAGTGAGGGGGTCTGAACTCTGCAACAAACCAGGAAAGGGACCTTGGTGTCCTGGTGGACCCCCCTCAATGAAGGTGTCAACCCAGTGTGCCTCAGCAGTGAAAAAAGCAAACTCAATGCTAGGGATCATTAGGAAGGGTATAGAAAATAAGTCAGCAAGTGTCATTTTGCCTCTTTATAAATCTATGGTGAGGCCCCATCTGGAACACTGCGTACAGTTCTGGTCGCCATACCTCCAGAAGGATATTATGGAGTTGGAGAAAGTGCAGAGGAGGGCAACCAGAAGGATTAGGGGACTGGAACACCTTCCTTACCATCTGAGGCTGCAAAGGTTGGGCCTTTTCACTCTTGAACAACGGCGTCTAAGAGGTGACCTGATTGAAGTTTATAAAATCATGCACGGTGTGGACCAAGTAGATAAGGAAAAACTGTTTTCCCTATCGCATAACACTAGAACTAGGGGACACTCCATGAAACTTTTGGGTACTAGTTCTCAAACAAATAAGAGAAAGTACTTTTTCACCCAGAGGATTACTGGTCTATGGAACTCCCTGCCAGAAGATGTGGTGACAGCTGTCAGTCTTGACAGCTTCAAGAAAGGATTAGACAAGTTCATGGAGGACAAGGGTATCAATGGCTATAATTATGGATACTTAAGGACAACCTCCGGGTTGGAGAGATAGGCAGGATATCTCTCAATAAATGCCATTTCCAGGGAATCCTAAGCAGGTGAAGGCATCTGCTTGGGAATACCCTGAAGGAAATGGTGAGCCACTGTGTGAGACAGAATGCTGGACTGGATGGGCTGTAGCCTGTTCCAGCAAGGCTGTTCTTATGTTCCCAGGTTGGTTAGGATGAGGACCCAGCAATGATGGGGGCAAAAAATTGCCTTGTGGAACCGCTCCCAGAGAGTGCACTAAGAGCGCTTGGGGGTGGTATAGAAGAAGGGTCATGGCTTTACTTTTTGCTTTGCTTCAACTCATAAGAACATGAGAACAGCCTTGCTGGATTACAGGCCACAGGAGCCCATCATCCAGTCCAGCATTCTGTCTCACACAGTGGCTCACCATGTGCTTCAGGGTATTCTTCCCAAGGAGATGCCTTCACCTGCTTAGGATTCCCTGGAAATGGCATTGAGAGATATCCTGCCTATCTCCCCAACCCGGAGGTTGTCCTTAAGTATCCATAATTATAGCCATGGATACCCTTGTCCTCCATGAACTTGTCTAATCCTTTCTTGAAGCTGTCAAGACTGACAGCGGTCACCACTTCTTCTGGCAGGGAGTTCCATAGACCAGTGATCCTCTGGGTGAAAAAGTACTTTCTCTTATTTGTTTGAGAACTAGTACCCAAAAGTTTCATGGAGTGTCCCCTAGTTCTAGTGTTGTGCGATAGGGAAAACAGTTTTTCCTTATCTACTTTGTCCACACCGTGCATGATTTTATAAACTTCAATCAGGTCACCTCTTAGACGTCGTCGTTCAAGAGTGAAGAGGCCCAACCGTTGCAGCCTCAGATGGTAAGGAAGGTGTTCCAGTCCCCTAATCATTCTGGTTGCCCTCCTCTGCACTTTTCCCAGCTCCATAATATCCTTCTGGAGGTATGGCGACCAGAACTGTACGCAGTGTTCCAGATGGGGCCTCACCATAGATTTATAAAGAGGCAAAATGACACTTGCTGATTTATTTTTGTACAGGTGAAACTCGGGAAAATTAGAGTATCGTGGAAATGTAGGAATGCATTAGATTAACCTGAGCAGATTCATATATGAAACACATTATTTAATATTTAGGGTTCCAAGCTGGAGTGAGTTTTGAAGACACGCTCTCAGACTCAACCAAGCAACAGGGCAGAATCCTTAAGATGATTAAACTAAGTAACCTTTTATCTCCTAAATTGACCGAAAAGTCACCCGTGGCTCAGGTCAACCTAATACCTAATTATTTTCTAATACTTAACTCTTTCTGGTTAGAGATTTCTTCCTGGAACTTTGGCCAAGGAAATCCTCTTTGTCAACATCCTTGGTTTGATTACATTTGTTAGTAGGCACGTAACAAACAGGAATCTGAGTTAGCCATTTTAGTTTAGAAATGCTATTTTCTGCTTATAAAATCGGATGGGAAATAAACTGACAACAAGCCATTTATCCTGATTCCTGAAGTCTCTCATTCCTTCTCTCCGTTGTGCAAGGCCATAGCAACATCCAGTAGTGCAACTTAAAAGGTGAAACAAATATATGAGATGGACTCATTACATGCAATGCGAGATGGTTCAAGCCTTACTTTGTTATAATATTGATGCTTATGGCTTACAGCTTATGAAAACCCCAACCCCCCCCCCCCAATCGCATGTACCCCATAATCACATAATCTCATGTATGCTGTACGCCATGCTGTACACCATGTTCATCACAATTATAACAAATTAAGGCATGACATCTCTCGCTTTGCATGTAGTGAGTCTATCTCATATATTTGTTTCACCTTTTAAGTGAAATAAATGGACATTTGCACGATATTCTAATTTTCTGAGTTTCACCTTTATTAGTGGAGCCAATCGTTCTGGGAAAGGCTGGGTTTGCAGGAAAGAGGAAAAGCAGACGTGAGAGGGACAGACTGCCTAAAGGAAGCCACAGGTTTGGGCTTGGCTTGCAAATTTTCTAAAGGACGGCTGCCCACCCCCCACCCCCACAACCTTTTCAATGGAAAACTGGTCATCCCCATCACCTTCATGTCCATCGGGAATTTATTCAAGAGAAAGAGGCTTATTCTGTGCAGAGTTAGGAGATGCGACCCCAAAGAATTGGTGCTCACTGCTTGCAAAGAATGAAGGCATTCTTAAATGTTCTTGTAGAGTTGTGACTGAGGTGCCTTACTGGTTAAAGTCCTGGAGTTGATGACTGGAAGGTCAGCAGTTCAAGACCTGAGTGCTGCATGATGAAGTGAGCTCCCATCGTCTGTCCCAGCTCCTGCCAACCTAGCAGTTGGAAAGCAAGAAATTGCAAGTAGATAAACAGGGACCACTTCAGTGGGAAGGTAAACAGCGTTCTGTGCACTCCAATGTCTAGTCATGCCTGCCATGTGTCCACGGAATCATCTGCAGAGACAGACAGCGCTGTCTCTGGGTATAAACAGAGATGAGCACTGAACCCTAGAGTCAGATACGACTGGCTTTCAAGCAAGGGCAACCTTTACCTAGAGTTGTGAGGTGCAATTGGTTTCAAAAGGAGGACGGCAACTTCCCTCTGGGGGGGCAGCACTCCGAAATATGAGAGCGTATCTCTAGTGCCAGGGTGTGCAAAGCACCAAAGGGCCACAGAAACTGCCAAATGCGCAAAAACAAGCCCGTGACTCCCAATTTTCGGCGCCGATTTGCACCATTTCCTGCCCGCAGCTGCCAAAACCCCGGAATTGGCAGCCGGGGGGGGGGGGAGAAGTACTGCACATCTCTTCTGCACAGATCGCCTTCTACGCATGCGTCGAAGGATTTTACGCTTGCGTAGAACCCTTCTACACTTGCATAGAACCCTTTTACGCATGCATAGAAGGCGATCTGCACAGAAGGGGATCGTAGAAGCAAGCATAAAAGCCTTCTACGAATGTGTAGAAGGCGATCTGCACAGAACCGTTCTGCACAGGTCCCGTATTTTCCGGAGCCGCGGTTGAAAGGTATGGACCATAATGACTAGCTGTGGCTAGAATGGCACTTTTAGTTATGACACAGGAATTTGGAGCATTAAAATGTGTAGGAAGGCTGAGAACTGGAAGGTGAGATTAGTAGCTCTAAAGGCCTAGGGAAAAGATCTCAAAGGATCCCAGATCCCTGGCCTTTGCCACTAGTGAGTAAAGGAAGAGCAGTGGAGAGAAGCCCACTAGGATACACCTGCTACACCTGTCACTGGGATTTTCTGTATTTCATTCAATGAAAGAGGAAAGGCAGCAGGGGACTGAAAATACCCTTTGGCAGTGGTGGCGAACCTATGGCACATGTGCCAGATGGGACATTCAGAACCCTCTCTGTGGACACGCATGCTATTGCCCCAGCACAGAGTTCACCCTGCCCCTCTGCCCAACAGCTCAATTGGAGCACTTCCTCCTTCCCCTGAGTGGGGTAAGGCGGGTGGCTCACATGCGGCATGAGGGTGCGGCTCAGTCGACAGCCTGTTGAGTCTGCGGCAAAAAGTGAGTTTTTTCTAAACTAAAACCTCAGTATTCAGGTTAAATTGCTGTGTTGGCTGTTTGCGATAAATACCGTAAGTGGGTTTTGGGTTGCAGTTTGGGACCTCGGACTCTAAAAGGTTCACCATCATTGCCCTAGTGGTATTTTGTACACCGGCAGCAACAGGATGTGAGAAGATGGCACCCACAATGAAAAAGGAGGTTATTTTTTCCACACCACTGTCACATCACAGTGGACAGGCAGCATTGTTGTCCCAAGGATGCAGGATACACAAACCCATTCATGCAGATTCACAGAGACTTGGGCTTCCGGGCATTGAAGTCCAAGAACACCTGGAGTGCCAAGGTTCACCATCATGGGTTTAGGCCAATAATCCCTTCCCAACAAAACACCCCCTTCCCTCTTATCTGAGCATCCTTTCATCCATTCTTGAAACAGCTTTATTGCCCCCCATCTTTATTGCCTCTTGCCCAGGGCGAGGGGGTCGTCACTTTTGTGGGGCAAGGCAGGCCAAAAAACTTAAGTAACGGGTGACTGACATGCTCTGCAGAAAGGGGGAGAAAAAAAAGACAATACGGTTGGCCTATAGCCATGATGGCGAACCTTGGCTCTCCAGATGTTCTTGGACTTCAATTCCCAGAAGCCCAAGCACCCTGTGAATCCACACGAATGTGTTTGCTGCAATTAATCCGGCCCGTGCTGCCCTCGTTGCTCCTGGAAGCGGAAGTAAAACACGCCTGTACGGAGGAAGCGTTAACCTGGAAGAGTCTTAACCGTACGGGCGCGTTTTACTTCCGCTTCCAGGAGCGACGAGGGCGGCATGGGTTGGATGAATCGCAGCGAACCCATTTGTGTGGATTCATGGGTGCTTGAGTTTCTGGGAATTGAAGTCCAAGAACATGTGGAGTGCCATCACAGGCTTATAGCAATGATGGCAAACCTTGTCACTCCAGGGGTTCCTGAACTTCAATTCCCTGAAACCCTGATCAGTAGGAGAGCTGACTTGGGCTTCTGGGACTTGAAGTCCAAGAACACATGGAGTGCCAAGGTGCGTCATCACTGACCTATAGGGTTGTCAAGGGGCGCCCCATAAATTAACTGGGAATTAGGATGGAAGGAAGCAGGGCCGTCATCAGAAATTTCTGGGCCCCATACTGAGCAATCCTATTGCACCCCACCACCACACACACACACACACACATAGTAATGTCACAGTTATGGCTGGCGGCAGTAGGGCGCCTGTCAGCTCCTTGACCTATACGGCAGTACTGCCCTGATGGCAGCCCAGGAAGGAAGACCAAGAGTGTACTGGGGGCTATGGGAGAAATGCGAGAAGACGAAGCAAGGGTCTTATTTACACAGTACCATTTATATATCCGTTTAATCTCATTTAGCTGTCATGGCTCCATTTTATAGCTCCTGGCATTTGAGGTTGGGCCGCCCCAGGATGTTGCCGAACGAAGCCATGGCTGATGAAGGAATGAGACTCAGGCTGCTATAAGCAAGCAGCATTGAGACAGTCAAAGGAGAGAAGGAGGCAAGCAGACAGTAGGCAAACTCTGTCACCTTTATCACGTGTGATTCCCCATTGAGGAAGCTGCCTTTGCGCAGTTAGTGCATAACCACAAACACTGGGTCCAAACGAAGGGGAGGGAACTAGGCATCCTTGCTGTGAGGAATTTCATTCCTGCACGGTGGATGGATGTAGGTGCGCCACCGCCTCTAATGCCAGGCCATCTGCTCACATGGGACTGAAGACTCTCATGAGACCCCTGGGTTCAGTTCACACCCCAAACCCGCCATCACACCCGGGAGTCCTGAAAGGAGGCTTACGAGGGGTTACTTCTTCCCAAGCTGAGCCTTGGCGTGGCTGATCTTGGCAGCCACAGTAGCATCGGTGCATTTTGACAGGACAAGGTTCATCTCGCCATCGTTCTTGCGTTCGATGGCAGCGTCCGCCGCTTGGCTCAGGTCCCTGCCGAGGAAACAGGGCAAGGGAAAGGGAAATGAACATACAGGCAGGAGCAGGGGAAATGGCATTTCACACTTTATGGATTGCATCGCTGCAGCACTCAGTCAATCTTTATGATGGTCCAAGACCAAAAATAACAAAAGATGAAATATATCAAAGTTAAAAGGAGGGTACATAAAACCCCTACTTATGGGAAAAAAGTCCATTCCGTAGGCTTTTGCTAAAATCATTTTTTTAGGTAACTCGAAGCAAACCCATAGGAAAAAGAATATGTAACTCAAAGCAAACCCATAGGAAAAAGAATATGTAACTCGAAGCAAACCCATAGGAAAAAGAATATGTAACTCAAAGCAAACCCATAGGAAAAAGAATATGTAACTCAAAGCAAACCCATAGGAAAAAGAATATGTAACTCGAAGCAAACTCATAGGAAAAAGAATATGTAACTCGAAGCAAACCCATAGGAAAAAGAATATGTAACTCGAAGCAAACCCATAGGAAAAAGAATATGTAACTCAAAGCAAACTCATAGGAAAAAGAATATGTAACTCGAAGCAAACCCATAGGAAAAAGAATATGTAACTCGAAGCAAACCCATAGGAAAAAGAATATGTAACTCGAAGCAAACTCATAGGAAAAAGAATATGTAACTCGAAGCAAACCCATAGGAAAAAGAATATGTGACTCGAAGCAAACCCATAGGAAATCGTGCAAATCGGGACGTGGTTTTAGCACAAAATCATCATGTAAGTCGAATTTTATGTAACTCGAGGCATATGTACGTCGGGGTTTTACTGTATTTAAAATATATTTTAAAAAGGAGCGTTTCTAATCAGTTAGTAATAAAATTACTTTTTAAGATTAATAGTGTTAATTTCTAAGCCTGTGACGTAGCGCTAGCGGTTTGTTTAGCTGAAGGACCTGCCAAGCTTGTTCTTCTGACCTTACATGCTGCAGTGCAGAACCTGGCAACGTTGTCGGTGAAGGAGGGCCCTTTCATCGCATGGTTTCTCTTCAGATGGCATAAATCTTTTGCTGCAGTACTCTTTCCCGAGCCAAGAAGTCTTAAATCAGCTAACCTTAAGAGCCGGGACTGAGACAATGCTGCCCACTGTAGAGCAATCCTTTCTCCCCCCCACCCCTTTCAGAATACTTTTCTTGGGTTTTGGGTGATGCGCACACCTGATGTGCAAGACAGGTGGGTATGCCTCCTGGCTAATACTTTCCGAATTCATGATTGCGCTGTGGCAGGCAACCGCTCCACAAAGACTGCCACTATTCCTCGCTGTCGTTTAAGGTTCCTAATTAAAAGGCGGCGCATGAGTGAAATCCAAATGCATAGTTGGATAATGACTTTGGGCACCAAATTTAAGGAAAGGGGGAGGGGGAGAGTAAAATGCAAAGGCAAAGAGAACGACGAAGTTTCAGGTCCTTTGGAACTCTTTCGTCACATAACGTGAAGGTGGAGAGATGGGAATCCGAAAAATGCAAAATGCATGTCAGTCCAGTATTCTGGTTCTACTTGGGAGAAGGGACCCACTTAGGTTCCCAAAGGGAGACGGCAAGTTTAAAGAGGGTGGGTCTCGCCTCAGTAGATACAGAATGTGATTCGGAGGCAGGGGAGCCACTTTTACACCCACCAAAGAGTCACCAGATGGCATTTTATTCTATCTGTCTCTGTCTATCTATCCTATCCATCCACCCACCTATCACTCCACCCACCCACAGTTGTTCTCCAAACCTGCTGGTTTTTGTGGTTTGGGTTCATAGTTGTGGTGTGTCAGTTTGTCATTTGGTGCCCAGCCTTTTGGGGACAAAAGCCCCTCTTTTGGGGACTTCAGTAGCCCAGTCCTAAGGCAAAAGAAACCTCTGGAGCCTCACTAGCTCGGCAAAATCCGTGACAGCTTATGCTCTGCTGCATATATACAGGTAAGATAAGATAGGATAAATCTTTATTGTCATTGTCCCCTTGCAGGAACAACAAAATTTTTCGGTTGCTATATATCAACTCGAATAAGGCATACCCCTTAATTTAAAACAGCTACAGAAACACCAATTAAGGTAGTACCATACAGTACAATTTCAAAACTCGGAAAATTAGAATATTGTGCAAATGTTCATTCAGGTCAGTAATGCAACTTAAAAGGTGAAACAAATATATGAGATAGACTTATTACATGCAAAGCGAGATAATTCAAGCCTTACTTTGTTATAATATTGATGCTTATGGCTTACAGCTTATGAAAACCCCAACCCCACCAATCTCATGTACCCCATAATCATCACATAATCTCATGTACGCTGTACAGGACATCACAATTATAAAGAATGAAGGCATGGCATCTCTTGCTTTGCATGTAGTGAGTCGATCTCATATATTTGTTTCACCTTTTAAGTGAAATGAATTGACATTTGCACGATATTCTAATTTTCCAAGTTTCACCTGTATGAGCCCTGGTGGTGCAGTGGTTAAAACTGCTGTACTGCAGCCAAAAATGTTGAGTTTGATCCCAACTGGGTTCAAGGTTAACTCAGCCTCTTCCATCCTTTCAAGGTTGGTAAAATGAGTTCCCAGCAGGTTGAGGGCAAAATGCTATTTAACCATAAATGAACCACCTAGGTCTGTGATGGCGAACCTTGGCACTCCAGATGTTCTTGGACTTCAATTCCCAGAAGCTCAAGCCCTCATGAATCCACACAAAGGGGTTTACTGCGATTCATCTGGCCCACGCCGGCCTCATCGCTCCCGGAAGTGGAAGTAAAAAGCACCCATATGGAGGAAGGGTTAACCCGGAAGAGCCTTAACCGTATGAGCACGTTTTACTCCTGCTTCAAGGAGCAATGAGGGCAGCGCAGGCCGGATGAATCGCAGCAAACCCATTCGTGTGGATTCATGGGGGCTTGGGCTTTCGGGAATTGAAGTCGAACATCTGGAGTGCCAAGGTTCACCATCGCGGACCTCGCAAGTGCACTAAGTGCTATGGGGGCTGTATATAAGTGTAATTGCAGTTTGTGGGTTTAGGGCAGATAACTTTTCGGGCCGTGAGCCGGTCTCATGGTTCAATGGGCTGGTCACGTGGCACCTTGCAAAATTTGTTTTGCAACTAAATGAGATAAGATTTTAAGCTGCCATTTTCTCTGCTTAAGCCAGGGGTCATAGTTTGGGCACGCCTGGCTTAGTGGGAAACTCATTAGCCAAGGGTGGGGTGGGACCCTCTGGGATGTCAAGCCTGGAGGCAGGGGCTGCAGACAGATTTGCGACATGCATTTCTCTCGCAACTCTCCCTCCTTTTGCCAACTTACTACCCGGAAGGCTCCTGATTTCAGAAGCTAAGCTGGGTCGGCCTTGGTTTGGACCAGGAAGGGAGACGGCTGAAGCCAGAGTTACAGGGCCCGGGCAGCTGTCACGGGGACTTACCCCACCAGAAGGAAAGCCTTCACCCTCTGCTCAGGAGCCACGCGGGAGGCAAACTTCTTGGCCTCGTGGCGGTTGTGGTGCTTCATGCAGATCTCGACAAAGGGCTGCAAGAGAGAAGAAGAGCACAAAGAGGCCACGTCACAAGGCCAGCCACACTAGCAGCCCTTTTGCAGGCAAGTGAAAAGCCACGGGATGTCTACTTGAGAAGATTGATGGCAGACCACCATGGTCATCTCACTCCCATTCCATCATGTCATCTCACCCAACGCAGACCTATTTGCAGAGAGAGAGGTGTGTGTGTTTCAAACATTGTACTTAAGTCCACTGGCTCAGATCCAGAGCAAAACCAAATTAGAAGATGAAGGAGCTCACTGGACAAGGAACATCATGCAAAGGAGGCAATGGCTGAGGAACTCAACCTCCCCGACGTCACTTCTTCTTTCGTGTCCCGAGCAAACCCTGGACTGCCAAAATAAAGCCATCTTCTTCAACTTTGTCACTGGCCAAACCTAAGTCCACATCAGTGCATGTTTCTGGCAGTAAACGGCAGGCCAGTAAAAGAGCCATTGGATTCTGTATCTCTCCACATTCACACGGCGTGGTGTTGCGCGCCAGCAGCCCCCACTTGAACATGTTGGTCTTGCATTTAGTGACTCCAACCCTCAGCCTATTCAGGGTCCTCCACATCACTTGGAATGGGGGCTGCTGGCAGATCACAACGTGCTGTGTGAATGTGGAGTAGCACAGAATCCAGATCATTCACTGGTCCCAACAGCTTCACGGGGTGGCCATTTTGTTTCTTGAATGCCCTTGGAGCGGGGGCACATGAAATGGCGCTGTGAGCCGGATCTGGACCACAGGCCTTAGGTTGGGAACCCCTGGTTTAAAGTGTGATCTGCACATGAAAGAAGTGGTGGTATGCCTCTCCTCGGAGCCCATACCACCGGCCCGGGGTTGGGAGGCAGGTGCGGATTACAGCTTGTCTTTTCAACATTACAGCTTGTCTTTTCATTGACACGTTTATTGACACATCTCAAGGCATGAGATGCAGGTATAAATACATACAGTATGTAGGTTAGGTAAAGGTCGCCCTAGCTCGAAAGCTAGTTGTATCCGACTCTAGGGTTCAGTGCTCATCTCTGTTTACAGCCAAAGAGCCAGCACGGTCTGAGTCCGCAGACGTTTCCGTGGTCATGTGGCAGGCATGCCTCGACACGAGTGTACGGAACGCTGTTTACCTCCGCATTGAAGTGGTCCCTATTTATTTACTTGCAATTTCTTGCTTTCAAACTGCTAGGTTGGCAGGAGCTGGGGCAGAGACGGGAGCTCACTCCGTCGTGCAGTACTCGGGTACTGAACTCCGACCTTTCAGTCTTCAAGTTCAGCGTGTTTACCACTTGAGCCAACGCAGTCCCATACAGTATGTACAGACACGCCAAGAGTGTGTTTGCAATGGAAGGTGCAATCGCAACACAAGGCCAGGAAGCCGAGACTTTCTTCCACCCTTACCAGGTACCCAATGGGGGACTTCTTTGATTTGGAGAACTTCTCCATCTCATCCCAGTCTCCTTGTTCAGCCAAGGCGTTGATCTTCAGCCACCAAAATCTGTCAAGGCAAGAAACGCAGCAGCATCACAAAACTGTCCCTTCCCAGTTAGTAACATTCTAGACCTGTGATGGCGAACCTTGGCACTCCAGATGTTCTTGGACTTTAATTCCCAGAAGCCCAAGCCCCTGTGAATCCACAAGAATGGGTTTGCTGTGATTCATCCGGCCCATGCCGCCCTCGTCGCTCCTGGAAGCGGAAGTAAAACATGCCCATACGGAGGAAGGGTTAACCCGGAAGAGCCTTAACCGTACAGGCACGTTTTACTTCCGCTTCCAGGAGTGACGAGGGTGGCGCAGGCCGGATGATTCGCAGTAAACCCATCCATGTGGATTCACAAGGGCTTCTGGGAATTGAAGTCCAAGAACATCTGGAGTACCAAGGTTTGCCATCACGGGTCTAGACAATCGGATGGCGGGGTGGTGATCAAAGACCTTCCCCATCACGTTTACTTCTGCCCACGCCTGAGTTTGAGAAGTTCTACCAGCACACCTGGGCAAGGCGTTCACTCAGCACACCCTCCCCGCCTACCTGCCTGCCAGGTCCACCCACTGACCGTTTGTCGGGGATTTTAAAGTCACGGTAGAGCTGCTCCGCTCGCTTGTGGTTGCCATCCAAGATGAGGGTGTAGACGGTGTCGTGGAGGGAGCAGTCCAGGTATGGCTTGTCCACCTCGTCCTGCAAGCGGCGCTGGATCCGGAGCAGCTTGATCTGGTCTTCTGTGGCCTGGCAAGGGAAAAAGAGAGAGAAAATATTGCCGGTAGGTCAACAATCAGGCAGCCTTTGGAGACAGGATTAATCATGGTGGGGGGGGCAGCAGTGGATTTGGGGGGGGGACTAGAAAGGACCGTTGGCCCACCTTTCATAGGATAATCCTGGATATTTTATGTTGAGTATTCTAGTGCAACCCCAGCATGCAGTGATCCGAGAGACAGGAAAGACTAGCCTAACCTAAAGAAAGCTGTTTTGCATTGTTTGTCTATAATTACAAAGGTTATTTCCTGCCTCGGAGAACATCCTGACCCTATTTGCCTTTGTTTTTCTCTGGCCTTCTCTCTTTTGCTTTCTGCCTTGGAAGAGAAAAGATGTCCTTTTGAGCTCCTTCATCTTCCAGGCCACATGGCTGGAAGACTTTACTTCTTTCATCAAGACCCCTAAGCACATGTATCTTCAGACCATATTTTGTGAGTAAATGCTATTTTTCTTTCTCTCAAGTATCTAGTCCAAGTGTGTTTATTAGCTGGGCTAAAAAAAAAAAGTGAACTAAGAGGCTTGCATTCGAACATAAAATTGCCTAAAACCCGCCTCACTTTATCTGCTACAAATAATTTAACACTTTCAAGGCAGGGCTCGCAACAGTTCCTTCTTCAGCTATGTCAGCTAGGGGATTCTGGGAGATGTAGTCCAGAATAGGAGTGCTTCCAAGCTGTACAATTTGGTATGCGTTTGCAGCAGAGGGTATTCAGCAGAGGGAAAGATAGATGGGTGGGTCAATGGATGGATGGATACTTCTTGGTCATACCTTGGCTGCAAACTCATTCTTGGCTTTGTAATATTCATCCACTGCATTCTGCAGGCTGGACACCCGCCCTTCGATCTGCTGAGAAAGGAAAGACATTCCCGCCTGTTTAATCTCACCTTGGAAGAACTGGGTTAGTTGCTATTTGCCCAAGCTCAATACTTGGTGCATGTGCTGAGAAGCTGGTGTTTTTCAGAACCAGAAAACTGTTTGGATGCCGTGTTTCTGAGCTTGTGCAATACAAACATGGAGTAAATGCAGCCCTGATGATCGCTCTCTGCCATCCTAGGTTGAGACACAGCCATTCTGCCAGCCTCTCTAGCCGCCACACCGCCACACCCTTCCTTGCCATTTGCCAAGAAGGCCCACCTTCTCACTGGCATAGCTGGAGCGCACGTGGAAGTTTCCAAGCTCCTGGTGATCATCGTCTTGGTTGTAGAGGTCCTTGAGGGTGTCCAGCTCCTGGTGCTTGCAGAACTAGGGGGAGACCAAAGCCACAGTCATCATCAGGAGAGGAAGAATTCGAGGGCAAAGTGGCTTCTACCTGGGATGGTGGGGAATGTGCCAAACGTGGCGAGAAACCGTTTCAGCACTTAAAAGAGCCCCGAGGAAGAAAAAACGCGAGGCTTCCCAATTCAAGGGCTCCAGAGCAATCACTGGCATTACCAACCACTGGATACGATCTTTCCAATACTGTATTTACTTAATCAATTTATTTTGTATTCTATTGATCTATATAAAAACTCCCAGCAGGAGTAACATCCGGCCTTAAGGCTGAAGTCTCAAGGAAGGTGGAAAGAAAGAGAGAAAGAGAGAGGGAAAGAAAGAAAGAACATAAGAACAGCCTTGCTGGAAGAGGCCACAGGAGCCCATCCAGTCCAGCATTGTGTCTCACACAGTGGCTCACCATTGGCTTCAGGGTATTATTCCCAAGGAGATGCCTTCACCTGCTTAGGATTCCCTGGAAATGGCATTGAGAGATATCCTGCCTATCTTTCCAACTCAGAGGTTGTCCTTAGGTATCCATAATTATAGCCATTGATACCCTTGTCCTCCATGAACTTGTCCAATCCTTTCTTAAAGAAAGAAAGAAAGAAAGAGAGAGAGAGAAAGAAAGAAAGAGAGAGAGAGAGAGAGAGAGAGAGAAAGAAAGAAAGAAAGAAAGAAAGAAAGAAAGAAAGAAAGAAAGAAAGAAAGAAAGAAAGAAAGAAAGAAAGAAAGAAAGAAAGAAAGAAAGACAATGTATAGCTAGGAATTGGAAAAATGATATAGTTTTCAAAATAGAAGATTGGTACAAGGAGATGTGGGATCTTGCACGGAATGATAAATTAACATGGGAAATGAATAAGAAAAAGGGTATTGTTAAAGAAAATAGATTTTGGAAAATTTGGCAAGCGTTTGTGGATTATTTGTTGAAAGGAGAGGAGAAGAATAGACCAGTACCGGGGCAAATGAGTTTTTGGAAATGAAATAATTGAGACACTCCATTTTCTCCAGGGCAATGTAAATAACACTGGGTGTAATGTTTAATAATTATATTTTAGTGTTATTTTTACTGTGACTAAATAATAGTTTTAAGTGGATGAAGTTAAAAATAAAGGTCGAATAGGTACAGATGGGATAATCATAAGTATATTATTAACGTGTTAAAATTTTGGGAATGTAATTATTATTGTTTGGATGAATTCAGAAGTTGGTATAGTTTTAAGTCACAGTTTATATTATGTTTAGTTTTTTATATATTTTTTCTTTTTCTTATTTATTTATTATTTATTTTTCACGCTTCTATACCGCCCACTCAGGTACAACCCAACTAAGGGCGGTTTACATAGCGGACAGTAAATACATAAAAGACACATGATAAAAAAGTTAAAAGTTTAAAAAGTTTAAAAAAAAATGTTAATGTTATGTATAATGTATTTGTGAGTTGATGTTTGTTTTTGCATTTAATTGTATTTATGTTTAGAAAGAAAGAAAGAAAGAAAGAATTGCTTGCTTGCTTGCTTGCCTGACTTCTATACCACCCACCTGACACAATGGCTACTCTGGGCTGTTAACACGGGTTAAAAACATAAAACATCAAATAATTCAATAAAAACAAAACAAACAGGACAGAATAGGAAAATAATAACAATATAGTGGACAATAAACCAACAACAGAAAATCAAAGCAAAGCAATTCCAGTTCTATACCACCCCATAGCACTTAGTGCCCTCTTTGGGCGGTTCAGAGATTAATTAGCATTATTGCCCCTGCACCAGGGCAATGCAGAAATTGTCCCAGCTGCGGCAGACATTTGAAGAAACTGGTAAATAAATCGGTAAAAGTTGAAGAGCTATGAATGGAAACTATAATATATACAGATTAAGACTATGAGATGGCCTCAGATTTCTGTCTCCAACAACCTCTACAGGTTCCCCCTCCTCCTCCTCGTCCTGCTAACAGAGAAGTACCGTAACTGCAGATAGTAACGGCTCGGAAGCCAGTCGTATCAGATTCTAAGGTTCACTGCTCATTTCTGTTTACAGCCCAAGAGCCAGCGCTATTTGCAAACATTTCCATGGTCATGCGGCAGGTATGACTAGACACTGGAGCATGTGGAATGCTGTTACTTTCCCTGCCAAAGTGGTCCCTATTTACCTACTTGTAATTTCTTGTTTTTGAACTGGTAGGTTGGCAGGAGCTGGGACAGAATTGGGAGCACACTCCACCGTGCATCTCGGGTCTCGAACTGCTGGCCTGCCGACCTTCCAACTGTCAAGTTCAGCATCTTAACCACTAAGCCACCGCAGTCCCTTAAGTGCAGATGGTGATGTACAAAGTGATTCAAGTGCAGCTCATCCCCATGCAATGCTTAGAGGAGCCTCATCTTTCACTCTCAAGACACAGCTGTTTATGGGGAGCATCTTCTGCAACCCAATGTGACACTGAACACATCTGCATGCTGAGAGGAGCATGAAGGAAAGCGGCTTCAAGGCTGACATCTCACCTGGCGATAGAGGCTCAGCGCCACCGGTTGGTTCTGCAAGGTCATGAAGAAAGCACCGCGGTTGAGCTCATTCTTCAAGTGCAAGATGACCGTGTACACTGGATGGGACATGGGAGGAACAGGGATTATTGAGCCTGCAACGCCAGGCACTTCCTGCTTGTGGTGGGGAAATGGGGCCACCGCAAAGAAGGCATGTCTCCTTCCACATCGCCCTACCTGTTCATAAAGGGCTGCAACAGGTGAGACAGCTTTGCAAACAAAAGGTGGGAAACAACATGAAAGCTTCAGAGATGCAACATCAAAAACAGCAATAGCAGTTACACCTATATGCTGCTTTTTGCAAAATTTACTCAAGTCAGAGCTATGGAAAAGACATTCAAGATGATCAGATCTCCTTTGCTATTTAAGTCAGTCTCGCTTCTGACTGTAAAGCTTACCTCATTTGTTTTGGCCCTAATCCAGGCCTCTCTGTGCGTTCTGTAAGAGGGGTTTATCAAAAGATAAACTCCTTTGGTGAGATGGCCTCAGAATTAGTAACCCCCCAAAATTGGAAGAATTAACAGCAAATTTCCCTCTGACTGTTTAAAGCACAATGCGGACAATCACACTGATAGGAAAACGCATGTATCAGCTAGAAAAAAAACTCATCGTCAAAGAAAGGACATATTTTATGACACAGTTTAAATTCAGAGTAAAAATTCTCTGTCTCTTCCTCAATTTTAAGGGAATCTCCAGGTAAAGGTAAAAGTCGCCCTTGCTTGAAAGTCAGTCGTGCCTTCCAGATGTGTCAAGTTTGCAATGGACCAGGGAGATTCTGGATGCAATCCAAGACATCTGGATGGCCCCAATCTGGGACAGGCTTGCTGTTATCATTAGGTAAAGGTTGCCTTGCTCGAAAGCCAGTCGTATCCAACTCTAGGATTCAGTGCTCATCTCTGTTTCACAGCCAAAGAGCCAGGGCTGTCTGCTTCTGCAGACGTTTTCCATGGACATGTGGCAGGCATGACTAGACACTGAAGATCACGGTACACTGTTAACCTTTCCCACCAAAGTGGTCCCTATTCATCTACTTGCAATTTCTTGCATTCGAACTGTTAGGCTGACAGGAACTGGGACAAAGATGGGGAGCTCACTCCGTCGTGCAGTGCTCGGGTCTCAAACTGCTGACCTGCCAACCTTCCAGTCATTAAGTGCAGCATCTTAACCACTAAGCCACTGCATACCCTTGCTGTTGCCATTAGCAGTAAATGAAACGCGAGGTGGATTCCTAGCTGAGAGGCTCCAATTCTGCTCTCTGCAGACTGCAAAGTTGTGTTTAAAAATAGAGTGGCACCGTGCCACCGTATATCCACGCATCTGCCTCCTCTTTACCCAAGTCGGTGTCTCCGCTCTCAATGGCTTTGCTCAGGGCCAACTGGCTCCTCTTCATCTTCAGCAACAGAGGGACCTGCTTCCCGGATAGGGGCTCATACTCCAGTAGCTGCACACACAAAAAACAGTGCCCGAAATGGAGTTACGTTCACCGGCAGGGTTTTTTCTTTCTTTCTTTTTGAAGCAATGGGTGGGTATAGCTCACAAGTGTCCAGTGTTGGAGAAAATAGGCCCGTGGGCACAACAGCTACCCACTCCTTGTGACCACTGCACACCTTTCCCTGCCCTCCTCTACTCCCTGCAATATGATCCTATGCCAGTGATAGCCAACCTTTTAGAGGCTGAGTGCCCAGAGGGGCGAGATGAAGGAAGAAGCGCTCCCATTGGGCTGCTAGGCAGAGGGGCGGGGTGAATTCTGTGCTGGGGGAGGGAGGAAGCACTCCCATTGGGCTGCTGGGCAGAGGGGTGGGGCGAACTTTCTGCTAGGGTGATGGCGAGTGTGCCAACAGAGCAGGCTCTGAGTACCCCCTCCGGCATGCATGCCATAGGTTCGCCATCAATGTCATATGCTAAGGTACAAATGCAGTAAATACCCCCACTTGCTTGCCATATACCTTAATAGCCAGCTCCGTCCGTCCACACTCATAGGCACGAGCAGCAATTTCTGAATACGAGATGCCAGGGGTATCGCCCAGTTTCTGGTTGATAGCCTGGGCAACTTCTTCATCTGACTTGTCTTTCTGCTGCACCTGGAAACGATTTGACACAGTAAAAAAAGAGAGATCTTTTCATATTCCACCTTGTGTACATGCCTATAAAGAAGCCAGCAGACAAGGTGGAATAAAGACAACCAGAGGTAGTAAATTGTTCACAATTTGTTTGTTACAAAACAAACACCTGGATTTACAATGTGGGGAATTACAATGTGTCATTCTGATTTAATCACTCTATGACTCTGTATCTGGTGTATATAAGCTCATGCCGTGCTATTCCATTCCTATGTCGGATGAAGCGGACTTGCTCCACGAAAGCTCACATTAAAAAACATAGCAGTTAGTCTTTAAAGTGCTGCAGTGTTTTTGCTTTTACTTTCTGATATACTAAGACTCCTGAGCACATGTGTATTTCTCTGACTTAATTGTGAGTAAACAATATTTTTGTTCTTTCTCTAAGCATTTAGTGGAAGTGTGTTCATTGTGCTGGGCTAAACGGGGAGAAAGCTTGGGAGAACGTGCATTCATGCTATGCGCTGTAGTATGCTGCGGCTACAGACAACGTAACACAACCCTCGCCCTCGGCTCCCACCTTGTAGCAAGCCCAGTGAGCCAAGATCCGGCTGATCCCCTGGAACTCAGACAGACGGAGATATTCACAGATCTTGATGGCCACAGGGTAGAGTCTCCGCAGAACTAGCCTGGGGCATAAAAACCAAAGCAGCCGTCAATGCCTCTGTGCTACTGACCTCAGAACAGTAGGACATTCCTCATGGAGGTCAGGCCTGTTCGTATCCCACATAGAGCCTCCCCTCTGCAGGGGCAGTCTATCTTTAGCTGCCAAAATGTCTGCAACCAACAGACAGACCCACACTGCCTGTGGGGCTCAAGTCAACCATCCCAGCCTCGCCCTCTTCCTTACACCCAACCTTCCCGCAAAGCAGCACGAGAGATGTCACTTGGCCGGAGACGGACCACTCACCTGTCCAGTAAGACTTCAATGGTGAGCTGTCTGTACCTGTAGCGGCTGTTAAGGAGACATGCCACTCCTGGCAGGGCTCAGGTGCCCTAAAGCAGGGGTGACCAACCTATGCCCCTATTTCATGTGGCCTGCTGCCACCCTCGCCACTACCAGAAGTGGAAGCGACACATTTACGGCAGCTGTAAATCATGACCGCGCATGTGTAAACACGCCCGTGTCTGCCGTAAATGTGGTCGTACATGCACCCACGGCTGTTGTAAACACGTTTACGACAGCTGCGGACACATTTTATGGCAGCGTTTACAGCGGGGGAAACCACGTGACTGGCATGCTCAGCTGTCCAGGGGCGTGGTCTGGCCCATGGCGCAAAAAGGTTGGGAACTCCTGCTCTAAGGCCGTGATGGCGAACCTTGGCACTCCAGATGTTCTTGGACTTCAATCCCCAGAAGCCCAAGGCCCCTGTGAATCCACATGAATGGGTTTACAGCAATTCATCCGGCCCGCGCCACCGTCATCGCTCCAGGAAGCAGAAGTAAAACGCGCCTGTACGGTTAAGGCTCTTCCGGGTTAACCCTTCCTCTGTACATGTGGATTCACAGGGTGCTTGGGCTTCTGGGGATTGAAGTTCAAGAAAATCTGGAGTGCCAAGGTTCGCCATCATGGCCCTAAGGAAACCACATGGATGCCAGTAAGCAAACCCAGGTGGATCCAGGAAGCTCAGGAGAAAACCTTTGGTTTCCTCAGCACAAAAGAGGCTACAGGAGATCCAGGGGACTCGCTTACCTGCAGAAGGTGTGAGCCATCCTATCAGGGGTTTAGGTAAAAGGTAAAGGTCTCCCTTGCTCGAAAGCCAGTTGTATCTGACTCCAGGGGACAGTGCTCATCTTTCGTTTACAGCCAAAGACACTGTCTGTGTCTGCAAACGTTTCCATGGTCATGTGACTGGCATGACTAGAAGCTGTAGTGCTCAGAATGCTGTTACCTTTCCCCCCAAATCAGTACCTATTTATCTACTTGCAATTTCTTGCTTTCAAATGTTTAGGTTGGCAGGAGCTGGGACAGACAACAGGAGCGCAGAACTCCGGTCTCGAACTGCTATCTTCCGGTCAACAAGCTCCATGTTTTAACCACTGAGCCGTTAAGGCTGGTGTGAATATAATCTCATAAATTGCTATGAGTTGCCATCGAGACATCTGCCTAAGGATGATGTGCCAGGGGCGGGCAAGGAGGACTGGATTGGCTTCCCAGCGGACTTTCGCAGCACAGCTGTGTCTGCGTTTGCACGAAAGGATACTGGTCAAAGCTGAGTGGGATGCCAATCTGGTAATCCCGAATGGCATTGAGAACCCGTAGGTCCCGGCATGTCTGCACGAAGCTCTCCGGTGAGAACTTGTCCACGAAGCATTTCCCAAAGGATGCAGCCTACGGGAGAGGAGGAAAGAGAGGAGGAGGAGAATGATTAAAAACACCAATTTCTTGTCCTAAAGGTGGCAAGACTGGCTGGAAAGCGCAACGGCAAAGTACAGTAAAACCTCATACAAAATCCGCTTCGTACAACATTGAATTCATACAACATCGCCTAATTCCTTGAAAAATGTTGCCTCATACAAAGTCGCAGCGACTTTGTATGAGGCATTGGGGTTTTCCCCAGGTTGCATTGTGCCTGGGCAATATAAAAGGCAGAACGCATGCATGCATTGCTCTTGTGGGTTTTGCACGAGGCGAAGAGTGTTTAGGAGTGGTTTTGAGCGCGATTTTGGATTTTTTTTGAATTTTTTCATCATAATTTTTGAAAGCATTCCTGGGATTTTTGCAGCATTCTTCAGGTTCTTGGACCATTCTTTGGCACAGTGGAAAGGTAGGTAAATGAGGTTTTCTTTTTCCAGTTGGCTTGGGGTGGGGAGGTGGATGGGGGAGGGCATTTTTTTGGTGGGGTGGGCAATTGTTTGGTGTTTGCTGCTGTTTGGATGATTAACACTGTGCTGCATGATGGGACATGTTGGCATCCATTTTCTCCTTGCTTCCATCCAATAATTGTTTGCAGTAGCTTGTACAAAATGGATGATCGGCGGCATGGCTGCAGATTAACACTGTGCTGCATGATGGGACATGTTAACTTTTAAACCTGCACTTCATAAAGTTTTCAAAAGTTAAAAATGTGTTGTATGGTTTGTCCCCTAAAATCAGGGTTGTTTGACATGTTTTTGTAATGTGTTTAGCCTTTAGACAATGATTTCTTCAAGTTCTGTCAGTTTCCTGTCTGTTTCCTTGACTTTGCCCTGAAGTCTGTGCTGTTACAGTACAATGGAAACGACGTTGTACGAGACATCGCGGCAAGGATTTGGACGTTGTATGAGGCATCGCGGCTAGGATTTTGCATGCTTCATACAAAGTCCAAATCCATATAAAGTCCAAATTTGTGGAACCAAGTTTGGACATTGTATGAGATATCACTGTATCTGGAAACATCTCAGTTGTTTGCACAAGATCGTCATGGGTAGGGTCTGGAAGGAGGAAGACCCAAAGCACTGGTTTATGCAGAGAAACAGGGCCTCCCCGGGGCCGCGTTCTTGGCCGTTCACAGCTGCCCTTTGATAAGATAAAGATAAGATAAAGATAAATCTTTATTGTCATTGTCCTGCACAGAACAACGAGATTGCTTTTTCCAAGCCCTAAGGCTCAGCCGCCAGAGAGGTTTGCCCTTCCAAAGGCCACCGCCAGGACTTGCCCCTTACCCGGAGAAGAGACTTCTGGATTTCTGGCTCCTGTTCGTAGCTGGCCGCTTCGATGCACTGCCGGACGGCTTCTGGGAGTAGTTTCTGGTCCTTGATCTCTCGCAGGTATTCATCGGCCTTCTGGCTCCCTTTCTAGAAAGGATGGAACAGGCTTTCATGTCAAAAGCTGCAAATACCTCCGGGAAGACCCTCCCTTTTAATTCCATGCTCCCGTTTACTTCCATGCACCCTCTTCCAACGGAGCTTGAACAACAATTCTGCACAAGACTGTACAGCATAACCTTTTGGATATAGGGGAATAAATATATAAAGAGAAGGACTCTGGTGGCGTCGTGGTTAAGATGCTGAATGTGTCGACTGGAAAGTTGGCAGGTCAGCAGTTCAAGCCCTGAGTGCTGCACAACGGAATGAGCGCCCGTCTCTGTCCCACCTCTTGCCAACCTAGCAGTTCCAAAGCAAGAAATTGCAAGTAGATAAATAGGGACCACTCCGGCAGGAAAGGTAACACTGTTCCGTGCACTCCTGTGTCTACTCATGCCTGCCACATGACCAAGGAAATGTCTGCAGATGCAGGCATTTGGCTATAAAAGAAGATGAGCACCGCTCCCTAGAGTCGGACACAACTTTTTTTTAAAAAATTTTTTTACTAAAATACACAACAAAGAAAAAACAACAACTAAAAAACAACAACTCAAAAAAGTAAGGGGAAAAAAGAAAATCGATACATAAAAAAGGAAAAAAACATAACATAACAATAGTTAAAGGTAAAGGTTTCCCTTGCTCGAAAGCCAGTCGTATCCGACTCTAGGGTTCAGTGCTCATCTCTGTTTCAAAGCCGAAGAGCCAGCGTTGTCTGTTTCTGCAGACTAGACACCGGAGCGCATGGAACGCTGTTACCTTCCCACCGAAGTGGTCCCTATTTATCTACTTGCAATTTCTTGCTTTCGAACTACTAGGTTGGCAGGAGCTGGGACCAAGACGGGAGCTCATTCCATCCTGCAGTACTCGGGAATCGAACTGCTGACCTTCCGCCTCCCAGTCAGCGTCTTAGCCACTTGAGCCACTGCATAACAATAGACACATACAAAATAAAAGCATAACATATTATGCTTTTCAATCTTAACTCCTTCACCTCTGTTCAACGTGTAGTCCACAAATGGTTTCCAGATCTTCCAAAATCTATTTTCTTTTGCTAAGCCTTTTTTTAATGTTCAATTCCCAGGTTAATTTACCATTCAAAGCCAATTGCCACATTTCCTTACACCAATCCTCTATTCTCAAATTTGCGTCCTCTTTCCACTTTCTCGTGATGCATTGTCTCTTTGTTGTGAGTATTATGGATGCTAGCTCCTTTTTATCTTCGTCTAAATTCATGTCTTTCTAAGTCCATTAAAAAGGCGGTACCCGGCTCCAGCTTGATTCTTATCCCCATAATTCTGGAAATTTCTTTTTCAATCTTTTCCCAAAAAATCTTTTGTCACATTACAGTTCCACCACATATGTAAATATGTTCCTAACATATTCTTGCATCTACAGCACATTTTATTTTTAGTACTGTCCATCTGATTTAATCTCACTGGGGTCAGGTACCACCTCCACAAAATTTTATAATTATGTTCTTTTACTCTTACTGACTGCAGTGGCACAAGTGGCTAAGATGCTGACTGGGAGGCGGAAGGTCAGCGGTTCGATTCCCGAGTACTGCAGGACGGAATGAACTCCCGTCTTTGTCCCACCCAGCTCCTGCCAACCTAGCAGTTCGAAAGCAAGACATTGCGAGTAGATAAATAGGGACCACTTCGATGGGAAGGTAACACCGTTCCGTGTGCTTCGGTGTCTAGTCATGCCTGCCACCTGACCACGGAAACGTCTGCAGAAGCAGACAGCGCTGGCTCTTTGGCTTTGAAAGAGAGATGAGCACTGCACCCTAGAGTCGGATACGACTGGCTTTCAAGCAAGGGAAACCTTTACCTTTTACCTTTACTCTTACTGACATTGTTCTCAGAATCCTTCTCTTCCGTTTACTTTTCCAAGCTATTTCTGAAATTTTAACATTTAACTCTTGTTCCCAGTTTCTTCCTCAATATTCCTTGTGGACTTCCTTCCGCATTTAATATCTTATAGATCTTACAGCCCTTTATTCCCAATTCTCCATATCTTATTTTCCATAGCAACTCCTCAAAAATCAGTCCTATCCCTTTTTAAAATAGTTTCTTTCAAATATTTAAAGTTCCATTTGTTTAACCTTACAATCTGGAACCAATTCAGCATCATTTGTGTGTGCATTTCCGCTTTTTTCTCTTTATCCTTACAAACCCTTATCCAATCCTTCAACAGAAGCACATTATTGCTGGGCAACACTTCTTTCACCATCTTGTCTATTTTTTATCAGAATTTTTTCCAATTCTATAATTGGAGACCTTTACAGTAGCTTAACCCATGCACCACCAGAGCTCGTCAAAGCTAATATGGAACCTGGACTACCCATTCTTTTGCCTTCTACTCCACTGCTGGCAGCCCAAACCTAAGCATACCAAACCCTCCTGTCCGCGTCTGCCCCCCACTCACCTCATACTCCTTCTGCGCCTCTAGCAGCAACGCCCCTGGGGCCATGGAGGCAATCCTGAAGATCTCCTGGCTGGCTTCTGAAACAGGAGAAAGGAAAACATGGCCACTCTCGCCAGGTTGGGTTGCTGGAAGGCTCCGTCATGTCTTTCCAACGAGAGAAAGCAAGTTTCCAAATCCCCTGCGCAAGGTGGTGGAAGAGGCAAACTCACCTGGAATTTCATGGAGGAATTCGTGGGTGGAACGGGAAAATATCCTCACCCCATCCAGCTCTGACACCAGGTAGGAGTCTTCCTCCAGCGAGTAGCTAGAGGTGGCGTTAAGGAAGCCCATGATCATGCGAGGTTTGTCTCCAGAACCGGCGCAAAACACAGGGATGAACGCACAAGGCTTGCAGGCTCCACTTGGGGAAGTGTCAAGACCACATCTTGTAGCCATGTCAACTAGGGGATTCTGGGCTCCGATACACATCTGCATACCCTGTTTCCCCGAAAATAAGCCCTAGCATGATTTTTCAGGATGCTCGTAATATAAGCCCTACTTTCATCGCACGACAGACATATTGAATTATAAAATACTGTAATGATGTTAATATATAATTAAATATAAATAAATAATATTATCGACATTAATACTTAAAAACAAAATGATACTATAAATTACAAAGAAGTATTTGTAAATACCCAAGCTGGCACCTTTGGACGAGAGGTAAACACCGATGAGAACAGATGAACTCGGGACGTATTGCCGAATGACCAATCGGAGTAGACACAACGCATGAATGACATGCACACTGGATAATGAACATAGTTGTGTCTAATAGAATGTGCTGACTCGCCTGGGCAGGCATGGTCGCCGCACGGTGGTACTACACATAGAGTCTTGTTCAGGGATAGACCAGATACCAAAGTCCAAAAGGCAAGCCAAGGTCTGTTTACCGGTAGTCTGAGTCAGTAGTCTAATCCAAAGGGTGCCCAGGGGCGTTAGGGTTGACAGAGTAGTCAGGGTCATGACAGGCAGGTCAGCGTCAAGGCAGGCAGTCTTGAGTCAAGCAGGACGTCAGTCTTCGCACGAGAGTTGTACTGACGGCAAGAAGCTTGCTTATAAGCCTCCCAGCTGATCGGTATCAGCTGGGAGCCTTCTTTGGTACTTTGCCCTAGCCTGCCTGCGTCTCAGGTGTAGCTGTTTCCTGGACCTCTCCCTGACTGAGGGCTGATCACTGTCAAAGCCAGACTTCTAATCTGACAGGTCAGCTGACCAGAGAACACAGACTTGGGTCAGGCGCAGGCTGAGATCCTTGGCTCAGGGCATCCTCGGGTTCGGGTGCAGGCAGAACCAGACTGGGCATAGGGAGGGGCCCCTGATCCAGCTCCTCTTCAGAGTTGGGGGGTTGGATCACAACATAGGAATCTTCACATTTCAATACGTCGTGTGTTGTAACCAATGTATTTAATAAGACATACCCTGAAAATAAGCCCTAATGCGTCTTTTAAGAGCCCTGGTGGTGCAGTGGTTAAACTGCTGTACTGCAACCAAAAGGTTGTGAGTTCAATCCTGACCAGGGCTCAAGGTTGAGCCTCTTCCATCTTTCCAAGGTCGCTCAAATGAGTCCCCAGCATATTGTGGGTGAAATGCTAATTAACTGAGTCCCCAGCATATTGCGGGTGAAATGCTAATTAACTTGTAAACTGCCCAGAGAGTGCACTAAGCGCTTAAAGTGGGGCAGGGTATATAAGTGTGACTGCTTTGCTTTTGCTTTTTTTTGGAGCATAAATTAATATAAGACCCGATCTTAATTCCAGGGAAATACAGCACATGTACCCCACGTCCCACCTGTCCTTGTGGCTTCCTCCCAAGCAGTTTTTGCAAGGATACTGAATGCACTGATCAGTGTTCCCAGCGACGAGGAGGCGACGATCCCAGGCCATCACCACGGTGCGCTGCTTGCTTCTGGACCGAGTGCACCTGTCACATTAAGAGGTTCGTGTAGTTAAGGGATGCTTTTGACTCCCTCCCTGGTCCAGATTCATAGCAGATGTCTGCGTTCTCCATCTACACAGGGGGCCCATCCAATCCTACTTACGGCAGCCATTCTCTCTATCCCCACTTTGGATGCACAGGTGTTTGTTGTATCACAAAGGCAGATTTTAATTATATTATTATTTATTATTGTTATATTTATACCCTGCCCATCTAGGAGATTTTCCTACTCTGGGTGGCTAACAACAGAAAACTCACACATTAAAACCAGTCACATGTTTTAAAAAATACATATACAGGTGAAACTCGGAAAATTAGAATATGGTGCAAATTTTCATTCAGTTCAGTGGTGCAACTTAAAAGGTGAAACATACATATGAGATAGACTCATATAGTTCGATCCTTATTTTGTTATAATATTGATGCTTATGGCTTACACTTTATAAAAACCACAACCCCCCAATCGCATGTACATAATCCCATGTACGCTGTACGCCATGATCATCACAATTATAACAAATTAAGGCATGACATCTCTTGCTTTGCAGGTAGTGAGTCTATCTCATATATTTGTTTCACCTTTTAAGTGAAATGAATGGACATTTGCACGATATTCTAATTTTCTGAGTTTCGCCTGTATATATACCAGAAAGAAAAACCCTATTTTATGCAAAAAAGCAAGGGAGGCCTCATAAAAAGACAAACCAGCTTGCAGAAAGTGCTTCTGACTTACAGAAGTCAGGGTCACAAATTCTCAGGCCCAGAGGAACAAAGGGACATTTTGGGGAATGAAGACAAAGAAACCCAATCTCTCTCACACACATACGCACATGCGCGCGCGCACACACACACACACACACATGTCCTCATATGGCCAGGACTTTAGCCCTGTGGAAGGCAGCTCCTCGCCTGCTGCAATGCAATTCTCCACCTGGCTTTGAAAAAAACAACCTAACCAATTCCCTACCAAAGGCCCCTTTGCACCCAGAAGAGAGGAGAGAAATCCCCAGGGCCAGAAAAATGAAAGAAGACACTCACCAAGCCATCTGCTTTGGCGGAGCTCGAAATTCGCACATGAACTCACCCAGCTTTTCCTGCAAGAATGAAATGGGAGGTTGCAGAGGCTGGCGGATCAGCAAGTCAGAATCACAGAATCACAGAGTTGGAAAGTGGCCTTTTAGGCCATCGAGTCCAACCTTCTGCTCAAGGCAGGAATCTGAATCAAAGCAGATGTGGCAGAGGGTTGTTTCCAATTCTCCACCGAATGCTACCAATGTTGGAGCACTCACCACCTCTTGAGGCAGTTGGCTGCACTAACCGTTAAGAGGTTTTTCCTAATATTCATCCTATCTCTTTAGTTTGCCCCCATTATTACACGTCTTGCACTCTGGGATGATGGAGAACAGATTCCGCCCTTCTTCTTTATAACCATCGTTCAGGTATTTGAGGAGTGCTATTGCCCAATCCCTGTGATGGCGAACCTTGGCACTCCAGATGTTCTTGGACTTCAATTCCCAGAAGCCCAAGCCCCCGTGAATCCACACAAATGATTCATCCAGCCCGCGCTGCCCTTGTCGCTCCCAGAAGCGGAAGTAAAACACAGATGCAGAGGGCGCTGGTCTCTTTGGTTGGAAATGGAGATAAGCACCACACCCTAAAGTTGGACACGACTAACTTTCAAGCAAGGGAGACTTTTACTTCCCAGACTAGGCCCGGAATGACTTTTGCAAACAAAGAGCTGTGGACGTGAGATGCACTCTGTTTTCAAGCCAAAAGTGAACTTGAACCAATTCCTCCACTCCCTGAAGACCCTGGTTGTAGCTCAGCAACTCACCTTTAAGTGGGACTTCCCTGTCCAGATATAGCCCGTGTCCGTGAAGAGCGCCAGGTAGCGGTAGTTGAAAGAGACGGCCATCCGCAGGTAGGAGCCAGATTGAGGACTCAGCCCAGGTAACGTCTGTACGGATAGTAGGGAGACAAAACAGCCACGTGGTTTAAAGGAGTCAGCTGGAAGTCTGGTTTTAACTTGCAGAACTGAGAAACAGAGGCTGACGTTTTTCTTCAGCCCAGCTCCCCTCAGGTACACAACCGCATCTGCTCAGGCCCACAAGACAGAGATGCCAAGCTCAAGGAAGATCTACAAAATGCATTTCTCAAACCTACAATACCCACCCAATATGGTTAAAAAACTAATACCCAGCAAATACCCAGAAACAACTTACGGTTGTTCTTTTGCTCAAGGGATTTGTGCCATCTCTTACCATACATGCCCTTCTGCACTCTACATAGGACAAACAGGACAATTGCTACACAAAAGTAGAAAATGGCTGAAATCCTCTTGTATGAGTTATACCAGCAAAAGAAGGACAACATCACTTGGAGGGGGGGGGAGAAATTCAGCAATTAAAGACTTCCTCCTCATCTCCAATGTCTTCTCCACTTCATGAATTAATCTATTTCATTGTGCTGAAACCAGGGGAGCTGCAGGACCCAAGGAAGAAGTCTTTAATTACAAAAAAAATCTCTGCCAACAGATGATATTACCTAACTTTCTGTAACAGTTACTAAGAATTCATTCTTTCATTCTCTGTGTCTTTATCCATGTATAAGGTGGCAATGACTACCAGCTCTACCTGTCATGAATTTGGCATCTGCGACCATGTAGCTTGCTAGTACAGTTGGTATATCTTCTAATTTATTTATTTATTTATTTAGTATATTTTTATCCTCACCTATTGGTGACCCAAAGCGGTTTACAGACAAACAAAGATGGTAAATTACATAAAACTTGAAATACAATTAAACATTGTGGCTGAACATCCGAGGGAGCCTAATTCCTCATTCCTTCTGCCAACCACCTTGTCATAACGGATAAATATTACAACAGCATGCCTAAAAAGAAAGATTTACTCTGCAAAGGAGGATGTTTGTTTTTTTTAGCTTGGTAGGATGCAGGTTATTTGGCAGAGTGATTGGTGAGGCTTAGGAGACCAAAGATTGAGAACCACTGATGTAAAATCCATGCTTCCCTTGCCCTGAAGGCTTGGGGACCAGCAAACTCAATTGGTTTTCAGACAAAGCTGATTAAATGACTAATCAACTATCTACGCACATGTCTCAAAATGTTCCCTTCCATCAATGTTTAATTAAAAGAGGTCTCAGCCAGAATTTCCTCAATACTGGCGAAGGGGCAAACAGATCAAACCCTTGCTTTGGTACTGATTGGAGCTTTGAAATTGGCTGCCGGGTCTGACAAATGGAATCCAAAAGCCAAACTTTTGCAGGTTTCAAAGGAGCAGGATTGAATCTCCACCCAGGCAGGAGGAGGTCTCATCAGAATGAATGGATCAGACCAAGGCCCACCCCCAGGATCCATCACACACCACTGGAATGCAGCTTGTGTTGTCCAGAAGGTACAAGTCTTGGCCCACAGCAAGCAGGATGATGGTCACTCTGTCTTGGCATAGGACGGTCCAACAGGAAGGGGGTTTCTGAAGACCTGGGAAACGGTGGCGACAGAAGAGACAGATCAAAAGGGGTGTGTGTGCAAAAGGAAACTTGTTGTTTTTCAGTCACACAGTCGGTTCCGACTCTTTGCGACCCCATGGACCATTGGCCTCCAGGCACCTCTATCCTCTACCATCCTCCTCATCCCGCCCAGCCCTGTGCCTACTGCATCCACGATGCCATCTAGCCATCTCATCCTTGGCCATCCCCTTCTTCTTTTGCCCTCCACCTTTCCCAGCATCAAGGCCTTCTCAAGTGAATCCTCCCTTCTCATTTGATGTCCAAAGTACTTACAGCTTCATCTTTGTTATTTGTCCTTCTAAGGAGCAGTCAGAGCTAATCTCTTCTAATATTGACCTATTTGTTCTCCGTGCTGTCCAGGGGATTCTCAAAACTCTCCTCCAACACCACATCTCAAAGGCATCTATTCTTCTGCACTCAGCCTTCCTAATGGTCCAGCTCTCGCAACCATACATTACCACCAGGAATACCATTGCTTTGACCATGCAGACTTTTGTTTGCAGTGAGATGTCTCTACTTTTCACTATGTTCCCCAGGTTTCTCATAGCTTGTCTCCCCAAAATCAGTCATCTTTTTTTTTCATGGCTGCAGTCACCATCTGCAGTGATCTTAGATCCTAAGAAAGTCAAATCCGTCACTGCTTCTACTTCTTCCCCATCTATTTCCCAGGGACTGTTATGGCCTGTTGCCATTATTTTGGTTTTCTTGATATTGAGTCTCAAGCCAGCTTTTGCACTCTCCTCCTTCGACCCAATCAAGAGCTTCTTTAAATCTTCTTCACTTTCTGCCATTAGGGTGGTATTGTCTGCATATCTCAAATTGTTGATGTTTCTCCCAGCAATTTTGATCCCATATTGTGATTCCTCCATCCCTGCATTGCACATTATGTGCTCTGTGTATAAGTTGAACAAGCATGGTGACAAAATGCAGTCTTGTCTTACTCTTTTTCCTATTCCAAACCACTCCGTCATTCCGTGTTCTGTCCTAACTGTTGCTTCTTGGTTCATGTACAGATTTCTCATCAGGCATATAAGGTGTTCTGGTATTCCCATCTCCCTAATCACTTGCCACATCTTGTTGTGGTCCACACAGTCAAATGCCTTAGTGTAGTCAATGAAACAGAAGTAGACTTGTTTCTGGTATTCCTTTGTTTTCTCCATGATCCAGCGAATGTTAGCAATGTGGTCTCTAGTCCCCCTGCCTCTTCTGAAACCAGCCTGCACCTCTGGTAATTCTCTCCCCACGTGCTGCTGAAGTCTGTCCTGTATTATCTTGAGCATCACCTTGCTAGCGTGTGGGATGAGCGCAACTGATCGATAATTTGAACATTTTTTGGCATTACCCTTTTTTGGGATTGGAACGTATACCGATTTTTTCCAATCTTGTGGCCACTGTTTCGTTTTCCAGTTCTGCTGGCATATAGCATGCAGTATTTTGACTCAATCATCTTTTAGGGCTTTGAAAAATTCAACTGGGATACCATCATCTCCACTGGCTTTGTTGTTTGCAGTGCTTTTTAGGGTCTTTCTTACTTCACTCTCTAGGATGTCTGGTTGAAGTTCAAATTCCCTGTCATTTTTATTTTCAGGAGTGTTAATGTCTTTTTTATAGAGTTCCTCTGTGTACTATTTCCATCTTTTCTTTATCTCCTTTGCATCTGCTAGCTCCTTGCCTTCTTTGTCCCTTATCGTGGTCATGTTTGCTTTAAACGTTCACTTGACTTCCCCAATTTTTTTAAAAAAAGATCTCTAGTCCCACCTCTTGTGTTGTTTTCCTCTATTTCTTTGCATTGTTCATTTAGGTAGGTTTCCTTGTCTCTCCTTTCTTTCTTAGGAGTATTTATTTATTTATATTATTCAAATGTATATATTGCCGCCCAAATCGAACAAGTGGCTCTGGGCGGTATGACAACAGTGAAAACATTACAATCATAAAACATTAAAAACCCTTAATAGACCTTAAAGATTACCCTCCCCCTCCCCATGAATTATTTTAAAATTATGGTTAAAAAAACAACTAAAAGAGAGGAGAGGCCTACACTATATAAGGCAGCAGGGTGGGGTCACCACGTCACCGGTGCCCCACACCTGCTTTGCCAGCAGGTTTTTAGTCCTTTCCTGAAGGGCAACAACTATCTGTACTATCTGAGTGACTATCTGAAAATATTACCCATAATTTATAAAGCCCACAACACTGTGCCAATCTGTGTCTCAAACGATGCAAAGCAACGAGGCAGGCTTACCTGGTACCTCAGGCAGCCGCCGAAGCTTCAAGTCAACAATATTGGTGGTCATGGTGAACCGGTGGGCTCCGGAGAGAATGGCCACCCCGGTGCCGTACTCTGTGTGGAAGACCTTGGCCTCCAGGACCCGATTCTGCAGGACCTCCTGAAAGACAAAAGTATATCAGAGAATAAACAAAACAAAAAACAAATAGGACAACTACTATCCCATGAAAGGCAAACAGAGAACACTGCCAAAACCTCTTCATTGAGAAGAGAGAAGAACCAATGCTTGGAAACGTAGGCATGTCTTCTTTGCTTCCTCTTTTACCCCTTCAGGTGTCGAGGGAGATACAAGGTTCTTGTTCTGGCACTTCTAGCAACACACACACACACACACACACACACACACACACACGGGACGTTATTTGGGATTCTTGTAATACTGTATGTCTTTTTGATGTTGTATCTCCACCTTCCTCTGGGTCTGCCTCATGCTCTTTGTCCTTCTCCTCTTTCCACACATGCCTTGTATCTTCTTCTCCTGCCACATCTAAATCCGAATATTGGCGATCAGCCATGATGACTGTCCAGAGAATATAATGCAGTGGCCTTCCATTAGTCTTCTGCATCACAGCATGACCTCAGTAGCACTGAACCCGTTTGAAGATTCACTTTCTAGTCCTAAGCCCTTTGGGCACACATACCCATCAAGTGTTGCCGGTGAAAATACGGGAACTGCTCCAGGCCGGGCACGCATGCGCAGCAACAACTGCTTTATGCATGCGCAGAACCCCTTTGCGCATGCGCAGAACCCCTTTGCGCATGCACACTGCTGCCTCTGATGGGCACGCATGCGCAGTAACCCGTTTTCTGGTCTGCGAAAATACAGGATAGCTGCGGGAAGAATCAGTAAAGAGGGGTGAAATACAGGTTTTCCTGGCCAATTCGGGATACTTGACAGGTATGACTTCCTTAGCACACAAACAAAAACCCCTGTGTGGAAAAAGCAACCTTAAACCCAGACTTGCCAGCAGCTGACACCCCAAAGGGTCCTCGATCCCTCCAAGCTAAGATTTGCTTACGTTGCCCATGCTGAAGCACTTCTTGAAGTCACAGAAAAGGCTGTAGACCAGGACTGAACCATCTTCCTGGACGCAGAGCAGGTCTTCACTGGTTGTCCAACCAAGATGTACCGCTGGACTGTTCTTCCACTGTTGTTTAGAACAAAGGAAAAACATGCAATGCTTTAATCACAGAACAGATTTTAAAAAAAATGTTGTAGCACTTTAAAGCAGGGCTGCCCAAACTACAGCCCGCAGGCCAGATATGCCTCCAACACCAATTCATCCGGCCCACGCCACCCTCATCGCTCCCAGAAGTGGAAGCAAAATGTGCTCATACGTAAACTGGTGTTGGGAGCTGGACCTGGCCCATAGGCCATAGTTTGGGCACCCCTGGTTTAAGCAGAGAAAATTGCAGTTTAAAATCGACAAACCAGGAAAGGGACCTTGGTGTCCTGGTGGACGAGAGCGCAAGGAAGGTGTGTCAACCCAGTGTGCCTCAGCAGTGGAAAAAGCAAACTCAATGCTAGGGATCATTAGGAAGGGTATAGAAAATAAGTCAGCAAGTGTCATTTTGCCTCTTTATAAATCTATGGTGAGGCCCCATCTGGAATACTGTGTACAGTTCTGGTCGCCATACCTCCAGAAGGATATGATGGAGCTGGAAAAAGTGCAGAGGAGGGCAACCAGAATGATTAGGGGACTGGAACACCTTCCTTACCATCTGAGGCTGCAACGGTTGGGCCTTTTCACTCTTGAATGAGGGTGACCGGATTGAAGTTTATAAAATCAAAGTAGATAAGGAAAAACTGAACGACGGCGTCTAAGAGGTGACCTGATTGAAGTTTATAAAATCATGCACGGTGTGGACAAAGTAGATAAGGAAAAACTGTTTTCCCTATCGCATAACACTAGAACTAGGGGGCACTCCATGAAACTTTTGGGTGCTAGTTCTCAAACAAATAAGAGAAAGTACTTTTTCACCCAGAGGATCCCTGGTCTATGGAACTCCCTGCCAGAAGAAGTGGTGACAGCTGTCAGTCTTGGTAGCTTCAAGAAAGGATTAGACAAGTTCATGGAGGACAAGGGTATCAATGGCTATAATTATGGATACCTAAGGACAACCTCCAGGTTGGAGAGATAGGCAGGATATCTCTCAATGCCATTTCCAGGGAATGAATCCTAAGCAGGTGAAGGCATCTTCTTGGGAATAATGCCCTGAAGCAAAGGGTGAGCCACTGTGTGAGACAGAATGCTGGACTGGATGGGCTCCTATGGCCTGTTCCAACAAGGTTGTTCTTATGTTCTTATGTAAAATGGGCTACAGCTGAATCCTAGCAAGACTGAGTGGCTATGGATAGGGGGTCCTGTGTTATCCCGGGAGCTACCATCTTTGGTTTTGGATGGGGCTGTTTTGCCCCAGACCAACCCGGTGCGCAACTTGGGGGTCCTCCTGGATTCGCGGCTGCTGCTAGAAGAACAGGTGGCGGCTGTGGCCAGGAGGGCCTTCGCCCAACTTCGGGTGATTCGCCAGTTGCGCCCACTCCTGGACCGGGACGCTTTGCTCATGGTCACTCACGCTCTGGTGACTTCCAGACTAGACTACTATAATGCGCTCTACATGGGGCTGCCCTTGATGACCATTCGGAGGCTGCAGCTGGTCCAGAATGCCGCGGCCCGGGTGGTAATGGGGTGTGGACGTTATGCCCATACCTCACCACTGCTTCGGGGGCTGCACTGGTTACCAGTTTGTCTCCGGGTGCAATTCAAGGTGCTGGTTTTGACCTTTAAAGCCCTACATGGTAGTGGGCCAGGGTATCTTAGCGACCGCATCGCCCTAAGGACGTCTGTCCGTCCAACCAGAGCGGACCGGAGGGGCTCTCTAATAGTGCCATCGGCCAGGGGGGCTCGCCTCTCTGGCACAAGGAGGAGGGCCTTCTCCATGTCCGCACCGGCCCTTTGGAACCTCCTGCCTGTGGAATTGCGTCTCCAGACGGAGTTGTTGCCCTTTAGGAAGGAACTAAAGACCTGGCTGGCGGGCCAAGTTTGGGGTGCGGGTGGGGATGGGGGTACCGTTGGGTGGTTGGTATAGAGAAGTGTGCCTTCCCCCAAGGTCCCTTCGGTTCTTGCGCACCTTTTAGGGGTGGGGTTTTTTTTAAAACTTTTAACTTTTTTATTATGTGTCTTTTATGTATTTACTGTCCGCTATGTAAACCGCCCTGAGTTGGGTTGTACCTGAGTGGGCGGTATATAAGCGTGAAAAATAAATAAATAAAAAATAAATAAAAAATCTATTTCATCCTGTGGCAAAACAGACTGCAAGGTGCATTTTACTTCTGCTTCCAGTGGGAGGACCCATGTGACTGGCCTGTTGAACCACATGACCAGCCCATGGCCCGAAAGGTTTGGGCACCTCTGCTTTAAAGACTAACTGCTGTATTTTAATGTTAGCTTTCATGGATCAAGTCCACTTCATCAGACATAGGAGTGAGACTGCGTGTCACCAATTTTTATACATCAAATACAGAAGGACTACGGTGGCAGTCAGTCTTACCAAAGTGCAACAGCTCAAATTCATTTCCCCTCACCTCCCTCTGTTGAATTAACCTAGGACAGACTTGACCATTTTTGGAGAGGACTGATATCAATCCACAAAGACCCTGGATCTACTGATAACAGTAAATCATGGGCAAAGGTTTAAAAAGTGTCCTGATCTTTGAAATCTGAACCTAACATTACATAGCAAAAATCCCACTCACCAGAATGCTGGCCAACAGGACTCCAGAAGCAGAATAGATTTCCAGTGGTGGTCGGGAACTGGGAGATTTCTCCTTCTTGTTTTTCAGCAATGCTAGAAGAATAAGGAGGAAAATAATGTACAGGAATCTGAGTGCCCAATTGCCTCTCCTTCCTTTCTAATCAATGCCTTGTCTGTGGTTGTTTCTTTATACAATTGTGCACCAGTGATTCTATTTCCCAAGTCATCATCAGGCACTGCTCCAGTATGGAGTACATCCGCACACGTATAACAAGTTGACATCGCTGTGAATGAAGCCATGCATAGAGTAACAGGATTGCCTCAAACCTACACCAGTTGAGAAAATACAGATGAAACTTGGAAAATTAGAATATCGTGCAAATGTCCATTCGTTTCACTTAAAAGGTGAAACAAATATATGAGATAGACTCACTACATGCAAAGCGAGAGATGTCATGCCTTAATTCGTTATGATTGTGATGATCATGGCCTACAGCGTACATGAGATTATGTGATGATTATGAGGTACATGAGATTGGGGGGTTTGGGGTTTTCATAAACTGTAAGCCATAAGCATCAATATTATAACAAAGTAAGGCTTGAACTCTCTCGCTTTGCATGTAATGAGTCTATCTCATATATTTGTTTCACTTTTTAAGTTGCATTACTGACCTGAATGAACATTTGCGCGATATTCTAATTTTCCAAGTTTCACCTGTATACTCTCTTGTTGGTATCATTCCACCTAAGATCAGGAGAGAAGTAGCAGTGGACGCAGAAAAAACTAAACAAGAGAAAGACTCTTGACATCCTCCGAATGGAGATGTGCCTCAAGTCCGCTGGCTCAGATCCAGGAAGAGCTTTATGGCAAGAGCAAACATTCTTGAGGGTACACAAGGGCAAAACCAAATTAGAAGATGGAGGAAGGAGCTCACTGGGAAAGGAACATCATTAAAGGTGGATATGGATGAGGAATTCAACCTCCCCTATATCACATTTACTGGTTGCGAATTACTGCCAGAAGCATGCTCCGATGAGGACTTAAGTCTGGCCAATGACAAAGCCACGAAAGCGGCTTCATTTTGGCAGTTTCAAGTGTGATCTGGACACAAGGTTGCCGTTATCAGGATACACCCAACTGTGGTTAAAAAATACCACAATCTTCAAGGAGGCTCTTTCTGTGTACCCCAACAATACATACTGTGGAAATACAACCACACTAATTATACATACAATTATCACACCTGTCTTAGTGTTACAGCAGTGTGAAACAAAGTGCAGAAAGACTTGCTGATATTTCTTTGCCATTTGTTAAAACTCTCCACTGTACAGGTGAAACTCGGAAAATTAGAATATCGTGCAAAAGTTCATTCAGTCCAGTAATGCAACTTAAAAGGTGAAACAAATATATGATAGACTCATTACATGCAAAGCGAGATAGTTCAAGCCTTACTTTGTTATAATATTGATGCTTATGGCTTACAGTTTATGAAAACCCCAACCCCCCAATTTTATGTACCCCATAATCATCACATAATCTCATGTACGCTGTATGCCATGATCATCACAATTATAACGAATTAAGGCATGACATCTCTCGCTTGGCATTTAGTGAGTCTATCTCATATATTTGTTTCACCTTTTAAGTGAAATGAATGGACATTTGCATGATATTCTAATTTTCCGAGTTTCACCTAGGATGTGTGCGTATTATTCCAGGGTGTGTGCGTATTATTCCAGGGTGTGTGCACATTATTCTCCAGAAGAGAATTCTAAGACTTTCCCCCAAAACTACAAAAACCACAAGATTGCACAGGATGCAGTTACGGCAGATAAAATGGAGTTACGCAGGTAGATGTGTGTAGTGCAGACACACTCGAAGCAAGATTGGCTGTAATGCGCCCAGTAGGTGCACAGCCTCACCCACCAGACCCTGGGGCTGGAAGAGGAACTGCTAACCCTACAAAGGCCTCCCTCTACCCCTTCATCTGCCCTCCATGTACCAATGGGGCCACCGTAGGGAGCAGCTGCGACCAAACAGTCCTGGAGATCTTCCCTTAAATTCCAGCTCATGCTATACAGGTGAAGTTTCCTGGAAAAGAAGCCAAGAGGAGAGAGAAAAATCAGTAATATTCCATTGTATTTTTTGTGTTTAAAAAAGCCGCAATCCTGTGGCTCTCCAAACATTGTGAGCTGCACTCGCTAGGGATGATGGGAGCTGTACTCCAACACAGCAGGAAAGCACAAAATTCTAGGGCAGGGACGGAAAGAGGGAGATTTTTACACAAAAGGCAATAGCGGGTTCTTTGGGAAACCTTTTCCTTAAGAGACATTTTGGGGTGAATTTATTGATTATGTTTTTGTTAAAACCAAAAGGATAAAGCCAGGACAAGATTATTTAACTTTTTTGGGGGAAATAGGGGATAAGAAGAAGAAAGGAAAAATTTGTTTAGATTATATGAATAAAATGATAATAATAATTTCGTGTCAGAGATTACTCTGGGTTGAAAGGATTTTTGCTGGAGAAATGCCACTCGGGGGACGCCCGAATGAGGTTTAAATGCCATCGATGTATTTTAGGCTTTCTGGCAAAAACCATCACAGTATTTTCGTTTTCAAATAGTTGACCACTAGTTGGTTTTGGCAGCAGTACTTCGCAAGCGAACTCAGGGCCCTGCGTAACCCCACCTGTGTTCTTGAAAGCAGAACTGCATCGTCTGCATACAGCAGGATTGGGACATGTTTGCTGTCCCTGCATTGTGAATATTCGACAATATCCCCAAGTGCAGCCCTCGGGTATTGAACCCCGGCCATCCAGTCTCCAAGCTCAGTGTCTTAACCACTAAGCCACCCAGGGAGTTGTAATAATGTCCCAGTATTGGTGGGAGCACTTATTGATGTGTTATTATTTTCTTTCTTAATTTTAGTGTTGTTGTTTTTTATTTGTATGTATTTTTTCTTGTTGCCCTTTTTGTAATTTATGTTTTAAAAAATTAAATAGGAAAACCTTTTCCTTTTCTTCAAAAGACGACTGAAAGGGGGAAGTATAGAGTGATGAGCCAAATATGGCTTAGTTAGGACACCTTCCTCCTCTGATGCCCCAATAGGTGTGATGTTATTTTGACTGTGGGGTTAGGGAAGCTACCGCAATACACCTGGCGAGTGCCAAGGTCAGGATGGCAAAGGCTGGATGACACCCAGGGAATGCAGTGCCCTTCTTCCCAGGTGGGAAAAAAATTCAGAGTCTTGTGGTACCCAAAAGCTTAACCAGCTTTATCTGGCTGACATTTTCACAGATTATAGTCCTCTCTGGACAATGTACGTACACTTACGCCAAACTGCATTTTGTAGTCTTTAAGGTAGCACAGAGCACTTTGTAGTTTCTGAGACAGCAGACTAACGCAAAGGATTGGCTCGTGCAAATGACTTAACATTGTTGCATATGGCACACCATATGGCACACCATATTTTTCACCTGGAGGAAAACAGGATCCCTAAGGGATTGTGGTGGCTTAGTGGTTAAGACGCTGAACTTGGTGACTGGAAGGTCGGCAGGTCAGCAGTTCAAGACCTGAGTACTGCAAGAGAGAGTGAGCTCCTGCCAATCTAGCAATTCAAAAGCAAGAAACTGAAAGTAGGTAAATGGGTACCACTTCGGCTGGAAAGGTAAACAGCATCCCATGCATCCGGTGTCTAGTCATGCCTGCCACATGTCCACGGAAACGTCTGCAAACGCAGACAGAGTTGGCTTTTTGGCTATAAACAGAGATGAGCACTGAACCCTAGAGTCGGATATGACTGGCTTTCGAGCACGGGCAACCTCAGGTGGCAATTGGCGATCTTAGCCAAGGTGGCCAATGTGCACCCCATCGATCAATTAGTACGTTTATTGCACCTGTCAATTGATCATGGCAAAGTACAAGTCAAACAATAGAAACAAGGACATAACATGTGCACAACAGTTAAAACTGACACAATATAATTGGTACATGTTGAGGTCGAATACATAATAAGTATAAAACTTTCCATTTATGTGGGGCTGAGTTCCACCAACCTCAATGAGGTGCTTTTCTAAGGAAACAAGAGGGGCAAGACTACCTTGCAAGAGACCAAGTGGGAAACAACAAGTGGCCCTTCGAATCCCTGGTGACGCCTGGGTTAAACTTATACTATACTGCAACCAAAAGGTTATGAGTTCGATCCCAACCAGGAACTCCAAGGTTGACTCAGCCTCTTCCATCCTTCCAATCAATGTCAGTAAAATGAGTACCCAACATGCTGTTGTGGGGGGGGGGGAGAGAGAATGGTAATTATCTTGTGAACTGCCCATCGAGAGCACTAAGTGCTTTTTTGTTGTTCAGTCGCACAGTCGAGTCCGACCCTTTGCGACCCCATGGACCATCATCCTCCAGGCACCTCTGTCCTCCACCATCCTCCTCAGCCCGCCCAGCTCATCCTTGGACGCCCCCTTCTTCTCCTGCCCTCCACATTTCGCAGCATCACTGCCTTCTCAAGTGAGTCCCCCTTTCTCATTTGATGTCCAAAATACTTTAGCTCCATCTTCACTATTTGTCCCTCCAATGAACAGTCAGGATTGATTTCTTCCAGTATTGACCTATTTGTTCTCTTTGCTGTCCAAGGGACTCTCAGGACTCTCCAACGCCACATCTCAAAGGCATTTATTTTTCTGCGCTCAGCTTTCCTAATGGTCCAGCTCTCACACCCATACATTATCACCAGGAATACCATTGCTTTGACTATGCAAATTTTTGTTTTCGAAGTGATGTCTCTGCTTTTCACTATATTCCCCAGGTTTCTCATAGCTTGTCTCCCCATAATCAGTCATCTTTTTATTTCATGGCTACAGTCGCCATCTGCAGTGATCTTAGATCCCAGGAAAGTAAAATCTGTCACTGCATTGTATTGCATTGTGATGCTTATTTTTGAATTTTTGTATTGCTGTATTTTGTGATTAACCTTGTAACTACATTTTTATTGTACTGTATTGTGTATTTTGTATTAGGATATTATATGATTATGCATATTATGTATTGCACGGTATTTTTATTATGTTTGCACTGTATATTATGTATTATTTATTGTTGGAAGCCGCTCCGAGTGGTGCATGCACTAGAAGAGCAGGGTATAAATAAACAATTCAATTCAATTCAATTCTACTTCTTCCCCATAGCCACTCTCCTCCAACCTCAGCTATGCAGACCCCCACCCACCACCCACCCCAAAATATCAATACAATATTTTGTGGGATGCCTGTCACATCCCCCTTAGAGACCTGTTGTTAGGGTAGGAGGGCGTGTTGGGACTGTAAGCTTGGAAAGCTTCCTTTTTTAAAAAGCAAAGTTTGCGAAACATTATTATTGTGTGTGTGTTGTTGTTGTTGTTGTTTACGACTCCCAGGATCTGGCTAGGGAAAGGGGGGGTGGAGGAGGACTCCTGGCAGATGCAATGCAAGCCCAGCAATGCTTCCAAAATGGTCTCCCTTGCAGGGGTGTGTGTGCAAGAGACCCTTCACCAAATGCCACCCCCTTTTCCAAACCCAGTTTTCGGGCAGCAAATTAAACAATGCATTGAATTTAGCAAGGATTAAAAAGGGGTGGAAAGGAGATTTTATGGGGAAAGGCACGAAATGTGTAGAGTTTTTAGGAACGGGGCAGAGGATAATGAGGATGATGATAATTGGGGGTGCACCCCAAAGGGCATCCAGTCGGGCAGGGGAGGGGGTGGGCAAAGCCTCTTATGGGATGGAGAAGGGGGGGGGGGTGTCCACTGACCTATAATAAGCTGCTTCCCCCAGTGGGTCCCAATTGGCCGTATAACAGTCCATCCCGGCGAAGGAAAAGCGCTCCTCTTCGCCCCCCCCCCCCAAGTTACCTCTCCCCCCCACCCGGCTGGGTCGCCCCCTTTTCCCTTGCTGGGCAGCTTTTCTCCCCAGGCACTTCCGCCCTCACTGCCCATAAGCCAACGGGAGGAGCGAAGTACCCGCCGCCATTTTGCTTGAGGGCACACAAGGGGCGGGTGGGTCCCGGCCAGCGAGCTCTCTGCTGACCCCTACAGGGCCGGAGGAGGAAACAGCTGCAAGTCAATGCAAGTCAATGCAAGGCTTGGCTCTCAGCAGGGGAACCAATGCGCTCCACACCGCCCCCTGCTGGGTGGATTAGGCTAATTGGCATAGTTAAATAATTTGCATAAAAGGTAAAGGTTTCCCTTGCTCGAAAGCCAGCCGTATCCGACTCTAGGGTACAGTGCTCATCTCTGTTTCTAAGCCGGGGAGCCAGCACTGTCTGCTTCTGCAGACGTTTCCTTGGTCATGTGGCAGGCATGGCTAGACACCAGAGTGCACGGAACGCTGTTACCTTCCCACCGAAGTGGTCCCTATTTATCTACTTGCAATTTCTTGCTTTCGAACTGCTAGGTTGGCAGGAGCTGGGATGAAGATGGGAGCTCATTTCCGTCCTGCAGTACTCGGGAATCAAACTGCTGACCTTCCGCTTCCCAGTCAGCGTCTTAGCCACTTCAGCCACTGCAGTCCCTAAAACTATGCCATAATTTACATAGTTAAATATAATCCATATAGTCAAAGCAATGGTATTCTCTGTGGTAATGTACGAATGCGAGAGCTGGACCATTAGAAAAGCTGAGCGCAGAAGAATAGACGCCTTTGAGATGTGGTGTTGGAGGAGAGTTTTGAGAGTCTCCTGGACAGCGAGGAGAACAAATAGGTCAATCTCAGAATAAATCAACCCTGACTGCTTCTTAGAAGGCCGAATGTTAAAGATGAAGATGAAGTACTTTGGACACCAAATGAGAAGAGAGGACTCACTTGAGAAAGCATTGATGCTGGGAAAGGTGGAAGGCAAGAGAAGAAGAGAGCGGCCAAGGATGAGATGGCTGGATGGGATAGTGGACGCAGTGGGCACAAAGCTGGGTGGGCTGAGGAAGATGGTGGAGGACAGGGGTGCCTGGAGGTCAATGGTCCATGGGGTTGCAAAGGGTCGGAATCGACTGAACAACAACAACAAGGGGGAGGGAGAGCAGCCTCAAATGGTGCTGCAACCTACTGAGTCCCCATTGGTTTTTTGCAATGATCCTCCTGGGATGCATAGGTGCTTAGCAGGGTGCAGTATAAGAGAAGCCTTTGCTTATAAGAGAGCTCTACTGCCTTCCCAGGATATCTATCTATCTATCTATCTATCTATCTATCTATCTCATACCTGTCAAGTTGCCGGTGTCCAAATACGGGAAGGTTTCCAGGCGCCGGCGTATGCATGCCACTGCCTCTGATGTCAGAGGCAGTGACGTGCATGCGCAGTAACCCCTGCACGCATGCGCAGTAACCCGTGTGCATGCGCAGAAACCCCTTTGGCCAGGAAAGGGGTTACTGTGCATACATGCCCGTCAGAGGCAGCAGCGTGCATGCACAGTAACCCCTTTCCTGGCCGTTCAAATACAGGATGATGGCGGGAAGGAGCTTGACGGGAAATCACGGCCAAAATGGGATACTTGACGGTTATCTATCTATCTTGCTTACTTGCTTTATTAGTAGGGATATTAGTATGATAGAGAGAGAGAGAGAGAGATCTGTCTTTCTAGAATATAGATGCATAGATATTATCCATCCGTTCAAATAGCTCTAGATCAGGGGTTCCCAAACTTTTCATGTGTCCGCTGTAAACGCATTTACAACAGCTGCAGTTGCATTTATGGCAGCATTTACGCCAAGCGCGGGTGCATTTACGCATGCATGGGTGTGCTTTACAGCTGTCGTGAATGCACCTACTTCCGCTTCCAGTAGCAATGAAGTCGTGGCGAGCCATGTGAAATGGTGCCATGGGCTAGGTCCGTCCTGCAGGCCATAATCTGGCCACCCCTGATCTAGAGCTATGTATCTAAAGATAAACATGTTAAGAGCCCTGGTGGTGCAGTGGTTAAACAGCTGTACTGTAGCCAAAACATCATTCACAATGTGAGTTCAATCCCAACTTGGGGCAAGGTTGACTCAGCCTCTTCCATTCTTCTGAGGTCAGTAAAATGAGTCCTCAGCATGTTGGGGGCATTAAATGCAAGTGAACCGCCCTGAGTGCACTAAGTGCTATGGGGTGGTATATTGCATTTGCTATATAGCAGGGCCTCTTCGCAAACTACACATCCCAGGACACCATAGAAGAGAGGGAAGAAATTTGCAGCGGAATCAAAGTGGGATTAGCTGTGTAGTATGGACACATGCACTGTTGTAAGAGACGGAAGTTAGTCCTATTTTAAGTGCTGTTTTGCTCCCATCATGGATAACTCAAGTCTTGATTGCTTTATTTGTAGGGAAATTGCCCAGCTTCATTTAGGTTCAAAACCTGCAATTCTCACACTCCAACCATGTGCAAATTTCTCTTCTCTTCATAAAGGTCCAGGTCTTCCTTGCTTGAAAGCCAGTAGTATCTGACTCTGGGGTGCGGTGCTCATCTGTTAATAGCCAAAAAGCCAGCTCTGTCTGCATCTGCACACATTTCCATGGTCATGTGGCAGGCATGACTAGACACACAGAATGCTGTTACCTTTCTCCCCGAAGTGGTACCTATTTACCTACTTGCAATTTCTTGGCTAGGGTGGCAGGTGCTGGGACAGATGACGGACGCTCACTCCATCATGCAGCACTCGGGTCTCGAACCGCTGACCTGCCGGTTATCAAGTTCAGTGTCTCAACCACACCACTGCGTCCTACACTGGTGTAAACCCCCAAGAGGATTCTGGTCGATGCTTTGCAATTACAGGTCACATTTCCTAGTCTTGGTATTCTGTGTGTCCCTTCATTGGTGTAGGCTTGCTAATCTGGGCACACATGCTATTCCCTACCTCAGTCTCAATTCTCCACCTGTAAGATGGAAAGAGGTTTCTTGCGAAGATGAGCAGAATAAAAGACAGAAACTGCAAGCTTTCTTTTATTTTGCAAAACGTCTTTATTCTTACACAGTACCAGTGTCTGGACCAGTGAAGACAGTTTGTGACAGAGGTAACTAATATCCATTAAAATACATTCGGTTGTAACCTTCTCAGCTTAATAAACCATGTTTCATGAGGTTTTCATGCACAGACCCTGTGGGCTCAGGCTAGGTCCCTCTTTCCCTGCCTGCCCTGGGAACGCCAGTGCAAACCTTGGTTATCTGTACATTCATGTTCCTGTCTGAGTGAATCAGGCCCCTGTGGCGGAGGAAAGATTAAGGCACTACTATGGACCTCTTGGCTAGACGACAGAAGAGCAGGACCAGGTAGGGACCAGGCAGCTGGGTAGCAAGCCGGTTAAAAAGACACTGGCCAGAACCCTATTGCAATTTTACTCTAGAGAAAGTGAAATCACGTCATCCATAGGAGGCAAACTGCAGCCAATTAATTAAAAATCTGATTGCAAGCAGACGGTCAACCAGTCGCCCAGGCAGCACATCATTAATTAGCTGCAATTTGTCACCCCCGACTGGTCACCAGGATTCTGGCTAGCATTTTAACCAGAACATTGATCTTTTCCTTCCCAAAACCCCAGGTGAGCTTCCCATATCCATCCATTTAATTTCCCTTATCCCTCAGGGACACTGTAAGCATGCGAGCGAGCGAGAGAATCGGAAAAGCAACCCTCTTGTCAGATCTGCTTTGATTCAGATTGCCATTTTGATTAAATCACAACTGAGTTTTTCCCACCCATTTTATGCTCTCTGCCACCCCTGCCCCATCTGGGAGGTTCAGGGGACCCTGTCCGCGCTCTTTCCGATGTGTGCCCCTGGCCCCGCCAAGCGGTGCTGCAAGGCAAAACCTCCAGCTGACGATATCTAATACATGTTCTGGACGACGACAAAAACCGCGCAACGACACGACTTGTGGAACCAAGTTTTGTCGTTGTGCGGGGAATTACTGTACAGGAAAATTTGGGCTGTCCTTTGGAGTCTTCTTTGTGCACCGATGGCATGTCATTTGCACAAGCCACTCCTTCGAAGCACCTCCTCATTGGTAATGTGGTCAAAATAGCTTTGACGGAGGCCCCTCTACTGGAAGACGTCAAGTCTCTGGTTGATACTTGCTGATGCCTTCCAAGTCTCACAAGATCTTGCTGATCCTAGACAGCTTTAAAAGGGAACTCGAGAGAGATTTATGGGTGGCAGGGCCACCCTTGGCTTTGCACCAACTTCTAGCATAAGAAACAGTGAAGCCCTTGGCATCATTGGGTGCACTCAGGTCCTGCTAGTCCGCTTCTCATAAGTAGCTAACTGGCCCCCTGTGCAAACAAAACAATAGACTAGAAAGTCCTTGGGTCTCATCCATCAATGCTCTCCTTTTGTTCTGAAGCTCAGGTTGAACCTATGCATTCTCAAGTAAATAATACTGAATGAAGGGGGAGTGTACTTATAGGTATGATGCTACCCACTGAATGCTGATGTTGTCTCCGAGATCCTAAAAAGATAAAGCACACCAGACCTGGTTGGTCTCAGTAGGCAACACAATGTCAAGTCTGAAAGTACAAGCAAGTGCAAGTGCGCACTCGGTTACCTAGATAAATGGAAAGTTTTATACTATTATGTATTAGACCTCAACATGTACCAATATATATATATATATATATATATATACACACACACACACACACACACACACACACACACACACACACACACACAATCGCCCCGTATAGCAACGAAATCGCATAACAATTAGGTTTTGGGGGGAAATGGCATCCCGCATAACAATTTTCTCTATGGAAAAAGAATCGTACAATTTTTCAATGGAAAAAACCATTTAGCGCATAGCAATTTTTTCGAACAACAATGAGCCCTGTGGAATGGATTAAAATTGGTGTAAGAGGTACCACTGTACTATGATTGATAAATCAGTATCCTTACGCCTTCTTGGTGGGGCTGGTTGAGTATGAATATCATGCCCAAACCATGTTAGCAGAGCATCAGTGGAAAGTTCAACCTAGCTATTCAAAATCCTCACTAAGGCAAGACGTACGATATGGACACACCATTGCTCAGGGCAGTGATGGCAAACTTTGGCACTCAAGGTGTTCTTGGACTTCAATTCCCAGAAGCCCAAGTCCCTGTGAGACTCGAATGGGTTTGCTGCACGTACACAGGGACTTGGGCTTCTGGGAATTAAAGTCCAAGAACACCTGGAGTGCCATGGAGTGCCAAGGTTCATCAACACAGGCTTAGAGCAATTTTTCAGCTCTGGGGAAGCGAAAAAGTTAAAATCCAGTGGGTCCACTTAGGAAGAATAGACCAGATGAAGAAAGGAAGGCCACCTCTGTTGAAGTCCCAGTCAGAATAAGGAAAGGGAGCCAGCGTTTCTCTTTGTAACCCCACAGTAATTCAACCCCAAAATGAATCCACTGTAGTAGTTGATTCCCTTGTGACGGAATGTGGTTGCCTGGGGTTCCGTCTGGAGGGTGTAGAGTTGAGGTCCCAACCTGTCCATTGTTCCCCCTGGAAGGCTTCTGTGAACACAAATGGGTTGGACTCCAAAAATGATGCCAAGGGTGTGTATGTGTGTGGCCATGACTCAACAAATCTCAGCTGGTATTGTGAGATTTTCTCTTACGGCGCCGTTTGTAGGGGTGGAGGTTGCATGAGCGCTGGCTGCGCATCCCACGGAAGTAGCGGACACCCCGAGCTCTTCGGTGTGGCCCCCATGGTGGAGGAAAGGACCCATGCGGCACATCAAAGGCATCAGGAGGGTAGGGAGGGAAGAGGCCATAAGCGACGTCTATGGGAAAACAGGAGAGAGAAATGAAAGGAATGTATTTCAGCTGACCGGCTGCTGTCAGGTAAGGTCATATTCATTGTTTGCTTGAAAAGTGGTACGAAAACATAATAACAATAGAGTTATAAATCAAATGGCTCTGGCTCAAAGGTGAGGGAATTTCACTTTGTCTAGACCCGAAATTGCTTTTCTAAACAGGAAAATTATGACTTAAAGCAAGCAGACAGGTATGGAAAGTTCAAAGACAGCTCCGATGTGAAACCAACACATGTGAAGATCTTACTACTCTTTCAACATTTGGGTGCCATCACATAGGGATGTTTTATCTGGCTGTCTGGACATTTTTTTTATAATCGAGGTTTACACTTATAAACTTCCTCCTTCAGCTGCTCTGGGTGGTTTGCAAAAATACCATACCATAAAATTCATTCATTCATTCATTTACTCACTCACTCACTCACTCACTCACTCACTTACTTACTTCAGCTACTCTGGGTGGTTTGCAAATATAGCATACCATAAAATATAAACACAAAGAAACAAATGCAAATGCAATATGCAGCATATTTATTTATTACTCTTTATTTATGTAACTCTTCAATGTAGTATTTTTTTAATTTGGATCTCCCCAGTTCCTTCCCCACCCCACCCCTTCCTTTCCTCCTAAGAATTCTCATTTTTGATGCCTCTATGTACTGTTGGAGCATGTATGGGGTCAAAACAGGCTCAGCCCCTTCTGCCCCCAGCCTGGGGTTTGCAAGCAATGACCTGAACTTACCTTCCGGATGTGGCCACGGTCGTGGCATGCCTCCATAGCCGTCTGGAGGACCGTGGCCATCCCAGCCGCTGTAGGGAGGGAAAGTGGCATTGTGGGGAACTGGCCAACGCGGGAGAGGCTGGTAGTAGTCAAAGTCATCCATGGACCGGTGGCTCCATTGGTCGTTGGGTTGGAAAGAACCTCTGTTGCCCACAAAGGGTGGCTGACGTCCAGGTGGGAACCTTTGCACATGTTCAGAGGCATGGATGGGTCGGTCGCTGAAGGCACCGCTGGGCAGGCAAGCGGGATCAACACTGGGGTCCAGTCGTCCAGGGCAAGGCTCCTGGATGTATCCAGAGCCATCCATAGGCCCATAGCTATTCCCGGGTTGGAAAGGAGGTTGACTGCTGAGGTCAAACTCATCAAACTCAGCACTCTCGCCAACATCATCGCCAAAGAAAGTATCCTCTTGAAAACAAGAGTCACTGGCAAAACTGGGCTGGTCCCAGTGGGTCTCCATCCCTTCTAACCATTCTGAAGACACATCGCTGTACCTTGCGTGGGCTTCAAAACTGTCACTCTGCAACAAATGAGCTTCACCGTGTGGACGGAGACCACCCGGCCAGGGTCCCCCGTTGCCTCCAAAGATCTCCCTGGGCCCAGGGCCGTACCCGTTGCTGCCGTTCTGCAGGAAAGGAAGGTCGGAGCCGGGACCGAAGAAGTGACAGGACAGGCGTTTGGGAAAGGGATGCCGGGGGGTTGAGTGACGGGTTACCGCATTCATGTTCTTGGGCGCTGCTCCTGCAAAGTCACAAGAGAGAGTAGTGAAATGATGATGGAGAAAAGAGACTGGAGAGGTGGGGTTGGTTTCAGTCTTGTGGGGTCTTCTTAAAAAGGAAGGAATGAAATAATGGGTGGGTGGAAGGAAGGACCCAGTGATAGAATGATGGAAAGAAGGAAGGACCTGATGGTGGATAGATGGAAAACACTGAAATCCCCAGGGTCTTTGACAGCCAGGAAGCAAGAAAGCACTGGCTAAGGATCTCTTATGGCTCTCTGCAGACACAAATTCAGTTTTGAGAACTGTAAAACTAAACAATATCTTATAGGTTTAAAAAAGCATGATATTGTGAATGGATTAATGCAGTGGTTCCCAACGTGTAACCTGGTTACAGATGGAATAGGTAAACAACCCATAGAGCTCTCTCTTTTTGAAACAAGTCAAAGCAGAGTTAAAGTTAAAGTTGTCACTTCCAAGACCACCTTTAGCTACTGAACAACTACAGTAACTGAAAACGAAATTCAAAAATAATTCAGCTACATATTCAATCTTAATATGCCTTAACACGACTGGCTTTTGAGCTAGGGAGACCTTTACCTTTATGAAACATACTGTACCGTGGTGGTAGTCAATAATCTGTCCTGGTAGAAGGCTGCCTCCCATGACGGCTTTAAAGCAGTGTTTCCCAACATGGGGCCCACAACCCACAGGGGGACTTCACTTCCCAGAAGCCTAAGTCAGTACACTGGCCGATCAGCACACCTGTCAAGTTTTGGATTTGGAAATAAGGGGAATTTCCCGGCCAATAAGGGATACTTGACAGCTATGCTTATCCTGTGCTGCCCTCCAATGGCGGCAATAGGGCATTGCAGTCTAATTAATAAGGGATGACGGTGGGAAAGAGGGTAAAATAAGGGGTTTTCCCGGCCAATAAGGGATACTTGACAGCTATGCTTATCCTGTGCTGCCCTCCAATGGCGGCAATAGGGCATTGCAGTCTAATTAATAAGGGATGACGGTGGGAAAGAGGGTAAAATAAGGGGTTTTCCCGGCCAATAAGGGATACTTGACAGCTATGCTTATCCTGTGCTGCCCTCCAATGGTGACAATAGGGCATTGCAGTCTAATTAATAAGGGATGACGGTGGGAAAGAGGGTAAAATAAGGGGTTTTCCCGGCCAATAAGGGATACTTGACAGCTATGCTTATCCTGTGCTGCCCTCCAATGGCGGCAATAGGGCATTGCAGTCTAATTAATAAGGGATGACGGTGGGAAAGAGGGTAAAATAAGGGGTTTTCCCGGCCAATAAGGGATACTTGACAGCTATGCTTATCCTGTGCTGCCCTCCAATGGCGGCAATAGGGCATTGCAGTCTAATTAATAAGGGATGACGGTGGGAAAGAGGGTAAAATAAGGGTTTTTTCCTGGCCAATAAAGGATACTTGACAGCTATGCCGATCAGTGCTTTGGAGAATTGACTTAGGCTTCTGGGAACTGAAGTCCCCAAAAAACCACAAAAGGTTGAGAAAAACTGGATTAATGGAATGTATTTACCCCCCCCCCAAAATAATAATAATAATAATCAAACGTTGCATGAGTATGTAGCCTCAGGCTACACAATTCAAAACTCTTCCTTAGTTCATGACGAATAACCTTTGGATGGTAATACATCTTATATAGAAAACTATATTTTGATGTTTAAAAAATCCTCAAAAAGCATTTTATTTAAAAAAATCCAATCTGATTTTTAATTTATTATTATTATTTACAAAAAGCATTGATTTTTATTCACCCGGCTCCTAATGAATGAGTCTGTGACTGAATTATTTGTTTTTTGCCAGCATATGACCTTAAGTGTGACCAGGAATTCAGCTGGGGACTTGTAAAATTACTCTATGACAGTGGCACTCCCATGTAAATATTCCACTGCTTTCCTGTCAGTGCGCAGAATTTCTTGTGATGCTTTAAAAAAAGGTTTTGGTCCTGCTGGTTGCCATTTGTTAACAACTCCAGTGTTAGAGGAGATGCAGCCTCTATAGACAGACAGACAGACAGACAGACAGACAGACACTCACCAGGATCGAGGGCTCTTTTTTCAAATTCAACCCCCCAGGCCTCAGCCACATGGGTCAGCAGGAGCTTGGTGATGGAGCGGTGGACCCAGCGGTTCCAGTGAATGCCGTCGTTGTGGTGGTGCTGATCCAGGAAGCGGAAGGAATAGTGGAGGTCCAGGACATCAAACTTATAGCAAGACGCCAGGCAGGCGCTGTAGAAGTTAGCCTCGATCACCTCCTCAGGAGTGGACTTCTTGGTGGTCTCCTAAGGAGAGAAAGTCAACATCTGGAGATCTTCAGGATCCTGGAAAACCCCAAGACAAAAAACCATGCCTTGTTGGTATCGAGCTTCAAAGCCACCCAAAGCAGGACTCTCTGGGCTCTGCCTGCCTTTCCAACATCCGTAGCTAGAGCAGGGGTGCCCAAACTATGGCCCATGGGCCAGATCCGGCCCCCAATGACAATTCATCCGACCTGTGCAGCCCTCATTGCTCCTGATCAAGCACATTTTACTTCCACGAGCATAAGGGGCCAGATCCAGCCCATGGGCCATAGTTTGAGTACCCCGGGTTTAAGCAGAGAAAATGGCAGCCTAAAATCGATCTCATCCTGTTGCAAAACAGAATGCAAGGCGTGTCTTACTTCCGCTTCTGGTGGGAGGAGCCACGTGACTGGCCCGCTGAACCACGTGACTGGCGCACTGAACCACGTGACCGGCCTGTGACCCAAAAATGTTTGGGCACCCTGCACTAGAGGACAGGACCTCAGGCTAGGACCTGGGAGACCTGGGTCCAAATCTCCACTCAACTAAGGTAGTGATGCTTGTAAAAACAGTTCCTCCTCCATCCCACATGCCTTGAAAATGCTACTAGGTTTGCCATACTTCAGATGGCACTTAATGCACAAATGCTGTACATGAATCGCATGGGCTGAAAAAAGGGCTGAGTCGGGCTGAGGGAAGCAGGAACAGCTGTGCAGTTGGCCGGCTATTGCGCCGGCGGTTTGGTGGACTTTGCCACCGCAACCGTCCTGAAGTATTTTTGAATGCTTTCTCTTTGCACTTTACAATAGATATTGTTTCTATGATGACTCATGTATTGTTGTTATATGCTACTGTATTCTATTATATTTTGTATTCTATTATTGTACTTGAGCGGCAGAAGACGGTCCCGCCTAGAGGCTGAGGACGCCTGCCATCCCATCCCTGGACCTTGTTTTGGGAATTTTTCTATGCGGTTGTGACTTTGTCATTGTATTATAGTATTGTATTGTGTTGTTGTATATTATTATGTATTGCTTTTTGCAGATTGAATTTTGTATATTGTATCGTGTATTTACTTTGTATATTGCTGATTTATGTTGTTATTCGTGAGAGCCGCCCTGAGTCGGCGTATGCAGAGTGGGCGGCATACAAATCGAATAAATCAAATCAAATCAAACCTCGTGTCCCTGAACAGCAAACTTATTTTGCTTTCAAAACTGATTTGTTTAAGTAATTAAAGCCTTATAGTCTGGCTACGTTATCCTGCTATAGAGTAGACCCAGTGACCATTGATGAGCTGCAAAAAAATTTACTACCCACACCCTGGCATGGCTAACTCTGTGGGCGTGGCTAACTCTGTGGGCCACGCCCACTTGGCCAGCCACACCGCAGCCTGAGCTATGGATGTGGGCGTGGCCAACCAAGTGGGTGTGGCCTGGGGGAATTTCCGCTACCGGTTCCCGGGATCAGGTGGGAACCTGGAGCAGCACATCACTGCCAGTGACTCAACACCAATCAGGCAGAAGTTAACTAACCTGGCAACCCTGAAGACTAATGGCCTTGGGTGGCAAAGTGGATTAAATTTCACCTGAATCCATCTTGATGTTGGGCAGCAGCTTCACCCATCCTGACCTGAGGCTGAGGAGGACTTTGCGTGCCTAAAGGGCTCAGGACAAGAAAGTGACTCATGGAACTGGATCAGGGGTGCTATGGATGTCACGCTACTATGTAGAAGGCCAATGGAAGTCCACTGCATTATATGGTTCCCAGGACAATCTTAATGGCTGATTGCCATGAGGATAGGCAATAGTCGGAATCAGATACGGCACTTGAAGAGTAAGAATTCAAGCCTGCAGTGGCTCAAGTGGCTAAGACGTTGACTGGTCAGCTGTTCGATACCCAAATACTGCAGGACGGAATGAGTTCCTGTCTTTGTCCCAGCTCCTGCCAACCTAGCAGTTTGAAAGCAAGAAATTGCACGTAGATAAATAGGGACCACTTTGGTGGGAAGGTAAACAGTGTTCTGTGCGCTCTAGTGTCTAGTCATGCCTGCCCCATGTAGTACCTTCCCAAAGGCTTGGAGCCTGTGGAAAACCCAGGTTCATATAAAAGCCTGGCAGAAGGAAACGCAAGCACCCTCAGTCTCTCTCTTGCTCTAAAGAGCATGGAAACTCTTAACCTCACTTTTGCTCTAAATACCATAAAAAGTCTCAGTCACACTCCTGCTCTCAATAGCATGAAAAATTTCAGTAATCACCTTTGTCTATGCTGCAACTCCCTTGTACCCTGGAAAGCCCCTAGTCACGCACCCCTGCCTACATTGAACATCTGCTGTTCACATGCACACCAACATATCCAATCATGAAACAACACGATGCTTTTCCTTGATGATGTAAGTTACTCCTTTGCTTAATAAAAGGGCACAGCAGGATCTTAGAGACACACTGATCTGCCCATGTCCTGACTGACCTCAGCGTCCGACTCTGCTTCACCACACGGCCACGGAAAATGTCTATAAACAGAGATGAGCACTGAACTCTCGAGTTAGATATGACTGGCCTTCGAGCAAGGGTGACCTTTACCTTTACTGCATGGAGGACAATCTTTAGACGCCAGGCATCTACACTTAAGATAAAACTGATGGCAAGCTTGGAAGACTGATTTTTTAAAAAAACATATCAGAGAATAAACAAAACAAAAAAACATTGTAACACACTGAAGAATAACTGTTCAATTTTAACATGAGCTTTCATGGATCAAGTCCACTTCATTAGACATGGGAGTGGGACTTCATGGCATCAGTTTATATACATCAGGTACAGAGACACAGTGATTGGTCAGCAGATAAGTATACAAATCAACATGGCAGAAGCAGATGATTTCTGGCTGTTATTTGCATTAGTTGTAAATATTCCCTTTTTTTAAAAAAAAAAATAAAGGGCACCACAAGTAGTCCATGTACTGCCATCACAGCTTGGGCGGGGGATTCTGGGGCTTGTAGTCCCAAACAACGACTCTCTCAGGCTCAGCAAACAACGCATGCCAATGGCTATTTGGAAAAATTGGCTGCCAGTCCAAAAGTCAACCCACCACCAATGCTCTGGCTATAACGCCAGAAAGGAATACATGCTCCCACCATTCAAGAAGCTCCTCTAAGACAGCCTGTCAAAGGAGAGGCTACGGTCCTGCCACACTGGCTTCTGGTAGGCAGGAACCTATCTTGCATAGAACAGGAGCATCATCAACATGAGCCCGGATCTAGACAGCAAAGTGGGGCAGGTCTAGTGCAGGTTGTAGCAAAGAGTCCCTTGCCTCTTACCTTGAAGATGCTTCCATAGGTCATTTGTCTTAACGGTGTGGCTGTACTCCAGAGGACGAGGCAACTGGAGGGCAAGAGGTCACTCAGCCGGTCAAAGAACTTCTCCATGTTTTGCTGGTACTCCTTGAGGGCCTTCGGGATGGGGGGGTCTTTGGAAGCCAGATCCTGGTATCTGCATGGAGAGGAAAAGGCTGTCAACTGTCTCTATGAACAGAACGAGAATATATATTTTCTAAGGATACAGTAGAACCCCGTATAATGAAAATAATTAGTTCTACAAGGCACTTCGTTATACGGTTTCTTTGTTACACGATGCATGCATCGTACAATGAAAATCCCTATAGGAAAAATTGTACTACGAAAATCTCTATGGGAAAAATCGTACAATGATAAAATATTCGTTGTACGATTTTCCCCATAGAGATGCATTGCATTGTATAACAACAACAAAAACATTATACAGAACACAATGCTTTTTTCAAATCCTCTTCCTTGTACTATTTTTTTTGCTTTACAATGCATTCGTTATACAGGGTTCCACTGTATTTATGCCTGCCTAGACGTCACCAAAATAGCTTGCTAAGAGAGAGAAAACACAAACTCCTATGGGAAAGGGTAGGTTACTTTAAGCCTTGAGCAAGGTTTCCCAATGTGGGGACCAGCATTTCCCAACTTTTGGTTCTTGGACTTCGATTCCCAGAAGCCTAAACATTAGTTGATCAGTGCTTTGGGGAATTGGCTTAAGTTTCTGGGCATTGAAGTCCAAGAACCAAAGATTGGGAAACGCTGCGCAGTAAACCCATTTGTGTGGATTCACAGAGCAGTGTTTGCCAAACTTTGGTTGAATGCCCAGAAGCCTAAGTCACTACATTAGTTGATCAGTGCTTTGAACATAAGAACAGCCTTGCTGGAACAACAGGCCACAGGAGCCCATCCAGTCCAGCATTCTGTCTCACACAGAGGCTCACCATGTGCTTCAGGGTATTCTTCCCAAGCAGATGCCTTCACCTGCTTAGGATTCCCTGGAAATAAATGGCATTGAGAGAGATCCTGCCTATCTCTCCAACCCGGAGGTTGTCCTTAGGTATCCATAATTATAGCCATTAATACCCTTGTCCTCCATGAACTTGTCTAATCCTTTCTTAAAGCTGTCAAGACTGACCGCTGTCACCACTTCTTCTGGCAGGGAGTTCCATAGACCATTAATCCTCTGGGTGAAAAAGTACTTTCTCTTATTTGTTTGAGAACAAATAAGAATTGGGGAATTGGCTTAAGCTTCTGGAAATTGAAGTCCATGACCCAAAAGTTGGGAAACACTGGCCTAGAGCCAAATGCGAAGTTGGCAAATTCTCATACATGCTTCCCTATCAAGTCATTGTTTGGGGGTATCCAAGATTTTGTTTGCCACCCCCATTCTAAGGGAATGGCATATTTTCCAAAGACCTAGTTTTAAGAATTGGGAAAGGATACTGTGCTTATATATTCATTGCAAAATACGTTGTGTTATCCGGTATTTGTTTGTACACGGCCCAGAGTGGGAAATTTCCCAAATGGGCAGTATAAAAATGTAGTAAATAAATAAATATTATTTATTGGCTTACTGCCCTGTGAATATGTAATCCCATCCTTAGACATATTCTGTGGTACATATGCTTTTGACTTTTGACTCTTTGTGACTTCTACACATTGACCACCTACTACACAGCTTCTCTCTCTCTCTCTCTCTCTCTCACACACACACACACACACACACACACACACACACACACACACACACACCAGCATCTAGGAAGATGGCCCTGCTCCTAAAGGGCAACAGAGAGGCTATGGTGGCAGACAAAAGCCACTGTTACCTGTTGAGGTCCCAGAGGCAAGAGTTGATGATGAGGACATCTGGGACCAGCCCCATCTTGAAGTCTTCCAGGACGCTCTCCATGTAGGCAGAATAGACACGGGTGATGAAATAGAAGCGGACGAGGTGGTGGCCAGTACGGTACTGGCGCACCTCACGGTAGCTGGGCCCAGACTTCAGCCCTTCAAATTCCACGCGGCAATCGTTTTCAAAGGTCTCCTCACCCTGCAAGCAGAGGAGGTATCACTCCCAAGGTCCCTCTTTACTCCCCGATGGCCAGAGAGAGAGAGAGAGAGAGAGCCAACCTTCCACCAAGCCACCTCGGAAACAGGGAATCACGAGACGACCCAATCCTCATTTCCTGCAGAACGCCAGTAATGGTTACAGCATGGATCCTACTCCATCCTCTACTCATAGACCACAACCAGATCTTGGAGGAAATAAAGGACCTTCAACGATAGAGCTGGGGGTGGTTTGCTGTAGCTCTCCTGTAAAATTCTAGGGAGGAGACCTCCGTTCCTGGCTTTACAGGTCATCCTTGGGTACAACGAGCCACGCCACCCAGTTGACCATGCACATTACAGTTCTGAGATTATTCCAGAGGAATTTTGGAGTCACTCTAGCAATACTTTTTCAAGTGTTATGTTCTTCTCATTCTGGAAGAAATGAGAAATTCCAGTGCTGCCCTGCATTTCACTTAGAGGCAACCAGTAGAACCAACTCCAGGAAAAGATTTGCAGGGAGACAGCAGAGAAAATAAATCTCTACTCCGGATCAGTGAATTCCAACAATGGAGACAAGCAAGATAGATTTATATCCATCCGACTATGCATGGGTTTTTTCTACCTAAAGTAAAGGTCTTCCTTGCTCAAAAGCCAGTCATGTCCGACTCTAGTCTGGTGCTCATCTCCGGTTACAGCTACAGATGTCCCCATGGTCATGTGGAAGGCGTGACTAGGCACCAAAGTGCACTGAATGTTACCACCTTTTCTGCTGAAGCAGTACCTATGACGACATGCACTCATTCTGTCATGCAGCACTCGGGTTTAAAACTACTAATCTATTGAGCTAATTATTTTCCTGACTAAATAAGGAAGGGATGGGGTAGGTCATGGTGACCCTTTCCTGTGCTCCCAGCTGATAATGACCAATAACAAGTCCCACCTGGAAGGACATTGCACCCACTAGCCCAAGCCAGATGGCCATTGTTGGGTTTGGACATCCTCTGAGCGAGAAGCATAGTGCCAAGGAAAATGAGGCAATACTTTAGCTGCTAGCACCGTGATGGCGAACCTTGGCACTCCAGATGTTCTTGGACTTCAATTCCCAGAAGCCCAAGCCCCCTGTGAATCCACACGAATGGGTTTACTGCGATTCACCCAGCCCACACTGCCCTTGTCACTCCCAGAAGCAGAAGTAAAATGCGCCCGTACGGTTCAGGCTCTTCTGGATTAACCCTTCCTCCATCTAAAAGGTTTCCCTTGCTCGAAAGCCAGTCATATCCAACTCTAGGGTGCAGGGCTCATCTCTGTTTCTAAGCCAAAGAGCCAGCACTGTCTGCTTCTGCAGACATTTCCGTGGTCATGTGGCAGGCATGACTAGACACCGGAGCGCACAGAATGCTGTTTACCTTTCCCACCAAAGTGGTCCCTATTTATTTACTTGCAATTTCTTGCTTTAGAACTGCTAGGTTGGCAGGAGCTGGGACAAAGACGGGAGCTCATTCCGTCCTGCAGTCCTCGGGAATCGAACTGCTGACCTTCCGCTTCCCAGTCAGTGTCTTAGCTACTTGAGCCACTGCAGTCCCTCCGTCTGGGCGCATTTTATTTCCTCTTCCAGGAGCGATGAGGGCGGCACTGGCCAGATGAATCACAGTAAACCCATCCGTGTGGATTCACAGGGTGCTCGGGCTTCTGAGAATTGAAGTCCAAGAACATCTGGAGTGCCAAGGTTCACCATCACGGTGCTGGGGTATAAGTGAAGGGAGACTTAGTACCCAGACTGTGGAGCTCTCCAGATATCAGAAGTACCAGGAAGTATCTGTTAAGAGTAGTAAGTACAGTATTCGCCTAACTAGTTGTTTTGCACCATAAGTAAAGATACTCTTTTGCACAAAACAAGCTTTGGCTGCTGCATTGATCAAAGTGCCCACACCTTCTGCTGCGTGCCCTCCGGTCGCTCTGCTGCACACCAACAGTATCCCTGCCACCTAACCGGGCTCCCAGGTGGCTAGAGCAGTGACAGAGGGAAGCCATGCTAGGTAAATATAATTTGCATGTGTTCTTGCTCCTTGCGCTGTCTGTTATCTTTTGCTTAGAGAACTGTCTAATAAAGACTTGTTTCTTCACCCACTGAGCGCTTATTGTCTCTGAGATCCTAAAAGAACCTGAGCCCATCAGGCCTGGCCAGCCTGCATTGGCAAGACATGTTCCATTACCGAGTGGTATAGTAACAATGGAGTAGGCACGGTGCCCGGGGTGGGGGTGTCAGTTTGTGAAAGGATCCGGAACATTTGGAAACAACACCTTTGTCTGCAGGTGGGAAAGGCTGAGCATCTCATCTGTTTGTAGGATGTAGACCAGGTCTTTATACACCGATCGGTAAACTGCACAAAAAGGAAATAAAAGACAGAATGTCAGTACAGTACATACTAAGGACAGACACAAACGCTGCTGATAATAAAAAGCCTATCATCCCCTAAGTCAGGATGGGCATCCACAATGGCATCCCCCCGCCCCCCACATCAACTAAAGATGTAGTCCATGGCACTTTGGATTATTTGTGCAGCTCAATCTTTCATGGGTTATTTTCCTTGACTGAGTATTGTGGGCAAACACTTTTCATTTCAGTGAGGCGTAGTTGCCAGTGTTTTGATTCCCATTATTGCATCTCATTGACTTTGGCTGTATGTTGCACTGTTCTGGATTTTGGGAAGGGGACAGTTCTTTGTCAAGACCTACTTTTTGGAGTTGGAAGTGGTGCATATATTAAACAAACAAATTGCTAATCAATGCAAAGTAGGGCGAAACCAGCTAAAGCTTAAAAAAACCTCTAAGTTTCTTCTTCTTCTGTGTCTAGGCCAGACATGAAACTGTCAAAATGAAGCCACCTTTGGGTGAGTTCGTTCTGCACTTCCCTTCGCTTGACCTAGTGTGAGAAAGATTAGCCAGCAACACAAGGTTGCCGTTGCCAGGGATATGCCCAATTGTGGCTCAAAAACAACACAACTTCGAGGAGGTTCTTTCTGTGTACCCCACCTAAGCTACTGTGGAAGCATGGAAGGATGATTAATTGCAAACAAATGTTGTTTGTTTGAACATTAGCAACCAGAAGCACACAACAAAGAGAAGTAGAGGAGTTGAGGGCTCTGTGAGTGTAATAAAAAAAGAAATCTAAGAAATAAAATAAAATAAAATAAAAAGGAGACTGATGCTTGGGAGACAAGCTATGAGAAACCTGGAGAACATAGCGAAAAGTAGAGATATCATCTTGCAAACAAAAATTCATATAGTCAAAGTAATGGTATTCCCAGTGGTAATGTACGGTTGTGAGAGCTGGACCATTAGGAAAGCTGAACGCAGAATAGACGCCTTTGAGATGTGGTGTTGGAGGAGAGTTGTGAGAGTCCCCTGGACAGCGAGGAGAACAAATAGGCCAATCTTAGAAGAAATCGACCCTGACTGCTCATTGGAAGGTCAAATAGTAAAGATGAAGATGACGTACTTTAGACATCAAATGAGAAGAGAGGATTCACTTGAGAAAGCCTTGATGCTGGGAAAGGTGGAGGGCAAAATAAGAAGGGGGGGGCAAAATGAGGTGGCTAGATGGTATTGTAGACACAATGGGCACAGAGCTGGGCAGGTTGAGGAGGATGGTGGTGGGCAGAGGTGCCTGGAGGGCAATGGTCCATAGGGTCGCAAAGGGTTGGAGTCGACTGTGCAACTGAACGACAACAAAAGAAATTTACTGGATCATTGAAGGATATAATGGATGTTCTAGTGATCCTATAAGAGACATAACCCAACTCTTAATCATCAAGAACCAACTCAGCCCTCGAGCCACTTAGACACACCAAAATGGGAGAACGTCTTCTGTTGACTCTCTTCTAAGCCTTCTCCAAGTTTGGTGAAGTTAGGGATTAGAGTGTCCAAGTTATTCCCCTCTTCATCCATTGAATTTTCCCCAAACCAGCTGGTGGTGGCCTAAGACTTTTGCCCAGGGCTTGAATGTCCAGTTGACTTGAAGGCAAATGGAGTTAGATGGTTGGAGACAACAGAGACATTCAGCTAGATAAAAAGCTTCTAACAAGGAATTTCCAGGAATGAGGTGTTGTAGTGGGACGTCCCACATGACCCCTAGCAACCCCTACAGTCCCACTCCTTTCCCCAAACCAGCCCCCATTTACTTAACCACAGCTCAAACGCACTGGAGTCGCCCAGGATCACAACAAATTTGTTGTGGAGCAGTTGCCGGGCTTCTTCGGAAGAGAAATCATGGATGTTTCCCAAGGGAATGTGGTGCTCCATCATGCCTGCCTGGCTACAGCCCTTCTCCTCCTGAGGGAGAAAAGAAAACAAACAGAAACAGTCACGTATGAGGAAGGGAAGAAGCCGATGTGAGAGAGCCCTCCATGCCACTCCACCACTTGGGGAATGCCAAGCCAAGCCAGCTTCCTTGAGACTTGTGGGGCAGCTAAGCAGTTATTATGGAGAGTGCATGCTTCCATGTAGTTCACTTGCCTGCCTGCCTTCACTTAGACCAGTGATGGGCAGTCTTGGCCCTCCAGCTGTTCTTGGACTTCAATTCCCAGAAGCCTAAGTCAACACTCCTGCTGATCAGGGCTTCTGGGAATTGAAGTTCAAGAACATCTGGAGGGCCAAGACTGCCCATCACTGTCTTAGACCCTGGAACACAAACGAAGCACAAACTGAAGAAGCAGGTCCAGAGAAAGGTCAAAGTAAAAGGTCCTTGCTTCCAGTCCCCAATGTTCGGCATCTTCACCACTAAGCCACCCAGAGGAAGACCAAGGGCTAAATCCATTTGAGATTTCTTCTTCTTTCGCGTCCAGGCCACACTTTAAGCTGCCAAAATGAATTACCTCCTTGGCTTTGTCACTGGCCAAACTTAAATCCTCATTGGTACGTGTTTCCGATAGTAATTTGCAGACCAGCAAATAAGCCAGATACAGTACTGTATCTCTCCACATCCATCCAGCTGAGAGAAACAATTAGCTTTAGTCTACCCAGTTGTTATGCTCACAGAGGTGTGAAGATTTCATGCTATTGGGCTACAGCTTTCAGGATCCTGGGAAACTGAATTGTGCGTCCCTCTTATGATCTGGCGGGACTGCGGTAGTTAAGATGCTGAACTTGACAACTGGAAGGTTGGCAGGTCAGCAGTTCAAGACCCAAGTATTGCACAACAGAATGTGCTCCCGACTCTGTCCCAGATCTTGCCAACCTAGCAGTTTGAAAGCAAGAAATTGCAAGTAGATAAATAGGTACCACTTTGGTGGGAGGGTAAACAGCGTTCCGTGCACTTGTGTCGACAGAAATGTCTGCAGACACAGGCAGCGCTGGTGCTTTGACTGTAAACAGAGATGAACACTGAACCCTAGAGTCAGATACAACTGGCTTTCGAGAAAGGGCAACCTTTACCTTTACCTATGATCTTGCATGAAGAAATCAGTCGTAGTATTGAAATTATGTCAGATTATCAAAAGCATATTTAAAACCGAACAGCATGTCCCATACCTTTCCCCGTCTATTTCATCTCTCATAGGCATCTCCTTTCCCCAGGAGTCCCAAAAACTGAGTTATACCAGGCTCCTAGCACCCTGTTGACAAAATTCACACTCCAATACTACGCACTGTTTACTGTCGTTTTGTCACACCAAACTTCACATAGATCCTAGCAGGGGTTTCAAGATGTGTTAGACATTCCAAGAATAGTTCACCAATAAACCCCCAACCCACCTCCAAGTGAGTTTCCACGGGCAAGCAAGGATTTGAACCCAGGTCTCTCTATGAACTACGTCAAACATTGCTGCCAATGAAACCATGCGTAGAGGGACAGGATGCCTTAAACCTACACCAGTTGAGAAGATATATCTTCTTTGTTCGTATAACTCCACCTAAGTTAAGGTGTATAAAAGTAGTAGCGGATGTTGAGAGAACTAAGCAAGAGAAGGACCCTCAGCAGCCTCTGAATGGATACGTGCCTCAGGTCCGCCAGCTCAGATCCAGGAAGAGCTTTATGGCAAGAACAAACCTTCTTGAGGGTACCCAAGAGCAAAACCAAAATAGAGGGTGGAGGAAGGAGCTCACTGGACAAGGAACCACATTAAAGGAGGCTATAGCTGGGGAACTCAATCTCCCCTACATCACTTGGAGGACCCTGAATAGGCTGAGGGCTGGAGTCCCTAAATGCAAGACAACATTTATTTATTCATTCATTCATTTATTTATTTAGTTTATTTATACCTTGCCCTATTGGTGTAAACACCACTCAGGGTGGCTTACAAAGAAAGTCCCATATCATAATAAAACCCGAAAAGACATCAAAACTAAAAACAATATTAAAACCCCTATCTAAAGACGAATCATAAAACAAGTAGACCCTACAATACCCACCCTAACCCCTTAAGAAGACAAAAAGGAATTAAGAGACATTAAAAGAGTTTTTTAAAAAAAAGTGGTGGGAGGGGAGAATAAAACCAGACAGTTCAACTGAAGGTACTATATAAGCCAGTATTTATCGTTATTCTGACCATACCTGTCAACCCGCGGCTCCAGAAAAATGGGACCTGCACACATCGCTTGTGCACAGGTCACGTTCCACGCATGCGTGAAAGGGTTTTACCCCTTCCACGCATGCGTGGAAGCGCTACGCCGCTTGCACAGCCCTTACGCAAGCGACGTAGCGCTTCTGCGCATGCGTGGAAGGGGTATAACCCTTCCGTGCATGCGCGGAAAGCGTTTCCCCCGCTGCCAAATTACGGGGTTTTGGCAGCGGGGGGCGGGTTATGACGTCAATCGACGTCGATTTACGGGGTAATCCCGGCCAAATCGGGAAGGTTGACAGGTATGATTCTGATTTAGAGGCGTTCAGTCATAATCCCACAGATGGTAGCTTCGCCCCATTGGCTCCTCAGCCAAGCACATACACCAAAGGTCTGAACCTGCGGTTCCTCTAGTACTGAGCAGGATTACTATCGCAACGACACATCATCAGTAGGGTAAAAACTAACCTGTCTCACGACGGTCGCATGCTCAAGTGGGGGATGCTGAAGGACAATAACAAGCTGTGCAAATGTGGAGAGACTTAGAATCGGGCTGCCAATGACTGCCAAAAGCATGCAGCAATGAAGATTTCATTTTGCCCAATGACAAAGCTAAGAAGATGGCTTCATTTTGGCGGTGCAAAGTTTGATCTGGACATGAAAACAGAAAGAATCACATTTTGTTCTGAAATTAAAAAAAACAAAAACAGAGCAAGCCCCTCTTGTAGCCCAAAAGGTCTGGTTTAGAATTACACAAAATTTAGAGATGTTTCAGCATATTAGGAGCAATAAGGAAAACATTGCTAGGCACCGTTTAGTGACAAAAAGACTCGACCTCAATTGTTTCTATTCCACACTAGCCAATTTCCCAGCCATAAAGACATGTGCCTCCCTCACATTCCAGTCCTAAAGATAAAGCAGCATTCTGATCTTTTTCTACCCAAGCTTGAAAATAGTCACAGCTGTTCCCAAACTAGAGTCTTACTCAGAATATTCTCCTTTGTACCCCTTTTCTTCAAGCTCACTAAGTCCAAAGAGGGCTAGATTGAATGGTGTCAGAATTAAACTTTAGCTCATGTTCAGTCTTTATTCCAGGCATACCTGTCAAGCGCAGCTCCAGAGATTATGGGACCTGTGCAGAACGTTTCTGCGCAGATCTGTTCTACGCATGCGTAAAAAGCCTTCTACGCATGAGTAGAAGTGACCTGCGCAGAAACGTTCTGCGCAGGTCATTTCTACGCATGCACAGAAGGCTTTTACGCATGCGTAGAAGGCTTCTACGCATCCCGTTCTGCAGAGAAGCCTTCTAAGCATGCGTAGAAGGGTTCTATGCATGCATAAAAGAGTTCTACGCATGCGTAGAAAGGACCTCCTTTTCCCCTGCTGCCAAATTAAGGGGTAGCGGCAGCTCCGGGTGGGAAAGGAAGAAAATCGGCGCAGAAATACGGGAAATCCTGGCCAATCCGGGATACTTGACAGGTATGATTCCAGGTGGAACAAAAGAGAATATTAAATTTAGCTTGCCAATTCCACAGGTAGGACAAAATTCTTCTGGGGGTGGTGGTGGAGGGGGAACATAATAACCCCTGGCAAAAGTTAACTGCGTAGATTGAGCTACCGTGCTTTGAAGGCAGCTTTTACCAACTTGGCTTTTGCCAGATGTGTCCAGATATCAACCTCATCCCAAACAGGTTGCAAGATTTGTGTACATCTGGAAACCGCCAAGTTGGAGTAGTGCCTTTACTTTCCAAAAGAAAACTGGTCAAGGATCCAGCATCAAAAAAGTTGCCACTTATGGGCAATATTACTACCTTTAGTACCGTATTCATCATTTGTTCTACTATTTTCCTGGTTTCTAACTTCAAAGCCAAGAGTCAACATAATTGCAAGGAAGCTTGTTAAAATGCTTTTGCCACTGAGCCTTAATGTAAACAGATTAGATGTTGTTGAGCGCCAAACAAATGTATTAAATCCATTAAGCTTCTTCTACTAATATTTTGGACTGAGGTGGCTTAGTAGGAAGGTGGCTTAGGAAGGAAGGTCGGCAGGTCAGCAGTTCGAGACCTGAGTGCTGCGTGACAGAATGAGCTCCCGTCATCTGTCCCCAGCTCCTGCCAACCTAGCAGTTTGAAAACAAGACACTGCAAGTAGATAAATAGGTACTGCTTTGGTGAGAAAGATAACAAGTGTTCCATGCACTCTGGTGTCTAGTCATGCCTGCTACACAACCATGGAAATGTCTCCAGATAAGACAGCGCTGGATCTTTGGCTGTAAACAGAGTTGGGTGCTGAAACCTGGAGTTGGCGAAGACTTGCTTTCAAGCAAGAGAAACTTTTACTAATAACATTTTAAACCCTAGGTCACTAGGTCTATTTATCCTAGTATCTTCAACTCTGGGTGGGGGGCAGCCATGGGTCTCCAGGGCTTCAGGCTGGATTCTTCTAGTTGTTTATTGGTGATTTCCTTCTCTACTGAGGTGCCCTTCTGTTGGATCTGGGCCACGAAGCGGGTTGCGCAAGCTGGATGGGAACCGCGCAGTGGCCGTTGGGTCCCGGAAGAGACTGGTCAAGCAAAGACAGACGAGGGAAGATGGAGCGAAGACCAGTAATTTAATGATGACAAATCATGAGTATTTATCCTGTTCTGACTGCATGCACAAGCATAGCGGTCCAGTGTGAAACCAGACTTCACACATCATGTTTACACAAGTTAATTGGGGAAGTCTACACAGGGGAAGTTCATTAACTAACTTAATTAACTGCAGGGGAAATACATTGTTCCATGTTATCGGGAGTAAACAAGTGGCCAACATTGACTCTAGGGCTTTAAGGAATCCGCAGACGCGAGATTACCTATTACATGCCTAGTGAGTTAGTCATTAGCTCTCCATTGTCCGAGCTGCCTGTCAGATCAGCTATTGATGAATTAAACTCTATCAAATATCCGCTCCCCAATTTCGGTCCCCTTGAAACCTTATAGCTCGAAGGAGCGATCTCCCAAACTGGGGTTCTGTCAGGGACAGTTAACCAATTGTGTGCGCGGATCCCACACCCTTCCATCCGCATCCTAACCAAGCCTGGCCCTGCTTAGATCAGTTAGGGTTGGGTGCCCAGGACATAAGAACATAAGAACATAAGAACAGCCTTGCTGGAACAGGCCACAGCCCATCCAGTTGTTACCTGAAAACTGGCAACCTTTTATGGGACCATACACAGGCAGGGTTGAATCAGGAACAAACTCACAGACAAAGTGTTTTGATACAAATTTAAAGATGTTTACTTATGAATCAAATAAGGAAATAAAGTACCAAATAAGAAAAATAAGAAATCCAGTTAGATGGAGTTCACTTTAGAAATACAGAAGATTGCTTAAAAATACTTGGACATATGGAATTACTCAGGAATAAAAATAAATGAAGAAGTTACGATAAATGAAAAGCTTACATAAAGATAGAAATTACTTGAAGGTAAAAAAAGTTACTTTGAAATAAACAACATAGTTACTTAAAGGCCTACTTAGAAATGAATGAACCTTAAAAGGAAAGAATAAAGAAAAGCAGAGAAAATTAGAAGCAGGGGAAAGGAAGAGAAGATTGCTTAGAAATCACATGCTTAAGATTTCCTAAGGAAAAGAAAGAGACAGGGAGGAAAAGCTTGCTGGAGGTAGAGAAAGAGAGAGAGAGAGGGGGGGGGTAGAGAAAGCCATCCTGACCACGCTGGATCAGGGAGCGAGAAGGAGAAGGTGCAGAAGAAGAAGGCCAGGGTGCAGAAGGCCGAGAATCTCAAGAAACCCTTCCTTTATAGATGAAACAAGTCAAAAATCCAGACAATTTCAATTGGTCCAAACAGGATCACATGGTAAATTACTGATGGACATGTCACCTCCTCCATGAAGTGATGCCCAAAATATCAGAGGCAAATGGCTAAACCCCCAAATTGCATAACCATAAATCTTAATACAGAAATCTACATCGCCCCCTCCTAAACAGCCCATTTCCTGAGATAGTGGCCTTTGATCTGTGGATGAAAGCAGTGTCACCTCCTTGTTAAATCCTCCATCCTGTCCCATGCATAAACAACTATCCTGATGTACTTCAAGTTTTAAAGAAAAAGAAACATTTTGGGAGTTCAGAAAATACAGAGTCATTTTACAATATTCTTCATGTGGCAGAAACAGCATTTTACAATTATTTTTCATGTAGCAGAAACCAAATAGCTATTGCAAGTGTTACAATTAGAGATTTGAGTAAAACAAAAGGCTGGATAAGAAGCAACCATGGCAACAAATTCCACATCTGGATGATGGTAGTTGACTCCTTCTTTGACATAATTCCTTGAGAGCACAGGGTATGGTCATTGATATATATGCTTTTATCAGAATTTATCAGCACTGTTCCTTGAAATGATAAGATATAACATTCAGGGTTAGTAATCGTGCACACAGGCAGGTTTTCATGAAAGTTACCTATTTTAAAAGAAATCACTCTAATGCCACTCTGAGCTTCAAGTTTAACAATAGTTCTTGGGCAGCCAAGACAGACAAATTAACATCCCAAAAGGTAACTTCCAAGAAATCAGGCGCCTGGCTTATTGCCCATTAACTTTCCAGCTCCACCTGAGTCAAGGGAAATTAGAAGTTTTAAGTAACTTTATTTAAGAATATAGAAATCAGACTAAGCATGATATTATAATATTTCAAAATATTTTGCATTCAAAATATCATGTTACACAGTCCAGCATTCTGTCTCACACAGTGGCTCACCATTTCCTTCAGGGTATTATTCCCAAGGAGATGCCTTCACCTGCTTAGGATTCCCTGGAAATGATATTGAGAGATATCCTGCCTATCTCCCCAACCCGGAGGTTGTCCTTAAGTATCCATAATTATAGCCATTGATACTCTTCTCCTCCATGAACTTGTCTAATCCTTTCTTAAAGCTGTCAAGACTGACAGCTGTCACCACTTCTTCTGGCAGGGAGTTCCATAGACCAGTAATCCTCTGGGTGAAAAAGTACTTTCTCTTATTTGTTTGAGCAAAGACGAAGAAGGCATGGGAATGAGATACAGTAGAACCTCGGATAAAGTCCAAACTCCATTCCACAAGTTTGGACTTTATCCGAATCAAATGGGAGATGCATCGGATAACGTCCAAAAAATTGACTTTATCCGAGGTTCCTATACCAAATACCTTGGATAACGTCCATTTTTAGCGGTTTTGGACTTTATGCGATGCATCACATGTGCATGAAAACCGCGACTTTATCTGAATTGGACTTTATCCGAATTTGACTTTATCCGAGGTACCACTGTACATACAACAAAACATGGCTGCACACCTTGCTATAAACGGATGTCATGAAGCCCCTGTGACTGTTTGGGACCCTTCCTGTAGATAACAGCACCTGGAGAGTCTGGGAAACATCAAGCAACTTATGAGAATGGGACCTTATCTCTTTCCCCGATGGTGTGAAAATGCACAACTTGCCAGAGGAAGTGGTGGTAGGGAGGGGAGCTTGAAAGGCTTTGAGCTAAAAACCCACAGATCTCTCCTTTGCTGCTTCAGGGCTTTTTCTCAGATGACAGACATTGTTTTCCATTCAAGCACAGAAAGCTAGATTTATGGCCGGCAGTCTCCTCACTCTGATGTTCATCGGGTTCCAGAAATAAAGAAGGGAACGTTCTCCACAATAAACAAACATTTTTCTACTGGGAAGTGCGGAATAAGCAGATATAGTTACAAAACACCAGCTGCCATACTGGTCACTGCGACCCAGCTATAAACTTACCCTGGAACAGAACTGGGTTTTTATCTTGCTAGACTTTGAAGCTGGGCCCAAAATTAACTAAGAAAACAACTGACCAAACTCTACTGGTGGCGCAGTGGTTAAATGGCTGTCCTGCAACCCAAAGGTTGCTGACTTTCTCAGCGTGTGTGTGTGTGTGTGTGTGTGTGTGTGTGTGTGTGTGTGTGTGTGTGTGTGTGTGTGTGTGTGTGTAGGGGGGGTTAATCATCAGATGTCAAATATTGGGACATCTGTTATCATTAACACACCATAGCTGTCAAGTATCCTGTATTGGCTGGGATTTGCCATAATTCAGCACTGCTTTTTCTACTTTCCCGCCCAGACCTGCCGTTATCCCGTAATTTGACGGTGGGGGAAAGTAGTTACTGCGCATCCCCTTCTGCGCATGTGCAGAACCCTTCTACGCATGCACAGAAGAGGATGTGCAGAAGCCTTTTGTGCATGCGCAGAAGGGTTCTGCGCATGTACAGAAGTGTTATGCGCAGAGGCCTTCTGCGCAGGACCCGTATTGTCCGGAGCCGCGCTTGACAGGTATGTTAACACACACAACTAAATCCCTCCCTTGCCTGATCACCTATGATAAGTCACTATTTTCTCCAAGAGATCAGGTACACCCCTGTACATTTTTTTCTTCTTACAGACCAACAGAATGTCATTACTCATTCATAATATTATACAGTAAAACTCTGGTTTACATCCGCCTCAGTTTAAGGGTGCTGCAGTTGACAACGGCAAATGCTATGGAAATGCCATCCCGGTTTACAAATTTTTAATGATTTCCCCCCCGTTTACAATGATCAATTCAAGACCATTTTTTTAAAAAAGAATTCAATGTATCCTTATGGATGTTTTGGTTTACAATTTTTTCGGGTCACATCGGAGGATGTTGGAACGGACATCTGTTGTAACCCGGGGTTTTACTGTATGTGGGGTAGAAACTTCTGTTTCCATAGATTGTGTACATAGGAGCTAGTTATCTGTGGCATTTACTTTTAACAAGTTACCCTTCAGGTAACAAACACCAATAAGTTAGAAGTAATGTAACAAACAGTGACAATATTTATTTATGTATTTATTACATTTTTATACCGCCCGTTTGGGAAATTTGCCACTCTGGGCAGTGTACACACAGATATCAAAATAACATAATAAAACACACAACAAATTAAAAATAAACCAACCAAATAAATACATCCTAAAATAAATTAAGCACAGAGGATCAACTGACTGGTTAATTTATTGCTAAGAGGATAACATTCTGAAAGGCTTCCTTGAATAGGAAAGTTTTACATTATTTTTTGAAAATAACACCTTGCACAGCTCCACCGGCAGAGTGTTCCACAGCATTGGTGCCACCACCAAGAAGGCTCTATTTCTAGTTGTAGACCCATGATGGCGAACCTTGGCACTCCAGATGTTCTTGAACTTCAATTCCCAGAAGCCCAAGCACCCTGTGAATCCACATGAATGGGTTTAGTGAGATTCATCTGGCCCGCGCTGCCCTCATCGCTCCCGGAAGCGGAAGTAAAACGCGGCCGTACGGTTAAGGCTCTTCTGGGTTAACCCTTCCTCTGTATGAGTGCATTTTACTTCTGCTTCCGGGAGTGACAAGGGCAGCACGGGCCGGATGAATTGCAGTAAACCCATTCGTGTGGATTCACGGGGGCTTGGGCTTCTGGGAATTGAAGTCCAAGAACATCTGGAATGCCAAGGTTCGCCATCACAGTTATAGACTTTCTAGCCATCCTTGGGGATTGGCACCTGGGCTTGCGTAGACCGTGATGAACGGGTGATGTAGGGAGTTGTTCCAAGGGAGAGACACTCTGATAGATAACAATATTTCATCTCAGGTGCAATAAGTATGACTTTTCAGTTACTTTACAAAAGTAATTATTATTATTCATATCAGAAACAGTACTCCTGAAAACTGGACAATATTCCACTGTATTCCGCAGTTGGTAATGACCCACCCAATATGGGGATGACGTGCAACACAATTTGACGATCTCCACAAACCCTTGAGGAAACTGCTTCACATGCATCCCTCAACCTAATTTGGAAAAGCCTGTGCTAGTAAAAAAATCAAAAAAAAAATCTAAATGTCTGGTGAATCTAGTAAAAAATTAAGATAAGAATAACAAAAGAATCTCTATGTACACAAAGCCTACATGCTCAGCAATGCTGTGCTTTCTCTTTCTCTCTGAACAGAAGATCCGAACATGTCTAGACTCGTCCTTCACCCAAAGAGGAGTGAACCCATCTGACCTTAAACAAGTAAGAATGGGAACTAAGGGAATTTTCCACAGGGCTTCCTCCTTCCAACAGTAAGCTCAATGGTCCCATTTGAACACCAAACTCGGGAGCATTTTGTGCATGGAAAGGTATGCTAGAAGAACAGCCTTCCTGCCCCAGAGCTTGGACAAGTTGCTTTTAGACTACCAGGCCTAGAAAAAACTAGCCATTGTTAGTAGCCAATGCTCATTATAATGCAACGCAAAGCAATTACACTTCTATACTGTCCCTCCAGTTCAGAGTAATTAGCATTTTGCCCCCAACATGCTGGGTCCTCATTTTATCCACCTTGGAAGGATGGAAGAGGCTGATTCAACCTTGATCATATCAGGATTGAACACACAACATTCTGGCTGCAGTACAGTTTAACCCATGAGTTCTCAACCTTTTGAAGCCGGGGGCCAGGTCACACGCTCCCCTCTGACAGCTTCGGGGGCCAGACGGCCATTTTGCCCTTCCTCCACCACATGGCACTTCCTGGTGTGGTGGAGGCGGTGGTGGGGCCACATGAAATGGCACCGTGGGCCGACAGTTTGAGAATCCTTGTATTTAACCACTGTGCAACAAGGGCTGCATGAATAATAATAATGAAATTTACTCCAACTATTTCAACTATACCCAACAAAGTGCACAGACACAACAGTGCACCAAGGAAGGAAATTTTCTTCATGTTCACTTAGTGAATAAATTTCCATTTTAATCCAAAGAGTTCAATTCTAAGGAACAACATTCAAAGGAATGTAACTGTAATTAATGCTCTTGGGACACTACATTTTTGAATTACCAGTGGTACCTCATACAACGATTTTAACCCGTTCCACGGGGCTTGTTGTTGTACGAAAAAATTGCTATGCGATGCATGCATCGAATAGCGATTTTTCCTATGGGATGCATCGTACAACGATTTTTTTCGCTAAATGATTTTTCCCATTGAAAAATTGTACAATTTTTTTCCATAGGGAAAATTGTTATGTGGGACACCATTTCCGCCCCCCCAAAAAACCTAATTGTTATGTGATTTCGTTGCTATATGGGGCGATTGTTGTATGAGGTTCCACTTGTATTAGAGATGGCTCTATTTATTTATTTATCTATTTATTTATCTATTGAACTTTCTGTCCAGCCATCCCAGAGTGCAGGATGCATATGAAGCTGGAACTACGCAAAGCCAGATATAGCCTGGATAACATGAAAAACTCCTTAATTATAAATATAACAACAACAACAACAACAACCATTAGAGCAGTACGACAGTGGAACCAATGGCCTCGATAGGTGGGGAGTGCTCCAGCACTGGAAGCATTCAAGAGAGAACTGGACAACCACATCTGTCAGATCTTTGATTCAGATGCCTACATTGAGCAGGTAGGGTTGGACTCCATGGGATAAAAGGTCCCCTTTCAACTTAGTCGTTCTATGATTCTATTACTAACTTTCTCTAAGACATCTCCAAACCTCCTTATGAGGGATGCTGAGTGAACAATCCAGGCTTGGCAATTAACAAAAAAAAGTCATGGATTTGGTGATGTTGACAAGTGTTCAGTCCGTTGCTGAATAACCCACAGGAAACAAAACTACCCACGTTCTGCACCACAGCTGTGGTTGGCTAAAAACCATTTGAGCAAAATGCTAGAAGATGTCCCAGTGGAGGAAAGACACAGCTTTGGGGGGAGAAGAAAAGGAAGGGTAAATTACTTTGTCTCGTGCACATCGGAAGCCATGCCCAGTTTGGAGACCCGTTGGGTTACATCGATGCTCACTTGCCTGGCATCTGGACCCGGGTCGTGGCACGATCAGAACACACAAGCGTTGTTTCCTGCGCTAAGGTGTGACAAAAACACACATGCACACCCAACTGCTGTCAGCCTTCTGCAGAGAGGAGCAGTCACAGCGCATGAATTTCAACACCCCTGAGGTCAGGGCAACACTCACAGAAAGCAGGAAGGAAGGAAGAGATGGACAAGAGGCCCCAACTAGTTCAGTTTCCGTTTCCCAAAGTGAAACCAAGGCAGGCACGGCTCGGTGCTTCCTATGCAATCAAACATCTGGGCACCTGGGCGGGGGGGGGGGGCTGAAGGCGGAGCTTCCCAAAGCAGGAGGCGGGGCTTGTGGGGGGCAAGATCTTGGACAGATTCCAGGAGATTGCCCGGGGCCGAGTCACGCTCCCTCGGACAGCTTTGGGGGGCAGATGACCATTTTGCCCTTCCTCCACCACATAGCACTTCCAGGTGTGGTGGAGGAAGTGGGGGTCACATGAAATGGTACTGTGTGGCCGCATCCGGCCCACAGGTTGAGAATCCTTGCATAAAAGATTAAAATTGTATTGTGGACTTTTAACACAAACAAGTATTTGAAGAGGTAGAAGCATTTGTAATATGGATCACAGGAATCTAAGAATCTTCTGGATCAGTGGGATGACCAATGCGCAAGTCGTAAACAAAATGAACAACCTATACAAAAGCATAAAACACACCAAATGCAGAAAGCAAGAACACTTTGTGCGATGGAAATCAAGAAGCACAAAACATACAGGTCAGTATCAATTGTTCTAGAAGGGTGGCTTAGTGGTCACGACGCTGAACTTGATGACTGGCAGGTTGGCAGGTCAGCAGTTCAAGACCCGAGTGCTGCACAACAGGGTGAGTGCCCATTGTCTGTCCCAGCTCCTGCCAACCTAGCAGTTCGAAAGCAAAACAACTGCAAGTAGATCAATAGGTACCACTTCTGTGGGAAAGGTAACAGTGTTCTGTGCACTGTGGGATCTAGTCATACCTGCCACATGAATATGGAAATGTCTGCAGATGCAGACAGCATTGGCTATTTGGCTGTAAACAGAGATAAATCAGATACGACTGGCTTTCGAGCATGGGCGACCTTTACCTTTAAGATTGTTCTAGCTGATCATTCAGCTCAAAATAAATGGGGAAAGAAGTGAGAGGAGGAAAAGCCTTTTGGCTAAGAGTCTGGGATACTGATTTTGAGCAATAATGCTTTAGAGCAGGGGTGCCCAAACCTTTTGGGCTGTGGGCCGGTCACGTGATTCAGGGAGCTGGTCACTATGGCCCGATGCCAATTCATCCGGCCCGCAAAGCGCTTGTACGGGACTGTTTTACTTCTGCTTCCAGGAGCGTGGGCCGGATGAATGGGCATCGTGGGCCAGATCCGGCCCACAGGTTGTAGTTTGGGCACCCCTGCTTTAGAGCTCCTGCCTGCAAAGTTAACAAGGCTGAAAGCTGGTTATCACTTACCCCACCCCAAGCCCTAGTGCTAAGTAATAATGCAAACTACAGAGAACACCCTTGAGGTCTTCTTAACAGCTTGTTAACAGTCTAGAACAGCTGGTGGGGGTTCAGTAGACAAACAAATGGAGCAAATAAAGCTTGAACCGTCTCTCTGGAGGAGGAAATGATGAAACGGAGGCTGTGGTACTTTGGGCACATTGAGAGAAGGCAAGATTCTCTGGGAAATTATATGATAAAGTTGGGGAAAGAGCAGGGAAAGAGGGATAGGAAATGCAAGATGGATTGGCCCCCTAAAGGAACCCACAGGCCAAAGTTTGTAAGAGCTGAGCAGGGTTGTTAAGGACAGGACATTTTGGAGATTTCTCATTCATAGGGTTGCTGCCATAAATTGGAGGTGACTTGAAAGCACAAAACAATGTACTCAGCCCCCTCCCCAACAAGTAAAAAAACCCCTCCCCCCAATTTTCCAAATACAATAGAATCAAACAGGCTTTGTTGAGCATGGGAGAAAGAAATAAAGAACATTTAAACCTGCACTAAAGGTAAAGGTTTCCCTTGCTCAAAAGCCAGTCATATTTGACTCTAGGGTTCAGTGCTCATCTCTGCTTCAAAGCCGAAGAGCCAGCACTGTTGGTGTCTGCAGACGTTTCTGTGGTCATGTGGCAGGCATGACTAGACACCGGAGCGCACGGAACGCTGTTTCCTTCCCACCGAAGTGGTCCCTATTTATCTACTTGCAGTTTCTTACTTCTTTACTGATAGGTTGGCAGGAGCTGGGACAAAGGCGGGAGCTCATTCCGTATCTGCAGTACTCAGGAATCGCACTGCTGACCTTCCGCCTCCCAGTCAGCGTCTTAACCACTTGAAAAGCAACAGGAAAGCACGCTACAGTATCTGGCCAGGAACAAATAAAGAGAAGGTGGAAACAATATAATTGGAACCTTAGGGCTCGTCCCCTTCAGAAAAATTCTCAAAATCTGGCTCATGAAACAGGTGTGGGGTACCCCTGGTATAGAACCCCCCCCCCCTGCGCACTGGCTGATATAAGGCCTAGACTGGGCCTTGGGGGTGGCAGAATGAGGGTACAGTATGTTTAACTGTCTTTTAAAGGGTTTTTAATGTTGATGGTTTTAAATGATTTTATTGTCGTGGAATGTTTTTTGTATATGGTTTTATATCTTCATCTGTGAGCTGCCCGGAGTCGCTTTGGCGAGGGGGAGGTGGTACAAATGTGAACAATAAATAAATTATGAAGAACTATACAGTACAGACAAAATGAAAGGGTGGCAGATTCCTTTGGAGAATCCTGTGATGAAGAACTTGCAATTTTAGAATGTGAAGCGAAAGCTATTGCCGGAGTACTTGGAAGAATTAAATCACTAGAACTGGATTGCACGCTAATGTCCAAGGCACAGAGGCTAACTCGGTCAGAATCCTAACAGGAATATGCCAACAAATATGGAGAAAACAATGACTCAGACAGTAAACATGCAAAGAACGGAGACACTAGGTGTGCAGTAACTATACTGTACGACTATTGCATTAAATTCCCAAGCAAAGGAAAATGATGCTGAAGGTGTTGCAAAGAAGACTTTTACCCTATATCCGTGATGGCACACCTTGGCACACCAGGTGTTCTTGAACTTCAATTCCCAGAAGCCCTGATCAGCGGGAGTACTAACCAAGAACACCTGGAGTGCCAAGGTTAACCATCACTGCCCTATATGGACTGAGAAATACCCAATGTTCAACCTGGATTCTGAAAAAAGAAGGGGCACTCAAGATCATATTGCAAATATATATCGGCTACTGGACTGTATCAAAGAATGTCAGAAGAACATCCGCATTAAATTTAGATGGAGGAGAGAAAATATGAATTGTACCTTTCCTGGCTCCCTCTTCCTGGCTCCCACCCTTCAATTTGCCATGTGTTGAGAGCCACAGCATTCTTGGCAAGAGAATCCAGTACTCCCCTCACTTTTCTAAGCACAATGCGCCTGCACAAACTACACATTTCTACCTGATGAAGCCAAAGTGCTATGAAACTGAATTGTACAGTTCAGATGACCTCAAGGTGCATCATCATCATCATAACTATTATTATTATTATTATTATTATTATTATTATTATTATTATTATTATTATTATTATTATTATTATTATTATTATTATTATTATTATTATTATTATTATTATTATTAATGTCAGAGTTTATTCTAGGTTGAAATTATTTTTGCTGGAGAAACTCTGCTCAGGGGACGCCCGAATGAGGTTCCTTTATGTTCTTAAGAGCTGGGCGCTCAATCCATCATGCAGTACCCAGGTCTCAACTGCTGAGTTGCCAGCCTTCCAGTTGACAAGGTGAGCAGGTAAGCCGCAGACACAGCGTGACTCTCTGGGCAGGAAAAGCAAGATAAAAATGTATACAGGTGAAACCCGGAAAATTAGAATATCGTGCAAATGTTCCTTCAGTCCAGTAATGCAACTTAAAAGGTGAAACAAATATATGAGATAGACTCATTGCATGCAAAGCGAGATACAGTTCAAGCCTTACTTTGTTATAATATTGATGCTTATCGCTTACAGTTTATGAAAACCCCAACACACACACCTCAATCTCATGTACCCCACAATCATCACATAATCTCATGTACGCTGTAGGCCATGATCATCACAATTCTAACGAATGAAGGCATGCCATCTCTCGCTTTGCATGTCGTGAGTCTATCTCATATATTTGTTTCCCCTTTTAAGTGAAATGAATGGACATGTGTACGGTACTGTATTCGAATGTTGCAAGTGTCACCTGTGTATACTAACTAGCAAGGCAAGGCAAGGCAAGGCAAGGCATCGGATGGGAGCAGAGCTGGATGGCACCCTTCTTACACCGATCAACCCCCCCTGGCAGGTGTGCCAGGTCTGGACTCCGGACAGTTCTCACCCTTGGGGAGGCCATCCCCGGCAGGCATCACACACACATCTCCATCCCCGCGGCTTTCTCTCGTGCGGTCTACACGTGAAAGCCATGCCCACGTGCCAAGAGGACGATTTCCACGACGCCCTTGCAAAGTTTTGCCGATGCGGGGGGGGGGAGCCCCCGGGAAAGCCACCTTGGCCAGTGGAGTGGCGGGGGAGGCAAGCAAGCCCCAGAAACAGTTACCCCCACCCACAAAAACCCAAGTATTGGGGCGGGATGCGGGGAGAGGCAAGCCCTTGGAGCCCATCCGCCCGGACTCCGTGCCCACAACCCCGCAAGGTCGGCCCGCCCGCCTTGCGCCGGCTGGGACTTGGCGGAGAAAGGCGCAGGGCGGACTCGAACTCCCAGCGCTTGTCTCTGTGCAGCCCGATCCCTAAGACGCTGATTCCCCCCCCCCCCCAATCGTTTCCCTCCCGACTCCTTACCGGGACGCCAAATCCCCGCTTCCAGGGCGGCTTCACGCCTCAGGCGGCAAAAGCAGCGGGTCCCCCTCTCACTCCACTTCCCGGGTCGCTCGTCCGGGTCGTCCCGGGCCGGCTCTGGGGGTCTCGGAGTGGCGGAGGAGGGGGGCGGCGGGAAGGGATTGGGAGTGACTTCGGAACAAAGGGGGGGGGGACGGAGATCAGGACTCAGGAGTGACCTCGGAGCGAAGGAGGGGGTGGAGATCTGGAGTAAAACAAAGTGGATCAGGGATGGGGATCAGAAGTGACTTCGGAGCGGGGTGGGGGTGGGGATTTGGAGTAAAACAAAGTGGATCAAGGATGGGGATTGGAGACGGGGAGTGACTTCGGAGCGGAGGGGGGGATCTGGAGTAGAACAAAGTGGATCAGGGATGGGGATCAGAAGTGATTTCGGAGGGGGGGGTGGGGATCTGGAGTAAAACAAAGTGGATCAGGGATGGGGAGTGACTTCAGAGCGGAGGGGTGGGGTGGGTATTCGGGACGGAGTGACTTCGGAGCGGAGGTGGATGCCCTCTTCTCTCTCTCGCCCAAGTTCCTCGAAAGTGGCGCGGGACGGGATTTTAAATTGTTCTTTTCCTCTCGTGTCGGGTCCGGGATGCCTTCCTTCCTTCATTCCGAACCCACTCCGGATTAAGGCAGTTCACGGCCAAGTGGGTGCCAAGCCGGAACGTCTCGCGGGGGGGGGGGGAGGTGGTGCGTGAAGAAACGAAACCGAAACCAGGCCGGAAAAAGAGGATTTTGTTCCCCCAAGTGGTGGTGATGGTGATGATGATGATGATTTCGTGTCAGAAATTGCTCTGGTTTGAAAGGGTTTTGCTGGAGAAACTCCATTCAAGGGACACCTGAATGATGCTCCTTTCGTGTCCCCGAGATGATCCTTTCCCACCGAAGTGGTCCCTGTTGATCTACTTGCAATTTCTTGCTTTGGTTAAGCCTGGGTTAAGTCTGTTGTAAGGCAATGCAGAGCCAGTCAACTCGAAATGCTGAGAGCCAGGGAAACACATTTCGCACATGAGGGATGCCCACCTAAGGATTACTTTGCATGCATCCATCCATCATCACCATCTTCTTCAAGTGCAGAGCATCCGACTGCCGATCCTCCTGGCATTCAGCCGTGAAAATTGTCCCGGGAACAACCAAATCACGCAGTGGCCTTCCATTGGCCGCCTACATCGCAGCGTTGACACCCATAGTACCACACGGACCCAGTTCCACACACAAGTCACTTTCTGGTCCTCAGTCCCTTTTGGCATGGCAAGTCCTCATCAGCGCCAAGCCTATTTCTGAGCCATAACCGGGCGTACCCTGGTCATGGCAACCTTGTTTTGCTGGCTAATCTTTCTCACACTAGGTTAGGCAAAAGGAACTGTAGCATGAACACACCCAATGGGTGCCTTCGTTTTGGCAGTGTCACATCTGGCCCAAGACACAAAAGAAGCCCCCAGGCTGGGATTGATGGAGCTAATGCCCTCCATCAAGTGGGACTTAATCCACTTGGGGACCGTCACCTTTCCATCTGGGCTTCACCACCCAGGCCATTCATCTTCATCTCAGCATTGCCTTGTTAACAGTAGGGTCTACTCTGTCACCACAGCAGGATATCCTGGCCAGACTAGATCCATCTACAGATCCTTTGCCACTGCACAGAACCAAAGTGAACAGAAAGAAATCCGAGCATCAACCATGGATCTTTGGTTCATTACCAGGTGTAAAAGCCCACTCTGATTTGCAACTGTATTGTATTGAATTGTTTATTTATATCCCCGCTCTTCTAGTGCACACACCACTCAGAGGGGCTTCCAACAATAAATAATACATACTATACAGTGCAAACATAATAAAAATACAGTGCGATACATAATAAGCATAATATCATATAATATCCAAATACACAATACAATAAAAATGTAGTTACAAGGTTACATAATCACAAATCCATACAGCCTCAACCACAGTGAGTCCATATGGCCGCAAAAGGTCAGCGCAGGCGCTTCCACACTCCTGACATATTGGGGAAGGAGCGCCGCGCCTCGGCCACAGCTGCAACAGAGACAAAGTCCCCCATGTCCTCTGGAAAATGGTGCAGGTGCTTCCACTCCCCCCAGTCAACTTGGGGGAAGGAGCTCTGTGCCTCGGCCACGGCAGAGTCACGCTCCCTCAGGCAGCTTCGGGGGCTGGATGACCATGTTGCCCTTCCTCCACCACATGGCACTTCCTGATGTGGGGGCCCACATGAAATGGTCCCACGGAATGCATCCAGCCCACAGGCCACTGGTTGAGAACCCCTGTGTTATACTAACCAACCATTAGTATGAGACATTATCACTGAGAAGAAGGTACCGTAGGCAGGGAGTTTGCATTGGTGGTTCAAAGGAGCATGGTTGAGTCCGGTAGCCTTAGCAGATGGAGAATTGTGGTTTATCCACAGATATAATTGGTATAACCTTTCCTGAAAGGTTGAGGGTTCGGGCGCACACGCCCTCGAGCCTTCATAACTTGGTTAGGAAGGGAAATTGGGTGCGGATGAATATTAGCCATAGTTAAGGATTCATACATAACACCTTGGCCATTAGCTCGGGCATGGGTAAAGACAGAGTTACAAGGTGGTAATTAAAGGTAAACACACTGTGTATTAATCATATCCTCGGATGCTCTAAGTAGGAGAGCAAACTGCAATGTGTTATACCTGGTTAAATTAGTCCCGGAAAGATTCCATGATAGGGCAAGACAATGGTCTTGCCAGCCAGCAGTTAATTAGCAGATAACAGGCTCCCAGGTAATATCCTGATTACACATCACCTCCAAGTAACTTCTGTCAATGTAACTGGATTAACTTGTGCCACATAGGCAGTCTTCTGTGACGGGTCGGAGCAGCCTATGCAAGCAATGACCCGAGGCAGGGAATAAAATGCCAGCCGTCAAGACAATGGGCACTGGACTTTCACCTCATCTTTGCCTACGTGCCTTCCTTGTGTCCAGTCACTCCATGACCCCACCATTGCAACAGAGAATGTGCCGTAAAGATTTGAGAACATGCTGGCGTGAGATGTTTTCTTATGACTAGCAGTGGCGTGTGGCCAACTATGTGGTCTTTTATTGACAGTCCTCCCCAAAAGAAGGCTTTCTCCTTCCTTGGTCAGAAAGGTTCTCGCATCCATCCATGGAATGAACTTTAAGCTGATCTGAAGGTTTGATTCCCACTCTGGAGTCTCTACTCCAGGGGTGCCCAAAATTTTCAGGGTGTGGGCCGGGCACATGATTCAGTGGGTCAGGCATGTGGTTCCTCCCACCAGAAGCGGAAGTAAAACGTGCCTTGCAATCTGTTTTGCAACAGGATGAGATAGATTTTAGGCTGCCATTTTCTCTGCTTAAACCAAGGGAACCCAAACTATGGCCTGTAAGCCAGATCCGGCCCCCAACACAAATTCATCCGGCCCACACCACCCTTGTTGCTCCCGGAACTGGAAGTAAAACATGCCCGTACATTTACTTCCACTTCTGGGAGCAACGAGGGCGGTGTGGACTGGATGAGTTGGCGTCAGGGCCCGGGCCCAGATCCGGCCTGCAGGCCATACTTTGGGCACCCCTGCTCTACCTGCTTCTCATTTCTTGGAAGACTCCAGTCTTGCTGGAGTCCTTTGCACAATTTTCCTTGCTCTTTCTCTATTTTCCGCCAGAGAAAGCTTGGGACTATGGCTGTGCCTTTCACTTCAACTAACAATTCTGTGTAGTTAGGAAAGCAAGGAAATTAGAGATCCTTTTAAACCAAAGAACATGGAGACTTGTGACCACCAAAGAAAGGTTGAAGGTGAGGTAGGGTTGGGTTGGAGCCAAGGCAATCCAGAGCAGATACTATAGAAGTCCCTCCCCCCCCCAAACTAGGTAAAGGTAAAGGTCACCCTTGTTCATCTCTAGGGCTCAGTGCTCATCTCTGTTTACAGCCAAAGAGCCAGCGCTGTCTGCGTCTGCAGATGTTTCCGTGGACATGTGGCAGGCATGGCTCGACACCGGAGTGCACAGAACACTGTTTACCTTCCCACTTGCAATTTATTGCTTTTGAAATGCTAGGTTGGCTGGAGCTGAGACTGGCGCTCATTCCATCATGCAGTACTCGGGTCTCAAAATGCTGACCTTCCAGTCGCCAAGTTCTGCGTCTTTACCACTTGAGTCCCCCCAACTAGAACTCTTTTTTGGACCACAACTTCCCGAATCTCCCAGGTAGCATAGCCACATGTCATCCAAAGGGGACTTTCCAAAGTTCTGAGATACCATCTTCAAATATTTGGAGAATTTGACACCAAATTAAGTGATATATTAGTTTTCTGTTTCTCTGGTGGGTAGACCCCAAGCCAGAGGGGCCAAGTGACCAGGAGAAGATACAGGCCAAGCTTGCTGTTAGATGAGGTTAGTCTACAGGTGAGCTAGCCTACAGGTATGTCCCAGGGACCATAAGGATGTACATCCTGGGAGTTATTTCCTTTCTAAAAATCTGATGAATTTTAATTAAATAATGACTACCTTTAAACTGGTTTTGAACTAGATGGCGAGATTTGGGTGGCTAAATGGTTGGTGGAGAAAAGAAAATTGAATGTGGACTTATGCAGTGGCTTAAGTGGCTAAGACACTGACTGGGAGGCGGAAGGTCAGCAGTTCGATTCCTGAGTACTGCAGGATGGAATGAGCTCCCGTCTTTGTCCCAGCTCCTGCCAACCTAGCCATTCGAAAGCAAGAAATTGCAAGTACGGTAGATAAATAGGGACCACTTCGGTGGGAAGGTAACAACATTCCGTGTGTTCCGGTGTCTAGTCATAATTGGGTCAAGAAATTAGAAGAAGTTTGTTTGAGTGAAAGAGAATAGCATTGAATTGCCACTATTTGCCATAACTAGTGGAACACAGCCAGGAACCAGCACAGTCAACTTATTAATTAACAGCAATTTTTCATCACAGTTTATTCAGTTACACTTAAAGGTAAAGGTCACCCTTGCTCGAAAGCCCGTCATATCCGACTCTAGGGTTCAGTGCTCATCTCTGTTTAGAGCCAAAGAGCTAGCACTGTCTGCGTTTGCAGATGTTTCCGTGGACATGAAATGAATTTAAACCCTCTCCCCCCCCAATGAGACTTGTCTTTGAAAGAAGTGTCATAACTCTGCTATTTATTTATTTAATCTTTTGTCCAAGGGTTTGTCATCTTCTTTAAACTGTGGGTTTTATGCAATTAAGTCGCCTTGGATATATCTTACAAAAACCTGTTTAGTTGTTGCTGCTTTTGATCGATACTCTGGAATTGGTTCTCCATGCAGGAGAGGAGAATGCTCTGTTTTCTATTTTTACAATTTAATAAGAAAATCTGGTTAAGTTTCGGACTTAGCCTAGATGTTGGGAGATGTAAAAGAGTCTCCTCCTTGCCCTGATGCCTCTGCCTTCATGAACAAGATAAGAACTTACTTCAAGGGCAACACACGGAGCATAAATGGAGCATAAATATTGGAAGGAATTCCTGCGGCATTCTGTTCTTGATAAATCCCATGGAAACGCATGAACCTCCAAGTGGTATCGGCCTGGATCTCTGAGTGGGAGGCCCTCGGTTCCACAACCATGCGCTGTTGCATCAAAAATAGCTTTCTGTTTATTGCCTTTGTGTGCCAGGTTTTTGCAAGATATATCCAAGGCGACTTAATTGCATAAAACCCATAGTTTAAAGAAGGAGATGACAAACCCTTGGACAAAAGATTAAATAAATTAAATCAAAATCTACAAATTGACTAATCGTAGCCGCTGATGAAAATGTGATTGAACTGAAATGGAGGATGACCAAGCTGGTTCTTCTTCTTTTGTATCCCGATCAAACCCTGGACTGCCAAAATGAAGCCACCAACTTCACTTTTAACTTGCCCCAAACCCAAGTCCTCACCGGCGCATGCCTCTGGCAGCAATCGACAGACTAGTAAATGAGCTGGATTCTGTAGCTCTCCAAAGCTGGTAAAGTTGCAGAAAACAAAACAGCTGTATCAGATACACACCTGGCATAGCTGTCAAGTATCCCTTATTGGTTGGGAAAACCCCTTATTTTACCCTCTTTCCCGCCGTCATCCCTTATTAATTAGACTGCAATGCCCTATTGCCGCCATTGGAGGGCAGCACAGGATAAGCATAGCTGTCAAGTATCCCTTATTTGCCGGGAAAACCCCTTATTTTACCCTCTTTCCTGCCGTCATCCCTTATTAATTAGACTGCAATGCCCTATTGCCGCCATTGGAGGGCAGCACAGGATAAGCATAGCTGTCAAGTATCCCTTATTTGCCGGGAAAACCCCTTATTTTACCCTCTTTCCTGCCGTCATCCCTTATTAATTAGACTGCAATGCCCTATTGCCGCCATTGGAGGGCAGCACAGGATAAGCATAGCTGTCAAGTATCCCTTATTTGCCGGGAAAACCCCTTATTTTACCCTCTTTCCCGCCGTCATCCCTTATTAATTAGACTGCAATGCCCTATTGCCGCCATTGGAGGGCAGCACAGGATAAGCATAGCTGTCAAGTATCCCTTATTTGCCGGGAAAACCCCTTATTTTACCCTCTTTCCTGCCGTCATCCCTTATTAATTAGACTGCAATGCCCTATTGCCGCCATTGGAGGGCAGCACAGGATAAGCATAGCTGTCAAGTATCCCTTATTTGCCGGGAAAACCCCTTATTTTACCCTCTTTCCCGCCGTCATCCCTTATTAATTAGACTGCAATGCCCTATTGCCGCCATTGGAGGGCAGCACAGGATAAGCATAGCTGTCAAGTATCCCTTATTTGCCGGGAAAACCCCTTATTTTACCCTCTTTCCTGCCGTCATCCCTTATTAATTAGACTGCAATGCCCTATTGCCGCCATTGGAGGGCAGCACAGGATAAGCATAGCTGTCAAGTATCCCTTATTTGCCGGGAAAATCCCTTATTTTACCCTCTTTCCCGCCGTCATCCCTTATTAATTAGACTGCAATGCCCTATTGCCGCCATTGGAGGGCAGCACAGGATAAGCATAGCTGTCAAGTATCCCTTATTTGCCGGGAAAACCCCTTATTTTACCCTCTTTCCCGCCGTCATCCCTTATTAATTAGACTGCAATGCCCTATTGCCGCCATTGGAGGGCAGCACAGGATAAGCATAGCTGTCAAGTATCCCTTATTTGCCGGGAAAACCCCTTATTTTACCCTCTTTCCCGCCGTCATCCCTTATTAATTAGACTGCAATGCTCTATTGCCGCCATTGGAGGGCAGCACAGGATAAGCATAGCTGTCAAGTATCCCTTATTGGCCGGGAAATTTCCCTTATTTCCAAACCCAAAACTTGACAGGTATGGGTAATCAAAAAGGTTTTCCCACACAGGAGGGTAGACTGTAGATCCTTAAGATTCTCAGTCCTGAAAAAGTCCCTTTTTCAAAGTTTCCACCAATGCATATTGAGAGGGACAAAATCTAATAAAAATGAATGAGAGGGACAAAATCTAATAAAAATTATTAAATGCTAGCTCTGGAGAGAGAGAGAGAGAGAGAGAGAGAGAGAGAGAGAGAGAGAGATAGATATAGATATAGATATAGATAGATAGATAGATAGATAGATAGATAGATAGATAGATAGATAGATAGATAGATAGATAGATAGATAGATAGATAGATAGATAGATAGATAGATAGATAGATATACTGTACTGCCTTGAGCTGCATCCTGTTGAACTGTCTGGGACAGTCATAAGTTGATTCATGAGCTCATGATTCATAAGTTCATAATCTTGGGCGGGGGGGCGGGGGAGTTCAGCTTTGACAATTATAGAAGTGCTTATGCCATGGAAAGTACTTTATTGAATTAATTATGCTATACAAGTTACTGCCAAAGAATGTTCAAATTATCGAACAATCGCGCTCATCCCACACGCCAGCAAGGTGATGCTCAAGATAATACAGGATAGACTTCAGCAGCATGTGGAAAGAGAATTACCAGAGGTGCAGGCTGGTTTCAGAAGAGGCAGGGGGACTAGAGACCACATTGCCAACATACGTTGGATCATGGAGAAAACAAAGGAATACCAGAAACAAGTTTATTTTTGCTTTATTGACTACACTAAGGCATTTGATTGTGTGGATCACAACAAGATGTGGCAAGTGATTAAAGAGATGGGAATACCAGAACACCTCATATGCCTCCTGAGAAATCTGTACATGAACCAAGAAGCAACAGTTAGGACAGAACACGGAATGACCGAGTGGTTTGGAATAGGAAAAGGAGTAAGACAAGGCTGCATTTTGTCACCCTGCTTATTCAACTTATACACAGAGCACATAATGCGCAATGCAGGGATGGAGGAAGCACAATATGGGATCAAAATTGCTGGGAGAAACATCAACAATCTGAGATATGCAGACGACACCACCCTAATGGCAGAAAGTGAGGAAGACCTAAAGAATCTCTTGATCGGTTTGAAGGAAGAGAGTGCAAAAGCTGGCTTGAGACTCAATATCAAGAAAACCAAGATAATGGCAACAGGCCCGATCAGTTCCTGGAAAATAGACGGGGAAGAAGTAGAAGCAGTGACAGATTTCACTTTCTTAGGATCTAAGATCACTGCAGATGGAGATTGCAGCCATGAAATAAAGAGGCGGCGGATTCTAGGGAGACAAGCCATGAGAAACCTGGGGAACATAGTGAAAAGCAGAGACATCACCTTGAAAACAAAAATTAGAATAGTCAAAGCAATGGTATTCCCAGTGGTAATGTACGGATGTGAGAGCTGGACAATTAGGAAAGCTGAACGCAGAAGAATAGATGCCTTTGAAATGTGGTGTTGGAGGAGAGTTTTGAGGGTACCTTGGACAGCGAGGAGAACAAATAGGTCAATCTTAGAAGAAATCAACACTGACTGCTCATTGGAAGGTCAAATAGTAAAGATGAGGCTAAAGTACTTTGGGCATCAAATGAGAAGGGAGGATTCACTTGAGAAGGCCGTGATGTTGGGAAAGGTGGAGGGCAAAAGAAGAAGGGGGAGGCCAAGGATGAGATGGATAGATGGTATTGTAGACACAATGGGCACAAAACTGGGAGGACTGAGGGGGATGGTGGAGGACAGAGGCGCCTGGAGAACGATGGTCCATAGGGTCGCAAAGGGTCGGAATCGACTGTGCGACTGAACAACAACAAGTTACTTTTATCGAATAATTGCTAACTTTTGCTTTTGTAATTGCTATCCATTGGGGCTCTTTTGCCCCAGACAGACCCAGTGCATAATCTGCGGGTCCTCCTGGACTCATGACTCGTGCTCAAAGAGCAGGTGGCCGTCGTGGCCAGGAGGGCTTTCACTCAACTTCGAGTGGTTTGCCAGTTACGCCCGTTCCTGGACTGGGACTCCTTGCTTATAGTCACTCATGCACTCACTGGTCACCTCCAGACGATTATTGCAATGCGCTCTACATGGGGCTGCCCTTGATGTCCATTCGGAGGCTGCAGCTTGTCCAGAATGTGGCTGCCCACGTGGTGATGGGGTGTGGGCATTATGCCCATGTCTCACCCTTGTTGCGGGGGTTGCATTGGCTGCCGGTATGCCTCCAGGTGCTGGTTATTACCTTTAAAGCCCTACATGGTAGTGGACCAGGTTACCTAAGAGACTGCGTCACCCCAAAGATATCTGTCCGTCCCACCAGAGCAGACCAGAGGGGCTCCCTAAATTGGCTGGCTTGGAGCCATATATGGCCAAGGCCTCCAGCTGTCTTCCGAAAAAGAGGAAACAAAAGGCTGAGGCACACTGTAATTCTCACTCAGACTTTTGTAAATTATTCCATCTGAGTCCTGCTAAGGCAAATGTAAAGGTTTCCCTTGCTCGAAAGCCAGTCGTATCCGACTCTAGGGTTCAGTGCTCATCTCTGTTTCAAAGCCGAAGAGCCAGTGTGGTCTGCTTCTGCAGACGTTTCCGTGGTCATGTGGCAGGCATGACTAGACACCGGAGTGCATGGAATGCTGTTACCTTCCCACCAAAGTGGTCCCTATTTATCTACTTGCAATTTCTTGTTTTCAAACTGCTAGGTTGGCAGGAACTGGGACAAAGACGGGAGCTCATTCCATCCTGCAGTACTCGGGAATCGAACTGCTGACCTTCCACCTCCCAGTCAGCATCTTAGCCACTTGAGCCACTGCAGCTGCTAGCACAAAATAAACCTTTTGCTGTTTTTCACCTTTGTCTGTGGTCTGTTCTCATCTTTGGGCTGAATAGCCACTACAGTATTAGTTGGAGAGTGTAGAAAAACCACCTTTCTGCCTGCGCAGACTAACCCAGCTACTGCTTTAAATAATTCTGGTCTTTGTTCCCTTTCCTATGTTGACTTTATTTGCAGGAGGGAGAGTTTCATCTTTGGCAAAAGCCTTCCAAAGCCAGTGTCCTGATTCCCTGCGAGGGTCCGTAAAGCCTTGCAGGTGGCGCAGAGATGCACACTTTTGCAACATCTGGTTTCTCATTGTCTTGCATGGAAAAGTTACCTTTTGGAGGGCACTCCTGACCCCTTGGAATCCTTCAGTCCCTATAACCAAGGGGTGCCCAAACTACGACCCGCGGGCCGGATCCAGCCTGTGGGCTGTAGTTTGGGCACCCCCTGGTATAAGCAGAGACAATATGTCTCATCCTGTTGCAAAACTGATTGGAAGGTGTGTTTTACTTCCACTTCTGGTGGGATGGGAGGAACCAACTGACCGGCCCGCTGAACCACGACCAGCTTGGGGCCCAAAAGGTTTGGGCACCCCTGGACTACAGCCTCAGTGCCTTTCCCCCTGGGTGACCCCTCCTGAGAACATTGAGGGAGAAATGGGGCCCAGCCAAAGAGCCATTATGTTTGTGGGTCCGCTGCTTTTCATGTGCAAATGAAAACCAGAAGCTTTTCACTTGGAATTTAAACAACAACAACAAGAACAACAAGCAAATCTTTTCTGCTGCTTCCCTTTGGGTGTTCTTGCTTGGCTTTTAAATCTTTGTAGTAGTTTTACTCCTTTAGGGCTGATGTGATCCCAGTCTTTCTGGGGTTTTTTGTCATTTTAATTCACACAAAGGAAGTGCTTCCCTCCATTTTAACAACATCCTAACAACTTGTCTTTTTGCAAATGTAAGAAAGGATGGTGCATGGGGGGCGGGGCGGGGGGACATTCTGGGGAAATGGAAAGAGAAAGTTGAAAAGACCCTTGGGATTGTAAATTTCCTGCTTCTGAAACCTTTGCAATAAAACCCAAGAATGTTTGGGGGTTTGCGGAGATTATAATAATAATTTCGTGTCAGAAATTAGCTCTTTTGCAGAAGAAACTCCACTCAGGGAATGCCCAAATGAGGCTCCTTTCATGTCCCCAAGAGCTGGGACAGAGACTGGCGCTCAATCCGTCATGCAGTATCCGGGTCTTGAACTGCCGATTTGCCAGCCTTCCAGCTAGCAAGGTGAGCTTCTTCACCACTGAGCCAAAACAACCCCATTGCTGAGATTGAAAGCAGCCAAAGGAAGCCTAGGAATCTCTGTTGCCTTCTTGAATGTATGCATACCTAGTTCATTAAAATATTTTTTTGTCTTGCTATATCGATGTGATGTTTATAAAATCATGCACGGTGTGGACAAAGTAGATAAGGAAAAACTGTTTTCCCTATCGCATAACAGTAGAACTAGGGGACACTCCATGAAACTTTTGGGTACTAGTTCTCAAACAAATAAGAGAAAGTACTTTTTCACCCAGAGGATTACTGGTTTATGGAACTCCCTGCCAGATGAAGTGGTGATAGCTGTCAGTCTTGACAGCTTTAAGAAAGGATTAGACAAGTTCATGGAGGACAAAGGTATCCATGGCTATAATTATAATGGATACCTAAGGACAACCTCTGGGTTGGAGAGATAGGCAGGATCTCGCTCAATGCCATTTCCAGGGAATGAATCCTAAGCAGGTGAAGGCATCTGCTTGGGAATAATACCCTGAAGCAAAGGGTGAGCCACTGTGTGAGACAGAAGGCTGGACTGGATGGGCTCCTGTGGCCTCTTCCAGCAAGGCTGCTCTTATGAGGACTGATTTTTATTAGATATAAACATATTATAGTTACAGTGGCTCAAGTTGCTAAGACGCTGACTGGAAGGCTGGAGGTCAGCAGTTCGATTCCCGAGTACTGCAGGATGGAAATGAGCTCTCGTCTTCGTCCCAGCTCCTGCCAACCTAGCAGTTCGAAAGCAAGAAATTGCAAGTAGATAAATAGGGACCACTTCGGTGGGAAGGAAACAGCGTTCCGTGCGCTCCGGTGTCTAGTCATGCCTGCCACATGACCACGGAAACGTCTGCAGAAGCAGACAGCGCTGGCTCTTCGGCTTAGAAACAGAGCTGAGCACTGCACCCTAGAGTCGGATACAACTGGCTTTCGAGCAAGGGAAACATTTACCTTTACTAGTTACATAGGAATATACTACATTTAACATATACAGTATATTGCATCTACCCTTATTGCATCTACCTTTAGAGATGCTATACCAACATCTATTCTTAAGAGATACTATGCTAGTCTTATACACTTAAGCATGTAGATGTTATTCTTGTATGTAATCTAGTTAATACTAGTCTATATGCATTGCTTAGTATATTCACATGTTGCATACTATATTCATATATTCAGGTACAGTACTGTACATTGCTTTTAACTAAGAGTTTTTAGAGACACACAAACATGATCTCATCTTGAAAAGGAACATTTTCAGCTATCTAAAGCCCTTTTATTGTATGGTTCCTATTCAGTGCTAAAGTTGTATAAACTTTAAGCTAACTCTGGACTGAAAAGTTAAGGTCTAATTTGACCCCAAAGATGTTAAATCTTCAACTTCCCCGCCTGAAGACACATGAGAATGACAAGGAGTAGCATCCTTGTAAGCATCCTTGGGATGTTAAGAGATAAGGAGGCTTGTAGAATGTTTTTCTAAAGAAGAGTTACCTGTAGGAATCTAATTATAGCATTTAGCTTCCTGTGCTTAGCTCTGGCTTCCTGAGCGTAGCATTTGCTTCCTGCCTCTGTGCAGAGCAGTAGCTTCCTGTATTCAATATGCTTTTGGTACCAGCCTTTTACTGCAGGTATATAGTATTGGTTTTGCGTAACCGCTACCTGCAAGAAAGCCGTCACATATACAGGCCTTAAGCCTGACAGTGGCAGGATGTAAGCTATTGCGCATGTATCAGCTAAGATGAAGGTTATACTCCCTATATGGCAAACTGCAGTCTTTTCCTTCTTTCTCTTGAACTCACGCATGCACTTTGTTGAGCTGGATCTCGACAAGTGGTGCCCCGTGTGAGGCACTCTCACTTCGACCACGCAACGACCCTCAATGCTGCGGCTCCACGCTCCTCATCCACGACCGGCAAGGTCTCCAGGACGTCCCTCGCATCCGTTTATGGATCCTGGGTGAGTGAGACGGTCAAGTTAGAACATTTAGACGACATGGGCAGTGGTCTCTCTTCTCCGCAACAAAAGTATTGTCAGGATCTTAGATACCTTTTGCAGAAAAATGGACAGGTAGTATCAACCAAAGAAGTAGAGCAATTAGTAAAAACCATTGATGATGTCTGTCCCTGGGTTCCAGAAGACGGTACCCTAGAACTACAAGTGTGGGACAAAATTGGGACTCAATTTCAAAATCACCCTAGAGTCAGTGTACCTGTACAACTTCTGTGGTGTAAAATACGAATCTGTTTACAAGGTCTCACCCCCAAAAATATCCTGATGACACAAAGAACGACGGCATCTCTGCCACAGATTCTGCCGCCATGTCCGCTACCAAAACTGGACTCAAAACAGGACTCTGATCCTACGGCACCACAACCTTATGCCACCCCACCAGATCCTCCTGATCTGAATGATAAACAAACTTCTAAATCATACCTCTCACTACCAACCTCTGATTTGGACTCTCACCCTGCGGTTTGCCGTTCTCAGGCCTTGGAGGCAGCCGTAGGTAACATTTCCCTTGGATTAGAACCGATAGTCATATTTCCCATACTCTGGCGCCCGGGAAATCAACCTGATGTATATGCACCAATCTCCTTTGATACCCTCAAAGAATTTAGAAAAGCCTTTCGGGAAAATGGGTTGCAAGCACCATATACCAGAAGTCTGTTAGAACAAATGGCTATGCACAGACTATTGCCGGTAGACTGGAGGTTAATTCTCCGCACCTTCTTAAATCCTACCGATGCAATGATCTGTCTTCAAGAATGGAGGGAGGAAGCCCCTAGGCAGGTGACGTCCGTTCTTACGGCCGACATGATCCATGGAGAAGGCGCTTACTGTACCGCCACCCAACAATTGGCCATAGACGATGCTGGTCTACGTGTTATTGCTGAGATAGTAGTTAAAGCATGGCGTAGACTGCCAAATAGGGCTGAACATGGCACAATCTCAGGTTTCGCTGCCATTCGACAAGGTCCCAAAGAACCCTTTGCAGATTTTATAGATTGTCTGATCCTAGCCGTGGAAAGACAAATTGAAGATGCAGCAGCCAGACGCATGTTAATTAAACAATTGGCTTTTGAAAATGCAAATGATGACTGCCATGCCGCTCTTGCCGCTGTGGCCTCTCGCCCAAATGCAGAATTAACTGAAATGTTAAGGGTCTGTCAAAATGTGGGGATGCACTCCCACAAAGCCCAACTCCTAGCTGCAGCAGTTCAAGTTTCCTCCAGCCCCGCTCAAGGGAAAAAGTGCTTTGGCTGCGGAAAAGAAGGACATTTTAAAGCACAATGTAGATCCTCCCAAAAACCACCTCCTCGCCCCTCTAAAAAGTGCCCGATCTGTCAAAAGGGGTATCATTGGGCAAACCAGTGCTGCTCTAACCCTAATGCTCAATCTGGAAGTCAACAACAGCAGTGGCAGGGAAACCGCACTGCGGGCCATGCCCTGGCCCCGGCCAAACAATAGGGCCCCCAGATGTAGAAGCAGAAGAAATAGCAGAAGAAATAGCGGCCATACAGCAGGAGATAGAGGAGGATTTGGACATTGCTCACAACATGATCTCACAGTATAGGAAGAATCACCCTCCTAAAGAAGGATTAATAATGACCTTGTCCAAAGACTGTTCCTTCACCACCCCAGGGTTTGTGGAGCCCCTTACAATAATGGTGGATGGTGATGTTCCTCCGGATATGGTGGGGATTGTGCTTCCTTGCCCAGACGCTTTGCCCGCCTCTGTATACATTACAACAGGATTAATCACCCCAGACCACCGAGAAATTGTCATTCCTGCATCAGCCTCGCAACCCCTCACCTTTCCCAAGGGACAGCCCATTGGCCATTTACATCTACTTCCAAGGGGGCCCTCTGCAAAAACCCCTTCTGGAGAGGTCACAATGGCTGCTATGGCTGTAATACAAATCACCGGGGATAGACCCCGGATGCCATTGCTCATGGGGGGGGGCAAGAGTTTTGGGACTCCTCGATACTGGGGCGGATGTGACCGTCATTGCTAGGCAGGACTGGCCGTTGCAATGGCCTACCCGTCCAACGCAGGAAGTATATGGAGTGGGGGGATATGAACCAGCACAGCAAAGTGTACATCCGATAGTGTTTGAAACTTCTGCAGGCCATGCTGTCTCTCTAAAGCCATTGATCATGAATATACCTATCACCCTTTGGGGTCGGGATATCATGTCTCAAATTGGCTGTTCACTGCAGGCAAATTTTTGATAAGGGCCTACCCAGCAGCGCCGCCACATGCGCTTCCTCTGCATTGGAAGCCTGGTCCACCTGTTTGGGTAGATCAATGGCCGCTGACTCAAGAAGAGCTCCGAGCGGTGGAGGCCCTGGTAAAGGAGCAGCTTGATTTAGGACATATACAGCCAACCAATAGTCCCTGGAATTCGCCTATTTTTGTCATCAAAAAGAAATCTGGCAAATGGCGATTGCTGCATGATTTAAGGAAAGTTAATGAACAAATGCAACGTTTTGGTCCTTTGCAATGTGGACTTCCTAATCCCAATATGATCCCCACTAATCATCAGGTGATGGTTATAGACCTTAAAGACTGCTTTTACACCATTCCTCTTGCTCCCGCTAACAGATAAAAATTTGCTTTCACCTTGTCAGTGTATAATAATGTTCAGCCAACTCAACGGTTCATGTGGTGTGTGTTGCCTCAAGGAATGGCCAATTCACCAACATTATGCCAGCATTTTGTCAACATAGCCCTTGAACCCTTTAGACAACGACACCCAGATGTCCAGGTATATCATTACATGGATGATATTTTACTCCACGCCCCTCACGTCACCCGTCAACACCTACAGGACCTGAGGGACATACTGTCTGCCACTGGCTTAGTAATAGCTCCAGAGAAGGTTCAGACAATGCCACCCTTTCAGTATCTGGGTCATAAATTGTCCGCTACAGTGTCTATGCCTCTGTTGCCCACCATAGTAATTCCAGAACATTTTACCCTGGTACAGCTGCAACAACTGCTGGGGAATATAAATTGGGCACGTCCTTTTCTGGCTCTTAGCACCATTGACTTGTCTCCTTTGTTTAATGCCTTGGCCGGACACACTTCTCCTGCAGATGTCATTCCCTGCACTCCGCAGATGCGGTCAACACTGAAATGCATCAACCGACGACTTCCCTTCATTGCCGTTGACTGGATGCCTCCCAAAGTCTACGTCCTGTCCTGTGCTATACTTCCTACCCGAAAACTGCCCACAGCCGTACTGTTTGCTCCCGTTGATGCTCAATGGATTGCCATTGTGGAGTGGCTACATCTTCCCCATACACCGCCAAAGAGGTGCTATCTCCTTCCCGAAGCTTTGGTCAACCTTTCCCTCAAATGCCACTCCAGAGCAAAACAGCTTACTGGTTATGACATTGACTCTTTTTGTTTTCCCCTTTCACAGGATCAGTTTGCTGCCCTGATGCAACACTCGGAAGCCTTTCAAATTGCCATGGCTGATTTTTGTGGCCATGTAAAGTACAACCCCCCCCCCAAAGACAAACGCTTAACCTTGTTTAATTTAACTACTTACTCTTTGCAATCTTCTCTCTCTACATTGCCTCTACAGGATGCCGTCACCGTCTTCACTGATGGATCACCCACGAAAGGGGTACTGACCTGGCAAATGGAGGACGGTGAGTGGAAAGTCCACTTTACTAACACTCAGACTTCGGCCCAGAGTTCTGAACTTGCTGCTGTCATTCTTGCATTTTCTACCTTCACCTACGTCTCTTTCAATCTTATTGTTGATACACAATATGTGTATCGTCTTCTCTTTACCCTCTCTCATGCTTACCTCTCTCCTGCCGTGGATAAGGATCTTTTCTCCCTTTTTCAGCAATTGCAGACACTTCTACAGGAAAGAAGAGTGCCCTTTTTCATCACTCATATCAGGTCTCATTCCAACTTGCCTGGTTACCTAGCGGAGGGCAATGCGCGTGCGGACCCCGCGCTCAGGGACCCTTCTGTTATGTCTCCATTGTTTGACGACCCCATTGCGAGCCATGCCACATTTCATCAATCTGCAAAGGCCCTTCATAAACAGTTTTCTATTCCTATATCACAGGCTCGGGACGTTGTTTCTTGCTGTGCATCCTGTACCAAGGCTCCTATGTTCCTGCCTTTTGATGCGGTGAATCCTAGAGGAACTGCTGCTAATCAGCTCTGGCAAATGGATGTCACGCAAGTACCCACACTTTCTCCACTATCCAGTGTTCATCTGTGTGTGGACACATGTTCTGGGTATATGTGGGCTACACCCATGAAAGGTGAAACATTGCGTCATGTCATTCAACATTGCATCAGAACTTTTGCGGTAATAGGGAGGCCTCGTGGCATCAAGACAGATAATGCCCCGGCGTATGCTTCAGCTGCCTTTGCTGACTTCTGTTGTCAATGGAATATTACCCTTACTCATGGCATTCCTTTTAACTCCACAGGTCAAGCAATTGTTGAAAGAGCGCATGCAACCTTTAAACAGCTTCTTCACAAACAAACTGAAGGGAGAGGAATTCCCGTGGCGGACATCCCGATGACAGTTGCTAAAGTGCTTTTTACTCTTAATTTTCTTCTTTATCCTCATAACAGGTCTCATTCTCCAGTAGAGTTGCACTTTCGTTCCGAAGAACAGCTGCCGCGTCCATTGGTTACCTACCGCCAACCTCCTGATCCCGAGTGGAAGTGGCCGGCAAAGCTCATCACTTGGGGACGTGGCTACATGGCAGTAGAGGTAGAAACCAGGCCTATCTGGATTCCCGCCCGGTGTGTGAGACCCTACAAAGACACCAACCATGCCCCTCCTGTTCAGTAGTCGGCTGGTTTTTCTGCCGCTCCTCCTTCTGCCTCTCTGGTTCCCAGTACATGAAGGACAGCCTATGGCGACCCGACGTAGTTGTCTATGTGTGGGAGCGGGAGTGTCCTATATCCGTCTTTCTAACATAACACTTGTGCAATTATACTCCCTATATGGCAATGTTGCAGAGAATGTAATATTATTGGATGAATGCCACTCACCTATGCTTTCGCATACATCCTGTGTAACCTACTCAATAAAATATGCTTGCCCGGTGCTGCAAGCAGGATTTTTCCTTTTGCACCTTATCTCAGACTGCAGTCTTTTTCTTCTTTCTCTTGAACTGACGCATGCACTTTGTTGAGCTGGATCTCGACAGTTACCCATCCCTTTACCCAGACCCACGAATAATCCATCAGCTTTGTCACAGGTTTATACATACCTGTCAAGTATCCCGGATTTGCTGGGATTTGCCATATTTCAGTGACGATTTTCTTCCTTTCCCGCCCGGAGCTGCTGCTACCCTGTAATTTGGCAGCAGGGGGAAAGGAGTTACTGCGCATCCCTTCTGCGCAGGTCCTTTCTACGCATGCGTAGAAGGCTTCTGTGCAGAAGGGGATGTGTAGAACCCTTCTACGCATGCGTAGAAGCGACCTGCACAGAACGTTTCTGCACAGGTCGCTTCTACGCATGCATAGAAGGCTTTTACGCATGCGTAGAATGGACCTACGCAGAAACGTTCTGTGCAGGTCCCGTAATCTCTGGAGCTGCGCTTGACAGGTATGGTTTATGACAGAAAAGGAGAAAAAGGAGTAAAACTCTAGACAATGGTGGTTCCAGGGACATCTCAGACTGGGACTATATCTCCCATCACCCAGATGATGAATTATGGTCTTAAATCTTAAACCTCCTAGCTAGCCTCTTAGTTTCCATTCCCGCTTAGTGACTGTTGCTATGAGCCTTACCCAGCGGAGAGAAGGAATGAGAGACTTCATGGGTAATGAGTTACGGCTTCTTCTCGGTTTATTTCCCATCCAATTTTATAAGCAGAAAAAGTATAGGCTAACAAAATAGCTAACTGCTGAATAACAGCAGAATTACCCTGCGGACATGTCTAATAGGTAACAGAAGTAAATTAGCTTGGCTTCTGTTGACAAAAGGATTACCTGGCCAAGTTTTCCCGGAAAGCAAAGAAACTAGACTAGTAATATATTAATTACACAACTGAAACAATAGAGGTTAGTATGACCTAAGTCAAAAAGTCAATTAAGATTCCCAGGTCTTTTACCTGGCTTAATTAGTTAAGGATTCTTCCACATTGCAATCTGTTGCGAGATTGAATGGTGTGCCATTAATCTCTCAGGCCGGGCAATAATTCTCTGTCACCCCGGCTCGGAATCCTTTTATATTAAATAATACAATATATGATTTTTGGGTGATCTTGGGTACACACTAATTATCACCCCTACAAGTGACAGCAGAGAAACCTAAAAGAGCCAATCAGAGGATAGAAAAGTTATCAGAACTTTTGTAATCTTTAGGTCAAAATGAACATTAATTGCTTATTAGCCGGACACTCTTTGAGTTTGGGAGGGAGGTTTGGGGGTGGGAGAAAGGAAGGAAAAATGTATAAAACCTGTAACTTTTCTTTGTATGGCTTCTGCATTCTTGACAACGTACACCAGCTTGTAAAGATGTATGCCAAGGGCTCCTTTAATATCGAAAATAAACAAATACGATTTGAAATAACTTTTCTCCTTGATTGCTTGGCTCATAAGTGGCGAGCAAGGTGAGTTAAACAGAACCCACCAACATCTAAAACTTTATTTAAGAGTATTGGAATAAACTTTTGGATATCTACATAATTCATCTAGGTATAATTGGGTATAAGTTGCGGATTCCCCATGCCCCGCGGGGCATGGAACGGCCCGCCAGAGGCCACCGCGGTGAGAGAAGCTCCCAGCCCGTGGGTTCTGCGGCCGCCAAATTAAGGGGGGTGAATAAAATATAGGGTTTGATTCACCCAATTACCGTGACCTGACCTACGGCTCTGCCAAGTAAGCAGATAGCTGACTCCTGTGAAACATTAAGTGTATAACTCATCTCCCGGCTTGGGGGAAAATCCCTGGCGCAAATAAGCCATGTTTGCCCCTGCCTAAGCCCTACACAATGGTCTTCCTTGCCCCGTGTTTGTCCAAGTTAATCAACTTCCCTTTGAGGAGTTCCCTATTAACCCAGGTACGTGGGTGAGGTAATTTTCCTGTCCGATGACAGTTTTGCCACCGTTGCGCTTTCTTCCCTATAAATGATGTTGCCTTTTTCCAATAAAGTACTGATCTGATCTCGCTCCTTTTGCCTCGTGTCGTCACTTGATCAGTCTCCTCCGGGACATTAAGGCCATGCCAGTGGCCCCAATTCCTACATCTGGTGACCCCGACGTGATTTACTCGTGAGTAAAGCGGCCCAGGAGAGGTCTACTCACGAGTAGCGAACCACGCGGTCCGGTTCGACGCTTGAACCGCGACCCGTCCGCCCGGAGGACAGCGCGGTGCTCTGGCCGGCAGCCAGTCGGTCAGAAGGACGGCCAGCGGCGAGGCATTCCAAGAGAGGCATTCCTGCACCTTGCTCCCGGCTTTCGGGGAGACTTGCACCAAAGGGAAAAACGCGTTCCGCTCAGGGCAGCTGTGAGCCCCTGACAGCGCAGAGGCCGCCGAGGGCCCGTGGCAGGAGGCAAACGCTCCGAGCTCCACCCAGACGATCGTCGCCAAAACCAGTTACCTTGCCCCCAGACGCGTCAACCCGTCCCGAGGAGGAAACTTCGGAGGACCACTCGCAGGTAATATGGGGACTTGTTCTCAGGGACAGAGTCCGTCCGCTAGCCAAAAAACTCGTGAGGAAGAGTTTAGAATCCTGGCCAGGGTATTTAAGTTACGCTTTCACAGCAGGGAACTAGCGAGACTTTTGGCGTACCTTAGGGAGCACTGCCTGCTTTACCCAGAAGTAGGTACGTTAACCCTACAGCTCTGGGATCGGATAGGAGACTGCATTCAGCAACCCCCGAAGGCCCCAGGAGGGATAGTTAGCACATGGAGGAAGTGTAGGAGACTCTTAGAGCAGATCGAGCCAGTCCGGATAGAAGCGGAAGAACCCCCGTTAGAGAAGTCATCAGTCCAGCCAGTCGAGCCGACTGCGCCCACCGCACTCTATCCGACATTCAAGTACCAGCAGAGTAGCGTAGGGAGCCTTCCCGCGGTGACAGCTGCAGACGTCACCGAGGGAATGCAGGGCATGAGAAGCACAGGCGCTCCTCTGACAGCTTCGGGTTCCCGAGTTACCAAGAGTCCCCTTCAGCGCACGATTGAAGAGGAGATTAGGAAGGGGGAATTGCCAGCAGAAGAGCTAGCTGAGCTCAGACAGATATGTCCAATCCGCATGGAAATGGACGCGCTCACGGGCACACAGCAGATTGTTCATTCCCCAGTCCCGTATAAGCTGCTCATGGCTATGCGGAAGGCAATCGCAGAAACAGGGCTCCAAAGTCGTTTTACTAGGGGCACGCTTCAGCAGGTGTGCGAGACCACCATGTGGATCCCCCATGATTGGAAAGCCGTCATGAGGATGATGCTGACCCCTAGCCAGTACATGATCTGGGACAGCGAGTTCCGCCTAGAGGCGCAAACTCGGGCTGCCAGGATGGGAGGCGCGGTGCTTCCTGAGCAGCTGTATGGCTCGGGTAATTTCGAGTCAATCAATGCTCAGATCAACCTGCCTCTCGCCACTCTCGAGATGTCAGCCGAGGCAGCCTTTAGGGCTTATTTTAAGATCCCAGCCACTGGCAAAGCGGCTAAAAATTACACCTCCATTAAGCAGGGAGCCCAGGAACCCTACATGGACTTCATCAATCGCCTGGAAGAAGCCATTAGCAGGCAGATTGATAATGAGCAAGCCCAGGAAGAGCTCATGATTAAGTTAGCCAAGGACAATGCCAACCTGGACTGCCGTAGAATCTTGCAGTCCCTAGGCAATCGTCCTGACTTGACCCTATCGGACATGATTAGAGCTTGCGCCGACGTTGGCACAGAATCCTATAAGATGGGTCTGCTAGCGGCAGCGGTGCAAGGAGGGAAATGACCTAATGGTAAGAACAAAGGAGCATGCCACAATTGTGGCAAGATCGGTCACTTCGCTAGGGAGTGCCGATCCAAGGGAGGCGGGCAAAAGTCCGGCCGTCCCAAGGCTCCGAACACCCTCTGTCCGAAGTGCAAGAAAGGCTATCATTGGGCCAGGTATTGCCAGAATTTGGGAAACCGGAACACGGGCATGTCTCTGGCCCCAGTCCAAACAGAGGCGTCCTCCACCCAGAACTCCCCAGAGCCAGAGTAGAGTCCAACCCCATCCCAGACATTGCGAGGGCGCAGGCCAGCCCCAGGGGCAGCGCGGGGCTAGAATTGACTTGCCAGGCGGACGTCACGTGCGACCTGCCAGGCACAGTCTATCTGGTCGATTCCCAGTACATGGGACCCCTGCCCAGAGGCTTTATAGGTTTAGTTTTGCCCCGTAGTGTAGCTGGTGCACGCGGAATTTTTATAATTCCAGGAGTCATCGACTCCAATTTTTCAGGCGTTCTCCAAGTTCAGCTTTGGACACACCTGCCCCAAACCATTCCTAAAGGAGACACCTTAGCGCAACTGATCATGGTTCCTTGTCGCTCGCCAGCAGAGAGCCAGGGAGGGCTCAGGGACAGCTTCAAGTCCCGGTCAGAGGACCGCTCGAGCGCCAGTGAGGCAGCGCAAGGATACCAGGTCTTAGCGACAGTGGAGACCAACATTGAGTGGAAACAGCGCCCGGTTATTGAGGTATTTCTTAATAATCGATCATTCTCAGGCCTGTTAGATACCGGAGCTGATGTATCCGTGATAAGCAGAAGCCAGTGGCCGAGGGAGTGGGCCATTAGGCCGGTCTCCGATGTGTGGGGGTAGGCGGCGTCCAGGAAGCGTTCAGGAGCCGAGAGTGGGTAGAAGTCACAATCCCAAGGGCTGAGGGCACAGCGGTGATCCGACCGCACATTCTTGACGTGCACATCAACCTTTGGGGGCGAGACATTCTGCAGCAGTACGGTGCTACGCTTACCTTTGGGTAATGGCGTTGCCACTTAAATGGCTCACTGATACTCCGGTCTGGGTAGAACAATGGCCGGTAGTAGGAGAGAAATTGGTTGCTCTCAAGCATCTAGTTAAGGAACAGCTAGACGCAGGACACATAGAACAGTCCACAAGTCCTTGGAATTCGCCAATTTTTGTTATTAAGAAAAAGTCGGGGAAGTGGCGACTCCTCCACGATCTCAGAGAGATCAATAAATGCATACAGCCAATGGGTCCGCTTCAATGCGGCATCCCGAATCCGAACATGATTCCCGAGGGGTGGGAGATCCTAGTCGTAGATCTCAAGGATTGCTTTTATACAATCCCCTTAGACCCCAGGGACCGGGAGAGGTTTGCCTTTACCGTGCCGGTCGTGAACCACAGTGAGCCTACGCAGCGTTACGCGTGGAAATTTTTGCCACAGGGCATGCTCAATTCGCCCACTTTGTGCCAAATTTACGTTCACGACGCACTGGCAAAGTTTCGAAACCTCTACCCACAAGCCTTAGTTTGTCACTTTATGGATGATATTTTGGTAGCGTTGCCAAAGCTTGGCAGCGAAGTGTTTTCAGACCTCCAGGCCAGCCTGGGGGACAAAGGGTTACTCATTGCCCCGGAGAAAGTGCAGAGAACTGAGCCCTTCTCATACTTGGGCCATCGGCTTCTCCGCTCTTTTGCAGCACCAGTTTTGCCTCAGATCAATTTACAGGACTCAGTCACCTTGGTAGAATTACAGCAGGTTTTAGGGAACATTAATTGGGCCAGACCATATTTTCGATTGGATACGGATCTTCTGAAACCGCTCTTCTCGCTGCTAACCTTGGGTAAGCAGCCGGCAGACCGGATAAAAATCTCTCGAGACGCGCGCTTGGCGCTCGAGAAAGTGAACCAAGTTCTCAGCCAAAGGTGGGTAGATAGGATCGCCCAGGGGCCATATGCCCCGATCCTGAATTTGTACATTGTACGGTCAGGATCCATGTTCACTGGGGCGTTAGGAGTGGACTCAGAGAAAGGAGTGAAAATAGTGGAGTGGGTGTACTTGCCTAACACCTCATCTCGGAACATTGTTCCGCCCCAAGAACTGGTCTCCGCGGTGATCTACCGCGGCAGGCTGAGAGCTAGGGACATTTCTGGGCACGATTTAGCCAAGATCGTAGTCCCGTTCACCAAGGAACAAATTCAGCAGTTGATGCAGCTAGGTGACTCGCTTCCGATAGCTTTGGAAGGATTCACTGGAAGCTTGGCATACCATTTGCCTAAAGACCCCAGACTCGTCTCGCTTCAAACAGGAACAGTCAGCTTGTTCGAATTGCTCTCGCTGGTCCCACTTCAGGGGGCCAGAACGGTTTTTTCTGATGGCGGACGCACTTATGGTGTCCTGACCTGGCAGGAGGGCGAAGCTTGGCACACGCTGCTAACTCTTCCACAGAAGTCCGCACAGCGGGCGGAGTTGGCAGCCGTGAATCTTGCTTTGCGCACCTTCGCCAAGGAACGTTTAAATATCATAACTGACAGTCTGTATGTTAGGAATTTGCTTCACAGTCTACCGGGAGCTTACATCACTCCCGCGATAGACAAGAATCTGCTTAGCCTGTTTCTCACTGCTCAATTTCATTTGCGAAACCGCACGGAGCCGCTCTATATTGCCCACATCCGCAGTCATCAAGACCTACCGGGTCCGATTTCCGCGGGCAATAGCAGAGCGGACGCGGCGGCAAAGGAAATTCAGCAACGTTCGGTTTTGGGAGTTTTCACTACTCCAATTCAAAGTCATGCCTTTTTTCACCAAAACGCCAAGGCACTCGCCAGACAGTTCAATTTGCCACTTTCTCAAGCCCAGGGTATAGTACGCTCTTGCCAGCATTGCGCAGGGGCGCCGGGGGGGCCCTCGTGGGGGGTTAACCCGCGGGGGACAGAGGCCAATCAGGTGTGGCAAATGGACGTCACGCATGTGCCGCAGTTTGGCAGATGGCAGTACATGCACGTCTGCATAGACACTTTTTCCCAGTTCGTTTGGGCGACGGCGCAGAAGGGGGAGACTGCCTCCCATGTGGAGCAGCATCTCCTGTCCTGCATTGCGGCGATGGGCAAGCCACGGCACGTGAAGACGGACAACGCGCCGGCCTACAGTTCCCGGCAGTTGGCCGCCTTCATGGCGACTTGGGACATCAAGCACACATTTGGAATTCCCTACAATCCGCAAGGGCAAGCGATTGTAGAGCGGGTCAATCGGACGCTAAAGTCCTCTATTGACAAACAAACAGAAAGGGGGGAGCCACCAGCCCTCCCCAAATCACAGGGAGAAGCACAGTTCTGCCTGAATAAGGTATTGTTCACATACAATCACCTCAATGTTTTTTCGGACTGTACGCCGCAGGAGAAGCACTTCCGCCGTTCGGAAGCTCTCCCGCGACCTATGGTCCGGTACCGAGTGCCACCGGACCCATCTTGGAGGGGCCCGGTGCCGCTCATAACCTGGGGGCGAGGGTATGCTGCAATTATGTCTCCAACAGGTGTCGTCTGGATTCCAGCCCGGTGTGTCAAGCCCCACTTGGAACCGCATGGCGTGGACCCAGGCCGACCCGAGTCCGATCCCGGAGATGGGGGACCTCACTCTGACCGAGAAGATCCGCCGGAGGAAACGGCCGCCGATGCCCAAGATCACCTGGGGGATGGTCAAGACTCTTTGCTGTGACGCCCAGGACGCCGTTCAGCGCGAGGAGAAGGAGCCAACACCGGAGAACCTCACAGCTGCAGTTTTTGCCCAGATTCATGCCAACACAGCGGCGATTACCCTCATCCTGGCCCTTTCCCTGCTATTGGGGGGAGGCGTTCAGGCTACTCCAATCCAGGCCGACGGCTTGCCGCCTGGTGAAGATCTTTCCGCACGAATGCAGTACAACTTGTGGGAAAGGTTGGCGGGTCTCGTCAACCAGTCCGATTTTTGCTTACAGCAGGACGCTGGTTCTGCATCTATCCTCAGCACCTGTCTCATCCCCGTGTGCCACACTCTGGACGCGCGCACCAAGGATGGCGACTGGTTGTTGAAGGCGTTCTTTGGCCCACACACTCCCACCACCTTCTCAGCATACGCACGCTGGGGGGGATTGCGACTTGCATCAACCTTGCCGGCTGACGCAGCCACTCTTCATACCCCTCGAGTGGCGATCAGCCCGGACGCTGCTTGTACCCGAATGACCGGCTGCACCTCAGGCGGTCAGACTCGGCGTCGCTGCATTAACCCCGGCAGCGGCAACTGGACTTGTAATAAACCAGAGACACTCATTTCGCTGTACTCTCATGTCACCCTACCTTCAGGGTGGTTTTTCACCTGCAACCAGTTCACATGGAACTATATTCCTGCGAATCTGTCGGACTCAATGTGTTGTATCAGTCGTTTGACACTGTTACTTCCTACTAAGGACATGATTGCCCCAAGTGCTAATGACACAAATGTATCAAATGTTGATGTTTCCCCATTCATACGGCACACACGCACAACCCAGTTAGACAGCTCTTGTGACAGCAGCCTTAGGGTAATGAGTCCCGCTGAGTATGTATCACTAGCAGTCAGCCTAGTCGGCGTGCCAGGCTTGGCCGTCGGCAACGCACGGAGGATTGGCCGCTTGGCTTGCGGCTTGGCTAAAGCCATTAACCATACCTCCACAGCGATAGCGCTCCTCAATCAGGAGCAGGCAGAACTTCGCCATGCCGTTCTCGACAATCGAGCGGCTATCGACTACCTCCTCTTGCTGCACCACCTGGGTTGCGAATCTTTTCATGGAATGTTTTGTTTCAATCTCACTGATAACTCCCGTAAGATCCAAAGCCAGATCACGGATCTCCACACCATAGTTGCAGGCATTACAGAAGGCTCCGCGTGGGGAGCTTGGTGAAGTTCCCTGTGGAATTGGATGTGGTCATGGATTCCCTGGGGGTGGCTGCAAACGGTGCTTAAGGTAGTGGTGGGGATAGCCATACTAGGCATTACGCTCTGTTGTTTTGCTCAGTGCATTCCCTCGCTGATCTCCAAGTGCCGCCCCAGAGAGAAATTCCGTGACGTCATACCCGCTCAACAGCTGATGCCGCTCTTGCGCAAGGTCGCCGGTCAGGTCCTTAAATAGAAAATAAAGGGGAGATGCGGATTCCCCATGCCGCGCGGGGCATGGAACGGCCCGCCAGAGGCCACCGCGGTGAGAGAAGCTCCCAGCCCGTGGGTTCTGCGGCCGCCAAATTAAGGGGGGTGAATAAAATATAGGGTTTGATTCACCCAATTACCGTGACCTGACCTACGGCTCTGCCAAGTAAGCAGATAGCTGACTCCTGTGAAACATTAAGTGTATAACTCATCTCCCGGCTCGGGGGAAAATCCCTGGCGCAAATAAGCCATGTTTGCCCCTGCCTAAGCCCTACACAATGGTCTTCCTTGCCCCGTGTTTGTCCAAGTTAATCAACTTCCCTTTGAGGAGTTCCCTATTAACCCAGGTACATGGGTGAGGTAATTTTCCTGTCCGATGACAGTTTTGCCACCGTTGCGCTTTCTTCCCTATAAATGATGTTGCCTTTTTCCAATAAAGTACTGATCTGATCTCGCTCCTTTTGCCTCGTGTCGTCACTTGATCAGTCTCCTCCGGGACATTAAGGCCACGCCAGTGGCCCCAATTCCTACAATAAGTGTTTAGTAAAGGTAAAGGTTTCCCTTGCTTGAAGGCCAGTCGTATCCGACTCTAGGGTTTAGTGCTCATCTCTGTTTCAAAGCCGAAGAACCAGCGCTGTCTGCTTCTGCAGACGTTTCCGTGGTCATGTGGCAGGCATGACTAAACACCAGAGTGCACGGAACGCTGTTACCTTCCCATCGAAGTGGTCCCTATTCATCTACTTGCAATTTCTTGCTTTCGAACTACTAGGTTGGCAGGAGCTGGGACAAAGACAGGAGCTCATTCCACCTAGATTTTCCATATCCAAACTTACTGGATAATAAATGTTTGAAAAAGGTGATCTTTTTAGGTGCAAAACAGATGAATACTGAATATCTGAGAATAAATAAAACAGAACAGCAAAAAAAAAAGACAAAAATATTGTGGCACCTTACTCCTGTATTTAATTGTGAGCTTTCATGGACCAAGTCCACTTCATCAGACATAAGAGTAGTGAGGAGGCCTCATGGGTTCAATTTATGCACATCAGGTACACAGGTGCACAGTAATAGGCCAGCCTAACAGAATAGTAACATTGCATCTTTTTTCAACTGACAAAACCCCCTGCTATTATTTAAACCTGTTTGCAAAGCCTAGCCCCATTTTGCAAATGGTTGCAAAACAAATTTCTCTTGGAAGCTGATGCATCACCATCTCCAAAAAGATCGATGCAACAAATATTGAACATTGAAGAGTCAATTCAATTTATTAGCACTTCTGCAACACAGAATCTCGCAGCATTTTGAAAGGTAATCTTGGCCTAAGGTTTAGGGGACCTACAGACTGTAAAAAGCAATGAAGCCTTTTAGGCTTTAAATGTTCCACAAACCTCTTGGTTGGTTTTATGGCGAAAAGACCAACCCAGCTCCCTCCCCTTGAGATTATGGCTAATGCACAACAGCTGATGTATCAAAGAGAAACCTGGGTTCAAGTGTGCTGTTGAGCCACCCTGGTAGCTTCTCAGCCTGGGGGTTGCATTGCATTGCATATGACAAACAAGGAAAGCCTTGGCATACACTAGTTGGCAAACCTGGAACAATTGGTGAAATAGAGGTTGAAACTTTGGGTGAGTCTTAAAATTTATTTTATTTTGATACCTAAATGTTTTGCAGCCTCTTTGCAAAGACTTCAGTGCCTTTATTGTGTGCCTGCCTGTCTACTGGCTTCCCTCTTGTAGTCACAATTATATTCACAAGCTTTGCTCATTCAGGGCAAAGAGGTCTTTTGTGGAAGGTGATCCTGTAGATTTTAGACCTGCAGTTTTTGCCATGCTGGGACATTTGGCTCAGCTTCTGAAGACATATATTTAGATTTGCAACTTGGATGGCTCTTAAGAAAATAACCTAGGAGCCAGAGCCATTTGGTTTAAGATGGTGCATGTTGTCAATATGGGTTCTAGGGTGTTGCTCCTTTCTTAATTAAAGGCAAAGATCTCCCTTGCTTGAAAGCAAGTTGTGTCCAACTCTAGGGCCGTGATGCTGAACCTTGGCACTCCAGATGTTCTTGGACTTCAATTCCCAGAAGCCCAAGCCCCCTGTGAATCCGCACAAATGGGTTTACTGCAATTCATACGGCCCACACTGCCCTCGTCACTCTCGGAAGCGGAAGTAAAACACGCCCGTACGGTTAAGGCTCTTCTTGGTTAACCTTTCCTCCATATGGGTGTGTTTTACTTCCGCTTCCGGGAGTGATGAGGGCAACGCAGGGTGGATGAATCGTAGTGAACCCATTCGTGTGGATTCATAGGGTGCTTGGGCTTCTGGCAATTGAAGTCCAAGAACATCTGGAGTGTCAAGGTTCGCCATCATGGGCTTAGAACCTGCAAGCCCTTGTTCCACTTTTTCGTGTTCAGGGAATGAAGAAGCAGACGAGAGAAGTAGTGAAATTCAGCTCTTTATTAGTGGGGTTTGAACACAGTTTGCATGGGGCAAAACCCGGACTTATATACACTATAAACAGTAACAGTAATGCAACAAGCCCATTGGCTTGTGTGCACATTTTCGATCCACTTATGTGCATAAGAATAGATACATGAGAAAACATACATTCCGCTCCTGTCAGAAAACACAGTTAACATACATAACACACCTGCTAGGAAGTCTTGCCTTTAAAAAAAAGCCAGTAATAACAAGCGCATACTTTTTCTGCAGGACGTTTCTTGTTGAACCTCCACGGAGAGGGGAAGGCAATTCCCGAAAAGAACGTAACCACTGGCTTGGCCCATCGTTTCTGCACCGTTGGGTTCCTGGAGAAGGATTTTCCTGGGTGCGGCATCCCAAGGCCAACTCTTGAGGGCCTTATTTATTCATTGGTCTTTCCGTCAGAAGCCCATCTTCTGTTTGGTCTTCCTGTCTTTTGCAATTTTACTAATGCCATTTTAACTGGGCTTCTACGTGGGCCCGCCTTTGTGTGCCCAAGTGTGGTCTTTGCACAGGGTTGTGCGCGCAGCGTCTTTTTACCCGCTTTCCTCCACTTTTCGACAGGCGTTGGGCGACTCTTCCAGGAAAGTCTCCATCGGCTGAGACGATGCACCGCTTTAGTTCGAAGGAGGCCTGCCAGCTTTTGCATAACAAGTTTGTCGTCATCCTAGGAGACTCGAGTGAGTGCCCCAAACCTGGCAGGGTTCTCAGGTTTGGTCCTGAGGAAGGGATGACTCCATGCGTGGATGGTGTATGGTCCATCATTTGGCTCTGTGAAAGGGTGGAGGTCATACCTGTCAACCTTTCCGGATTGGCCGGGATTTCCTGATTTTCGGTGCCGATTTGCGCCATTTCCCGCCCGCAGCTGCCAAAACCCCGGAATTGGCAGGGGCGGGGGAGAGGTACTGCGCATCCCTTCTGCACAGATCACCTTCTACGCATGCGTAGAAGGCTTACGCCTGCGTAGAACCCTTCTACGCTTGCGTAGAACCCTTCTACGCTTGCGTAGAACCCTTCTAGGCATGCGTAGAAGGCGATCTGTGCAGAAGGGGATCGCAGAAGCCTACGCATGCGTAGAAGGGTTCTACGCAAGCGTAGAAGGGTACTACGCAAGCGTAAAAGCCTATGCATGCGTAGAAGATGATCTGCGCAGAACCATTCTGCGCAGGTCCCGTATTTTCCGGAGCCGCAGTTGACAAGTATAGCAGAGGTAGGGGTGGGGTGGAAGCGCTTTAGCTTTTTAGGAAAAGGTAAAGCTCACCCTTGCTCCAAAGCCAGTTGTATCCGACTCTAGGGTTCAGTGCTCATTTCTGCTTATAGCCAAAGAGGCAGCGCTGTCTGCATCTGCAGATGTTTCCATGGACTTGTGGCAGCCATGCCTAGACTCTGGGTGCACAGAATGCTGTTTACCTTCCCACCAAAGTGGTCCCTATTCATCTACTTGCAATTTCTTGCTTTCAAACTGCCAGGTTGGCAGGCGCTGGGACAGGAGCTCGCGCCATCGTGCAGCACTCAGGTTCTCGAACTGCTGAGCTGCCGACCTTCCAGTTGTCAAGTTGAAGCTAAAAGTCGCGATAAATTGTTTGAATATTTTAAAAAGTATTAACTAAAGATGACATCGAAAGGATTGGATAACAAAGAAGAGCCCTGGTGGTACAGTGGTTAAACTGCTGTACTGCAGCCAAAATGCTGTGAGCTCAATCCCGACATGGGTTCAAGGTTGACTCAGCCTCCTCCATCTTTCCGAGGTCCATAAAATTGAGCCCCCAACATGTTGGGGAGCAAAATGCTAATTACTGTAACTTGTGAACTGTTCAGAGAGTGCACTAAGCACTATGGGGTGGTATAGAAGTGTTATTGCTATAATAGCATTACTGGAAGAGATTTAAAAGCAACAAAAAATGCAAACCTACAAAAAGACAAACTCTTCCATTAAATAAAAACACCCCACCCTCTTAGACACCCAGTCGCTGGGAGAAACCCTGCCTGAGTAAGAAGGTCTTTTCCTGCTTGCAGAAAGACTGGCATCCTGTGGGAACCTTTACAACCACCTTTCAGTTTGGTTTGGTGCTGGTTTTCTTATAATGGGAAAAAGATGCTGAGATTAAGGCAACATGATTTGCCAGTGGAGAGTCTTTGCCAGTGACCTTCAGCGCCATTTGCTTCATTGTCCCTCCTCTGTCTGGAAGTCACCTGGAGATCATTTAGTCTGGCCCAAAGGCTGCATCTTTGGCCATAGCTTGGCGTTGCTTGTATTGTGGCAGAGCGAGTTTGTGAGTCCTGCTCTTGTTGTTGTTTTGTCTTGTCTTCTTTTGCAGTCCAGAGGTCCGTGTACAAGGATCTCGTCCGGCTGCTACAGACTGATTCCTTGCTCATCGCTTCCCAGATGAAGGCCAAGGTAAGAAATCCTGGTGGTGGTGGTGGATTCATGTTCTTTGTTGTGGCGTAGCACTGGAGCTCTGCAGGAGGACCCTGAATAGGCTGAGGGTCGGAGTCCCTCAATGTAAGACCAACATGGTCAAGTGGGGCTGCTGGGGGACAACAACGCACTGTGTGAATGTGGAGAGATACAGAACCCAATGGCTCATTGACTGGTTTGCAAGTTACTGCCAGAAACATGCACTGCTGAAGACTTAAGTTTGGCCAACAACAAAGCCAACAAGGTGGCTTCATTTTGGCATTCTAGGGTTTGATCGGGACATGAAGGAAGAAGGGCCGCGTGCATTTAAAACGGTCAGAGACACCCTGGTGGCGCAGTGGTTAAAAAGCTGTAGTATTGCAGCCAAAACTACTGAGGTTGTTAGTTTGATCCTGACGGGGCTCAAGGTTGACTCAGCCTCTCCCAACCTTCTGAGGTCAGTAAAATGAGCCCCCAACATTCCGCAGGGCTGGCTTCTCATTTGGGGTTGGGAGCCAGAGAGCTACCACAACATAATGTGGCAAGTAATCAAACAGCGTTCTGTACGCTCTGGTGTCTAGTCATGCCTGCCACATGACCACAGAAATGTCTGCAGAAGAGGACAGCGCTGGCTCTTCGGCTTTGAAACAGAGATGAGCACTAAACACTGGAATTGGATATGACTGGCTTTCGAGCAAGATACACCTTTACCTAATCAAAGAGATGGGAATACTAAAACACCTTATGTGTCTCATGAGAAATCTGTACACGAGTCAAGAAGCAACAGGACAGAACACGGAATGATGGAGTGGTTTGGAATAGGAAAAGGAGTAAACCAAGGCTGCATTTTATCACCCTGCTTATTCAACTTATACACAGCACATAATGCGCAATGCAGGGATGGAGGAATCACAATATGGGATTTAATTTGCTGGGAGGAACATCAATAATCTGAGATATGCAGACGATACCACCCTAATGGCAGAAAGTGAGGAAGACCTAAAGAACCTCTTGATTGGATTGAAGGAGGAAAGTGCCAAAGCTGGTTTGAGACTCAATATCAAGAAAACCAAGATAATGGCAACAGGCCCCATCAGTCCCTGGAAAATAGACGGGGAAGAAGTAGAAGCAGTGACAGATTTTACTTTCTTAGGATCCAAGATCACTGCAGATGGAGATTGGAGCCATGAAATAAAAAGGCGACTGATTATGGGGAGACAAGCCATAGAAACCTGGGGAACATAGTGAAAAGCAGAGACATCACATTGCAAAGAAAAATTCGCATAGTCAAAGCAATGGTATTCCCGGTGGTAATGTATGGTTGTGAGAGCTGGACCACTAGGAAAGCTGAGCACAGAAGAATAGATGCCTTTGAGATGTGGTGTTGGAGGAGAGTTTTGAAAGTCCCCTGGACAGCGAGGAGAACAAATAGGCCAATCTTAGAAGAAATTAACCCTGACTTTTCATTAAAAGGTCAAATAGTAAAGATGAAGATGAAGTACTTTGGACATCAAATGAGAAGAGAGGATTCACTTGAGAAAGCCTTGATGCTGGGAAAGGTGAAGGGCAAAAGAAGAAGGGGGTGGCCAAAGATGAGATGGCGAGATAGTATTGTAAACGCAATGGGCACATAGCTGGGTGGGCTGAGGAGGATGGTGGAGGACAGGGGTGCCTGGAGGTCAATGGTCCATGGGGTCGCAAAGGGTCGGAATCGACTGTGTGACTGAAGAGGAAGAACAACAACAACAACAAGCCAGAGAGCATCCCATTCACCTGGACTTCACATAAGATACGCAAGGTCACAATGGGTTTATGCTTCCTTTAGCACAGGGGTGCCTAAGTGACAACCCGTGGGCTGGATCCGGCCACTGATACAAATTCATCCGGCCTGTGCCACCCTCGTTCCTGGCATGTTTTTCTTCTGCTACTGGCAGCGACGAGGGCGGCGGGGGTTGGATGAATTGGCATTGGGGGCCAGATCTGGCCCACAGGCTATCATTTTGGCACTCCTGGTTTAAGCAAAGCAAATGGCAGCCTAAAATCTCATCCTGCTGCAAAACAGTTTGCAAAGGCGCGTTTTACTTCCAGTGGGAGGAACCATGTGATTGGCCTGCGGCCCGAAAAGTTTGGGTACCTGTTATGTATGTATGTGTGCATATTCATTATACTGTAAAGGCAAGAATGTAACCACTCCAAATACAAACGATCTCAGCTGTAAAGGAACGCGAGCGGACAGCCCATAGAGGGCAGCTGCGAGCGTTCAGTCTCACATGGTTCACATTGCTCAATCACGGACAGCCGCGGGAAAACCTTCCCCACATTCAGCAGCTGAAGAAAGACCTGCATTCAGCAGCAGGAATGGAGGCGTGCCTGGGCGAGGCCACGCCGGTAGCAACCAATCAGCTACCGTGCTACAAGATTCAAATGTAGAGAGCTACTGTATATATTGAGATGTATCACCGCCATTACCTCATGCTTCACTGGAACCTCATGCAATAAACCTGTGTTAAACCAACCCTTCGGTTGTCCTGTTGTCTTTGGTCCCATACACTAAATTGGCGACGAAGGTGGGATAATGGCTGCCCACGGGACCAAGACATGCGCCGGCTACGAGATCAGGAAGCCGGGAGACTTGGAGCTGTTTGAGATAGACTTCAACGCAGCGCTGGTGGAGCTCGAAGTCTCAGATGAGGCCAAGAAGAGGGCCATTTTCGTCCGCATGCTCGGACACGAGACCAAGAGGACCTTGGTGGACCTGATCGCGCCGAGGAAGGTGAGCGACCTCAAAGCTACAGAGCTCCTGGCGGCGCTGCGCGCCCATCTCCGGCCAGCAATAGCGATGTTCCCCGCTCGGAGCGCGTTCTGGAGGCGAGTCCAGGCGCCCGGGGAATCGGTCGCTGAGTTCGCCGCGGCCCTGCGGCTGGCCGCCGGCCCATGCAAGTGGGAAATCCCCGACGTCACCCTCCGGGACTGCCTGCTCTGCGGTCTGAGGGACACAGAGACTCAGCGCGCGCTGATGAAAAGGGAGCCGCCTCCCACGTGGCAACAAGTCCTCGACACGGCACAGGCCGCGGAGGCCACGACTGCCGGGGTGCAAGAGCTTCAGGACTGGCGCCCGAAGCCCGCCAAGGCAGAGAGCTCGGTGCGCGCGGCCCGGCGAGCTTCAAACTCGTCTGCGGAGAGCGGCGACGACGAGGACGTCCGGAGGGCCCAGAGAGAGGGCCGGCGCTGCGACGGCTGCGGCGCCGCCCACGCCCGCGCCAAATGCCCATTCCGCAAGGCCGAGTGCCACAACTGCGGCCGGCGCGGGCACATCGCCAAGGTCTGCCGGAAACGGCGCGAGGCCACAAGGAGTTCTCCAGACCGCTCAGCGAGGCTGGACCGCACCACGAGGCCAAAGGACGGCACCCGGACCACGAGGACGCGGGACGGAGTAGGGCGCATCTCCGACGACAGCGAGGACGACGCTCCGGTTTGCAGCGTTTCCACGGAGCACCCCCGTTACTTCGTTGAGGTAGTAATACAAGGGGCCCCTGTTAGAATGGAGGTGGACTCGGGTTCTTCATACTCTATTATTTCCCAGGGGGAGTTCATGAAAATCGCCCCCCGCGTGCGGCCCAAGCTCAAAGCGTTGAGGGCCACACTGAAGGACGTGCAAGGGAACCGCATCCCAGTGTTGGGGGTTGGGAAGTTCCAGGTCCAATTTAAAAAGCACACCGCAACGCTTCCCCTAGTCGTCCTCAAGGGAGGTAAATGCAGCCTCCTCGGGACTCAATGGTTCCAGCCCCTGGGGTTGTTCATTGGGGGGGTGCACGCCGTGGGAGCACACGCCGCCGGGACTGATCCAATACAGAGCGTGTGCGACGCGCACCCTGAGGTTTTTAAAAAGGGGCTCGGAAAATTCAAGGGCCCCCCAGTGACTTTCGACCTGGACCCTGGAGTATGTCCAATCAGACTTAAACCGCGCAGAGTGCCTTTCGCACTAAAGGACAAAATAGAGGCGGAGTTGGACAAATTGGTGGGCCAGGGGATTCTTGTTCCTGTTGATTCTGCGGAGTGGGAAACTCCAATTGTAACAGTGCTCAAGGCCAACGGGGAGGTCCGCATATGCGCTGATTACAAGTGCACCATCAATAAGGCGATCCGCCCTAATGCGTATCCGGTGCCGGTAGTCAGCCACTTGTTGGCCAGGTTACACGGGGGGAGGTGTTTCGCTAAACTCGACCTGGCCCAAGCCTACCAGCAACTCCCGGTGACCCCCGCCGCAGCTGCTGCACAGACCATAGTCCCCCACAAAGGGGCGTTCCAGGTATCGCGCCTCCAATTCGGCGTGAATTCGGCGCCCGGGATCTTCCAGTCACTTGTGGAACGCCTCCTGAAGGGGTTAGAGGGGGTGTTACCCTACTTTGATGACGTATTGATTACAGGGGGGAGCCGGGCCGAATTAGCAACAAGGTTGGGAAAGGTCCTGACAATATTCGAAAAGGCGGGGTTGCGGTTGCGGAAAGACAAATGCGTCTTCTTCGCTACAGAGGTCGAGTTCCTAGGGTTCCGTGTCACTCCCGAGGGAATAAGGCCAGCCCAATCCAAGGTAGCCGCCATCAAGAAGGCCCCTCGCCCCACCTCCAAGCCCGAGTTGCAGTCGTTCCTCGGACTACTCAACTTCTACCACTCCTTCCTTCCGCGGAAGGCAGCCGTGGCAGAACCGCTACACAAATTGTTAAAAAAGGACGAGGCATGGAAGTGGGGCGACGACCAGGAGAAGGCTTTCAATGACCTGAAGCGACTCCTGGCATCAGATGCTGTACTGACCCACTTCAATCCCAAACGCCCAGTGGTCCTGATATGCGATGCATCCCCGGTGGGGGTGGGGGCGGTGTTATGCCACGTGCTGCAGAACGGTAGGGAGGCCCCGATAGCGTTCTACTCTAGGTCCTTGTCCCAAGCGGAGAGAAACTATGCCCAGACAGACAGGGAAGCACTAGCAATAATTGCGGGGACCAAGAAATTTCATGATTTTGTGTACGGCCGCCCCTTCACCATAGTGACTGACCATAAGCCTTTGCTAGGCATTTTCACCGCAGATAAGCCCACACCCCAAATCCTGTCCCCGAGAATGCTCAGGTGGGCCATTTTTCTCAACGCGTATCAGCACGCGTTGGTATACCGGCCCGGGAAGGAGATCAGCCATGCCGATGCCCTGTCGAGGTCCCCCATTCCCCGGGATTGCTGCCACGTGGGCGAAGTAGAGAGGGACCACCAGGTCTTAATGATAGAGGTCCTAGACTCCCCTCCAGTAGTACCGGCCGACATCGCCAAAGCGACAGGCAAGGACAAAACGCTGGCCACAGTTTGCTCCTGGGTACAGAAAGGGTGGCCCGTGTCTTCCCCAGCAGCGGAATTCGACACATTTTTCAAAAAGAAACTAGAGTTGTCCCTAGAGAGGGGTTGCCTTTTGTGGGGACAGCGGGTAGTGATCCCCACGTCTCTCCGGCCGAGGGTGCTTAAACTGCTGCACGTCAGCCACCCGGGGATCGTCCGCTCTAAGGCACTAGCCCGCAGTTACTTTTGGTGGCCCCAGCTAGACGCCGACATCGAACACATGGTCGGCACTTGCGAAGCGTGCCAAAGCTCAAGGCCAGAAGAGGCTCGCTCGCCACCTAGGGAGTGGGACGCAGCAAGGGGGCCCTGGTCCCGGGTACACGTAGACTTTGCTGGCCCGTTCAGGGGAACGCTTTTCCTCCTTGTGGTGGACGCGTTCTCCAAGTGGTTGGAGGTCATTCCAGTCTCGAGCACCTCCTCGGCCACAACAATTAAACAGTTACGGAGGGTCTTTTCCACGTTCGGTTTACCCGACACCCTCGTCAGCGATAACGCTAGCTGTTTCACGTCCGCCGAGTTCGGGGCATTCATGGAGCGCAACGCCATTCGGCACGTCACCTCTGCCCCCTTTCACCCGGCCACCAACGGCCAAGTAGAGCACCTCGTGCGCACCACGAAAGACGCGCTGCTGCGCATGGGCCCCGGAGACCTCGACCTGAAATTGTGCCAATTCCTGCTAAGGTACAGGGTCACCCCATTGGCGTCAGGGTACTCCCCCACAGAACTGTTGATGCGCAGGAAGCTGGCCACGGGAATCTCCAAGCTAGACCCCACGAGAGTAGAGGACAAAGGGCGGAACATAGGGGTGGAACCCACAAAGAGTTTCAGCGTAGGCGCCCCGGTGCATTGCAGGAACTACGCCAACGCGGGGCCAGCCTGGGTGCCGGGCACTGTAATAGAACAAACCGGCCCCGTCTCATACCGCGTGGAGACCAGTACAGGTTTCCTGTGGAGGCGACACGTGGACCAACTCAGGCGCAGGGTCCCTGGAGAGCGGGACAGAGACGAAAATAGCATCGAATCAGCGTTAGGGTACTCCCCCACCCGTTTAGCCCAAGGGGGAGGAAAAGGGGAACATGGGTCCCCACCAAGGGGGGAGGAAAGGGAATCGATCCACAGAGATCTTCTGCGGGAGTCCCCGACAGAAAGGAAGAGCCCCGACCACACACATACCCCTCGGAAGTTTCCCCGAAACACAGATGCCCATAGAAGTTTAGACGTTGATTTACAGTACCAGGGGGAGTTAGCGGAGTGGTCCCCCACCCGTCCTAGCGAAAAGAGGGGTTTCAGTTCAGCCCCTGGTACTTCCCGTCCCAGTAGCCCCTGTGAGTTAGAATGCAATATAGCGCCAATTTCCCGGAGACCGACACCCCCAAGACGGGAGGCAACAGCGAGTCCGCCCACCACAGTCTCGAGGTCCCCCGAGCGGGGATCAGAAGGTAGCCGAACCACAAGGGCGACCTCATCGGTTCCGCGGTTCACAATAGGAGGGTCCCCGGGGTCCGAGAGCAACAGGCAGGGGTTCACCTCCCAACTGTTCATTCCATTCCCATCCCCGAGCGCAAGGCAGGCACGGACGCCCCACAGAGCCACTAACGAATCCCCGTTTCCCGTTGCAGGACAAGCACCCGCGGAGTCAGGGATCACAGGCTCTCCAGTACTAGGTCAGACGCAAGCACGCCCCAAGCGCACGTGCGGCAAGCCACAATGGTTGTGGGACTTCGTCCCATCCTAGGGGGGAGGGATGTTATGTATGTATGTGTGCATATTCATTATACTGTAAAGGCAAGAATGTAACCACTCCAAATACAAACGATCTCAGCTGTAAAGGAACGCGAGCGGACAGCCCATAGAGGGCAGCTGCGAGCGTTCAGTCTCACATGGTTCACATTGCTCAATCACGGACAGCCGCGGGAAAACCTTCCCCGCATTCAGCAGCTGAAGAAAGATCTGCATTCAGCAGCAGGAAAGGAGGCGTGCCTGGGCGAGGCCACGCCGGTAGCAGCCAATGAGCTACCGTGCTACAAGATTCAAATGTAGAAGGCTACTGTATATATTGAGATGTATCACCGCCATTACCTCATGCTTCACTGGAACCTCATGCAATAAACCTGTGTTAAACCAACCCTTCGGTTGTCCTGTTGTCTTTGGTCCCATACACTAAAGTACCCCTGCTTTAGCATCTGCTGGTGGATAGTAAAGATGCTAATTCCTTGGATTGTAGTCCTCCGGATCTCTTCACCTGTGAGGGATAGCTGAACAGTAGATGGATCCTAGAGCTAGCCGTAATGCTTTCCCTTTTCCTGGTTGGTGAAGGGAAGGCAAACTCTCCCGATCTCCAAACAACAGCCATGTCTCAGTATGTTGACCCATGGCAGAGTATGGGGCTCCAATATGGAGCACGTCCACACACACAAAACAAGTTGCCATTGCTATTAATGAAACCATGCGCATAGTGACATGATGCTTCAACTAGACCCTCTTGTTGGGATTGCTCCACCTAAGATCAGGAGAGAAGTAGCAGCAGATGCCGAGAGAACTAAATAAGAGAAGGACCCTCAACACCCTCCGAACGGAGATGATGAGCCTCAAGTCCATTGGCTGAGATCCAGGAAGAACAAACATTCTTGAGGGCACACAAGTGCAAAACCAAATTAGAAGATGGAGGAAAGCGCTCACTGGGCGAGGAACAACATTAGAGGAGGAGATGGCTGAGGGACTCAACCTCCCCAACGTCACTTGGAGGGCCCTGAATAGGCTGAGGATTGGAGTCCCCAACATGCTTGGGGGGGGGCTGCTGGCGGATAATAACATGCTGTGTGAATGTGGAGAGATACAGAACCCAGATAATTTACTAGTCTGCCGATTACTGCCAGAAACATCTACCAATGAAGATTTAATTTTGGCCAATGGCAAAGCCAAGAAAGTAGCTTCGTTTTTGGCAATCCAAAGTTTGATCTGGACAAAAAAGGAAGAAGCAGCCGGTTGGCTAAAGAAAAGGGGATGAAGGAAAAGGAGGAAAAAAAGAGGGGAAGTTTGGTGTAGGCAGATTGATTGCACGCTTTAGTGTAAGGGACCAAAGACAATACAACAGCCGAAGGGTTGGCTTAACACAGGTTTATTGCATGATGATCCGGAGGAACATGTGGTAATGGCGGATGGGTAGCTCAATATATACAGCTGGCTATACATTTGAATGTGGCTCGTTGACAGACTATTGGTTGCTGCCTGCGTGACGTCGTAGGAGGTCACGCCCTTCTTGACCAGGTGAGGAAGTCGCGGGGAATCTTCCCGCGCTGCTGAACCAGGTGGCTATGATCCATTAGAGCTGGACGCTCGCTACTGCCCTCTGGTGGTCACTAGCTCGCGTCCCCTTATTAGGCTTACATTGATACAGGTGATGGTTATAATGTTGCACACAGAAAGGTTACATTGATAACACATGGTAAAGGTACATTGTTAAAGGCACTGCTTTACAGAACACAACATCCCTCCCCCCTAGGATGAGACGAAGTCTCTCAGCCAAGATGGCTTGTTGCGTGTGCGTGTGGGCCGTGAAGAGGGCTGCCCCCCCCGGGGGCGTTATTGCTTCTTTGTTCCCTGGTCCCTTGTCCTGAAATGGGAGAGGGAGACTCGTTAGTGGCTTGCCGCTGTCTGGCGGTCTTAGGGGAAGGGAAAAACTCCATTGTGGGGAGACCGGGGGCCGTCGGGGCTAACGAAAAACCCCTCTTCTCGCTTGGACGGGTGGGGGACCACTCCAAACCCCCCCCCCCGGTTCTGGAAATCAAAATCTAACTTGGTAGGGGTACCCGCATTTGTGGGGACTTTCCGCGAGATATGTATGGGGTCGGGTTCCTCCTCCCCGGAAAGATCCCCCAGGGTATCTACGAGGATATCCTCCTCCCCCCTTGGTGGGGGCCCACGGTCCCCCTTTCCTCCCCCTTGGGCTGAACGGGTGGGGGAGAACCCTAACGCTGACTTATTTCCTGCCTGATCAGTGCCCTGCTCATCGGAGACCCTGCGTCGGAGCTGGTCCGCGTGCCGCCTCCACAGGAGCCCTGTGCTGGTTTCCACGCGGTACGACACGGGGCCGGTCTGCTCTACAACTACGCCCGGAACCCAGGCTGGGCCCGTGCTGGCGTAATTCCTGCAATGTACGGGGGCGCCTACACTGAAACTCTTCGTAGCCTCCAGCCCAATGTTCCTCCCCTTGTCCTCTACCCTCGTGGGGTCTAGCCTAGTAAGGATGGTGGTCAGCTTCCTGCGCATTAAGAGCTCTGCGGGGGAGTATCCTGACGCCAACGGGGTCACCCTGTACCCTAGCAGAAACTGACACACTTGTAGGTTCAAATCCCCCGGGCCCATGCGCCGCAATGCGTCCTTCGTGGTGCGGACGAGGCGCTCTACTTGGCCGTTGGTGGCCGGGTGAAAAGGGGCGGAGGTGATATGCCGGACTGCGTTAATTCCCATGAATGCCTTAAATTCGGAGGATGTGAAACAACTAGCGTTGTCGCTAATTAACGTGTCGGGTATGCCGAACGTGGAAAAAAGCCTCCGCAAATGTCTAATGGTCTGGGCCGAGGAGGTGCTCGTGACTGGGATAACCTACAACCATTTGGAGAAAGCGTCCACTACAAGGAGGAACAGGGTGAGTCTGAACGGGCCCGCGAAATCAACATGCACCCGGGACCACGGCCCCTTAGCCGCGTCCCATTCCCTGTGGGGAAGGCGGGCCTCCTCCGGTCTGGAGCATTGGCAACTTTCACAAGTGCCGACCATGTGCTCAATGTCGGCATCTAGCTGGGGCCACCAGAAGTAACTCCGGGCCAGCGCCTTGGATCGCACGATGCCGGGGTGGCTGACGTGAAGCAGTTTGAGCACCCGCGGCCGAAGGGAAGTGGGAATCACCACCCGCTGCCCCCACAAGAGACACCCCATCTCTAGGGACAGTTCTAGCTTTTTCCTGAAAAATGGAGCGAACTCCTCCGCTGGGGAGGATGCGGGCCACCCTTTCTGTAGCCAGGAGCTTACTGTTGCTAACGTTTTGTCTTTCTCTGTCGCTTTGGCAATGTCGGCGGGCACTACAGGGGGCGAATCCAGCACCTCTATCATGAGAACCTGATGGTCCCGCTCCCCCATGCTCACCTGGCTGGGCGTTAGGGGAAGGGGAGACCTAGATAGGGCGTCCGCATGGCTGATTTCTTTCCCGGGCCGGTAGACCAACGCGTGCTGATACGCGTTGAGAAAAATGGCCCACCTGAGCATCCTCGGGGACAGGATCTGAGGGGTGGGCTTATCCGCGGTAAAGATGCCTAGCAGGGGCTTGTGGTCCGTCACAATGGTGAGGGGGCGGCCATACAGAAAATCGTGAAATTTTTTCGTCCCCGAGACTATCGCTAATGCCTCCCTGTCCGTCTGTGCGTAGTTTCTCTCTGTTTGGGACAGGGACCTGGAGTAAAACGCTATCGGGGCCTCCCTTCCGTTCTCCAGCACGTGGCACAGCACTGCCCCACCCCCACTGGAGATGCATCACAGATGAGAATTACTGGGCGTTTGGGGTCAAAGTGGGTCAGTATGGCGTCGGATGCCAGGAGGCTTTTCAGCTCACTAAATGCCCTTTCTTGGTCATCGCCCCACTTCCATGCCTGGTCTTTCTTAAGCAGCTTGTGTAGCGGTTCAGCCACCGCTGCCTTCCGGGGAAGGAAGGAGTGGTAAAAGTTGAGCAGCCCTAGGAACGACTGCAGCTCAGGCTTGGAGGTGGGGCGGGGGGCTTTCTTGATGGCTGCCACCTTAGACTTGGATGGTTTTATCCCCTCAGGAGTCACACAAAACCCTAGGAATTCAACCTCGGTTGCGAAGAAGACGCATTTGTCCTTTCGCAACCTCAGCCCCGCCTTTTCGAAAATCGTCAGGACCTTCCCCAACCTCTTGGCCAATTCAGCCCGACTCCCCCCTGTTATTAACACGTCATCAAAATAAGGCAACACCCCCTCCAGTCCCTTCAGGAGGCGTTCCACGAGTGACTGGAAAATTCCTGGCGCCGAATTCACGCCGAATTGGAGGCGCGTCACCTGGAACGCCCCCTTATGGGTGACTATGGTCTGCGCAGCAGCTGCAGCAGGGGACACCGTGAGCTGCTGGTAGGCCTGTGCTAAGTCGAGCTTAGCGAAACATTTTCCCCCGTGTAACCTGGCCAGCAGATGGCTGACTACCGGCACCGGATATGCATTCGGGCGGATCGCCCTGTTGATGGTGCACTTGTAGTCGGCGCATATGCGGACCTCCCCATTGGACTTTAGAGCCGTTACAATTGGAGTTTCCCACTCCGCAGAATCTACAGGCACAAGAATCCCCTGACCCACCAATTTGTCCAGTTCCGCCTCTATCTTGTCCTTGAGTGCGAACGGCACCCGGCGTGGTTTTAGGCGAACAGGGCGGACCTCCGGGTCCAGGTCGAAAGTCACTGGGGGCCCCTTGAATTTCCCCAGTCCCTTTTTGAAGACTTCGGGGTGCGCCTCGCACACCTCCTGAATTGGATCAGTCCCAACAGCGTGCATCCCCACGGCATGCACCCCCCCAATGAATAACCCCAGGGGCTGGAACCATTGAGTCCCGAGGAGGCTGCAATTTCCTCCCTTGAGCACGACCAGGGGAAGGGACGCGGCGTGCTCCTTGAATTTGACCTGAAATTCTCCAACCACCAACACTGGAATACTGTTCCCTTGCACGTCCCGTAGCGTGGCCCTCAATGCTTTGAGCTTGGGCCGCTTTTGGGGGGCAATTCCGAAGAATTCCCTCTGGGAAATTATTGAATATGAGGACCCCGAGTCAATTTCCATCCTAATGGGCACCCCTTGGACTAGTACCTCAACAAAGTAGCGGGGGTGTCCCGTAGACACGCTGAACACTGGGGCATCGTCCTCGCTGCCGTCGGCGATGCGGCCCACGCCGTCCTGCTTCCGCGTGGCCTGGGCGCCGTCTTTGGGTCTCGCTGGGTGGTCTCGTCCCGCGGAACGGTCTGGGGAGCTCCTCCGGGACTCGCGCTTCTTCCTGCACACCTTGGCGATGTGCCCGCGGCGGCCGCAGTTGTGGCACTCGGCCTTCCGGAAGGGGCATTTCACGCGGTCGTGGGCCGCGCCACAGCCGTCGCAACGCCGGCTCTCCTTCCGGACCCTCTGTACGTCCTCGTCGTCGCTGCTCTCTGTAGACGACCTCGAAGTTCGCCGGGCCGCATGTACCGGAGCCTCTGCTTTGCTCGATTTCGGCCGCCAGTCCTGGAGTTCTTGGACCCCGGCCTTCGTAGCTTCTGCGGCCTGGGCCGCTCTGACGACCTCCTGCAGCGTGGGAGGCGGCTCTTGGTTCATTAATGTGCGCTGGGTCTCGGCGTCGTTCAGGCCGCACAGCACACAGTCTTGGAGGGTGATTTCGACGTTCTCCCATTTGCACGGGCCGGCCGCCAGTCGTAGGGCCACCACGAACGCGGCGACCGTCTCCCCGGGCGCTTGGACTCGCCTCCAAAACGCACTCCGAGCGGGAAACATCGCCGTGGCGGGCCGGACGTGCTCACGCAGCAACTGCATGAGTTCCTTGGCCTTGAATTCGCTCACCCTCCTCGGTGCAATCAGGTCCACCAAGGTCCTTTTTGTTTCTTGTCCGAGCATTCTGGTGAAGATCGCCCTTTTCTTCGCCTCTTCTGTAACTTCGGACTCGATCAGCGCGGCCTGGAAGTCCATCTCGAAGATCTCCCAGTCGCCCGGTTTCCTGATTTCGAAACCGGCGCATGTCTTGGTCCCGTGGGCTGCCATCCCACCTTCGTCGCCAATTTAGTGTAAGGGACCAAAGACAATACAACAGCCGAAGGGTTGGCTTAACACAGGTTTATTGCATGATGATCCGGAGGAACATGTGGTAATGGCGGATGGGTAGCTCAATATATACAGCTGGCTATACATTTGAATGTGGCTCGTTGACAGACTATTGGCTGCTGCCTGCGTGACGTCGTAGGAGGTCACGCCCTTCTTGACCAGGTGAGGAGGTCGCGGGGAATCTTCCCGCGCTGCTGATCCAGGTGGCTATGAACCATTAGAGCTGGACGCTCGCTACTGCCCTCTGGTGGTCACTAGCTCGCGTCCCCTTATTAAGCATACATTGATACAGGTGATGGTTATAATGTTGCACACAGAAAGGTTACATTGATAACACATGGCAAGGGTACATTGTTAAAGGCACTGCTTTACAGAACACAACACACGCGGAGCCAGCAGGAGGGCCAAACACTTCTTTGTTGCAGCATGGTCAATCTGTACATACCCAAATGGCGGAGACGCAGCTCCTTATATATCACACATTGCATTTGAATTTCACCCCAAGGGCGCCCATTGGTTGCGGTAGCAGTGATGTCATTGGGACATAGTGCATACCTGACTAAGGTTCACCTGTGGCAGGAAGGTTTCCCGCGCTAGTTACTGATTGGGTGATTTGAGCCACGTGGGCTGAGCTCCTTCAGCTGCGCTATAGCTGGCAGCTGAGCTGCATGCAGTGGCAGATGCTGCGCTATAGCTGGCGGCTGAGTTGCGTGTGTGGCGGATTAATTCATGCATGCACAACAGGAAGGCAGAACACGGTGATCTTACCAGGACTGATCTCAAAGTGGTTGTTAGAGAAATGGAATTACAGAGGAAAGCAGCAAACAGTGACTGTTGTGTACTGAATGTAGTGTGTTGAATGTATTTGTAACCACACGAATGGGTACAGGTAACACTGTAACCTTCTGTATGAGGACGCGAGCTAGTGGCCACCGGGGGCAATAGCGAGCGCCCAGCTCACATGGTTCACATTACTCAAATGCCTTCAGCCGCGCGGGAAAGATTCCCGCGCTCACCTCACCTGGACAAGAAAGGCGTGACCAAGGATGACGTCACCTGGACAGCAGCCAATGCCTGTCGAAGAGCCAGATTCAATTAGATAGCCACCGTATAAAAAGAGCTGTTTGTCCGCCATTACCACATGTTCGTACTGTACTCTATGCAATAAAGATGTGTTAGGCTAACTTACAGCCGTTTCCATTGTCTTGATTCCCAAACACTAAATTGGCGACGAGGATGGGATCATGGATTCCCACGGGGACAAGACAATATCACAGAAGCCAGTTTTCGACGTGACCCATCCCGAGCGATGGGACTGGTTTGAAATGCATTTCAAGAGTACGGTGGCGTATGCGGGCATCACCGACGCTGGGAAGAAGAAGGGTCTTCTCATCACGATGCTCGGGTTCCACGCCGTGCAAGCACTGATGGATCTGGTGGCACCACGAGAGGTGGACCAGGTTTCGGTGACGGAAATCCTGGGGGTTCTGCGGAATCATTTCAAGCCCAAAGTATCCTTCTTCTCTGCCAGGGCCATTTTCGCAAGGAGGGACCAAAAGCCGGGTGAGTCAATATCCGAGTATGCAGCGGCCCTCCGCGTTTTGGCGACCCCATGCGAATGGCGGGAAATTCTAGACGTGGCCCTAAGGGATAGGATGCTCTGCGGGATGAGAGACGGGGAGACCCAGAGGAAACTCATGAACCGAGGCCACGACCTCACCTTCAAAGAGGTACTACAAGAGGCTCTAGCAGCTGAATCCACGTGGGCCGGGTACAAGCTTCTCAAGGCAAAGCCCCCACCAGTCGAGGCAGCTGCATCCGCCGTTCAGGCGGCCTGGAGGGCGACCCCTGCCCCACGCTCGCCCACATCTTCAGAGGCTTCTGCCACCCCAGTCTCCAGCGAAGATGAGGGGGTCCGGAAGGTCAGGAAAGGGCTGAGCGAGAAGAAGGGGAAGGGGGAGCGGCGCTGCGATGGGTGCGGAGCGTCCCACGAGAGGAGCAAATGTCCATTCCGGAAAGCTGAGTGCCACAACTGTGGGCGGAAGGGCCACATCGCCAGGGTCTGCAAGCAACGCCGGGAAGAGAGTAAGCGCGCCTCGAGCAGCCGGGATGGCGTCGGCAGAGTCGGTGATGGCGGCGACGGCCCAGAGGGGAACCACGTGTGCCTGCGAGTGCACGCGGAAGACGACGTGGCCGTCCACAGCGTGCCTCTAGGGCAACCACGTTTTTATGCTGAGGTACTGTTGCAAGGGGTCCCTGTTAATATGGAGATAGACTCGGGGTCTGTTTACTCCCTCATTTCCCATAAGGAATTTTTGCGGATTCCCCCCAAGGAGCGACCCAAACTCAAGGAGATGGGGGCGAACTTAAAAGATGTGCAGGGAAATGCGATTCCAGTATTGGGGATTGGGGACTTTGAGACACAGTACAAGGGACTCCGAAGGAAACTCCCCCTGGTAGTTCTAAAAAATGGGGGGTGTAATCTCTTGGGAACACAATGGTTCAAACCCCTGGACATCTTCATAGGCGGCGTCCATGCCATCGGGGGGAATGAGATTCAGGCAGTGTGTGATGCACACGCAGAGGTGTTCAAGAAGGGACTCGGAAAGTACAAGGGGCCCCCAGTTTCCTTCGACCTGGACCCGGAGGTCCGCCCAATGAGACTAAAACCACGCCGGGTTCCATTCGCCCTCAAGGACAAAATTGAGGCGGAACTGGACAAATTAGTGGGGCAAGGGATTTTAGTTCCGGTGGACTCTGCAGAGTGGGAGACTCCTATTGTTACAGTATTGAAAGCAAATGGGGAAGTACGAATTTGCGCTGACTACAAGTGTACAATTAACAAGGCGATCCGCCCGAATGCCTATCCGGTGCCGGTAGTTAGCCATCTACTGGCCACTTTACATGGGGGAAAAGTTTTTGCTAAACTAGATCTGGCGCAGGCGTACCAGCAGCTTCCAGTAACCCCAGCCACAGCTGCTGCACAGACCATTGTAACTCACAAGGGGGCATTCAAGGTGACGCGCCTACAGTTTGGCGTGAACTCGGCGCCGGGGTTGTTTCAGTCTCTTGTGGAACGTTTGTTAAAGAAATTACCGGGGGTCTTGCCATTTTTCGATGATATATTGATATCTGGGGAGAGCGAAGCAGAACTGGCCCAGAGACTAGATAAGGTCCTCACAGCCTTCGAATCCGCGGGGTTGAGGCTGCGGAGGGACAAATGTGTGTTTCTGGCCAGGGAGGTGGAGTTTCTGGGGTTCCGCATAACTTCTGAGGGGGTGAAACCCGCTGAGTCTAAAGTCTCAGCCATTCGAAACGCTCCTCGCCCCACCGCAAAACCGGAGCTGCAGTCTTTCCTGGGGCTCCTGAATTTTTACCATTCCTTCCTGCCCAGGAAAGCGACGATTGCAGAGCCCCTGCATGGGCTGCTGAAGAAGGATGCGGTTTGGCGGTGGGGGGAGAAGCAGGAGCGGGCTTTCAGGGAACTCAAGCAACTCCTCTCCTCGGAGGCTATTCTAACCCATTTCGACCCAAAGAAGCCGGTAGTATTGGTCTGCGACGCCTCGCCAGTGGGGGTGTGGGCGGTCCTGTGCCACGTGCTAGAGGGGGGGCGAGAAGCCCCAGTTGCATTCTACTCGAGATCATTGTCCAAGGCAGAACGAAATTACGCCCAAACAGATAGGGAGGCTCTTGCCATTGTTGCGGGCACAAAGAAGTTCCATGATTTTCTGTATGGTCGCCCATTCACCATTGTCACCGATCACAAGCCGCTGTTGGGTATCTTCACCTCAGACAAGCCCACTCCACAGATCCTCTCCCCCAGGATGCTTAGGTGGGCGATTTTTCTGAATGCATACAGGGGGGCGTTAGAGTACCGTCCCGGGAAAGAGATAAGCCACGCGGACGCCCTCTCAAGGTCTCCTCTTCCCCACCTGGGGGACCCAAAGTGTGAGGTAGAACAGGATAGCCAAGTCCTCCTCATTGAAGCCCTGGATGCACCCCCCATTTTGCCCAAGGAAATTGCTGCCGAAACGGCCAAGGATAAAACGTTAGCCCTTGTGAGATCCTGGGTACAGAAGGGGTGGCCCGCAGCTCCCCCCGCAGACGAGTTTGCGGCATTTTTCAGGAAGAGGGTTGAGTTGTCCGCAGAAAGGGGGTGTCTGTTGTGGGGGGAGAGGGTGGTGGTCCCACAGGCATTAAGAGCAAGGGTGCTACGGCTTTTACATGTCAGCCACCCAGGGATTGTGCGCTCTAAGGCGCTGGCCAGAAGCTACTTCTGGTGGCCTCAGCTAGACGCAGACATTGAACACATGGTGAACACCTGCGAAAGTTGCCAGAGCTCTCGGCCTGAGGAGTCCCGCCTTCCACACAGAGAATGGGACACAGCTAGGGGACCGTGGTCCCGCCTCCACATAGACTTCGCAGGGCCATTCAGGGGTTCATTTTTTCTACTTGTGGTGGACGCATACTCCAAGTGGTTGGAGGTAATTCCAATGCGCAACACCTCATCAGCGGGGACCATAAAACAGCTGCGCAAACTGATATGTACGTTCGGGATACCTGATGTCATAATTAGTGACAATGCGAGTTGTTTCACGTCAGCCGAGTTCCAGGCGTTCTTAGAGTCCAACGCCATTCGGCACATTACCTCAGCCCCATTTCACCCTGCAACAAATGGCCAGGCGGAACGTCTGGTGCGCACAATGAAGGAAGGGCTGCGGCGCATGGGTCCCGGGGATCTGGACCGGCAGCTCTGCCAGTTTCTGTTGGCATATCGAGTGACGCCATTGGCGTCGGGATACTCTCCCGCGGAACTCCTCATGAAGAGGAAGTTACACTCACTATTAACTAGATTGGATCCCACCCGGGTCGAGGATAGAGGAAGAAATATTGAGCACAGCCCCACCAAAAATTTCCAGATAGGAGAGCCTGTTCATTGCAGAAACTACGCCACCACTGGGCCAGCATGGGTGCCGGGGGTAGTCATTAATCAAACAGGTCCAGTCTCATTCTGTGTCGAGACCAGCACGGGTCTCCTCTGGAGAAGGCACGCTGACCAACTTAGGCACCGAGTGATTGGGGGGCCGGACAGAGGGGATCATCAGCAACGCTCAGCGTTAGGGTTCTCCTCCACCCGTTTAGACCAAGGGGGAGAAAACGTAGGGCAACAGTCCCAAACAGGGGGGGGGAAGCTTAGGGTCAAACTCATATCCTTTTCATACGCCAGCTCTATCCAGTCCCTTGAGAGAGAGGAACGAGTTTGCCCCTGTAGTTCTACCCAGCCCCTCGAAGGAGGGAAATGAGTTTGCCACTGTTGCCCCTGATTTAGATTTTGAGTTATCAAACCGGGGGGGTTTTCGGAGTGTTCCCCCACCCGTCCAAGCGAAGAGCGGGGTTGTTTTTTAGCCCCTAGTGCCCCCGGTTTGTCCACATCCACGTCGGGAACCCCTCCTCCCCCTTCTCCTGGCCATCCTAAGGCGGCAAGCCCGCGGCAAGTCACTAACGAGTCATCCTCTCCAATTGCAGGACAAGAACCAGGAGGACACAGACGAGGGGGCATGGCCGAGTCAAGCATAACGGCCGCACGGCCAAAACGCACATGCGGGAAACCAGCTTGGTTAAGGGACTTTGTCCCATCTTAGGGGGGAGGGATGTTGTGTACTGAATGTAGTGTGTTGAATGTATTTGTAACCACACGAATGGGTACAGGTAACACTGTAACCTTCTGTATGAGGACGCGAGCTAGTGGCCACCGGGGGCAATAGCGAGCGCCCAGCTCACATGGTTCACATTACTCAAATGCCTTCAGCCGCGCGGGAAAGATTCCCGCGCTCACCTCACCTGGACAAGAAAGGCGTGACCAAGGATGACGTCACCTGGACAGCAGCCAATGCCTGTCGAAGAGCCAGATTCAATTAGATAGCCACCGTATAAAAAGAGCTGTTTGTCCGCCATTACCACATGTTCGTACTGTACTCTATGCAATAAAGATGTGTTAGGCTAACTTACAGCCGTTTCCATTGTCTTGATTCCCAAACACTAAAGTGACTACATAAGACAAGTTGCTACGTAGAAAGCAGGGCTTCTTGTTATTGGGTTACGGTTCACAAGATACAGTAATTAGCATTTTGCATGCAACATGCTAGGTACTCATTTTACTGACCTCCGAAGGTTGAGTCAACCTTGAGCCCTGGTCAAGATTGAACTCAGATCATGAGCACAGTTATGGCTGCAGTAAATAAGCCGTCTTAGTTCACAATATAAACAACCCTGTCTGTTGTCTTGAAGGGGACTGCGGTGGCTTAGCGATTAAGACGCTGAATTTGACGACTGGAAGGTCGGCAGTTCAGGAGTTCAATTCCTGGATACTGCACAACAGAGTCAGCTCCCGTCTCTGTCCCAGCTCCTGCCAACCTAGCAGTTCGAAAGCAAGATATTGCAAGTAGATAAATAGGTACCACTTCAGTGGGAAAGGTAACAGTGTTCTGTGCATTCCGCTGTCTAGTCTCTGGCTTTAAATTGAGATGAGCATTAAACCGTAGAGTTTGATATGACTAGCTTCTGAGCAAGAGCGACCTAAAATTACCTGTGATCTTAGCCAGCCCTGGGGCTATGCATAGATATAGTAATAATTGCATGTTGTCAAGTCCGTTCTGACTTATGGTGACCAGTCGAGCGCCTGACCCTTTTCAAAGAGGAGTAGGTTGACTCTTAGTTAGCCCTTTGTGTCTCTTACCCCTGCCAGATGCCCTTGACATTGGAGAGCCAGTGGCTTCATCCTGCACTCCGTAGGAAGCCCTATTTGGAAAGGTTGGCGTGGCGGGAGGGGCAAATGGCTGGCCATGATCCACCGTATCCACCTCTGTCCTCCACGCACTTTCTGCAGGGGGAACTCCGCTTCGAAAATGACCGTTTGGTTGAAGGCGGGGTGTGGGACGGCCTACACAATGGGACCCATTACCGGGAGGTGCGCCAGTACCGCACTAACTACCACCTCGTCCGCTTCTACTTCCTGACCCGGGTGTACTCGTCGTACCTGGAAAGCATCCTGAAAGATTTCCAGTCTGGGCTGGCGCCGGATGTCTTGATCCTCAATTCCTGTGTCTGGGATGTCTCAAGGTAAGCCGAGTCGGTGGCTTTCAGAAGATGCCTAGATGCCTTCATGTCCTCCGAAAGTCCTCTGATGCCACTCGTTGTGGAGAGGCCTGGCCGGAGATTGTGATCCAACAACGTCACACATGGTCCAACCTTCACCAACTGTGGTCTTCTCAGTCCCAAAGGTTACCCAGTGGTGGCTGAGGGCTCTCCCATCTTCCCTCAGATATGGCCTGGCCTCCATGAAGGAATACCGTGCAAACTTAGAGATGGCCTTCAACAGGTTGGATGCCGTCCTCCCGTCCTCTTGCCTGGTGATCTGGAACATGACCATGCCGCTGGGCCCCAAGGTCAGGGGGGGCTTTCTTATACCGGAGGTAAGAACGGCTTATCCCTCTGGCTTAGTTGAGTGGTTGAGTATTTAATGTTGGCCAACGACAAAGCCAAGAAGGTGGCTTCATTTTGGCAGTGTAAAGCTTGATCTGGACATGAAAGAAGAAGTTCAGCAGTTCCCAGATCTTGGTGAACTTCAGCTGTCCAAAGTTCCAGTCAATGGCCTGAGAGTTGTGGTTGCAACAACACCTGTGGACCCTGAGTTGGCCAACTTTTTGGATGATGACATGGGATTTATTTATTTATTTATTTATTCCTAATCTGTATTTGGATGCTTGAGAAGGATAGCTGTGTTTGTGGAAGTTAGCAGATCCCTTGAGTTCAGGTGAGGGAACCAACGGAGTGTGGGTTGGGTTTAGAGCAGGGGTTCTCAACCTTTTTAAGCCAAGGGCCGGGTCATGCTCCCCCAGACAGCTTTGGGGGCTGGATGGCCATTTTGCCCTGCCTGCCACACATGGCAATTCTGGGTGTGACGGAGGCAGTGAGGGTCCACACGAAATGATGTGGGCTGCATCTGGCCCCCAGGCCATAGGTTGAGAACCCCTGGTTTAGAGGATGCAGATTGGATAGGACACAGGGCAAAAGGTGGGTAAGTGAGGGAATGAATGCATAAAGTGGTGTTTGCATGTTGTATAATTCCCACAACAAACTGCAGATTCCTTGACGTTTGACACCTCTGTTTCCTTATCTACCTGTATCTGCTAGAGGAGAAGCAGAATAATTGAAGGAAATAACATCTTACCCTTAATCATAGGTTGGACCCCTAAGGTTGCCTCTGCTTGGGCTTTTATACTTCAGTAACTAGGCTGCAGTGGCTGAGGGGTGAAGGTGCTGAGCGTTACGACCGGAAGGTCTGCAGGTCAGCAGTTCGAGACCCGAGTGCTGCATATTAGAATGAGCTCCTCTCGTCAGCCCCAGTTCCTGCCAACCTAGCAGCTTGAAAGCAAGAAATTGCAAGTAGATAAATAGGTAGGAAAGATTCCATGCTCTTCGGTGTCTAGTCATGCCTGCTACATGACCACGGGAACGCCTCCAGACTCGGACAGCGCTGGCTTTTTAGCTATAAATGGAGATGAACACCAAACACTAGAGTCGGATACAACTGACTTTCAAACAAGGATAGCATTTACTAACTGGGCAAAACAGAAAGGGCAAACCTTGTAAAGCTCATCCTCTGGGTGTTGTAGCCTTAAAAAGTCACTTTTGATGTGCTAAGACAGAGTTTTATCATGAGCCAGCAACCACGTATCTAGATCAGTGGTTGTCACTCCTGACCAGTTTGCCTGTGCTACTGGTGGCTCACGGTGCAGCTTTGGTGCTCTGGCTTATAGATCAGTGATGGCGAACCTTGGCACCCCAGCTGTTCTTGGACTTCAATTCCCAGAAGCCCAAGTCCCTGTGAATCCACACGAATGGGTTTACTGCACATAGGCAGGGACTTGGGCTTCTGGGAATTGAATTCCGAGAACAGCTGGGGTGCCAAGGTTCGCCACCACGGTTCCATGTTGCCTCTTTGCTATAAATGGGGTCTTATTTCCGATTGCTCCCCGTTACCTCCCTGCAGCTCCGCCACTTGAGCAAGACCCTCCGCAAAGACATCATCGAGGGCAACTTCTACGGCGCCACGCTGGCCGGCTTACACCTGTTTGACGTTGTGGATCTCCACTACCACTTCCGCCACGACTTGGGCAACCGGGTCAAAGACGGCATCCACTGGAACAACGTGGTCCATCGCAGGATCACCAACCTGCTGCTGTCTCACATGGCTGACGCCTGGGGTGTTGTGATGCCGGAAAAGCAACCTCACCAGGGTGAGTGCCATGATCCCAGGAGCCCATGCCTCTTCTGAGCATATTAAAAGGGCCTTCGGCTATGTTAGGCCAGAATGGTTAATTCTAGCCCAGTGTTTCCGACTGTGGGGACCACCACGCCCCACGGTGGGACTTCAGTTCCCAGAAGCTATGCCGGTAACGTACAGAGACCTTCTACGTAGGAGCCCTTTGAAGCAGGATTGGGTAAGTTCATGGAGGTTTGGGCCATCTGTGGTGGTGCGTTAGGCTACCTTGTTATGTGCTGTCAGTACCAGAGGTTATGGGTCTTTTGCCAACACAGGCTGGCCAGGCCTGATGGGTTCAGGTTCTTTTAGGATCTCAGAGACAATAAGCACTCAGTAGGTGAAGATACAAGGCTTTATTAGGCAGCTCTCTAAGCAGAACATAACAGAGCCAGAGCAGGGAACAAAAACAAGAACACACACAAGCGATATTTACCAAGCATGGATTCCCTCTGTCACTTCTCTCGCCACTTGGGAGCCGGGTTAGGTGGCAGGAACATTTCTGGCACTTCTGATGTTTGGAGAGCTCCAGTATCTGGGGGCTAAGTCCCCCTTCTCTTTTATCCTAGCACGGGGGTGTCAAAACTTTTTGGACTGTGGGCCGGTCACGTGGTTCCTCCCACTGGAAGCAGAAGTAAAACGTGCCTACGCATGTGCAAAACGCTGCCGTGAATGTACCCATGGCTGTCGCAAACGCTTTACAACAGCTGCGGGCAATTTACGGCAGCTTTTTTGCACATGTGCAGGCATGTTTTGCGTCAGCTTCTGGGGGTGGCGTGGGTGGCATGGGCTGGATGATTTGGCGACATGGGCTGGATCCGGCCCATGAGCCATAGTTTGAGGATCCCTGCCCTAGCAGCTAAACTGCAGTCTCATCTTCTTTGGCTCTACCCCTCTTTGCTCAGATGATGTCCAAACTCAACAATGGCCATCTGGCCAGGGCTAATGGGTGTAGCATCTTTCCAGGTGGGTCTCGTTACTACCGGTGATTATCAGCTGGGGACACAGGAAAGGAACACCATGACCTGCCCCATCCCTTCCTTATGTAGTCAGGAAAATAATCATGTCGGCAGATCTGCGGTTTGAGACCCGAGTGCTGCATGACAGAGTGAGCGCCCATCATCTGTCCCAGCACCTGCTAGCCTAGAAGTTCGAAAGCAAGAAATTGCAAGTAGATAAATAGGTTCTACTTCAGTGGGAAAGGTAGCACCGTCCTCTGCACTTTGGTGTCTAGTCATGCCTGCCACATGACCATGGAAGATGCATTAATGGCTTAGCAAGCAAATCCCACTACTTTAATACATGTTCATAGGATTTTAACCCTTTCAGAGCTTGGATGGGGATGTCACCTCATTCCTCCAGTTGGTAAAGCTCTTCTGTAACGTCCATTTCTGGACGGTTGGCTTTCGGTTGCCGGGAAGCCTGAGATATACTGGAGGCTGTTGCAGCCACGTCCTCCAGTTAGACTCCCTGTAGGAACTGATCTAGGTTGACCTGTGCTCTCTTCTTTCTCTTGTAATTGTGTTTAAGTACAAAAACAGACATGCACGTGTAGCTGAGGAGACCCTGAGAACCAGAGGTGGTGGGTGGGTAGCTATGTTCTGCTGGAAAGAAAGGCCATGTTGAATGGGAAGTCATGGCTTGGCAGGTGGGACCACCCTTCGAACGTCCCTGGGGAGGAGTCCTGAACCCTCTCCCTTGTTTCCACAGGCTTTGCAGGCCACTATGAGCCCACGGCGTCTCTTGACCTCCGACCAGCACCACCTCCATGCCTTCCCCGGAGACTGCCGCCTGAGCCGTATCCTGACTTCTTCCAGGACGATGACTTCTTCTTTGGATTCACCAGCTTTGACGATGCCCGCCTTCCACCCTTCCACGTGGACGGTATGTTCAGAGGCTGTTTCCCACCCATGGTTAGCACTCTAAAGGGGATGTTATTCCAGTGGACTTTTGGGCTGGCCCAGAACATTATACTGCCTCTTGTCTTTAAAAATAATAATAATAATAATAATACGCTTTTTCTGCTTCCTCCCCCCAAGGCTAGAAAAGTGAGGGCTACCTAATGCTCAAAATACACGTTAAAGTAATTTTTAAAATTGCAGTAGAAAAAAAGATAGAAGCTGTTTCTGAACAGCTTGAAAGCAAGAAACTGCAAGTAGGTAAACAGGTACCACTTTAGCGGGAAAGGTAATGGCATTTCCTATGCTCCAGAGTCTAGCCATGCCTGCCACATGACATGACCAAGGAAACGTCTGCAGACACAGACAACCCTGGCTTTTTGGCTCTAAACGGAGATAAGCTCCATCCCCTAGAGCAGAGGTTCCCAGCTTAAGGCCCATAGGCCAGATCCGGCCCATGGCACCATTTCATGTGGCCTACCCCCACCCCTCCAAGGGCATTCGAGAAACAAAACAGCCACCCGCACCATGCTGGGAGGGCAAGATGGCCATCCAGCCCTCAAAGCTGACAGAGAGAGCGTGACCTGCCCCGGCTTGAAAAGGTTGGGAACCTCCCCTGCCCTAGAGTCAGATACGACTGGCTTTCGAGCAAGGGACACCTTAGCTCAGAACTTGGGAACCTCTGCTCTCTGGACCAGAGTTCCCAGAATCCCTTAGCACACATGGGAATTGTAGTCTAAAGGAGTAACCTCCGCTGTTTCATTTTTTTGCTTCCTCTTTTTGTGATTCTCTCCATAGCCGGGGCGCTTGACACCTTCCGCCGTTTTGAGGAGGCTGACCGGGCTCTCTTCCCGCCCTACCCCTCCCATGATCTAGAAGACCCCCCCTCAAGATCCGGCCACCGTCACAGAAGAGGCCACTGCTCCACCGAGTCCCAATCTGGCCCTGTCATGCGTCCGCCCTCGTTCCGCGTGAGAAATGCCAGCCCGTACAAGAGAGCCTCCCGCGTCTTCTACAGATGCTGAATCCCTTGGATGGGGGAGAGGAGGCGTTGCGGGGAGGACTGTGTACCACATGGAGTCTTTTGGCCACAATGTGCTCCTTGAGACAAGATGTGACACAAAAGGCTCTGCTCCTTGTGGGCTTGGTGTGGCCGGCTTAAGTAGCCAAAAGGTTTGTCACAGGGGTTGGTTGTGTTGGTTGGTTCACACTTGACTTGCGTGTTACTCTGTGTTTATGTGGGATGGAGATCTCATTTACTTCTTGACACATGAGCATGAATGGCAGATGCTTTCACTGCTGTGTGAAGTCTATGCTTCTAGCACATTGTTTATGCCCAGTTCTAAGGTTTAGGCCAGAGGTGCCCATGGTCTTTTTGAAACTAGGTTTGTTTCCCACCCAGGAAAGTTCCTTTTTCACAATGGGCAGCTAGTTTTATTGCCATCTGGGTTGGCTAAAACTCGGGTCTCTTATTCAAGTGGGAAAGACAGTCACCTTACCTGTTTGTTTTAAATTCCTTGCCTGGAAGCCATGTGGGAAGGCTGCGCATGAACCACTGGGTGCCTTTCGAGGCAGAGTGGTTGGTGGGGACGGACATGGACGAGCATCTCTCAGGGCAGTTTTAAGATGCAAGCTTGGCAGTCTGGATTTTTAAAAATCCTCCATGCTGGACTTTGGCTCCCCGCCTCGCCAGACCCCAATCCCTCCCTGTTGGTATTTATTTTGTATGTTCTGAAACCCAGATATATATGGGTGGCTGTTTGGGGCCTTCAGAAGGTGTGGAGGGCCTGAGAGGGAAGAGCCATAGAAAACCCTAGACCTAGAGCCGTGATGGTGAACCTTGGCACTCCAGATGTTCTTGGACTTCAATTCCCAGAAGCCCAAGAACCCTGTGAATCCACAAGAATGGGTTTACTGTGACTGATCTGGCCCACGCTGCGCCGCCCTCGTCGCTCCTGGAAGCGGAAGTAAAAATGCGCCCGTACGGTTAAGGCTCTTCCGGGTTAACCCTTCCTCCGTCTGGGCACATTTTACTTCCGCTTCCAGGAGCGACGAGGGCGGCTCGGGCCGGATGGATTGCAGTAAACCCATTTGTGTGGATTCACAGGGTACTTGGGCTTCTGGGAATTGAAGACCAAGAACATATGGAGTGCCAAGGTTTGTCATCACGGACCTAGAGGTTTCTCAGGGCATGTGGGGGTGGTGCTGGGGCTGCAGGCTACACCAGTCTCACACTTGATGTGCACGCACACGCCTCGGACCCCTGTGTGCGCATTTCTGGATCTATGTTGCACTGAGCTCTCTGGCCATCTTTCCTTATGGGGGGTTGCAAGGCAGTACAATGCAGATTGTGTTGAGGATTCTCAGAATATTCATTGACAAAGAGGACCTCTTGAATATTGGGGGAAATTGTGTGTCTGTTTTTACAATTAAACCTTTCTTGTTCTTTGCAGCGTTTTGTCTTTTTAAAACTTTTGGTTATCCTGCTATGGTCCTAGAGTAGACCCTACTGCCAGCGATTCAACACAGAGCGTCAGGCAGCGGTTAACTAACCTGACAAACCTGAGGACTAATGGCCTTGAGTGCCGAAGTCCACAGGGAAGGAAGGGTGAGGGTCCCCAAGTGGATTAAATGGTCCCACTTGAATCCCTCTTGATGGAGGGCAGCAGCTTCATCCATCCTGGCCTGGGGCCGAGGAGGACTTTGCGTGCCCAAAGGGCTCAGGGTCAGAAAGGGACTTGTGGAACTGGAAGGCAAATGGAAGGCTACTGCATTGTATGGTGGCCAGGACAATCTTCATGGCTGATGGCCATGATGAAGGCCAATGTTTGGAATTGGATATGGCAGTTCGAAGAAGAAACAGAGCCTTCCTGGCCTTTACATCCTCCTGCCTGGAGAGGGCACTCAAGGGTTTTTCGTTTTTTTTTTAGCACCACACGCAAGGCTTGAGGCTCTGGTAGGAGAGGGTGGGTCCTTTTCCAGAGCACTGGATGTGGTTTGGGTGCAAAGCCCTGCTGGCACATAAGCAGTGAAATGAGTGGTGGGTATGAATGGAGATGATGAGCCTCAAGTCCTCCGACTTGGGATCCAGGAGGAGCTTTATGGCAAGAACAAACATTCTTGAGGGTACGCATGAGCAAAACCAAATTAGAAGGTGGAGGAAGGAGTTCACTGGGAAAGGAACATCATTAAAGGAGGAGGATATGGCTGAGGAACTCAACCTCCCCAACGTTACTTGGAGGACCCTGAATAGGCTGAGGGTCGGAGTCCCTAAATGTAAGACTAACAGGCTCAAGTGGGGGCTGCTGGCTGACAACAAGATGCTGTGTGAACGTGGAGAGGTGCAGAATCCATGGGCTCATTTACTGGTCTGCCGATGACTACCAGAAACATGCACCCACGAGGACTTGAGTTTGGCCATTGTCAAAGCCAAGAAGGGTGCTTCATTTTGGCAGCTTTAGCTCTGGTGGAAGAGAGAAGAACACCCTTTAGCCTGTCAAAAGATATATAGTACAGTTACAGATTATTAACCCTGGCCATTTACTCAACTGGTGGACTCTAGCTGGAGATGAGCCAACAGGCTGGGGCCATATTCCCATTAAGGCCCCACACCTGCTCCTCCAGCCAGGTCTTCAAACCTTTCCACGCCACCCTCGTCGCTCCCGGAAGCGGAAGTAAAACGTGCCTGTACGGTTAAGGTTTTTCCAGGTTAACCCTCTGTACAGGCACGTTTTACTTCCACTTCCGGGAGTGACGAGGCCGGCGTGGGCCGGATGAATTGCAGTAAACCCAAACTTAAAGAAGAAAACCAAGGTCTTCTATGCTGAGGAGGACTTCGGCCCTTCCTGCCTTTCCCCAACCCCAGCCTGCTTGTTCTCTTCCTTCTCCCCCCAGGAACGGATTGCCAGACCCTCCCCTCCTTTGGTTCGTCAGAGCAAGAAGAGGAGGTCTCACTATGGGCCATATTACCAGAGGTGTGCTGGGTACCTTGGGAGGGTGGTGGAAGGAAGTGATGGGGTACCTATTGGGGGACACCAGTCGCTGGGACGCAGCGGGATGAGCCCCTGTATTGCTGTGGGCCAGCACACCACTGCCTATTACAACCCTATCCCCCCACCCACTTTCCTGCATTCAGGAGGAGGAACTGTGCGTGAACAGAAGGACAGTTTTTGCTTTCATCCCATGGTGACACATGTGCGGGTTTTGAGGCATGGCAGATGTCTCGGGTGGGTTGCTCTTTCCCTCTCAACACGGGGACTTCCATGGCCAAGTAGGGATTCGAACCCAGGTCTATTCTGACACACTGCTTGCTCTGCTGCCTGATGCGGAGAGAAAGTTTCACAGCCCTTTGCCTTCCTTACATGGTTCCTTCTTTGTCCCCATCAGTTATCTTGAAGGAGATTCACACCATGGGCCCCCTGCTTGGACTCTGCATATCCTTTGACCTTCTGTGGCACATGGGAGATGCTATGTGCCTCTCTAATATGGACTTTGGAATCATTTTAAGCATGACACATAGAACGCTGTTACCTTTCCTGCCAAAGTGGTACCTGTTTATATACTTGCAATTACTTGCTTTCGAACTGCTATGTTGGCAGGAGCTGGGAGACAACAGGAGCTCACTGTGTCATACAGCACTCGGGTCTCAAACTCCTGGCCTGTCAACCTTTCAGTTATCAAGTTCAGTGTCTTAACCTGAGAAATGTGTGCAACACAGGAAACAATTGAATTAATTGTTATTGAGCGCCAAGCCAAATGAGGACAAGTTGGTGAAGACCATTCTTTAAGTTTATTGTTTAATTGCCATTGAAGCTAAATTATTGCTGCCTTATCGGGGGGGGGGGGGGGGCTCCCAAGAAAATTGGATTCATGATTTTGCTTCAATCTCTGTCTTCCCTCTGAAGCAATATACATTATTTCCCTCTTCCTTACTTTAACCACAGTGGGGTGATGGCCCCCCTCAGTGGAGGAAATGCCACTGGAAACCATTATATTAGAGCCAATGGCAAAATGAGTGGAAGAGGAACTCTGATTCCCAACAGTCATGGAGGCGGAAGAGGCCGTGCCAGATGGACTGGCGGTGAAGGCTCACCTTATTAATACGCTCAAGGCTGCGGCAGTCCATTGCAGTCCCGGTGTTAAATCCTGCATGTCTCATTTCATATGTGCCACAGGAGATGGCTCCGAGGTCATTGTGTGTGGGTCACTTCACGGCAAGATGGGATCCACCTTAAACAAATTCACACCAGTGACATTTTCCCCACTTCAGGAAAAATTGCATTCTCGGATACGAGCCGCCGCCGCTGATGACGATGACTTTACCCACAGCAACAGTCTTGTGAGGTAGGGACAGATGGGGAAAAAAGTCTTAAGTGAGAGGATCATATCTGGGTGGGGAAGGCATCTCCTTGGTCCCAATCCAATGCTTGCCAGTCATGACTCCACCCTGGCTGTCTTCTCCACCGACCTGCAAGCTGACAAGTGTCAGCCCGAAGTCCTCCCAAAATATTGTAAGCCAAGTATTGCTCTGCTCGCCACAGGTGAACGGGATGAACCACGCGACTTCCAGGTCTGCTCCAGTGGTGGCACTTATCATGCACTTTGTCGTATTGTGAGGGTTAGGTGGATGGCTTCTTCTGCTATGTTGTAAGCTATTTTAGTGCGACCGATGGCAAGAATTCATTTCTCCATTTATAAAACCAACCAAAAGCGATTCAGTGGTTACCGTATTTTTCGGACCATAAGACACACTTTCCCCCACAAAAAAGTGTGTGTGTGTGAGGAAATGAGGGCGCGTCTCATAGTCCAAATGCTGTCCAGCAAGGCTGTTGTATAAGGATACAGTAATACCCTGCATTTCTTTGGGGGAAACCAGCCCGCGTCCACACCCTGCTCACCTTGGAAGGGAAGGGGCGAAGCGATCCCTCCCTTCCCTTCCAAGGCAAGTGGGGCTCTAAAAACTGGGTGCGTCTTATGGTCCGAAAAATATGGTACTTATCAGGTTCTCCCCACAACGTGCGAGTAAAAGGCTCTCTTCATCACCACATCGTCCCATGTGGAGGGTGATGTTTCACCAGCAGGGAGTTTCCTGCTCAAGTTGTAGACGTTCCTTGTGAGCAAGGACTCCTCCAAATCTATCTGCGCATCAGGTGGACTTTTGGGAGAAGAAATGTGCCTCAGCAAGACCTCACAATCTCATAGCGGTAGACGTAGATGTGGAAGGGCAGCAGCTTAAACACGAAGGAGAGGCAGATCACCTTGACCCTGCGGAAGCCCATGCTCTCATACAACCGCTGAGCCACGTGCTGCACCACGGAGGTGGTCAACACGACTTCCTTGTAACCACGTTCCTGGGCAAAGCAGATGACGGTCCTAGTAAGGGCCTTGGAGAGCCCACGGCCTCGATGCTCCTTCTTCACCGACATGCGCTTTAGCTCCAGTGCTCTACCCCGCAACGAAGGCTCTTCTGGATGGATGGCAGCCACAGTCGCTACCACTTCCTCGCCATTATCTACGACCCAGAAGCAGCCGTCCTTTGGCTCCAAGTAAGACCCCCGGATGTCCAGCATGTCTCCGTCAAGGACCTCTTGGATGTAATCTTTTACCTCGACCTTCATCTTATTCCAGCCCATGGCCAAGAGGGCAGCCAGGATGCCAAGGGAGAACAAGAAGGACGCAGAGGCCACATAGACCAGAAGAAACACAACCAGAAGCAACAGCAGCGTCTGTGAGCGGCCCAGAATGTACCAGAAAACAGCAGAGGTATGCTCACGCATCCCATTAGAGAATATGACGCGGGCCGTCTCATAGTCTTTGTCCTGGTACTTGCGGATGGAGTATTCACCCATGATGGGAGCGCCACGTCCTCTTGCACTGAGAATGAGAGCAGATGAGCAATCAGTCAAACCAGAATACTGACAGTGTTGGTTATAAAGCCATAACTGAACTTGGGCTGGACGACTCATGTAAGAAAATATCAAATCCTTGCCAAAAGGAATGACATTGTGCTGACCCACCAAAATTCATATCTGGGGAATAGCTTTATTAGGATCAACTGCTAAGCCTGAAGAAGACTTCTAGTGAGCCTGAATACTCTTAGGTTTTGCTACTGGTCCTAATGAAAGCAAAGCCTACAGGTGGATTTTATGGCTCTGTGGCCCAGCTCCTGCCAACCTAGCAGTTGGAAAGTAAGGAATTGCAAGTAGATAAATAGGGACCACTTTGGTGGGAAGGTAAACTGCATTCCGTGTTGAGGTATGCCTGCCACATGCCCACGGAAATGTATGCACATGCAGCCTTGCTGGCTCTTTGGCTATAAACAGATGAGCACTGAACCCTAGAGTTGGATATGGCTGTCTGTCGAGCAAGGGCGACCATTACCTTTGCCTTACCCTGCCCTGAGGGACCAGGTTGCATGCCTTCTGTTTCACATATCAGATTCTTTCTTTTTCCTGTCTTGATCAGACCTTGGACGGCCAACATGAAGCCACTTTCTTCGTTTTGTAGATGCCCAAACCCAAGTCCTCATTGGTGCAAGTCTCTCTGGCAGCAATGGGCAGACCAGTAAATGAGCCCATGGATTCTGTGTCTCTCCACATTGCTTTTGCTCTTGTGTACCCTCAAGAATGTTTGCCCTTGCTACATTAAGACCACCTTTTGGAATAACAATTGCCCAAAACAATGGCGATCCCAGATGATTTTTGTTTCTTTTTAAATCTGTTGCATCGAGTCTTTTTGACAACTCATGCTGCTTGTCAAAGCAATGTGGCGCTCCAAACTGCATGCCAGTTTGGATAGTTCCCTCCAAGAAGGCATGCGCGGGGGGGGGGGAATGTAAATCTTTGATGCATACAGAAATATATTAAGTGGTTTACTTTAAAATGTTACATTATATTGTGTGGTGGTGGTGGTGGGATGTTAAGAAGATAGTGCTGAATTTCCTCCTTAAATAGCATCTCTGTAATCTCTGCCAGGGGAGTTTGGCTGTGTGTGTGCGCCCTGGTTTTCAGAAAACAGCACTTTGGAAGAGGCAGCCCTTCCACTTTTAAAAGTGCATTTAAACTTTGTACACCCCCCCCAAACAAACAAACAAACCCCTCTTAACCCTCCATTGCCATTATCCTCTGCCTCTTCACTTGGTGTCATAAAAAAGTTAATCATAACCTTTTGCTGCTTTTTCCGCCGCTGCACATTCCTGGCCAAAGCTTCTGACTTCCCTGTGGTTTTGGCACTCCCACAGGTTGAAGGCAGACCTTTCTTGCACGGCTGGCACTCTTACCTGCAACCCCTGGATGCCAACCTAATGGCTACCTCTGGAGAGAGAGAGAGAGACATGGATGGCTCAAAGGAATGGCCGGCACTCCTACCTGCCAGGAGCTGCCTATAGTATGGGCTTCCCCAAGGAGGACTAGCAACGTAGCATCCTTCCCTCCTCTTCCTCCTCCAACAGCCAACCAGGCAGTTGTAGTCCGGACAAATTGAAGGCAGAAACCAACCAGGAAAAGGAAGCCTAAATGTACCGTTTCCTGCTAGGACAGGGGTGACCAAACTACGGCCCTTGGGCCGGATCTGGCCCCCAGCACCAATTCATCCGGCCCACACCACCCTTGCCACTCCTGGAAGTGGGAGTAAAACGTGTGGATAGCAATTCAACTACAGTAAAACCCCTACTTACAGGGAAAAAGTCCCTTCTGTAGGCTTTTGCTTAAATCGGTTTTTTATGTAACTCGAAGCAAACCCATAGGGAAAATTTTTATTTTTTACGTAACTCAAAGCAAACTCATAGGAAAAATGAAATTTTTATGTAAATTGAAGCAAACCCATAGGGAAAATGAATTTTTGCGCAACTCAAAGCAAACCCATAGGAAAAAGAATCTTTATGTAACTCGGAGCAAACCCATAGGAAATCGTGTAAATCAGGATCATGGTTTTAGCACAAAATCATTATGTAAGTTGAATTTTATGTAACTCGAGGCATTTGTTAGTCGGGGTTTTACTGTACTGTAATTTATCAGGCTCATCTCTGGCTGACTCAAGCACAGCTATACATCCACTCATAAAGTAGTATCTGATCCTGTGCATATTTTAGGCAGGATGTAGTTGTGTGTTTGGGTACATGAATACATTCATGTACATGAATACACACTTGGACTTTGCCCCCCCCCTTGGGGGCAGATTCTGGGCAAAGGGCAACCCCTGCCCCACTCAGAGCTGCTCCTTCTGTGCCCCAGGGCTGTGGAAAAGGTAGGGGCACACTTTTCTTCCACTTCCAGGAGCAACAAGGGCCGGATGAATTGGTGTCGAGGGCCAGATCCGTCCCACAGTCCGTAGTTTGGGCACCTCTGTTTTAAGTAGAGAAAATGGTAGCCTAAAAATCTATCTCATCCTGTTGCAAAACAGATAGCAAGGTGCGTTTTACTTCCACTTCCGGTGGGAAGAACCAAGCGACCGGCCTGCAGACCCACATGACCAGCCCACGGAACCACGTGGCCGGCCCGTGGCTGAAAAGGTTTGGACAGCCTGTGCAAGGGCAAAGCTCTAAGGCAGCAATTCCCAAACTGAGGTATGCTTATTCCGAGCGGGCGGTGTGTGTGTGCATAATAGCAGAGAAATGCACATCCATCAAAGGAACCTGCAGACTTAAGACACTGAACATGATGACTGGAAGGCCAGCAGTTCAAGCCCCGAGTGCCACATGATGGAGGGAGCTCCTGTTGTCTGGAAGATCTTGGATACCCGAGTGCTGCATGATGGATTTTGGGGACATGAACGGAGCCCCATTTGGGCATCCCCTGAGCAGAGTTCCTCCAGCAAAAAATCCTTTCAATCCAACTGTAAATACTGTATAAATATATTTATTAAAAAGAAACCACTGATTTTAATTCCAATATTAGAGTATTTACAGTAATTACTGGTGATATTTTTGAAATGTTAATTACAAACATTTTGCTGATATGACTGGCACAATTTGGGATAAGCAAGGGAAAAAAGATTGGAGCTCACTGCTCTAAGTTGCTGCAAGTCAACCTGTAAGCACAGGATTAGCTAAAATTAATTATTTAACCATATCCCCTTTACAAAATAAATATGCAATTAAAATAAGGCTATAAGCAAAGCCATCTTGGAATGATGCAATTCATTCTAGTTGGAGAGTTGTTTTTCAAACTAGTCTACTGAGAACACACACAAGGTTCTTATTTAAAGTAAGCAGACATGTACACCACTGAACATGTTAGAAAATATGTGACAAGGGGACAGAGTGAATATAGAGTATGTCATTGCATATGCAAGTTTGAACATGTTACATCAAGATAAGAACATGGAATGGCTACCACCCATCAGCACCATCTGGGTTGAAGAACGTGCGCATGACTTGTGAAGATGATAAAAGCTTCATTGAAATTGGCAATAAGGGTTCTCGGATCATGTGCATGTTATGTTTATGATGTAATACCATGTTATGCCATGATTGATTTTCTTGATAAAAGTCTATTTTTTTTCCAAATCTCTCTGGCTGTTTCATTTATATTTAAGTAAACTTATAAGTTGATCAGCTTTTTGAGGGTTTTGAGGTGACAAACCTACAGAGGAAACCATCTCCCTTGTCAGCAACAGAGACAGATGTGTCATCATGAAGTCATGTCATCTCCTCTCAATAAAAGAAGGACCCCTTTTATTGTTTTATGAAATGCACATTTCTTCTTCTTCGCTTTTTTTACCCCATCGAGTGTTGAGGGAGATGCAAGGTGCATCGAGTGTTGAGGGAGATGCAAGGTTCTTGTTCTGGCACTTCCAGTGGCCTTTGGCGGTGTTATTTGGTGTACTTGTTCTCCTATGTACGTGATGGCGAACCTTGGCACTCCAGATGTTCTTGGACTACAATTCCCAGAAGCCCCCCCCCCCGAATACACATGGATGGGTTTACTGCGATTCATCCGGCCCACGCCACCCTCGTTGCTCCTGGAAGCGGAAGTAAAATGTGCCCGTACAGAGGAAGGGTTAACCCGGAAGAGTCTTAACCATGCAGGCACGTTTGACTTCCGCTTCCAGGAGCGACGAGGGCGGCGTGGTCCGTATGAATCGCAGTAAACCCATTCGTGTGGCTTCACGGGGGCTTCTGGGAATTGAAGTTCAAGAACAGCTGGAGTGCCAAGGCTTGCCATCACGGTCCTATGTGAAATGGCCAATCTGTTTTGACCATGTGAGTCTTTTTATACTAAAACTCTTCACGCTGGCTCCCCACCCCCAGGAGGTATCAGAATACAAACCCCACCATCCCCTACCCCATTAGCTGTGACAGCCTGGATTTGATAAGTTTGGTTGTTTTTTTTTAAAGGAAATAATTTTAAAAAGGGACAAATGAGGAAGACAGAACAATTCCAAACTCTTACTTCAGAGTAAGTTCACAAATAATCACATAAGCAAGTGGACAGTTTGATTATGTAGTGTTCACACAAGAAAGCAATAAATCGTTTCCTACTCTGTTTCTTATACTTATATATAGAGAGAAATCAGTAAAATAATCTTAATATGTAATGAAGAAACAAACCTGCCTCTCTCTGCAGAGTTTGATGAAGAGGCATCTCTCCTTGAAGAGGATGCTGCCATTCAACAAGCAATGCTCCTCAATGTGGCTTTCAACTTCTCAACGAGCTATCAATAGGATTTACATTTCTATACCGCCCCATAACACTTAGTGCATTATCTGGGCGGTCCACAAGCGAATTAGCATTTTGCCCCCATTAACATGCTGGGTACTCATTTTACCGACTTCAGAAGGATGAAAGAGGCCGAGTCAACCGTGCGCTCTGGTCAGGATTGAACTCACAATGTTCTGGCTGCAATACAGCAGTTTAACCACTGTGCTCGTCACTAATGACCATTCATCCCTTTGGAAATTACTAGGAGTCTGCCACACAATTGCCCAGAGGCAAAAGAGACTTGTCATAGTTCCTACAATGAAAAAAGAAATTCTCACAAGCTTTATCTAAGGCACTCATTTTTGAAATGCGATATCCTCTCCAGCCACAATAAGTCATGAAGGAATGTGCAGTTTTCCTTTTGGTCATCTTCAAAGAACCTCATATATGTCATAAGCAAACCTCAGGTATGTCAGAATCTGTCAAACAGTTCCTTGGGCATCCTTCACAAGTCTAACCCACATGGTCCACCTCAATTTTTAACCTCTTGAAAATTTCCTTGACCAGTTCAGTGGCACTCCATCTCAAGCAGAACATCAGGGAAAGTTCTAGCATATGTAGATGATTCAGGGTTAAAGCACATATATACAGTACGTATAGTGCAAAAAAACAGACCACTGTTAAAAGAGTTCTTCTGAGCATGTGAAACAATATAAAAGGTTTGAAAGCAAGCGGACTACCAGTGTGGTGTTTAGTCTTGGATGGAAAGCAAAGAGCGACAGGTCAAATCCATTCAACTAAGCAAGGTTAGGGCCTCCTTTGAGGTTGGGGAAGGTAAGCCCATTCATCTGGATTCACAGGGACTTGTGCTTCTGGGAATTAAAGTCCAAGAACAGTTGGAGTATCAAAGTTCGCCATCACAGGCTCAGTTTATGCATTTGGAAGAGGGGGATAAAGGGTGGCCAAGACCTTGAGGTGTCTGAAGACGCTGTTGAGGATGTTGAGCGCTGGCTCCATCGTGGACATTGAGCCCCGGGCTCCATCATGGATGTTGAGCTCTGTCGTGGACATTGAGCCCCGGGCTCCATCATGGATGTTGAGCTCCGTCGTGGACATTGAGCCCCAGGCTCCATCATGGATGTTGAGCTCCGTTGTGGACATTGAGCCCTGGGCTCCATCAAAGATGTTAAGCCCGGGCTCTGGCCGCACTAATGTCCAATTGCAGTGCCGAGAGAGGACAATGTGTTTACTGGATTGTTCATTGTTTTTATTGTTTGAATTTAATTATTAGGATTTATTGTGCTTTTGATATTTTGTGATGTTCTGCGATGCCATGTTAGCCGCACTGAGGCGCTCGGCGAGTAGGGCGGCATACAAGTGGGAACAAATATATGCATAATTTTTGAAGAGGCGCTTGGTTCAGAGAGGCTGCATCAGCTAGCCCTCAACTACCTGGAGGTCTTTCTCCTTGAAGGTAAATTGCCACAAATTGCTGGCAGGCCGACTGCCTGGCACTTGTAATGCGGGATGAATGGCTCGGATGTACTTGCTTCTTCTCTCGTTTCCAGATGTGAAGCCTGCAGATTCAGCAAATTTTATCGGTAGGCCAGAAGAAATTACTGTAGGTCTTAGACAAGGACAATGTGGCCCTCATTTCTGCAATGTTCAGATTCAAGATCTCACTCCAGACGCTGGATGATCGCGCGGTGCAACTGAACAGGAAGGTTACTGTCTACACCTTCTTGTGCTTTTTTGTCTTAGAACGCCTGAACACCATCAAATAGCAAATTAACACTGTTTAGTTAGGCAGTACGGAAAGTTGAACTTGATGACCGGAAAGTCGGCAGGTCAGCAGTTTGAGACTTAAGTGCTTCATGATGGAATGAGCTCCCGTCCCTGTCCCAGCTCCTGCCAACCTAGCAGTTCAAAAGCAAGAAATTGCAAGTAGACAAATAGGGATCAGTTCGGTAGGAAGGTAAACAGTGTTCCATGCACTCCCGTGTTTAGTCATGGCTGCCACATGTCCACAGAAACATCAGCAGACATAGACAGCACTGGCTCTTTGGCTATAAGCAGAGATAAGCACTGAACCCTAGAGTTGGATACGACTGGCTTTCGAGCAAGGGTGACCTTTTTTGTTGTTGTCGTTCAGTCGCACAGTAGATTCTGACCCTTCACGACCCCATGGACGACCGCCCTCCAGGCACCTCTGTCCTCCACCATCCTCCTCAACCCGCCCAGCTCTGTTCCCATTGCATCTACAAAACCATCTAGCCATCTCATCTTTGGCCACCCCTTCTTCGTTTGCCCTCCACCTTTCCCAGCATCAAGGCTTTCTCAAGTGAGTCCTCTTTTTTACCTTTACTGAAAGTTGAGCATCCAACTGAATGGCCATTACAGTTTTTACATAGCAGTTGCCTCATCAACAGGACAAATACAGGAGCGCACTGTTGAGCTATGGTCTAACAGACTGCTTCCCATTAAAAAGCAACCTACCAACCACTGTCATGCTAAGGCAGCCAGTCTGTCCTCCAGCCCATCTTTTGGAATAAAGTGTGTGCGTCAATGAGACACTGGGATCTCATAGCTGTACATGTAGACGTAAAACTGCAGTAGTTTACATAAGATGGAGGGAGAGAACACCTTGACTAAGCGAAAGCCCATGCCCTCGTACAACCGTTGAGCTGCATACTGCACCACTGTGGTGCCCAACATGACTTCCTTGTACCCACGTTCCTTAGCAAAGTGGATGACGGTCCTGGTGAGTGTCTTGGAAATCCCACGGCCTCGGTGATCCTTCTTCACAGACATGCGCTTTAGCTCTAGTGCTCTGCCCCGCAACCAGGGCTCTTCTGGATATATGACAGCCACAGTTCCTACCACTTCCTTGCCATTATCTACGACCCAGAAGCAGCAGTCCTTTTGCTCCAGGTAGGTCCCCCGGATGTCCAGCATGTCTCCATCAAGGGCCCCTTGGACATAATTGAACCAGATGGCTCTTGACCGATTCCAGCCCACCACCAAGAGGGCAGATACAACTCCGAGGGAGAAGAGGAGAGATGCAGAAGCCACATAAGCCAGCAGGAACACACCCAGGAGCAGCAGATGCGTCTGGGGACATCTCAGAACATGCCAAACTCCAACAGAGGCAAATTCATGGATCCCATCAGAGAATATGGTCCGTACTGCCTCATGGTCTTGGTCTTCATATTTGCGGATGTGGTAGTCAACCATAATGAGTGTCTCCCCTCCTTGTTGTCCTGGGAAATGGGAAACAATTAACCGAAGCAGAACATTTTTTGTGTTGGGTCTTAATTATTCCCATGAAATCTTGCCCATCATCCTGAAAGAGAATGAGAAATGGTTGTTTGACAGGGAAGGAGACTTTCAACAGTACATGCAGGTAATTCCCCTCTGTTAGGTTTATCTGTAAAACTAGTGAATTGTTCTGGTGAAGGAGAAAGGTAATACTGTATCTACCTGTGGATTTTATCCAACCACTTAAACAAGGAAATACAACTTCAGTGAGGTTGGGGCCACGTTTCTGCCACCCAAGACACAGCAGTGGCCACACAGACCACAAAAATCACTAAAAAAAACATGACAAAAGTCATCTTCCCATCTTGAATACTCAGTACTGTATTTGAATGTGGTAATGTTGTGGGACTGCAGTGGCTCAATCCGGGGTTGGAAGGTTTGATATAGCACGGATGGTCCAACCTTAAGGAAAAGCCCACCTCTCCTTCTTGCCTTTTCCCAATCACTTTACTCAAACAAGTCCCACTCTGAAGTTCGGGCAGGAGTAGCTATTCTTTCACTGTGAATCACCAACACGGAGGAGCTGGATCTGGGTTCGCAAGAAGTCCAGCCATACTGTTTGTCTCCAAAGGAACATAAGCAAAGTCTCGGGTGGTTGAGGACTACAACAGATTACCTGCCAGACCTTCTAAATGTCCATGCTAGAGATACAACCCCACAGGTCACAGACAACCATTCTTCAATTTATTCTCTTGCATGTACCCACAGAGTGAAGTCAGAAAGGCACTAAAAAGCACTGCAAACAACAAAGCCAGTGGAAAGGATGGTATACCAGTTGAACTCTTCAAAGCCCTAGAAGATGACGGAATTAAAGCATTGCATTCTATGTACCAGGAGATTTGGAGAACAAAACAATGGCCACAGGAGTGGAAAAGATCAGTATACATTCCAATCCCCAAAAAGGGCAATGCCAAGGAATGCCCAAATTATCGAACAATTGCGCTCATCACACACGCCAGCAAGGTGATGCTCAAGATAATACAGGATAGACTTCAGCAACATGTGGACAGAGAACTACCAGAGGTGCAGGCCGGTTTCAAAAGTGGGAGGGGGACTAGAGACCACATTGCCAACATACGTTGGATCATGGAGAAGACAAAGGAATATCAGAAACAAGTTGACTTCTGTTTTATTGACTACACCAAGGCTTTTGACTGTGTGGACCACAACAAAATGTGGCAAGTACTTAAAGAAATGGGAATACCAGAACACCTCATGTGCCTCATGAGAAATCTGTACATGAATCAAGAAGCAACAGTTAGGACAGAACATGGAATGACAGAGTGGTTTGGAATAGGAAAAGGAGTAAGACAAGGCTGCATTTTGTCACCCTGCTTATTCAATCTATACACAGAACACATAATGTGCAATGCAGGGATGGAGGAATCACAATATGGGATCAAAATTGCTGGGAGGAACATCAACAATTTGAGATATGCACATGATACCACCCTAATGGCAGAAAGTGAGGAAAACCTAAAGAAGCTCCTGAATAGGTTGAAAGAAGAGAGTGCAAAAGCTGGCTTGAGACTCAACATCAAGAAAACCAAGATAATGGCAACAGGCCATAACAGTCCCTGGGAAATAGACGGGGAAGAAGTAGAAGCAGTGACAAACTTTACCTTCTTAGGATCTAAGATCACTGAAGATGGGGATTGCAGCCATGAAATAAAAAGGCAATTGATGCTTGGGAGACAAGCTATGAGAAACCTGGGGAACATAGTTAAAAGTAGAGACATCACCTTAAAAAGAAAAATTCGTATAGTCAAAGCAATGGTATTCCCGGTGGTAATGTATGGTTGTGAGAGCTGGACCATTAGGAAAGCTGAGCACAGAATAGATGCCTTTGAGATGTGGTGTTGGAGGAGAGTTTTGAGAGTCCCCTGGACAGCGAGGAGAACAAACAAGTCAATCTTAGAAGAAATCAACCCTGACTGCTCCTTAGAAGGTCAAATAGTGAAGATGAAGCTTAAATACTTTGGACGTCAAATTAGAAGGGAGGATTCACTTGAGAAGGCCTTGATGCTGGGAAAGGTGGAGGGCAAAAGAAGAAGGGGCCGTCCAAAGATGAGATGGATGGATGGTGTGGTAGATGCAATGGGCACAGAGCTGGGCGGGCTGAGGAGGAGGGTGGAGGACAGGGGTGCCTGGAGAGCGGTGGTCCATAGGGTCGCAAAGGGTTGGAATCGACTGTGCGACTGAACAACAACAACAATGTACCCACAAACACCCCTTGCCCCTACCTGCCATTGTAAAAAGTTCAGTCCAAACACCTAGGCAGGTTGTGCCAAGCAACTGTAGCAGGGGTGCCCAAACCTTTTGGGCAGTGGGCCGGTCACATGGTTCGGGGTTGACCAAACCACAGCCCAGGGGCCGGATCTGGACCCCGGGCCGTAGTTTGGACACCCCTGAACTGTAGGGTTGGAGAGATGAAATACCCACAGCAATAGCTTTTGCATTAGTTTATTCTGCAGAATAAAGCAGTTCACAAGGGCTAATGCCCGGCAAATGACTTGGATTTCTGCCTCAAGCATTGTAAATGATGTTAACCTGTGACAGTGCAAAGTACGAGCATTGATTATCCATGAAAGGAGTACAGAGCATGCAGTTGGTGCCCTGATATCTTAACTCTTTCAGTTGCTGGACTATTTATGACATACATCTGCAGATAAAGAAAGAGATCAGACGCTGCTGACAAGTTAGGCTTCTGCACTCTTTCCACTTTCTGCTGCTATTTCAGCACATTCTTTACAGGGTGCAGAATGTGGCTTTACTCAGATAAAGTTTGCATTGTTTTTAAATCTCGAGCATGTACAAGGAAATGGGGATATGGCTGCCAGCCTCCCTGGGTTTTCTCTCACCACCATGCACACAGATAGCCAGCTCTCCTGCGCATTTGGAGCCACCCACAGGTTGTTCTCCTCTTCCAGTTATAGACACAGATAAGTTTTTTAGGAAGTAGAATCTTCTTTTGTCATTTCTTTCATTGTTTTATAAATTGCATGTTAAGGGGGGGGGGGGATCTTACCTAGTAACTGTTTCAGGTCACATAAAGAGAAATAAAAATTAAAAATTGTTTCAGCTAACCATTCAAAGTTAAAATGAACAGGAAAGCTGGTTTGGATGCAATAACTCCCTCGCTTTAGCTCAGGGGTGACTACAGCCTGAGACCTGGATCTGGCCCCAATACCAATTCATCTGGCCCGTGAAGCCCTCGTTGCTCCCGGAAGTGGAAGCAAAACATGCATGTATGGGCACATTTTATTCCACTTCCAGGAGTGACAAGGGCTTGGTGGGCTGGATGGATGAATTGGCATCGGGGCTGGATCTGGCCCCCGGGCCATAGTGACCAGCCGCCTGAACCATGTTGATGCATGTGGTTAAACTACCGCACTACAGCCAGAACATTGTGAGTTCGATCCTGACTGGGGATCAAGGTTGACTCACCCTTCCATCCTTCCAAGGTCAGTAAAATGAGGACCCAGCATAATGGGGACAAAATGCTAATTACCTAGTGAGCCACCCAGAGAGTGCACTAAGACAGGGATGCACAAACTACAGCCCATGGGCTAGATCTGGCCCACTAGGGCAGGGGTGCACAAACTATGGCCCGTGGGCCAAATCTGGCCCACAAGCCATAGGTTGGGCATCCCTGGTTTAAGCAGAGAAAATGGCAGCCTAAAAAAATCTATCTCATCCTGTTGCAAAACAGATTGCAAGGCACATTTTACTTCAACCTTCGGCGGTAGGCACTGCATGACCGGCCATTGGCCAAAAAATATTTGGGCATCACGCACTAGTGGATTGTATGCTATTGCTGGCATTCAAAAATCAGTTTCCAGATGTGGCTTTCAACCTTTCAATGAACTACCAATGTGACTGTCTCAAATGACCCCTTAAAGATTATTAGGAACACCTGCCTCGGGTTAGAATTCACATTTGGACAGACACAACACACCATACCCGTCAAGTTTTGGATTTGGAAATAAGGGAAATTTCCCGGCAAATAAGGGATACTTGACAGCTATGCTTATCCTGTGCTGCCCTCCAATGGCGGCAATAGGGCATTGCAGTCTAATTAATAAGGGATGATGGCAGGAAAGAGAGTAAAATAAGGAGTTTTCCTGGCCAATAAGGGATACTTGACAGCTATGCTTATCCTGTACTGCCCTCCAATGGCAGCAATAGGGCATTGCAGTCTAATTAATAAGGGATGACGGCAGGAAAGAGGGTAAAATAAGGGGTTTTCCCGGCAAATAAGGGATACTTGACAGCTATGCTTATCCTGTGCTGCCCTCCAATGGTGGCAATAGAGCATTGCAGTCTAATTAATAAGGGATGACGGCGGGAAAGAGGGTAAAATAAGGGGTTTTCCTGGCCAATAAGGGATACTTGACAGCTATGCAACACACTTGTTTAGGAGTTCTAATGTGCATGAGTTCTAATTTGTTTGTCAGCTTTCGATAGCCTTTAAAAACTCCAATATCCCCTCCAGCCACAATAGGTGATAGAGGACTGTGCGATTTCCTTTCGGTCATCTTCCAAGAATCACAGATACATCAGGAAAGTGTTCGATGGCCTTCAGAAGCCCATTCTAAATAGTCCCCCCTATAAATAGTCCAATTTTTTTTTTAAACTTAAAAAATTACAATAGACATTTCTAACATGCTGTATGTTGATGATCCAGGCTAACACACGTACAGTACAGTATACTGTAGTTATTTCTCCTTATGTGACCTGTAACAGTTGCTAGGTAGGATTTGTCTTGTAAAAACGTACTGACAGTTGAATGAAGGTCGAAGGGAGTAAACTAGCAAAGGAAAAGCCTGAACAAATGTTGGGTGAAGGGATTTAGAAACAGATGTTTGTCAGTACGTTGTGACCAGTTTCCCTGTAAAGCTGCCTGTTCAATACCTAGACCTGACCAGATGACTGCATATTTGTTAGTACAAAGTTCAGGATAAAATGGTCTGTGAACCTGAGCAAAGATAAGCAAAGTTCACACTCTCTTGGAACTCTATTATCAGGTAAGGTAAAGGCCACCCTTGTTCGAAAGCCAGTCGTATCCAACTCTAGGGTTCAGTGCTTATCTTTGTTTCATAGCCGAAGAGCCAGCGCTGTCTGCTTCTGCAGACGTTTCCGTGGTCATGCGGCAGGCACGACTAGACAGCAGAGCGCACGGAACGCTGTTTACCTTCCCACCGAAGTGGTCCCTATTCATCTACTTGCATCAAACTGTTAGGTTGGCAGGAGCTGGGACAAAGACGGGAGCTCATTCCGTCCTGCAGTATTTGGGTATCGAACTGCTGACCTCCCGCTTCCAGGCAGCGTCTTAGCCACTTGAGCCACTGCAATCCCTGTATTATCAGGTAGGAACCAACTAATGCAGGAGTTCTCAACCTTTTTAAGCCAGGTGCCGGGTCATGCTCCCTCAGACAGCTTTGGGGGCCGGACAGCCATTTTGCCCTTCCTCCACCACATGGCACTTCCTGGTGTGGTGGAGGTGTGGGGGCACATGAAATGGCGCCATGGGCAGCAGGTTGAGAATTCCAGAACTAATGTGTAGAAAGAAACTCGAGTGAATAGTTGGTTCTCTTATCAGAGATGTTTCTAACATACGCAGATGATACACACATATATTTACTTGCATTGTAAAAAATGAGGGACTGTTAAGACAGACTTGCTGCATAGCATACTGAACATTACAAAAACATTGAAAGCAAGCGAACAATCAGTGTGGTGGTTAGTGTCATATGAGAAGCAAGGACAGACAGGTCAAACCCATTCACCTCCACAAGATTAGAGTCTCCTCTAAGGTAGGGGAAGATGATAGGCCTAGGCTTATACAAGTACATTTGGTAGAGGTGCTTGGTTAGCTAGCCCTGGACTACCTAGAGGTTCTTCCCCACAAAGGTAAATTGAAACATATCTGCTGGCAGGCCGGCTAACTGGTACTTTCAGATGTGAACTTCACAGATTCAGCAAGTTAGGTCTTAGACGTGGCCCCATCCCTGCAATGTCCAGATCCAAGGAGATCCCAACCCAAGCATTGATTGACCCCACAGTGCAATTGAACAGGAAGTCCTCTGTTCACATCTGCCTGTGCTTTGTCTTGGGACGCCAGGACACGATAGGATTGCCAGTTGAAACTACTTTAATCACTCAGTACTGAAGCTGGGAATCCAAATAAATGGCCATTACAATATCATAGTAGCTGCCTCATTACCAGGAGGCACGGGTGGGGAATTAAAACACTTACTGGAGCACTGTTCTCAAGGTAAGGTAGCCATACTGTCCTCCAGCTGACCTCTTGGGGAAAAGTCTCTGTGTGTCAATGAGAACCTGGGATCTCATAGGTATAGAAGTAGATATAGAAATTCAATAGCTTACATAAGATGGAGGGAGACCAAATCCTGACCCGGCGGAAACCTAAGCTCTCATACAACCTTTGAGCAACATAGTGCACCACTGTGGTGCTCAACATGACTTCCTTGTAGCCACAATCCTGGGCAAAGCGGATGATGGTCCTGGTGAGTGCCTTGGAAATTCCATGGCCTCGGTGCTCCTTCTTCACAGCCATGCGCTTTAGCTGCAGTGCTCTGCCCCGCAACGAAGGCTCTTCTGGTTGTATGACAGCCACAGTTCCTACCACTTCCTTGCCATTATCTACGACCCAGAAGCAGCAGTCTTTTTGCTCCAGGTAAGTCTCCCGGATGTCCAGCATGTCTCCATCAAGGGCCCCTTGGACATAATTGAACCAGATGGCTCTTGACCGATTCCAGCCCACAACCAAGAGGGCAGATACAACTCCGAGGGAGAAGAGGAGAGATGCAGAAGCCACATAAGCCAGCAGGAACACACCCAGGAGCAGCAGATGCGTCTGGGGACAGCTCAGAACATGTCGAACCCCAGCAGGAGCAAATTCATGGATCACATTTGATACTATGGTGCGTGCTGCATCATAGTCTTTATCTTCGTATTTGCGGATGTGGTAGTCACCCATGATGAGACTGTACCCCTTTCTCTTGTCCTGGGAAATGGAACAGGTCATAATTTTTGTGTTGGTTCTAAGGCGGGGAAGGGAAACCAAGCCCTATGAGGAAAGACTGGAGGAATTCGGCATGTTTAGCCTTGAGGAAAGAAGGCTGAGGGGAGATATGATATGATAGCAATTTTCAAATACTGCAACTGAAAAGAATCGACAGAAAGTGGCCTTGATCTGTTCATCTCAGAATGTAGGACACATTAGTATGGGCTCAAATTATAGGAACCAGGATTTCAGTTGAATATCAGGATAAACCTCTTAACAGTTAGAGCAGTAGGACAATGAAACAAATTACCTAGGGTGGTGGTGAATGCTCCATCAACGAGTACAACAATATTGTTCTTTATCAGTCTCAGCCTGTTGAGGGCTACATCAGATTCCCTGCCAGGCTTTCTGAATTTCCATGCTGGAGATACAATCCCACAGGTCACAGACAAGCACTTAAACTCTCTTGCATGTACCCACAAACACCACTTGCCCCTACCTGCTGTTGCAAAAATCCCAGTCCAAACACTTCAGCAGGTTGTGCCAATCAGCTGCAGGGTGGAAGAGACGAAATACACACAGCTAGGGCTTCTGCATTAGTATATGCTGTGAATGAACCCGTTCACAAGGGTTAATGCTTGGCAAGTGACTTAGATTTCAAGCACTGTAGAAAAAAATACGTTTCATACAGCAGGTGTGGCTAGGTATATCTGCTAGTAATTTATTATCCAGCTCCCTGCAAAGATGCCTGCTAAGTTGACTTCATATCTGATCGTTAAACCAGTATAAAGTTCAGGAGAGAAAAAAGATATTGAACCTGGCAGAATATCAGTTCACTTGAACAAAGTTAATTCACTCCAGGAACTTATTGTGGGGGCAGGAAACAATTAATAATTAGAAAGAATGGAAAGTATTTTGTTAACAAGAACAGTGGGCATTCGATCTCTAAGCAGAGTATCATAGAGACTGCGTCACCCCAAGAACATCTGTCCGTCCAACCAGAGCGGACCGGAGGGGCTCTCTAACTGTACCATCTCCAAGAGGGGCTCGTCTCTCTAGCACACGAAGGAGGGCCTTCTCTGTGTCCGCTCCGGCCCTATGGAACCTCCTGCCAACAGAGTTACGGCTGCCGACGGAATTGCTGCCCTTTAGGAAAGAACAGAAAACCTGGCTGGCAGGGCAGGTGTGGGGCACCGATGGAAGGGTGACCCCCCCCCCCCACACACACACACACCTGCTGACTCATATAATCAAGATTCTCTATCTCTTTTAATGGATGGGGTGGGTGGGTAAATTATTTTAAATCTTTAATGGGATTTTTAATGGGGGGTTTAAGGTTTTTTAATTGTCTGTTGCTGTTGATTGTTGTTAGCTGCCCAGAGTCATTGCCTAGTTGGGCGGCAATAAATTTGAGGAAATAAATAATAAATAAATACCATATGCATTTCCAGGAGATGACACAACTAATACAGACCAGCAAGTGGAGGACACAAGAGCGAACTGCTACTAAGGTGAAGGAAGGACCACTCAAGAGAAGTCGGAGCTCTAAAACAAATGGCTTTAAGAACATGTCCACCAAGGTGAAGGAGTGGGACAGCCCACTGTAAGGACTTTCTCCCACTCCTCTTCCCTGTCGGAAAAATGCTGGACTACAACTCTCATCATTACTCAACATGGGAGTTGTAGTCTGATATGAACCGGTATTGGTTGCAGAAGGCTGCTGGAATGAGCACTAACTATTTCTGGAGTCCAGGGCAGAGGAATGTAATCGTTCCTTCTCCACAGCGGAAATCACGTCTTGAAGCACACCCACATACACACAACCCAGAGATGGAAGGATTTCCCCAAAGATAAACGCTGCATTTATTTGGTGGACAAAATGAAGGCTGTTTAGAGATTTAAGTTCCAGCAAAACTTATTGCCCAGAAACAAGGACATTTTGAACTGTATTAAGGTGATAATACACTTCTGCAGGTTCAACCTGATACTGAAATGCAATAGGTTGCACTCTGGCAAAACAAGTAGAGGTTTCTGCTTGAGGCGCACATGATGGAAATGTCACTGAACATCCTAGATGGAAACAAGAAGACCTATGGCAAGAGCAGCAATGAACAGTACAAGCTTGTGAATTCCTGGACCGTTCACTTGTCATGTGTATCAGGAACTGTTCTCTCATGAAACAAGTTAAGAGTGGACTGCCCACCAAAGGAAAGTGGGAAGCCCTAAACTACTGTCAAGTGCTCCTTTATCTGCAAACGAGGACATCGTTCTGTAAGCCCCATTGGCTTCTGATTCAGCATTCCTGCCACCTTGCACATATGCTGAAGGAGAAAAGGAACCTTTAGAAAATATCATTCTGGCTTCCTTCTTTACTACAGCTCCTTACCACCTGTGGATGCTCACTGTAACAACCGGAAGGTTAGTCCTCACTCCTTGAGACACACTCCTTATTCAGCACCAAAATAAACCATTTTCATCTTTTGATTCCATGGAAGCTGCTGCATCCAATATCCCAAGGACAAATGCACGGATAGTTGTAATCCAATCCGTCACCAATGAACATTCCCCCAATTTTCCTCCATTAGTCCTCAGAGGGAATATCATACCGATACTTGGAAATAGTGCAGCTAGCCAACCTGCCATAGACGGTAGGCAGGATGTAATGGCGATACACTTGGAAACCAACACCCTCGTACATGGCACGGGCCTCGTGTTGCACCATGAGGGTGTTGAGTACCACTGACTTGTAACTGTGTTCTTTAGCAAAAGAGATCACTGTTTTACACAAGGCCTTAGCAATGCCAAGGCCTCTATAGTCCTTCCGGACAGACATGCGCTTCAACATGAGCTCTTCCTGGTGCTCCTCAGAGGGCCTGGCACCCACAATGGCCACCACGCAATCGTCCACCTCGGCCACCCAGAAACAAGAGTGCTTGTCACTCAGATACGTGGCTTCGATGTCCAGGAGGTCCTCCTTCAAGCAGTGCTCAATGTACATAGTCCAGATGTAGCCCAGGAGTTGGCGGCCCACAGCCAAAAGCAGAGTGATGGCAAGGATGGGCAGAAGTAGTGATTTGGAACTGGTGAGGAGCAAGCAGAAGGTACATGCCAAAACCAGGATCAGCCAGGGTTGCTTCAGCATGTGTACACACAAGGTGGGCATGTACTCGCTCATCCCAGTGGCAAACAAGTCCCGCACTGTCTCATAGTCATCGGGACGATACTCACGGATGCGGTAAGTCACCATGATGCACCAGTTAGAGGTGGGCAAAGAGTAGGAGCAGCAAGCAGGAGTACCAGCACAGGGAAAATGTGCGTTGGTGGAAGAATACTAAAGCCATGAGACAAAGAAACAAAAAAAGGGTGTCACCAGAGGAGGAGAAGAAACTGGTGCAATCAATGTACAGTATCTATGAAACAGAGTAACACAAATACAGTCCTGGATGTGGAAAGCTTTAAACCAGGGGTGGCCAAACTAGGACCCATGGGCCGGACCTGGCCCACAGCACCAAATCATCTGGTCCACACCGGAAGTAAAACACATGCGTGCATGCGTAAATACTGCCATAAATGCACCCGTGGCTGTCGTAAAAGAGTTTTAAGGTGGGAAGAACCATGTCATTGGCGCCAGCATGAAAAGTTTGCCCACCCCTGCTTTATACATGATGCATGTCAGGGTAGGAAGATCAAGGGCTAATCTGAAAAAGTGGACTTTCCCTGTAGATGAGTCTGTGTGAATGTGGAGAAGAACAAACTATCCCCCATATGATACAATGCACATGATTCCCCTCAATGTGCACTGAGGAGGACCTTATACTGGCAAGAGGAAATGTTGCTGATGTGGCCCAATATTGGGCAGATGTCACCTAGCCCTTTTAATCCAATTTTGTTTTAAAGTAAAGGTAAAGGTTTCCCTTGCTCGAAAGCCAGTTGTATCCGACTCTAAGGTGCAGTGCTCATCTCTGTTTCAAAGCCAAAGAGCCAGTGCTGTCTGCTGCTGCAGACGTTTCCATAGTCATGTGACAGGCATGACTAGACACCGAAGTGCACGGAACGCTGTTACCTTCCCACCAAAGTGGTCCCTATTTATCTACTTGCAATTTCTTGCTTTCGAACTGCTAGGTTGGCAGGAGCTGGGACAAAGACGGGAGCTCATTCCGTCCTGCAGTACTCTGGAATCGAACTGCTGACCTTCGGCCTCCCAGTCAACGTTTTAGGCACTTGAGCCACTGTAGTCCCTTAATTTTGTTTTAGACGTGTTAATTTTAGCTTTCTATGTTATTCTATGCTCGTGGTGCGTCTGGCATGAAATAAAGAAAGTCCTAGATGTCAAACAGATAGAATGGGAGTACAATCAAGAATTTAACATAGGAAGAAAATGATACTACTGTATTTTCTCTGTTGGAAGCAAGAAAATCACAAATTCTGTTTGGTGTTGGCAGTGGTCAGAGATGAGTGACCATTGGGAGTCTTACAATTCAGTTCCCACTTGGTCTGCAATTTTTTGAGACAGCACTTTCATTCCCAAATGGAGGCACGTTCTCATGACAAAGCGGCTTCATTTTGCTACAGCGGCTATTTGCTTTTTTATGTCAAACAGTAAACAAAAAATATTGTGGCACCTTAAAGACTAACTGCTGCATTTTAATGTTAGCTTTCGTGGATCAAGTCCACTCCGTCAGTCATGGCAGGCTTTTGGGAGAGAGAAAGGATAAAGGTCACCCTTGCTTGAAAACCTGACTCTTAGGGACGGGTGCTAATCTCCGTTTACGGCCAAAGAGCCAGTGCTTTCTGTGTCTGCAGACATTTCTGTGGTCATGTGGCAGGCATGAATAGATGCCGGAGCATTCGGAGTGCTGTTACCTTTCCCACTGAAAGGGTACCCATTTCTTCTTCTTCTGCCATATCTGTATCTTGGCTATCAGCCATGAAGACTGTCCTGAGCATATAATGCAGTGGCCTTCCGCATTGCAGCATGACACACGTTCCACTGATCCAGTTCTGTGAATCACTTTCTGGTCCTGAGCCCTTTTGGCACGCAAAGCCCTCCTCAGCCCCCAGGCCAGGATGGATGAAGCTTCTTGCCCTCCATCCAGATGCATTCCAGTGGGATTTAATGCAATTTTGGGACCATCCCTGTGGACTTCGCCACCCAAGGCCACTAGTCCTCACGGTTGTCTGGTGAGTTAACCGCCGCCTGACATAACCTGGACAGACTATTATTATTATTATTATTATTATTATTATTATTATTATTATTATTATTATTATTATTATTATTATTATTATTAAACTGAAAGAGTCATGGTGCAATATGGAGGCCATCTCAATCCCTGGCCAGACAGATGGTGCCTATTAATCTACTTGCAATGTCTTACTTTCGAGCTGCTAGGTTGGCAGGAGCTGGGACAGAGGGTGGGAGCTCACTCCATCATGCAGCACTCGGGTCTCGAACTGCTGACCTTATAGGCAACATATTATCTTGGTTAAAAGAAAGCAACCCCCACCTTTTTTTTAAACACAGCCTTTGCCCCCCCCCGATAAGGCCTCAGCTTGCCACCCCACCCCCGCCTGCCGCAAGGTCAGCCCCCCAGGGCGCCCCCCCTCCATACCTGTTCTTCCTCCTTCCTTCTTCTCCCTCACCAGCGCCTCGAAATACCTTAGGCAACCAAAAATAGCCCTCGATGACGTCACTTCCGTAAGACCACCCCTCCCCACGCCTCGCTTCTGCCACCACGTGACTTCCGGCTTCCGAGGTGAGGGCTGCCCTCATCCGCCCCTCAGGGTCGAGGAGGGCTACGGCGCATGCGCAGAAGCCGCTGTCTCCAGGGCGAAAAGGGGCGGAGACAGCGCGCAACGGAGGCGTGGCTTGCGACGCGCTGGGGCGGGGGCTTCTCCTCGAAGGGGGAGGGGCTTCGGGTTTGACTTACTTCTTCAGCTGCTGGCGCTGCTCTTGTTTTACTGCAGTGGCTCAAGTGGTTGAGACACTGAACTCGCTAGCCGGAAGGTCAGCAGTTCGATCCCCGAGTACTGCAGGACGGAATGAGCTCCCGTCCTCTGTCCCAGCTCCTGCCAACCTAGCAGTATCGAAAGCAAGAAATTGCAAGTAGATAAATAGGGAACCCTTTGGTGGGAAAGGTAATAGCGTTCGTGCGCTCCTCCGGTGTCTAGTCATGCCTGCCACATGACCACGGAAACGTCTGCGGAAGTAGACAGCGCTGGCACTTCGGCTTTGAAACAGAGATGAGCACTGAACCCTAGAGTCAGATACGACTGGCTTTCGAGCAATGGAAACCTTTATCTTTACTAGTAAGGCACTTCGAGCGAAACACGCCTTAATATCCAGGGCTCCTCCGACTTGGGACCTTCTTTACATGTTGAACTAGCCTCCTCCCCATAGTCTCAGTGGCTGAGGGATGATGGGAATTGTAGTTCAGCCGAGGACTAGGCCCATTGCTTGGAGGGATTTACTTGCAAATATACCTATGCAAGTAGACTGCAGTGGCTCAAGTGGTTAAGATGCTGCACTTGACGACTGGAAGGTCGGAGTTCAATTCCCGGGTACTGCATGACTGAGTGAGCTCCCGTCTCTGCCCCAGTTCCTGCCAACCTAGCAGTTCGAAAGCAAGAAATTGCAAGTAGATAAATAGGGACCACTTTGGTGGGTAGGTAAACAGCACTCCGGTGTCTAAACATGCCTGCCACATGACCACAGAAACATCTGCAGAAGCAGACAGCACTGGCTTTTTGGTTATAAACAGATGAGCACTGATCCCTAGAGTTGGATACGACTGACTTTCGAGCAAGGGCGACCTTTACCTTTAGACCTATGGGAAGTCATCCAGAAATACGGCCGTAATGTCACTTGTGAGGATCCAGTAAACCCTTTGTTTCCTTCCTTACCCCTCCATCACCACCTTCAATACGGTCGTGATAACAATAACAGGAATTACATATATTTATTTATCGCATGATGAACTTGTTGTTTACATTAATGCTGATATATACAGTGAGCGCAAATTGACCATCTCAAGTTCCTAACTAGAGTCCCACATCTCGGTTTGAAAGCCATTGAAGGGCTTCATCTGTGGCACGATGCAGATCCTCCAATGTGCCTCTAAACATGCGTATAGGGACACTTCCATATCCATTTAGAACATAAGAACATAAGAACAGCCTTGCTGGAACAGGCCACAGCCCATCCAGTCCAGCATTCTGTCTCACACACAGTGGCTCACCATTGGCTTCAGGGTATTCCCAAGGAGATGCCTTCACCTGCTTAGGATTCCCTGGAAATGGCATTGAGAGAAATCCTGCCTATCTCTCCAACCCGGAGGTTGTCCTTAGGTAGCCATAATTATAGCCATTGATAGCCTTGTCCTCCATGAACTTGTCTAATCCTTTCTTGAAGCTGTCAAGACTGACCGCTGTCACCACGTCTTCTGGCAGGGAGTTCCATAGACCAGGGATCCTCTGGGTGAAAAAGTACTTTCTCTTATGTGTTTGAGAACTGGTACCCAAAAGTTTCATGGAGTGTCCCCTAGTTCTAGTGTTGTGCGATAGGGAAAACAGTTTTTCCTTATCTACTTTGTCCACACCGTGCATGATTTTATAAACTTCCATCAGGTCACCTCTTAGACGCCGTCGTTCAAGAGTGAAGAGGCCCAACCGTTGCAGCCTCAGATGGTAAGGAAGGTGTTCCAGTCCCCTAATCATTCTGGTTGCCCTCCTCTGCACTTTTCCCAGCTCCATAATATCCTTCTGGAGGTATGGCGACCAGAACTGTACACAGTATTCCAGATGGGGCCTCACCATAGATTTATAAAGAGGCAAAATGACACTTGCTGACTTATTTTCTATAAGTCCCAGGAGCATCGCCGTCTTTGGCTCCTTGCTGTGGCTGCCTTGGTTCATGTTGAGACTGAGACGTGGACCTCCTTCCCCAAGTTGTTGGGGGAGTGGTAGCTCCTACGACTGTTCTCCAGTGGACATGGGGGTCTTGCTATGTTGGGTTTGCTGTAGTATAATTATATTTATTGCATTTTTATGATCTAATTATGTAGTGTAGGTTTTGTATTATGATATTATGCTTATCTGGATTGTTTTCCATTTTGAACTTGTTGTTTCTCTGTATTATCCTTTTATTGTTACTTTGTTGGATTATGTTGTTAGCCGCCTCGAGTTGGTCTCGGCTGAGGAAGGCGGGATATAAATTAAACTGATTGATTGATTGATTGATTGATACCCTTCCTAATGATCCCTAGCATTGAGTTTGCTTTTTTCACTGCTGAGGCACATTGGGTTGACACCTTCATTGCGCTCTCGTCCACCAGGACACCAAGGTCCCTTTCCTGGTTTGTCGCAGAGAGTTCAGACCCCATCAGTTTATAAATGTAATTGGGGTTTTTTGCCCCAACATGCATCACTTTAAAAAGCAAAGGTTGTGCATCCTCTGATCCTAAGCTTGACTTACTCCATCCCCATGTGAATAGAGTGGCTCCACATTTACCACAATTGGTCTTCATAGAAAGACATGAGCTATGCTTGCTTTCTCTCTCTCTGCCGGGCAGCCACAAAAAAAAGCTGCAATCGTAAATAGTGTTGCCGAAAAATGAGCAAATTGTAGGTCATGTGGCTGTGGGTACCAAAAGGAATTACATGCACCAAAAGTAGGAGGGAGAGAAAGGCTTTATTATTCTATTCTATGTATACTGGCTCCTCTTGCAGCAAGAGGGGCATATATGTGTGTGTGTGTGTGTGTGTGTGTGGGTGTGTAGGTGTAGGTGAAGCCCTTATACAGTATATACAGATGAAGAACTGTTAAAATTATATGCGCAGTAAACCCATTCATGGGGATTCACAGGGACTTGGGCTTCTGGGAGTTGAAGTCTAAGAACACCTGGAGTGCCAAGATTAACCACCACAGCTCTATGCTTATGTGCTATTTAATTTAATTTAATAGATTTATATACTGCCCTATCCAATGGACTCCTCTGGGTGGGGTACACAAGTTAAAACCATTGGATTTGTACTGGTGTTACTGGTTGAAATATGTCAGTAAGCAGCATCCTGGAATGAAAAGACACACACATACCGAAGGGAAAACAAGAATGAGAACTGGTAAAAGTTATTTTTTTAAAATTATTGCAGAAAGTTTTTAAAAAGGTCCAATAAAGTACAAAAAAGTAACATTTCCAAATTCAAGGAAGAACAAGTTAGAGGTTAAATAACAAAACATGTATTTGGTAACAATCTGTCTGATGCCACTCGGCTAGCAAGGGCATTTCAATGCCAGCATTTTCATTTTTACATATTCCCATAAACCCAAGTGCCCCCACATCCCCATTTGTCCCCTAACACAGTGTACCCTAACCTTTGGTTTTTGGACTTTCCCCCAGAAACCCAAGTCAATTAATTCTCCAAAGCACTGATCATCCAATGGACTGACTTAGGCTTCTGGGACTTGAAGTCCAAAACCCAAAGGTTGGGAAACACTGCATGTTCTAGTCGGGGTGGGGGGCAGCCCATGAGAGCAAGAACCCCATGCCATTGGTCTGTATGGGGATAGCCATGATAATACAACCCCAGGACAGCGCATATATTCAGGAGAACGATACAGGAAACTAGTTAAATCCTGGAAATAATATCCATTTTGGAAAACACAATCTGCCTTCACACTTAAGGTCTCTATTTGTTGGTCGTGGCTGCTATTTTGGATTCTCCTTTCTCCTCCACACCATTGCGTTTGCTCTCCTCCTTCTGGGATGCTTAATGGGGGAAAAAATGCACAGGATTGGGAAAGGATCTGAGTTTCTTCCTAGGCAAGAGGAGCTCTGGAGACCAGCCTTCCCTCCCTGTTTTAGCCAGTATTGCAGCCTGGTTTTAAATATTCCCTGCACCTTCCCCGACTGGTCCTCTTCCGATGTGCTCAGTTGGCAGCTGGCTGGAGGACTTTGACAGCTGCATTCCAAACATCTGGAAGAGACCAAGGTGGGGGGAGCAGCAGCTTTACAAAGAGAGGTTTGATTTATTTTGCAAGCCAGATTTTCTGGCCTGGGAACATGTTGAGCTAGAATGAGTTTAGACCAGTGATGAGCAGTCTTGGCCCTCCAGCTGTTCTTGAACTTCAATTCCCAGAAGCCCTGATCAGCAGGAGTGTTGACTTAGGCTTCTGGGAATTGAAGTTCCAAGAACAGCTGGAGGGCCAAGACTGCCCATCACTGGTTTAGACTCTGTTTCCCAGATGTTTCTGGATTGCTGTTCCTCTCATACCACTCGCAGTAGTGGGTAGGGTCATGTGAAGCGATGAGCCAAAAACACCTGGAAGATCAGAATTCTCTGGGCAGTATATTCTTTTACCTGGATGTGGCTTTCTCACCTCTGTTCTGCACTTAGGGCACAAGCCACGTGAGATGCCACTTCCATTGGATGCCATGCCAATTTTAAAGGTATAAATCCTTCCAGGATCTGAGCCTAGGGCTCCAGTGATGGTGAACATTGGCACTCCAGATGTTCTTGGACTTCAATTCCCAGAAGCCCAAGTCAGCACTCGTGCTAATCAGGGCTTCTGGGAATTTAAGTTCAAGAACACCTGGAGTGCCAAGATTTGCCATCACTGGCTAGGCCATTGGTAATGGGATTTAGGCTGACACCATTGGGTCAAAACAATATCTCATCCCTGATACATGTCTGAAAATCAGCCTTTGGTTATTTGACATATATGCTAAATATTGCCCACTGGAGAACAAAGCAAAAAAGATTAGCCTGGATATCTGGATGGGTGGTGTTATTTCTGACCACAATTTAGTTCGCCTGCAGGGCTCACCTGGAACCCATTTGCGAGACCAGAGTTCAACTCCAGAATATATGAAGTTATAAACTCGAGTGTTTCTGTGCATACAAACTGAGCACTTTCTTTTTGCCATTGACTAAATACAATCTACGGTACATGCAGGGAAGGCTAGATAGGAAAAAAATAAATCTCAAAGTATAACTTTTAATCCCTTCCCTGGGGAACACAAAAAGTGCCTCCCCAAAAATTGTGTTATTTTTGAACCACAACCGGGTGTACCCTTGGTGTTGCCGACTAACCTTGTGTTGCCGACTAACCTTTCTCATACTAGGTCGGGTGAAGGGAAGTGCAGAATGAACTCACCAAAAGGTGCCTTCATTTGGGCAGTTTCAGATCTGGCCTAGACATGGAGGAGGAGGAAGAATCCCAGCCCCAGAGTATTCTTTGGGATTTCAGTGCTGTTTTGGACACCTTCACAACCTGTGTATCATAAAAAGCAACACATTTTTGTAGATGCCAATCATGGAACCGGCTAAATGCAGGAGGAAAACCATTCCTGGCTTTCCACAGGTACCAAAATGCAGAGGGGTCCACCCAAGCCACCTGGGCAAATTTTGGGAGCTGCATTTCCTTGACACCTGACTGGGTAGAAGAGGAAGCAAAAAAGAAGAAGAAGAAGGATTCCAAAACAGCACATCTGCCCATCCCTACGAGAAACTCAAAGCTTCTTAGATAAGAACCAGGAGGGCTCCATCGGTTGTCCACTTGGTTCTGCAGAAGTCCAGGCAAAAAGTCAAACGGTCTCTCCCTCACTGGGACCGTCTTCTCTGGGACTGCAGTTTGCGCAGGCGCAGCTGACGCAGGCGCAAGGCCAGGTCCTTGGGGACCTTTCCCCCTTTGGCCAGGATTTCCTTGAGCCGCTGTTTTGGTGTCTTTGTCAAGTGGAAATTGCAGGTGGTGGGGTGGTCCTCGTAAGAAACCCGGCAGCTCCGGGTGACGGGGTGGTAGCCCTCGGCTTTGGCCGTGACTTCGTACTCGCCAGGGTTCAGCAGGCGCCAATAGTCCCCATCGAAAGCTACCGGGCAACAAAAGAAAAGAGGCATTCAGGTTTGTCTGGCCATTGGAGAGAATGTCTTGGGACTCCACACCATACAAGGCATATGTGGCATTTCCTTCACCACCTGAAGCGATAGAAGGAGGAGGAGGAGGAAGACCTCATCATCATCCTCCTCCTTCAAGGAGGAGGAGGTCTTTCTCAACCTGAGATGGATTGTAACCCACCCCATTCCCTACCAGTGCAGCTAATGGAGCAGGGGATGATGGGGTTTGTATTCTGAAGGGTTTTGGTATAAAAAGACTGATGTATTCAATACAGGATGGCCATTTCACATATGAGAACAAAAGCAGCACACAGCTGTACATCACACATGACTTGCCAGGACAGAATCACAACAGCCCCTGATTTGGGAGGAGAGAATTTGGTCCCCTTTCGTCCCAATCTTGTAATCTGATGGCCAAGTTTCCCATACGTAAGCGCCACTGACTTGAACAAAACAGTCTATGACACACAAAAACGTGACGACATGGTCCAAGAATGGAGCTTGCCACTCACAAATTTACCTATGGTACGAACATTAATAGCAGAGCTGATGTGTCCCTTCGATAAAGGAATGCCAAGTCTAGCATTCTGCATTAAATTACTCCAGGGAGCTTTCTAGCACAGCCAGTAGGAAGGGTGATGGGAATTGTGGTCCCACAGCCTCTGAAGGGCAACTCTTGACTAAGATTACATAAGCTGGCTCTTCTCCATCAATCAGTAAGATAAAAGTAAAAGCCGCCCTTGCTCGAAAGCCAGTCGTATCTGACTCTAGGGTTCAGTGCTCATCTCTGTTTACAGCCAAAGAGTCAGCACTGTCTGCGTCTGCAGATGTTGGCGTGGACATGTGGCAGGCATAACTAGACTGGAGTGCACGGAATGCTGTTTACCTTCCCACTGAAGTGGTACCTATTTATCTACTTGCAATTTTTTCCTTTCGAACTGCTAAATCGGCTCAGAGACGGGAGCTCATTCCATCGTGCAGTACTCAGGTCTCGAACTGCTGACCAGCCAGATTTCCAGTCAGCATCTTAACCACTTGAGCCACCGTAACCCTCCATCAATCAGTACAGAACATTTAATAATGGAGGTTACAGGTGCTCCAAGTAGAAGATTCTCAGTAGATCCCCCAACATGTTGTATTGGATATTCATATACTGTACCGCTGGAGGCAAGGTGAATGTTCACCCATTTTGGATCTCCCCATACCTGTCCTAATGTCATGGTTGATGCCGTCCACCGCAATTATGGCGTCAGCAATGCCTTCTTCTGTGTCTTTGTCTCGGACGATACCCTTGATGCCTCGGCGGGTCTGTAACGACAGGTTGGGTTAGTGCAGAGCCCCCCAAACTTTTTGGGCTGTGGGCTGGTCACGTGGTTCAGTGGCCCGATCACGTGGTTCCTCCCACTGGAAGCAGAAGTAAAAAGCGCATTGCAAACTGCTTTCCAACAAATATGATTTGCAAAAGGATGAGAGAGATTTTAGGCTGCCATTTTCTCTGCTTAAACCAGGAGTGCCCAAACTATGGCCTGTGGGCCAGATCCGGCCCTGATGCCAATTCATCAGACCCACGCCATCCTTGTCCCGTATGGGCGTGTTTTACTTCTGCTTCCAGGAGCGACAAGGGTGGTGTGGGCTGGATAAATTGGTGTTTGGGCCGGCTCCGGCCCACGAGCCATAGTTTGGGCACCCCTGGGCTAGTACATCCATCAAAAGGCCCCTGCCTTTAGGAACGAGATGACTGGAAAATATTCACACAGCCTGGGAAGTGAGAGAAGACCGTCCCAAGGAACAGCAGTACCACTGGGTCCCTTTGGAGTCCCTAGTGGCCTACAGATGCCTTTGGACTACAATTCCCATCAGCCCTACCTAGCTTGTAATTCATTATAATGCATTTGGGAGCACACGAGCTGGTCACTGGTAAGGCTTGTCCCCATTGGTCATGTGGCTGGCCTGACTAGATGCTGGAGTGCACGAAATGCCGTTACCTTTCCTGCCGAAGGGGTACCTACTTATCTACTTGCAATTTCTTGCTTTCAAACTGCTATGTTGGCAGGAGCGGGGGCAGATGACACAAGTCACTCAGTCATGCAGCACTCGGGTCTCGAACTGCTGACCTGCCGACCTTCGGTCATCAAGTTCGGTATTTTAACCCCTAGGCACCAAGAAAATCTGCCATTTGGGCTCCCAATAGGCTTTGCTCCTCTGTATGACCCATATTTTACCTGCACACACTTCCTTTATACAACAAACTAATGCTGAGGATGGCTTCCAATCTTCATTAAACAATAAGCATAAGAGAAATTAAGTTTAACCCTACAATCGTTAAAAACGAAGACCGTGAAAGTCAAATAAGTGCTCCGTGAAATGTAACAGGGCAGGTGAAAGGTGACCTCCTACCTGTTCCATGTAGAGCAGCAAAGATTCCTTGTTGTTCTCCCACTCCTGGGGCAACTCAGACTCGTGCGGGAATTTGTCGCAAGACAATTCGATGGTGATCTCAAAGCAGTTGGTATGCAGGTAGCTGAAGTCATTCATACCTGCGGAGAGGTAAGAGAAGGACACCGGTAGCCACTGGCGACGGAGAATTTAAGTGGGATACAGACCCTTCTGTACACAATATCGGAAGAGGAGAGAAAAAATTGCAATTTTTTAAAAAAGCTTTTCTCTCGCTCTACAACTTGGAGTGTTATTTTTCCTTTCAGTCTTTTCAGCCACCAGAGCAAAGTAAAATCGAAGCAAAGCAATCACACTTATATACAGGTGAAACTTGGAAAATTAGAATATGGGCCAAATGTTCATTCAGTCCAGTAATGCAACTTAAAAGGTGAAATAAATATATGAGATTGACTCATTGCATGCAAAGCGAGAGAGTTCAAGCCTTACTTTGTTATAATATTAATGCTTATGGCTGACAGCCTATGAAAACCCCAACCCCCCAATCTCATGTACCCCATAATCATCACATAATCTCATGTACGCTGTACGCCATGATCATCACAATTATAACGACTGAAGGCATGACATCTCTCGCTTTGCATGGAGTGAGTCTATCTCATATATATTTTTCACCTTTTAAGTGAAATGAATGAACATTTGGACGATATTCTAATTTTCCGAGTTTCACCTCTCCATAGTGCTTTAGTGCACTCTCTGGGCAGTTCACAAGTTAATTAGCATTTTGCCCCGTCATACTGGATACTCATTCTACTGACCTCAGAAGGATGAAAGGCTGAGTCAGCCTTGAGCCCTGGTCAGGATTGAACTCACAACGTTTTGGTTGCAGGACAGCAGTTTAACCACTGCGCCACCAGGGCTCCTCAGAGCTGTGAATTGGCCACGTCGGCAACAGCAGGGTGAGGAGTATGGGAATTGTAGTGTAAACCCATCTAGAGGACAAGAGCCTGAGAAAGATTGGCATAATAGATAGGGCCACATCTGTTTCAAATTCCTGAGACTTTGACAGTTAATAAGAAAGAGGTGGACTTTGGGAGACACGTGGCAGGGGTTCCCAACCATTTTGCGCCACAGGCTAGGCCATGCCCCTGGACAGCTGAGCGAGCCAGTCATGTGGTTCCTCCCGCCATAAACGCTGCTGTAAAACATGTCCGCGGCTGTCATAAATGCGTTCACGACAGCCATAGGTGCATTCACGGCAACTTTTACAGCAGGCACGTTTACACATGCGTGGGCAGGGCATTATTACGGCTGTCATAAATGCACCCACTTCCACTTCTGGTAGTGGAGAGGGTGGCGGCAGGCCACATGAAATGGTGTTGTGGGCTGGGTCTGGCTCATGGGCTGTAGGTTGGGATCTCTAAAGAGAATTCTACCAGAAATTCAAAACTCTACAACAAAATGTGTGTCAAAGAAAGCAAAACGAGAGAAAGAGACTAAATCAGTATCCACCTGCTTCTCCTTAGAGCCTGGGAAAGTAACTTTTTGGATGACAATTCCCAGAATTCTCCCTCCAGTGAGGGGATTATGGGACCTGTATTCCAAAAGAGCATTTCAACTTCCATCCTCAGCTTCGGTGCTAAGCATCGGTGAGAAGGGTAAGGTTTGGAAATGTCAAACGAGGGACTCCTTAGTTGGCTTACTTCCTGCTACAGTGTGCCAGTTGGCCCCGTTGATGATGTTCCCCTGCCGGATGAAGTCATCGTAGTGGCAGAGGCGCCGGTCCTCTTCCACCATGGCCAAGTTGGAGGTGGCGTAGACAGTGGCGAGCCAGCGGAAGACAGCATCGTCTGCAGTGGGCGTGAGCTCCTGGGCCTTCCAGTAGGTGCGCGTCATGTCGAAGGGATACGTCACCACCAGCTCTCCTCCATGAAGGTTGGCGCTCAGCATGAAAGGGTAGCGTTGCATCCAGTCAATCACTGCCCGGGTTTCGGGGGCGACCTGTCATAGTCCGAAAGGAAGAGGAAGGGAGGAGTCCATCTTACTCCAGAGTGGCTGCAAAATGGACCTCCTCACGAAAGGAAGTGTTGCCACCCAATATCACCGAGGGAAGTCACCAGGGTCAGGGCGAAGCTCCTTCATTTTGTGACATCCTTGGGACCACAAAATGGTTATGGCTGAACCACTTTGCCTCTTGAGCCATTGCCCTGCTTCCGTGATGACAAACCTTGGCACTCCAGATGTTCTTGGACTTCAATTCCCAGAAGCTCAACCACCCTGTGAATCCACACGAATGGGTTTACTGCAATTCATCCGGCCCGTGATGCCCTTGTCGCTCCCGGAAGTGGAAGTAAAATGCATCCGTACGGAGGAAGGGTTAACCCATTCGTGTGGATTCACAGGGAGCTTGGGCTTCTGGGAATTGAAGTCCAAGAATATCTGGAGTGCCAAGGTTCGCCATCACGGCCCTACTTCTTCTTTTAGGAGCTTACATTCATACCAGACATTTTGCAGTCATTTCCCCAGTCCCCTTTTTTGTTGTTCAGTCGCATAGTCAAATCCGACCCTTTGCGACCCCATGGACCATCGCGCACCAGGCACCCCTATCCTCTACCATCCTCCTCAACCCACCCAGTTTTGTGCCTACCGTGTCAACAATACCATCTAGCCATCTCATTCTTTGTCATCCCCTTCTTCTTTTGCCCTCCACCTTTCCCAACATCAAGGCTTTCTCAAGTGAATCCTCTCTTCTCATTTGATGTCCAAAGTACTTTAGCTTCATCTTTACTATTTGACCTTCTAAGGAGCAGTCAGGGTTGATTTCTTCTAGGATCGACCTATTTGTTCTCCTCGCTGTCCAGGGGACTCTCAAAACTCTCCTCCCACACCACATCTCAAAGATGTCTATTCTTCGTGCTCAGCTTTTTTCATGGTCCAGCTCTCACAACCATACATTACTACTGGGAATACCATTGCCTTGACTATGCGGACTAAGATTACACTATCAACCATTTGAAGCCTGATTTGAGCAAGCCTTAAGTGTGTGATTCCTGCCTTTGAAACCGAGAGGCAGCGATAACATGGTAAGAAAATTGATTTCCACATCATTCAGCATTGAAATACCTTGGTTTGACTCTTGATATGAAGCTCTCTTTTAAGCAACACTGACTGAATACCATAGCTATAGTTAGTTCAAGGAACACCACCATCAGGAAACACACAAATTATAAATGGGGAACTCGATCATCTATGCTGCTTACATCAGCTTTGGCCTTGAGCATCTCCGCAACAGAGTATGCTGCTCCAGTATGGAGTGCATCAACACGTGCAAAACAAGTTGATATCACTGCGAATGAAGCCATGCATAGAGTGACAGTTTATTCCTGCATCATTGGGTAGAGTCCTCAATTTGGTAGCAACCACCATTTCCCTGGAATTTTTTGGCAGAAAAGAGATACAAAGATGGGGCTCACCGTAGCATTGGGGAAAGTGTAGTACTCTGGGATGGGAATGTAGTGGTTGGGGAACTTGTCAGGCACCATCTCGTTGTCCTCCGCGTCCCAGAGGGCGGTGTTGAGGTCAGCAAAGTTGTGGTTGAGGTCGTAGCCTTCGTATGTCCACCGGCCCATCACCCAGCCGGACAGCTCGGAGCCCTGGGTGAGGAAGAGGAGGAAGAGTCTGATCCTCACATGGACCACCCAACCCCATGCGTCCCATCTTCCCCCTGTGGCATTTGCTCCTCCTCTGCCCGCAGCAATGGTCGGTTCCCACTCTCAGAGTTTCTAGGAAGGGGGAAGAGGCAGATCTCCTCGAACTGGACTTTTAAGCAGCTCTCTTGATGACTATGCATATTTTGATCTGGAATAGCCCAGTGTTTCCCAACCTTTGGTTTTTGGACTTCAATTCCCACAAGCCTCAGTCAATTCCCCAAAGCACTGATTAGCCAATGGACTGACGGAGGCTTCTGGGAACTGAAGTCCACCAGTGTTCCACGGAACATAGTTGGAGAAATGCTGCACTAGCCAATGAATAAGTGGATAATTGGACTATGCCACCCCTGGATGCCATCAATTGTTATTGTGTGTATATTTCTGGTATTAATTATTGTACACTGCCCAGTGGGAAATATCCCAGACGGGCAGTATAGAAACCTAATAAACAAACAAAGATGCACACAGACAATTATCGTCAGCCAACAGGGATGCAAACTGAAGGGAACGCCTGCTTCTGACCATTAAGGAATACTATTCATTTGATTAAATGAATTTAATTTAATAGACCAAATTTTACTCCCAATTCTCCGATATGGGAGTTGCCACATTTTTGCGGAACGTCTCTTCATGGCCATTAAAAGATGCATCTGGAGTTTCAAAAGAAGGAGCGGAGGGAGAAATGCTCAATATGTGGCAGCCCCTTTTCTGACGAGTTGGGGAAAGAAAGCCTAACCTAGGAGTGGAATTTGCAGCCTACTCTCCTGGCTTGTTCGAAAGCCCTGCCTCTGGGATTTCACTTTTAATTACTTTGATCATGGCGATTTTATGGATTTATTGTCTGCATGCAGGCAATATTTTAATCTGAACACAGATATGTTTTGCAACGGCATGCAAAGTCCAACTATTTCCATATCAGGGGATTGACGCCCAGTTGATAGGAAGATGGAGCAGGATCAACTGGAGAAAGCTGTTCTTCTATCTTCACTATCTTGGGTAGGGTTGGCCAAGGTCAAGGTTGGCCACAGCCAGGTAGAGAGAGCTTCATTGCAAATATGTATGTTTTCCCAGGAAAACACACATATTTGCCAGCAGAGAACTACTATAGAAGGCTCTGATGAATGTGAGCTTGTCTTGGCTGATGAGCTTCATCGCGGTTGTTAAGAGTTGAAATATTCAAGAAGGCCAACACAAATTTTCAAGAACTTGGTGTCTTTGGATGATAGCCTCTCCTTAATGTGAGTTAGAACAGGACTCTGTGTAGGCTCAGAACTCTGTTTACTGCTACTAGGAGGACCCTATGTATGGCCAAATATTTTTCTTGTTATGGTTCATTCCCATAGGGTTCGGAATCTATTTCATAATCTGGCTTCTTTCTAATTTCACCCCCAAAACCTAGCTTTTTTCTTTCCTTCCCTTTCCATTTGATTTCATTGGTAAGGTGCCTTTCTTCCCATTGGAATTTAACCTGGTTTATTGGTGTGCTTATTGGGAATACGGGTGGACAGAGTTGACTCTTGGCTTGCTGATCAGCTGCAGAATTAAGTTGTCAAGCGTTCTACCTTGCAGGGCTGGTGTTCATCAACGAGGGAACAAATGACTGAGATTGCTAACTCTAAGTAGCATAGCTGGAGGACAACTGCATGGGAACTTGGGACTTAGAGTACTAGCCCCCCCCCCCCCCCCACGACTCGAAAGTACTTACAGGGTCATAATGTATTGAGATGAGAAATTATTAAATTATATCTCAATGTCTCCCTGAATAGGACGGTTTCTTCCCCAAACCAGTAGGCCGTCACTGTGTTTAAGGGCTCAGGACCTTCTGTTTTCCCTTCTTATTAAAGCCAGAAGGAACAGGAAGCAAAATTCCACTCAAAAGCAAGCCTAGTTTAACATCCTCTATCAGAGCAGCAGTTTGAGACCCGGGTGCTGCATGACGGAGTGAGCTCCCGTCGACTGTCCCAGCACCTGCCAAGGTAGCAGTTCGAAAGCAAGAAATTGCAAGTAGGTAAATAGGTACCACTTTGGCGGGAAAGGTAACAGCGTTCTGTGGGCCCCAGCATCTAGTCCTGCCGGCCACATGACCATGGAAACATCTCCATTTACAGTGGTACTCCGGATAACAACGCATTCTGATAGCATCAAAACTGCATAACGACACGTTCGTCATGCACCACGTGATGCACCGCATGACGGCGGAAAAATTCCAAAAAAATGACATTATACGCGCATTTGGTAGCGATGCACCGGATAACAACTTTTTTGTGTGTGATTTTTTTGTTGTTATCCGGGGCATCTCCCATAGGGATCACATAATGTCAAAAACCGGATAACAACACAACTTATGGAACCAAGTTTTCTCGTTATCCGGGGTTCCACTGTATGTCTTTTGTTGTAAACAGAGATGAGCACCAGCCCCTAGAGACGGATACAGCTGGCTTTCAAGCAAGGGAGGCCATGACCTTAATTTATCAGATGTGTTTGCTTGCCAAATGGATGGAGCTTAAAAGATGAAAGGCCAAGTGTCTGAATTATCTTGTAATTTACAGCAACCAGAGGAGTTGTTCTTTGGACTACAGTGCCCAGAATCCCCCCCTCGACTCAGCCACTGGCCTTGTGTGCGTATATGGAATGGTTGTGGTGGTCAATACCGGCAGTGCATAACTCAACTCTTGTCAGCAGAAACTGGCGGAGAACAATCTGGAAACAACTAGATGCATAGCAGAGGCCATTGTAGGTTTTCAAGCCTGGTTCGTGCTGGTTGTTGGGAATTGTAGTCCAAAACTCAACATGCTTAAGACCTCCTCATCATACCTGTCAACCCGCGGCTCCGGAAAAACGGGACATGCGCACATCGCTTGTGCGCAGGTCGCGTTCCACGCATGCGTGGAAAGGTTTTACCCCTTCCACGCATGCGCGGAAGTGCTACGGCGCTTGCGCAGCCCTTACGCAAGCGACGTAGTGCTCCAGCGCATGTGTGGAAGGGGTAAAACCCTTCTGCGCATGCGCGGAAAGCGTTTCCCCCGCTGCCAAATTACGGGGTTTTGGCAGCGGGGGCCGGGTTATGACGTCAATCGATGTCAATTTACGGGGTAATCCCGGCCAAATCAGGAAGGTTGACAGGTATGCTCCTCATTTGTCCCGTCCCCCCTCCGCCATGCTTTTGTTGAACCCACCAGCTTGTAGGCCGTCTCATATCCGTCGGGATTCATGGAGGGGAGTAGGTGGATCCGGGTCTCGGTCACCAGCCGCACGACGCGTGGATTGCCCTGCTTGAACTGGTAGCAGAGGTATTCCATCAGGTTGAGCACCAGCTCCCGTCCCAATGCCTCGTTCCCATGCATGCCGGCCACATAGCGGAATTCAGGCTCACCTGGAATGGTTGGAGATGGAGAGGACTAAGACGGGCTTAATCTTGAAGGACCTCTTCCTCCCCATCTTTCCAAGAAGGAGAGGTACAAAGCTCAGGCTTTTCCTGCTCATATGGTGGTTATCCAGTGGCACTCAAAGACCCAAAAGTGGCTAAACTGAACCTATTGTAACTTGGCCACATCATGAGAAGACACAGCTCTCTGGAAAAGGCAGTAAGGCGAGGAAACGTGGGAGGCAGTAGGAAAAGAGGGAAGCCAAACGTGAGATGGATTGATTCCCTAAAGGAAAGCACAAGCTTGAGTTTGCAGGTGTTGAGCAGGGCTGCTAAGGATTGGATGTTTTGCTCATCACCATAAGTCAGAAGGGATTTCATGGCACAAAACATCAGCAAGATGGAGTCCCAGATTACCTCCAGGCAACAATGTTTGAGAGAGGAAGGCTCAACTGTAAGGGGAAATCATTCTTCACAGATTTAGTGACACACTGTTTGTCATTACTGGAGTGACTAGAAGGGATAAAATCAGGAATGAGATTATAAGGGGAATAAGTGAAATAGAACCAATCGTCAGCTACATACAGAGAGAACAATTAAAGAGGTTTGCCCATTTAGAGAGAATTTCTTACATATAAGCACAAGGCTTATATGTAAGGAGGAAAAGGACGAAGAAGAAGAAGACGACGACGACCAACATCAGGAGAAATTGGGTTATATAGTGGTTAGAGTATCAGGAGGAGTCTTGGGAAATCCATGTTCTAGACCCCGCTTAGGCACAACACTTTCTGGCTGCCCTTGGGAGAGATACCCTCCCTCTCCGTCTGTCCTACTGTGCAGGGTTCTTGAAAGGCCAGATGCAGGATGAGAACTGCGGACTCTACTTTGCACCCAGCAGAGGAATGGTGGGATGGAAATATTAATAACCGAAATAAATTAAATATGCATTTATAGTCATGTTTTGGTGGTGTTTTTTTTTTTAATGGAGCAAATGCAGTGGGGAAAGAACACTAAAAACAGATTTGTCTCCACTGTAACAGGACCGCAGTGCACATGCCAAGAAGGAATGAAATTATCGGTGTATCTGCCAAGTTCATTCCTCAACAAAAGGGCGGATTGCAACTAGGCCTCCCGAACGGGTATATTTTCCAGGCTGAGTCAGCATCGCCTTCACTAGGTTTTCAGGGCCAGCCAGGCAGTTTAAGTTAAAACTGTATTTCCTTGAATAGGAGAAAAAGCATCTTCTTCAGCTCAGAAGGTATCATGCAAAACACCCCAAATCCTCCTTTTTGGACTGACTTTGAAACCACTGTGTTTTATTGCTATGACTTTCTATTGGAACCTGCCTTTCTGCTTGCGGGATAGCAGCAAATGGTGTCATGGGCCGGGTTTACCTGATTACATAAGAACATAAGAACATAAGAACAGCCTTGCTGGAACATGCCACAGCCCATCCAGTCCAGCATTCTGTCTCACACAGTGGGTCACCCTTTGCTTCAGGGCATTATTCCCAAGCAGATGCCTTCACCTGCTTAGGATTCATTCCCTGGAAATGGCATTGAGAGACATCCTGCCTATCTCTCCAACCCGGAGGTTGTCCTTAAGTATCCATAATTATAGCCATTGATACTCTTGTCCTCCATGAACTTGTCTAATCCTTTCTTAAAGCTGTCAAGACTGACAGTTGTCACCACTTCTTCTGGCAGGGAGTTCCATAGACCAGTAATCCTCTGGGTGAAAAAGTACTTTCTCTTATTTGTCTGAGAACTAGTACCCAAAAGTTTCATGGAGTGTCCCCTAGTTCTAGTGTTATGCGATAGGGAAAACAGTTTTTCCTTATCTATTTTGTCCACACCGTGCATGATTTTATAAACTTCAATCAGGTCACCTCTTAGACACCGTCGTTCAAGAGTGAAGAGGCCCAACCGTTGCAGCCTCAGATGGTAAGGAAGGTGTTCCAGTCCCCTAATCATTCTGGTTGCCCTCCTCTGTACTTTCTCCAACTCCATAATATCCTTCTGGAGGTATGGCGACCAGAACTGTACACAGTATTCCAGATGGAGACTCACCATAGATTTATAAAGAGGCAAAATGACACTTGCTGACTTATTTTCTATACCCTTCCTAATGATCCCTAACATTGAGTTTGCTTTTTTCACTGCTGAGGCACACTGGGTTGACACCTTCATTGAGCTGTCCACCAGGACACCAAGGTCCCTTTCCTGGTTTGTCGCAGAGAGTTCAGACCCCATCAGTTTATAAATGTAATTGGGGTTTTTTGCCCCAACATGCATCACTCTGCACTTACTGATGTTGAAGCTCATTTGCCACTGTTTTGCCCACTCCCCCAGTGTCAAGAGATCCCTCTGGAGCTCTTCACAATCTCTCACAGTTTTCACTACCCTGTATAATTTAGTGTCGTCAGCAAATTTGGCTACCTTGCTTTTTACTCCTACCTCTAGATCATTTATGAAGAGGTTGAAAAGCAGGGGTCCCAGTACTGAACCTTGGGGGACCCCACTCTTTACTTCCCTCCACTTGGAGAAGTGTCCATTTAGTGCTACCTTCTGTTTCCTGTCCCTTAGCCAGTTGCTGATCCAGGACAAGACCTGTCCCTTTATTCCATGACTGGTAAGTTTATTCAAGAGCCTTTGGTGTGGGACCTTGTCAAAAGCCTTCTGAAAGTCCAGATAAACAATGTCAACTGGATCCCCCTTATCCACATGCTTGTTGACACTCTCAAAAAATTCCAACAGATTAGTGAGGCATGATTTGCCCTTGCAAAAGCCATGTTGGCTCTCCTTTAGCAGTGCCTCCTCTTCTATGTACCTATTAATTCTATCTTTTAGGATGGTTTCCATCACTTTACCTGGGACACATGTCAAACTGACAGGCCGGTAATTTCCTGGATCACCCCTGGATCCTTTTTTGAAAATTGGTGTTACATTCGCTACCTTCCAGTCATCAGGCACAAAGCCTGATTTGAGGGAAAGATTATATATTTTGGCTAGGATATCAGCAATTTCATCTTTAAGTTCCCTGAGAACTCGTGGATGGATGCCATCTGGTCCTGGGGATTTGTTAGTGTTTAGCTTAACAAGACATGCAAGGACCTCCTCCCTGGTTATTTCTATCTTGCTTAATTCTTCGGTTTCCCTCCCTACGAAGATAGGTTCTGTTTTGGGCATGTGGTCTCTATCTTCTTCAGTGAATACTGAAGCAAAGAATTCATTGAGTCTCTCTGCAATCTCTGTTTCCTCTTTAATAACCCCTTGCCTTCCATTGTCATCTAATGGTCCAATGGCCTTCCTAGTTGGGTTCTTACTTCTAATGTACTCAAAGAAGTCTTTGTTATTTCTCTGAGTATTTTTAGCTATACGCTCCTCAAAGTCTTGCTTTGCTTTCCTGATTGTTGCCTTGCATTTGTTCTGCCAGAATTTATGTTTCTGCCTGATGTCCTCATTTGGACAAGCCTTCCATCTTCTAAATGAGCTTTTCTTGCTCTTGATCACTTCCCGAACAGCTCCTGTAAGCCACATTGGAGTCCTCTTGGACCTGGCAGTGCCCTTTTTCCTTTTGGGTATGCATTCCAATTGGGCCTCTGTTATTGTTTTTGTAAACAGCCTCCATGCCACTTGGAGTGTTTGGACTCTCTCAATTTTCCCTTTCAGTTTCTTTTTTACTAGTTTCCTCATCTTTGGGAAATTTCCTTTTTGAAAATTTAAGGTCTCTGTGTTAGATTTTATCAGTGACTTGCGGTCTATGATCAAGTTAAACATAATTGAGTTGTGGTCACTGTTCCCTATTGGATCAGTCACATTAACATCTTGCACCAGATCCTGAGTATTACTCAGGATCAAGTCAAGGATTCTTGTACCTCTAGTTGGGTCTTCAACCATCTGTCCCAGGGAACAATCATTGAGCATATCTAGGAACTTTATCTCTTTATCATGTGCTGAACAACAGTTCACCCAGTCTATGTGAGGGTAATTGAAGTCCCCCATTATAACCAGGCTTCCCTTCCTGGATGCCTCCTTTACAACATTCTCCAACTGCCAGTCTCCCTCAAGAGTTTGGGTCGGAGGCCGATAGTATATGCCTACTGTTAGACCATCCTTGTGGCCTGGTACTCTTACCCACAGAGCTTCTAATGGTGACTCTAAATCACCTAGATATTCCAATTCATAAGATTTTATCACTTCTTTGACATACAAGGCTACACCACCTCCTGTTTGCCCCTTCCTATCCTTCCTGTACAATTTGTAGCCTGGGATAACTGTATCCCATTGGTTATCATCCGTCCACCAGGTTTCAGTGATACCAATAATATCAATATTTTTATCTATTGCTAAGTATTCCAGCTCCCCTATTTTGTTCCGGAGGCTTCTGGCATTTGTATACAAGCATTTATACATGCATTTCTGACACAGTCTTTTGTGTCCAGTTGCATTGTTAGACTGCCTCTTGCATCCTTCTGCTAGAATGCTAGTGACTAGCTCCTTGCTCTGCTCAGTAATTTTTGCATCCTCCTCACTACTCAAGTACACACTTTCCCGAACCGGATGCTGCCCAGCTCCTGTCGGCTTTCCCCCAGTTATCAGTTTAAAAGCTGCTCTGCAGCCTTTTTGATGTTGAATGCCAGCAATCTGGTCCCATCATGGTTTAAATGCAACCCATCCCTCCTGAACAGATTTGGCTTGTCCCAAAATGTTCTCCAGTTCCTGACAAATCTGAAGCCCTCCTCTCGACACCACCGCCTCATCCACGCATTGAGGCTTCTGAGCTCTGCCTGCCTGGTAGGTCCTGCGCGAGGGACAGGCAGCACTTCTGAAAATGCTACCTTGGAAGTCCGGGACTTCAATCTTCTTCCTAACAACCTAAATTTGGCTTCCAGGACAGACCGCTTGGCCTTCCCAACATCATTAGTACCAACGTGTACCATGACAACTGGCTCGTTCCCAGTTCTCTCTAACAATCTATCTAGATTTCTTGTGATGTCTGCAACTTTTGCACCTGGCAGGCAAGTCACCATACGGTTATCATGTGCATCACAAATCCATTTCTCTGTATTTCTAATTATTGAATTGCCTAGTACAAGGAGCCTCTCTCCTGCAATCTGTTCATCTACATGCACCTCATCAACCATATTAAGGGAGAGAACCTCAGTTTGTTCCTGATGTTCATCTTCCTGGATCTCATCAAGTGTGATGAAGGAGAGATCATCAGGTGGAACCAGTTGTTCCTCTGTGTGTTCCTCGTCAGGTGTGATAAGGGAAAGAGCCTCAAATTTATTCTGTAATTTCAGACTCTCAGAGTGATCCCCTACTCTTCTCCTCCTTTGAGTCACATTCCTCCAACCATCTCCCTCCTGAGTTAGTGAAGGGCCTTCTCCCTCAGAACTGTGCCCTGTCTCTTCTTTGTCCAGCATAGTCTGCTCCGCTCTGTCCAAGAACAGCTCAAGCTCCTTAATTTGTTGGTGGTTAGATATGCGGGCCTCTAGCTGCTGGACCTTCTCTTCTAGTAGTGCAACCAGCTTGCACTTGCTGCAAGTGTAGTTCTCCATGTGATTTGGCAAGAACACAAACATGGCACAAGAATTGCAGGTAACTACAGCTGTTCCCTCAGAATCCATTTTAACAAGTGCAGTATTCTGGGCCTCAAAAATGTACACGTTTACTACCTTTCTACCTAGTAAGACTATATTCTTCTTATGTTCCTAGTTTGTAATCTCGCGCGCCGTTAGGCGCGCGGGCCTCTAAAGCAGCTCTACTCCAACTGCAAAACTTACCAGTGCTCACTTCCTTTGTTTGGCTCTCCTCAGCAGCAGCTCTGCTTAAGAGCACATGCAGAGTCAAAATGGCTGACCCTGAAAGAGCTCAGAGCTTTTAAAGGCTAGTGTGGCTCCGCCCCTATGAGTCACAGTTCAGGGAAGGGCCTGGTGTGGCCCTGCCCCCCTGCTTCTGGAAGCTTCAAACTGCTTCCTCTGTTTGAACAGAGGTGGCTCTCAGCAGTTTCAATTATCAATTTAAATTAGTAGAGGCCTCTAAAGCAGCTCTACTCCAACTGCAAAACTTACCAGTGCTCACTTCCTTTGTTTGGCTCTCCTCAGCAGCAGCTCTGCTTAAGAGCACATGCAGAGTCAAAATGGCTGACCCTGAAAGAGCTCAGAGCTTTTAAAGGCTAGTGTGGCTCCGCCCCTATGAGTCACAGTTCAGGGAAGGGCCTGGTGTGGCCCTGCCCCCTGCTTCTGGAAGCTTCAAACTGCTTCCTCTGTTTGAACAGAGGTGGCTCTCAGCAGTTTCAATTATCAATTTAAATTAGTAGAGGCCTCTAAAGCAGCTCTACTCCAACTGCAAAACTTACCAGTGCTCACTTCCTTTGTTTGGCTCTCCTCAGCAGCAGCTCTGCTTAAGAGCACATGCAGAGTCAAAATGGCTGACCCTGAAAGAGCTCAGAGCTTTTAAAGGCTAGTGTGGCTCCGCCCCTATGAGTCACAGTTCAGGGAAGGGCCTGGTGTGGCCCTGCCCCCCTGCTTCTGGAAGCTTCAAACTGCTTCCTCTGTTTGAACAGAGGTGGCTCTCAGCAGTTTCAATTATCAATTTAAATTAGTAGAGGCCTCTAAAGCAGCTCTACTCCAACTGCAAAACTTACCAGTGCTCACTTCCTTTGTTTGGCTCTCCTCAGCAGCAGCTCTGCTTAAGAGCACATGCAGAGTCAAAATGGCTGACCCTGAAAGAGCTCAGAGCTTTTAAAGGCTAGTGTGGCTCCGCCCCTATGAGTCACAGTTCAGGGAAGGGCCTGGTGTGGCCCTGCCCCCCTGCTTCTGGAAGCTTCAAACTGCTTCCTCTGTTTGAACAGAGGTGGCTCTCAGCAGTTTCAATTATCAATTTAAATTAGTAGAGGCCTCTAAAGCAGCTCTACTCCAACTGCAAAACTTACCAGTGCTCACTTCCTTTGTTTGGCTCTCCTCAGCAGCAGCTCTGCTTAAGAGCACATGCAGAGTCAAAATGGCTGACCCTGAAAGAGCTCAGAGCTTTTAAAGGCTAGTGTGGCTCCGCCCCTATGAGTCACAGTTCAGGGAAGGGCCTGGTGTGGCCCTGCCCCCCTGCTTCTGGAAGCTTCAAACTGCTTCCTCTGCTTGAACAGAGGTGGCTCTCAGCAGTTTCAATTATCAATTTAAATTAGTAGAGGCCTCTAAAGCAGCTCTACTCCAACTGCAAAACTTACCAGTGCTCACTTCCTTTGTTTGGCTCTCCTCAGCAGCAGCTCTGCTTAAGAGCACATGCAGAGTCAAAATGGCTGACCCTGAAAGAGCTCAGAGCTTTTAAAGGCTAGTGTGGCTCCGCCCCTATGAGTCACAGTTCAGGGAAGGGCCTGGTGTGGCCCTGCCCCCCTGCTTCTGGAAGCTTCAAACTGCTTCCTCTGTTTGAACAGAGGTGGCTCTCAGCAGTTTCAATTATCAATTTAAATTAGTAGAGGCCTCTAAAGCAGCTCTACTCCAACTGCAAAACTTACCAGTGCTCACTTCCTTTGTTTGGCTCGCCTCAGCAGCAGCTCTGCTTAAGAGCACATGCAGAGTCAAAATGGCTGACCCTGAAAGAGCTCAGAGCTTTTAAAGGCTAGTGTGGCTCCGCCCCTATGAGTCACAGTTCAGGGAAGGGCCTGGTGTGGCCCTGCCCCCCTGCTTCTGGAAGCTTCAAACTGCTTCCTCTGTTTGAACAGAGGTGGCTCTCAGCAGTTTCAATTATCAATTTAAATTAGTAGAGGCCTCTAAAGCAGCTCTACTCCAACTGCAAAACTTACCAGTGCTCACTTCCTTTGTTTGGCTCTCCTCAGCAGCAGCTCTGCTTAAGAGCACATGCAGAGTCAAAATGGCTGACCCTGAAAGAGCTCAGAGCTTTTAAAGGCTAGTGTGGCTCCGCCCCTATGAGTCACAGTTCAGGGAAGGGCCTGGTGTGGCCCTGCCCCCCTGCTTCTGGAAGCTTCAAACTGCTTCCTCTGTTTGAACAGAGGTGGCTCTCAGCAGTTTCAATTATCAATTTAAATTAGTAGAGGCCTCTAAAGCAGCTCTACTCCAACTGCAAAACTTACCAGTGCTCACTTCCTTTGTTTGGCTCTCCTCAGCAGCAGCTCTGCTTAAGAGCACATGCAGAGTCAAAATGGCTGACCCTGAAAGAGCTCAGAGCTTTTAAAGGCTAGTGTGGCCCCGCCCCTATGAGTCACAGTTCAGGGAAGGGCCTGGTGTGGCCCTGCCCCCCTGCTTCTGGAAGCTTCAAACTGCTTCCTCTGTTTGAACAGAGGTGGCTCTCAGCAGTTTCAATTATCAATTTAAATTAGTAGAGGCCTCTAAAGCAGCTCTACTCCAACTGCAAAACTTACCAGTGCTCACTTCCTTTGTTTGGCTCGCCTCAGCAGCAGCTCTGCTTAAGAGCACATGCAGAGTCAAAATGGCTGACCCTGAAAGAGCTCAGAGCTTTTAAAGGCTAGTGTGGCTCCGCCCCTATGAGTCACAGTTCAGGGAAGGGCCTGGTGTGGCCCTGCCCCCCTGCTTCTGGAAGCTTCAAACTGCTTCCTCTGTTTGAACAGAGGTGGCTCTCAGCAGTTTCAATTATCAATTTAAATTAGTAGAGGCCTCTAAAGCAGCTCTACTCCAACTGCAAAACTTACCAGTGCTCACTTCCTTTGTTTGGCTCTCCTCAGCAGCAGCTCTGCTTAAGAGCACATGCAGAGTCAAAAATGATTGAGCGCCATATAAATTTGAATATTACTTAAACAAACAAACAAACAAATAAATAAATAGCAGCCTCAACACCATACCTGTCAAATTTTGGATTTGGAAATAAGGGAAATTTCCCAGGAAATACGGGCTACTTGACAGTTATGCTTATCCTTTGCTGCCCTCCAATGGCGGCAATAGGGCATTGCAGTCTAATTAATACGGCAGGGAAGAGGGTAAAATAAGGGGTTTTCCCGGCCAATATGGGATACTTGACAGCTATGCTCAAGACCAGGGGTGCCCAAACTTTTCACGCCTGTTGAGTCCGACGCTTAAGAAGTATTCTGACCAGCAGGATCGGGTCAAACAAACTGATTTATTATTCAGCTCATAGTACCGGACTAGGGAACATGTACAAGGTGGCCAGCTTATATACAGTGAGAATGGCAGTTACACAGGTTGATACATTTCGGCGGGTTTCCGGAGAGGCGGGAAAGTTTGTATTGATGAATCAGCTATTTTGACGGACATTTGAAAATAGCGCTGTTCTGTCCAAATGTTTATTGCTTTGCAATCGTCATTAAGTCTTTGCTGTAACAGTGCACTCTTTTCTGTAAGGTGCCTCTTTCATATGCTATCAATGTACGCTGATTGGTTTAACAGGTTTCCTGCGTTAGCAAAAGCCTGGGCAAATGTATCACTGTAACTGCCGTTCTGTCTGCATATAAGTCGCTACCTCGTCCCTGTTTCCCCAGTGTGAACTGAGCTATAATAAATGACTTGTTGGTTAACCCCCAGAACTGCTGCCGCGTTGCAATTAATACTCAGACTCAACAGGTGCGTTTGTAAAAAGGTGCGCGATTCTGCCGTAGACTTTATGGCGCTCATAGGGGTTATAACAAATAACGCTTGGACACAACAGGGGCAGGTCATGTGGTCCCTCCCACCGGAAGCAGAAGTAAAATGTGCCATGCAATCTGTTTTGCAACAGGATGGGATAGAATTTAGGCTGCCACTTTCTCTGCTTAAATCAAGAGTGCCCATTTGATGCCAACTTATCTGGCCTGTGCTGCCCTCTTCGCTCCCGGAAGCGGAAGTAAAACATGCCCGGAGGGGTGCGTTTTACTTCCACTTCCGGGAGCGGTGCAGGTGGTGTGGGCCTGATGAGTTGGTGTCAGGGGCCGGATCCAGCCTGTGGGCCATAGTTTGGGCACCCCTGCTCAAAACAGTTCAGTGCATTGGGGAAAAACCATCACAATGAGAGCAGAACTTGGAAACATGACATTTAAGGCTTCAGAAGGCAAAGATAGGTAGAAGTTAGTATGGGAGGCCATACATTGGACACCTTAGTCCCAAACTTCACCAAAGCTGGAGAGGGTTGAAAGGAGGATCAACAGAAGACCCTCTCCAATTTTGGTGTGTCTATGTGACTTAGGGGCTGAGTTATTCCCCCTCTCTATCACTCATTGAATTTTCCCCAAATCAGCTGGTGGCGGCTTAAGACTTTTGCACAGTACAGTATTTCCTCCAAACAACCTACAAACTGACCCCTAAACTTGCAGAAGTGACTTTAGCTGGACTCTCTATATTAGCATTGGGTGATATAAAAATGAAACAAACAAATAAACAAAACAACAAATACATACTCTTGTTGGCATCGCTCCACCTAAGATAAAGAGAGAAGTAGTATAGCCGATGTGTAAGCATTCAACCGGCTAGCCCCCTCCGCCTCAAACCTCTCCATGTTCCCCTTGGGACCCCTGGACACTTAGTCCTCCCAACTTGAACTCTGAGACTCTGAGCAACCAGCAGTTAAAAGCTGGTCCTGCGAAATCCTTGCAGCAACCCGAGATTTCCACTTAGTTAACGTGGTCCCAGACAATGACAATGGAGAGCATAGCTGTCAAGTATCCCTTATTTGCTGGGAAAACCCCTTATTTTACCCTATTTCCCACCGCCATCCCTTATTAATTCAACTGCAATGCCCTATTGTCACCATTGGAGGGCAGCACAGGATAAGCATAGCTGTCAAGTATCCCTTATTGGCCGGGAAAACCCCTTATTTTACCCTCTTCCCTGCCATCATTCCGTATTAATTAGACTGCAATGCCCTAATGCCACCATTGGAGGGCAGCACAGGATAAGCATAGCTGTCAAGTATCCCTTATTGGCCAGGAAAACCCCTTATTTTACCCTCTTTCCCGCCGTCATCCCTTATTAATTAGACTGCAATGCCCTATTGCCGCCATTGGAGGGCAGCACAGGATAAGCATAGCTGTCAAGTATCCCTTATTGGCCGGGAAAACCCCTTATTTTACCCTCTTTCCCGCCGTCATCCCTTATTAATTAGACTGCAGTGCCCTATTGCCGCCATTGGAGGGCAGCACAGGATAAGCATAGCTGTCAAGTATCCCTTATTGGCCGGGAAAACCCCTTATTTTACCCTCTTTCCCGCCGTCATCCCTTATTAATTAGACTGCAATGCCCTATTGCCACCATTGGAGGGCAGCACAGGATAAGCATAGCTGTCAAGTATCCCTTATTGGCCAGGAAATTTCCCTTATTTCCAAATCCAAAACTTGACAGGTATGATGGAGAGAATAAAAGTATTTGTGGTAGCATGTGGCGTCTTCTTGGCTTGTGCCAGGCTAAACTCTATATGTCTCATCCCCTTTCAATAATCACACATTGTATTGAAGAAATTCATGTTCATTTTTCTTAAAGCATAGTAGAGAAGATAAAGTTCATCCATTGATTTTTTTTCAGGATATAGAAAAATCTGCAAAAAAGAGAATTCTAATCAAAAAGATACGGGAACACACACAGAGAGAACTAACTATCTGTTCCATGTGTCTACAAGAGGTGGTCTCAACCTACGGCCTGGGGGCTGGAAGTGGCCCATGACACCATTTCATGTGGGCCTCCCACCTCCACCATACCCGGAAGTGCCGTGTGCAGCAGGTAGAGCAAAACAACCGTCCGGCCCTCAAAGCTGTCTGAGGGAGCATGACCGCGCAGCCCTCAGCGTGGAAAGGTTGAGAACCCCTGGTTTATAATACAGATCACAGCTTCTGGTTCAGCTAATTAGCATACCATTGTCCGTTCTCATAACATCTCCCTCTTGGTTCACAGAGGCAGGATGTTGACATAAGAACATAAGAACATCCTTGCTGGAAGAGGCCACAGGAGCCCATGATCCAGTCCAGCATTCTGTCTCACACAGTGGCTCACCATTTGCTTCAGGGTATTATTCCCAAGCAGATGCCTTCACTTGCTTAGGATTCCCTGGAAATGGCATTGAGAGATATCCTGCCTATCTCTCCAACCCGGAGGTTGTCCTTAGGTGCATCCATAATTATAGCCATGGATACCCTTGCCCTCCATGACATAACTCAGGCGTTCCATCCCTTGTGGGTAGGAAGAAATGCAGGCTTTGAGACCTTGGCAAAGGTCTCTCCCAGTCTCCGACCTGCACCTTCTTGATCAGCCTGGCAGTGTGAGAACAAACCTTGGCATTTCTGCACCTCTCTAAACAACACACCAGTTTCTAACCCTAAGAAACTCCAATTCGAATAACCTGTAAACCCATGGTACTACGTTGCCATGACAGGACGCTGAGAGACTGAAGCAAGAGAAGGACCCTTGAGCTCCTCTGAACAAATCCAGGAAGCGCTTTATGGCAAGAACAAACATTCTTGAGGGTGCGCAAGAGCAAAATCAAATTAGAAGGTGGAGGAAGGAGCTCATTGCACAAGGAAGGACATTAAAGGAGGAGATGGCTGAGGAACGCGACCTCCCCGACGTCGCTTGGAGGACCCTGAAGAGGCTGAGCGTTGGAGTCCCTAAATGCAAGACCAGCTTGTTGGCAGACAACAACAACACACGGTGTGAGTGTGGATTGATACAGAATCCATTGGCTCCTTACTGGTCTGCTGTTGACTGCCAGAGGCATGCACCGATACAGACTTAGGTCTGGCCACGACAAAGGCAAGAAAGTGGCATCATTTTGGCAGTCCAAGGTTTGAGCGGGGCATGAACGAACAAACAAACAAGCACACAAACAACTCACCTACTTCGTGCTGTCCAGGGTTGTCCGAAATCTCCATGACATACATTTTGAGGCCACGGTAACTCTTCCCGATGCTGTACACTCGAGTGATGTTGGGGCAGGCGTCATTCACCTTCTTCATCAGCTGCAAGAGGGTGCATTGCATTTCACATTTATTTACTTACTTAATTATATATGCCGCCTTTCTCCCCAGAGGGAAGATCAGGTTCTGCCTTTCCACCATTCTTAGTGTCTATCCTGAGTTCAAGAGGAGTGAGCCTGATTTAGCAAAGCTTTCTTTGAAAGCAAGCATTTCTCTGAGCCAGAAAAGGGGAACATCCCATACTCACAAGGTCAGAGCCCCAAAACTTTATGATAAAGCCACAGGGCTTTGTTGCGCCCTCTCAGGCGCCTCTGTTTCCTACGATTTTAGCTGCAATCCTCACAATATTTGGGACACAAATGGATTTTACCTAAGGACAGTACATATCTTGTTGCAAAGCAGTAATGCAAAGTAATGGAGGGGGATTTTTGCTCTTGGATGGGTCATTAAAGGTCAAGGATTTCCTTGCTCCAAAGCCAGTTGTGTCTGACGCTAGGGGACACAACTGGTTCCTGTTTACAGCCCAAGAAGAGCCAGCGCTGTCGGCATCTGCAGGCATGTAGCAGGCATGACGAGATGTTACCTTTCCTGCTGAAGCAGTATCTATTTATCTACTTGCAATTTCTTGCTATCGAACTGCTAGTTTGGCAGAGGCACGGACAGACGACAGGGGTTCGCTCCATCGCACATTGCAATTTCTTGCTCTCGAACTGCTGACCTGCCTTACCTTCCAGTCATCATGTTCTGCATCTTAACCACTAAGCCACTGCAGGCTCTTGGATAGGTCATTAGGAGCTATTAAGTTTGCAAAAGACCTGCTCCTCTTTGGTCACCAGTCCAGACACCTACATTTCTGGATGCCCCGTGGTGTGGGTGAGTTAGGGACTGGCAGCCTCTCCCCTCCCTTAGTCCAGGAAGTTACAGGATAATCCCCTCCAGGCTCATCTCATTTCCAGAGCAAAGGGATGAGAGAAAGGGTTAAGAAGACCCTCTGACGGGATCATGCTTTCAGCCTTGTCTTTCCCAAGCAGCGAAGGAAGCCTACCTTCCTCATGTCTTTGTAGTCGTGGTGCCTGAAGTCCAGTTTATCTTTGGTCACAGGTACTTCATCCCAAAAATAGATGTTGTTTGGGTCTGGAAAGTAGGGGAAGAGAAGAAAGTCTAGGCTAGGCAGTCTCATTTTACCGACATCAGAAGGGATGGAAGAGGCTGAGTCAACTTTGATCCCTGGTCAGGATCGAACTCAAAAACCTTTGGTTGCAGTACAATTTAAGTGCTGTGTGCCACCAGAACAAGCAGGGCATGAGGAAGGGTGCTTTGTGCCCTGGTCCTACTCTCCAGCCCAGATCAAGCGTCACCCACCCACCCACCCACCCCGCACCCCGCTCCACTCCTGGGACCCACCAGGCAGGGCGCAGCCCAGGACCTCCATCCGCAAGCAGATAGTCCCGTTCTCAAACCAGGTTTGAGGATTGATGCGTAGGTAGCGAGCCACTACGGGTTCAGGGAGCAAGTTGAGGACTGGCGTCTCGGGGTCCTTGTTCCCAGGAAATACCTGGAAAATGTGACAGAGAGAGAGAAGAAGAAGAAGAAGAAGAAGAAGAAGAAGAAGAAGAAGAAGAAGAAGAAGAAAAATCTGTGTGATGGAAAATGCTGAGCAACCAGAGAATCAGATCCAGTGACTCCCAGTGTGGTGAAGTGGCTGGAGAGCTGGATCGGGACCTGACAGATCTGGATTCAATTCACCACTGAAGGATGTAGCTGAAACTGAGAAAGGATCGAGTTTGATCCAATCAAGAAAGGTGGGTACGCTTGGAGCAATATCCCTTAAAGCGATCCTTCTATAAGGTAAAAGTCTCCCTTCCTTGAAAGCCTGTCATATCCGAGTCTAAGGGGAGATGCTCATCTCCATTTACAGCCAAAGACTAGATGCTGGATAACCCTGTTACCTTTCCCATCAAAATGGTACCTATTTATCTACTTGCAAATTCTTGCTTTCGAACTGCCAGGTCAGCAGGAGGTGGGGCAGACGACAGGAGTTCACTCCGTCATGCAGCACCCAGGTCTCGAACTGCCGACCTGCCGACCTTCTAGTAATCACATTCAGTGTCTTAACCACTGAGCCACAGGCAGTCCCCTAGCTCAGGGGTCCCAACCTTTGTTTTTTGGACTTCAATGCCCAGAAGACTAAATCGGTCCATTGGCTGATCAGTGCTTTGGGGAATTGACTTAGGCTTCTGGGAAGTGAAGTACAAACACCAAAGGTTGGGGGTTCCTGCCCTAGATGACAAGTGGCTGCCTCTAAACTGACTGGCAATGTGCTGATTAGTAATGTGGTTAAAAGGAGCACTGATGGGATTTCAAAAAGCAGCTCTTTAGAGTCAGTCTGCGCTGGTGTGCAGCAGGTACAGACGCTGGGGGGAAATTGGACCAACCAGCCATAAAAATGCCCCAAAGATTGGACTAAAATTATGTGTAAACAGGCTCTGATCCAGAGAAACAGGAACTTGGAGATCGACAAGAAGTGGCCTTGTGCAAGGGCAAACGCTTGATGGTTCTTGCAAAATGGGGTCTACTCAGGACAGCTTTGCAGGACTTCAAGGAAAGAAAGGCATCCCCCCCTCCCATCCCTCCCCATCCAATCATTTTATCTGGATTGAACTGGGGATTTTCCATGGGCACAGCAGTGACTCTCTTCCTGAGAAGCTCAGCGGTGCTTTCTCGGTTTCCATTCCCAACCCCAAAAGGATCACCCAAAGCTTTTAGTGTCGCCCAGTTCCTTGTTTGTGACATCTACAGCCTCTCTGGGCAATGTTCTCTTATTCTGAAGGATCCCAGCTAAGCCTACACCCTTAAATGAAAATGCATCCATCTCACACTTTGGTGTTTTAATGGCTCCTTTTTATAATTCCCAATCTGCCAGCCCCAACTCAATGGCCTGGATTTTCATAAAGCAAGAAGCAAGTTGTTATATATATACAGTAGAACCTCAGATAAAGTCCAAACTCCATTCCACAAGTTTGGACTTTATCTGATTTTGGACTTTATCCGAATCAAATGGGCGATGCATCGGATAACACCCAAAAAATGGACTTTATCCGAGGTTCCTATACCAAATGCCTCGGATAACGTCAATTTTTAAGCAGTTTTGAACTTGATGCGATGCATCACGTGTGCATGAAAACCGTGACTTTATCCAAATCGGACTTTATCCGAGGTACCACTGTATATATATTGTTGAACTGCAGCCTAAGCAAGCCTTTGGCATGTCTTGGCTCATCCCCTACAAACAGTTTTCCGCACAAGCCAGGACTGGGGACGATTCCAGTTTACCCGGACCAGTGGGATTCCCATTCGGCTCCTTCAGGCAATCAAACTGGGAACAGGAATCCCCCATTTTGAGCAGGATATGACTAGGGTTGGCCCGTGGAGACTTTGCTCCAGGCACCAGAATTTAAAGGGTGCTGAAATCTAGAGTGTTAGGAAAATAAAGTCTCTGGCAGTGCATACTATATTAGGAAAATAAACAGTAACACTTTTCAGCCTCATGTATGTTCAGTTTGCTCTGGATGCACAAGTGTTCCCTCTCTTTCCCTTTGGAAGAACATCAATTTTTCCTTTTATTTACAAGGTGAGTTTGTGCCTATGTCTTCAGGCAAAGTGGGTGGGAAATGGCCACTGTTGTCACCTTAAGGTCCTGATATAGAAGGGCAAGAGTGTTGAGTTTGCAGCAGGAAATCCCAACATGCCAGTCTGGTCAGGTTATCCTGCTATGGTAAAAGGTTTCCCTCGCTCGAAAGCCAGTCGTATCCGACTCTAGGGTTCAGTGCTCATCTCTGTTTCAAAGCCGAAGAGCCAGCGCTGTCTGCTTCTGCAGACATTTCCGTGCTCATGAGGCAGGCATGACTAGACACTGGAGGAGCACACGGAACACTGTTTATCTTCCCACCGAAGTGGTTCCTATTTATCTACTTGCAATTTCTTGCTTTCGAACTGCTAGGTTGGCAGGAGCTGGGACAAAGACGGGAGCTCATTCCGTCCTGCAGTACTCGGGGAATCGAACTGCTGATCTCCCACCTCACAGTCAGCATCTTAGCCACTCGAGCTGCTGCAGTAATAGAGTAGACCATATTGCCATTGACTCAACACCCATCATCAGGCAGCAGCCTGACAACCCTGAGGACTAAAGGCCTTCCATAGGGAAGGATGATGGTCCCCAAGTGGATTGACTCCCACTTGAATCCATCTTGATGCAGGCCAGCAGCTTCATCCATACTGCCTTTATGTGCCAAAATGGCTTGTGGCCAGAAAGTGACTCACAGAATTGGACCCATGGTATGGGTGTCATGCTGCAGTGTGGGAGGCAAGTGAAAGGCCACTGCATTATCTAGATCTCAGGACAATCTTCATAGCTGATTGCCATGAGGAGAGCCAAATAATCAAAATCGGATATGGCGCAAGAAGAAGAAATCCCATCATGCTTTGTGTTTGTTTTGCATATTAACATGGAGATGGGAAGGGCCAGCATTTAACAAACACTGTCATTGCCTATTGTTGAATCTAAGCAGCCATCCAACAGACTAAACGTTTCTTCCCTGCAAAAGTAACTGCTTTCCTCTGGGTACTTATGCTGAGCTCTCTGTGTAGGTAGTAGTGAAGTGTGTCTGTCTGAGCGGTTCTGTTGTTCAGCCTAGTAGTTCATTCTATTTCTGACTCAAAATGTGTTAGTCTCAGAAAGTCAGCAACTCAGTAAGGTCTCTTGCTTAGTTCTCTCGGCACCCGCTGCTACTTCTCTCCTTATCTTAGGTGGAGTGATACCAAAGAGGGCATCTTTTCTCAATGGGTGTAGGTTTGAGGCATCCTGACACTATACATAAGAACATAAGAACAGCCTTGCTGGAAGAGGCCACAGGAGCCCATCCAGTCCAGCATTCTGTTACACACAGTGGCTCACCATGTGCTTCAGGGTATTCTTCCCAAGCAGATGCCTTCACCTGTTTAGGATTCCCTGGAAATGGCATTGAGAGATATCCTGCCTATCTCTCCAACCCGGAGGTTGTCCTTAGGTATCCATTATAATTATAGCCATTGATACCCTTGTCCTCCATGAACTTGTCTAATCCTTTCTTAAAGCTGTCAAGACTGACCGCTGTCACCACTTCTTCTGGCAGGGAGTTCCATAGACCAGGGATCCTCTGGGTGAAAATGCAACACTATGCAACACTATGATCTATTGGTAAGACTTGGTTATTTGAGGTGGGCAAACAAGAGGAGGAGATGGAACAAGGAAAAACTAGTTTGGAGCCGATGAAGATGGTTATTCAGCTTCCTCACTAAATCCAGCAGTGTTTATGTTTCTTTCTGTCTGGGAGGGAGTGGCGTCAATTGGCAAATGTGCCCAGGGCAGGTGGGTTGGCACCCTTCTACTAGCAGATTAAACTGGCAGGTTGGCATCTTCTCAGCAGCACATTTTTGCACTGTCTAAATCATACCTGTCAAGTTTTGGATTTGGAAATAAGGGAAATTTCCCGGCAAATAAGGGATAATTGACAGCTATGCTTATCCTGTGCTGCCCTCCAATGGCGGCAATAGGGCATTGCAGTCCAATTAATAAGGGATGATGGCGGGAAAGAGGGCAAAATAAGGGGTTTTCCCGGCCAATAAGGGATACTTGACAGCTATGCTTATTCTGTGCTGCCCTCCAATGGCGGCAATAGGGCATTGCAGTCTAATTAATAAGGGATGACGGCGGGAAAGAGGGTAAAATAAGGGGTTTCCCCGGCCAATAAGGGATACTTGACAGCTGTGCTTATCCTGTGCTGCCCTCCAATGGCGGCAATAGGGCAGTCCAATTAATAAGGGATGATGGCGGGAAAGAGGGTAAAATAAGGGGTTTTCCTGGCCAATATGGGATACTTGACAGCTATGCTTATTCCGTGCTGCCCTCCAATGGCGGCAATAGGGCATTGCAGTCTAATTAATAAGGGATGACAGCGGGAAAGAGGGTAAAATAAGGGTTTTTCCTGGCCAATAAGGGATACTTGACAGCTATGGTCTAAATTGAGATACCCAAGCCCCAGTATCTTTGTCCTTGCTGCAGTTCTGTATCTTGCCTGGCAAAGATGCCATGTTCTCAAGAACTTGCACATTTGTCCGGGCCTTTGCACAATTTCTCTGTTGACTTATGGAGGTATTGCCCCAACGTGGCACGTGGCATTGGCTTTTGGCCCACCCAAATATTGCAGCTTCTGCTTCTGGCTAAACAAGGCAGGCAGGCTTTATCAGCAAGCTTAGGGGTTTTTTGGGGGACTAAAACCCCCACCCCTACTAGCCTCAGCTTTTAAGGATGTCCTTGTCCAACCTTGCCTGCCAATTCAGGAAGGAGGCTTAGTGCGAGGCAGAAATCCTAAGAGCCACTTGGCTGGCGGGCAGAGAAGACATTGATTACTCTTTTGCTTGGCTTGGCACAACCGTAGGGTGCAAACCTCTGCCCTGCTCCTACCTGGTTGCCAGGATCCAGCTCTGTTGAACTGCGCGTGTTCTTACGAAGGGAAGAACAGCCTCTGGTGATAGACAGAGAAGGGGTACTGAAGGAAGGAGTGTAACAACGGAGGATGCGAACCACTCAGAAATTTGCTGACCTGAGGAAGGACAGCAGAATTTGAGCAGAGGGAAGATTAGAAGAATTTCAATGGAATTGTTTCAAATATTTCTGCCAAAGAAATATGTGAGCATTTTCTAAGGATCCCAACATTAACAATGTTCGTCTAGCAAAGGAGGCAGAGAATCACATGAGTGCCTCTCCCTGTCTCTGGGAGAAAACAAAAATTCATGAAGGACTCACTCATTGATAGAGTATGAGCTTCACACTGGCACTGCTGTCGTGCCCTTCCCTTGATGCCAACTCACACTTGCTTCTCCAGATAATCATGGCTTGCATGCTATGCCACGCAAGCCTCCTGCCTGGATCACAGCCTGTACTCACCACCTCCTGGCTCCCATTCATGCCAGGCCGCCACTGGTGTGTGTCATTGCTGAACTGGATTTTGTACGAGGTCACCCAGTCGTACCTGGTGGAAGAGAAGAAGTCTTAACACTGTGGGGTGCACAGGAGCAAACTGATTGTGTGTGTATGGGGGGAAGACAAAGTCCCCCATATTGGTGGGGGATATGTTCCGAGACTGACTGCAGATCCCTGAAACCGTGGATAAGTGTGAACCAATTATTTTATGTTGCAGGCAGTGGCCTCTAGTGGACAGCTTTGGTACTGCACCATAAAAAAGCATATCCAGTGGTACCACAAGTTACGAATGCCTCAAGTAACGTAATTTTTGAGTTACAAAAGGAAATCCATTGAAAATAATGCCTCGCGCTATGAATTTAAATCGTAAAAAATTAATAACTCGAAATGCAGTTTCCCACAGGAATGCATTGACAACCAATTAATCCGTTCTGGAGATCAGAAAAAAGGTTTTCAATGCATGCCTATGGGAAACTGCATTTCGAGTTACAATTTTTTCATAATACAAGATGTCCTGAGGTCCTGAGGAATGCATTAATTTTGTAACTCGATGTACCACTGTATATTATGCATTTCAGGATTTTTTCATTGATTTTGAGGTACACAGAAAAAGCCTTCTTGAAGATTGTGGTATTTTTGAACTACAATTGGGTGTACCCTGGTAGCAGCAACCTTGTGTTGCTGGAGAATCTTTCTCACACTAGGTCAGGCGAAAGGAGCTGCAGAATGAATTCACCAAAAGGTAGCTTCATTTTTACAGTTTCATGTCTGCTCTAGACATGGAATAATAATGATAATTGATTTTTAATACCCATAGAAAAGGGAAACTGCTGCAGTGGATCAGTGGTTAAGAAGCCCACCTTGTTCACTGGAAGGTTGGCAAGTCGGCGGTTGAGACCTGGGTACTGCATGATGGACTGAGTGCCCGTCTCTCTCCCAGCTCCTGCCAACCTAGCAGTTTGAAAGCAAGAAATTGCAAGTAGATAAATAGGGACCACTTCAGTGGGAAAATGTTTTGGGGACATGAAAGGAGCCTCTTTCAGGCATCCCATGAGCGGAGTTTCTCTAGCAAAAATCCTTTCAACCCAAAATAATTTCTGACAAGATATTATTATCATAGTGAAACCATGAATTACTGAACCCGTGGATACGGGGAGCAATCTGTATCTGCAAGAGGGGGGGAAACATAGCATGTGGAAGAGAATTTCTGGCAATGCAATTTCTGTATTGCATTTTTGTGCTTGTGTTAGTTATAGTGATTGTACTGATTATATTGTATTATTTATATTTTTTGTATTATGGTGTATTTACTTTGTACATTGGTGATTTATGTCGTGATTATTTTGAGCCACCCTGAGTCGACATATACTGAATGGGCGGCATACAAATGGAATAAATCAAATCAAATCAATCAAGGAATCCAGGATAAAGGGACACTCCAGCTGCCTCAGGTGAAGAATGCAAGGAGACTTCATCCTGTTCCTGTATGAAAACACAGGTGTTGGGGAATCATCCTCCGAGAGACTGAAGGATGTCCATCCGACACTCCCATCTTAGGGATGCAGGTAGGGCTACTTTATGTAGAATTGTCTAGCATCTGAGGCTGCCTTTGGAGTAACCAGGGTGGGTGGGGAAAGCCATATTATGCCAGCAAGACGAAGCAGGAGATGCAAGACAGAGCAAGCAAAGAACATGCAAGGCTAAGAATGTGGCAATGAAGATACCAAAGCAGAACATCCTTGTATCAGCAGCTTCAGAGCCTCATTAGATGAGATGTTGATTTCTTATCTAGGTTAAGGTAAAGGTAAAGGTAGAGGTAGAGGTAGAGATAGAGGTAAAGGTAGTGGTAGAGGTAGAGGTAGAGGTAGAGGTAGAGGTAAACGTAGAGGTAAAGGTAGAGGTAGAGGTAGAGGTAAAGGTAGTGGTAGTGGTAGAGGTAGAGGTAGAGGTAAAGGTAAAGGTAGAGATAGAGGTAAAGGTAGTGGTAGAGGTAGAGGTAGAGGTAAAGGTAAAGGTAGAGGTAGAGGTAAAGGTAGTGGTAGAGGTAGAGGTAGAGGTAGAGGTAGAGGTAAAGGTAAAGGTAAAGGTAAAGGTAAAGGTAGAGATAGAGGTAAAGGTAGTGGTAGAGGTAGAGGTAAAGGTAAAGGTAGAGATAGAGATAGAGGTAAAGGTAGTGGTAGAGGTAGAGGTAGAGGTAAAGGTAAAGGTAGAGGTAAAGGTAGTGGTAGAGGTAGAGGTAGAGGTAAAGGTAAAGGTAAAGGTAGAGATAGAGGTAAAGGTAGTGGTAGAGGTAGAGGTAGAGGTAAAGGTAAAGGTAGAGATAGAGGTAAAGGTAGTGGTAGAGGTAGAGGTAGAGGTAAAGATAAAGGTAGAGGTAGAGGTAGAGGTAAAGGTAGTGGTAGAGGTAGAGGTAGAGGTAGAGGTAGAGGTAAAGGTAAAGGTAAAGGTAAAGGTAGAGATAGAGGTAAAGGTAGAGGTAGAGGTAGAGGTAGAGGTAAAGGTAAAGATAAAGGTAGAGGTGAAGGTAGTGGTAGAGGTAGAGGTAGAGGTAGAGGTAAAGGTAAAGGTAGAGGTAAAGGTAAAGCTCTCCCTTGGAAAGTCAATTGTTTTAGAACAGGCCTAGATATTAGCTAAGCTCAAGTCAGTTAACCAGTTGGCCATCCTATTCTTGACCAACATTCTTGACCAACTGTAATTTCTGAACCCATTTCTGAAATGAGTCTGCAGAGAACACACATAGATAAAACCCAGGGTAGGTTAGGTAAAGGTAAAGGTAAAGGTCGTCCTTGCTCCAAAGCCAGTCGTATCTGACTCTAGGGTTCAATGCTCATCTCTGTTTACAGCCAAAGAGCCAGCACTGTCTGCTTTTGCAGACGTTTCCATGGACATGTGGCAGGCATGTCTAGACACTGGAGTGCATGGAACGCTGTTTACCTTCCCACCGAAGCGGTCCCTATTTATCTACTTGCGATTCTTGCTTTCAAACTGCTAGGTTGGCACGGGCTGGGACAGAGACGGGAGTTCACTCCATCACGCAGCACTTGGGTCTCAAACTGCTGACCTGCTGACCTTCCAGTCATCAAGTTCAGCAACTTAACCACTTGAGCCACTGCAGTCCCTTCCATATCCATTTAAAAAGCAAAGGTTGTGCGCCCTCTGATCCTAAGCTTGATTTGGTCCACATGCAGTAAATTGGCTTGCTTTTTGTTTTGGCAGACAGCAAGGCTTTCCTGGCATCACTGCTATTTTAGGCACATAGAGCTGGAAGATTTGCGTGTCTGAAAGGACAACATTTCAGGGGCAATTAAAATGCCCCCTTGCTCATGTCTCCCAGGGGTCTCCTCCGCACTTACGTCCAAATGGAGTTCAAGCCCTGCGTGATGACGCCAGTGAACCGTGTCAGCCTCCGAGCATCAAACTCTAGCCACTGGTTTTTGTCTTTGTGCCCAGCGCACCAACCACCGTCATAGAAGTCTCCATCGTGGATGCCGGACTGGGGTGGAAGAAAGACGAGTCAGTGGAAGAGACATGCCCACAAAGCCCTGGGTGGAAGGAGGAGGACTGGGATGCCGGGAGGGTCCTTAAGTCATTCAACATGACAGTTGTTGAAGCATCAACAGATCAACGTTTGGACTACAGATCTCAGAATAATGGCTGCCAGCTGGGGATTTTGGGAGCCCCCCTTACTCAAAAGCCAGCTGTTGCCAACTCTAGGGTGCAGTGCTCATCTCCGTTTATAGCCAAAGAGCCCGAGACGTCTGCAGACATTTCCATGGTCATGTGGCAGGCATGACTAGATGCTGGAGTGCATGGAACACGGTTTACCTTCCCACCAAAGTGGCACCTGTTTATCTAGATGCAATTTCTTGCTTTTGAACTGCTAGGTTGCAGTTTGAGCTTTGCTTAGAATGAGATCCTTTAAAGGTTGTCTAAAACCCGGTTTCCTCACAGAATAACTCTAAACTCTTTGAATCAGTGGAACTGAACAGAAAATTTACCTTAAAATCTCCCTCCATCAGTTATGACATCATTACTTCTTCAGGCTAAATGCAGTTTGAAAGCAAGAAATTGCAAGTAGATAAACAGGTACCGTTTTGGCGTGAATGGTAACAATGTTCTGTGTGCCCTGATGCCTAGTCATGCCTTCCATATGACCATGGAAATGTCTACAAATATAGACAGTGGCTTTAATAAGTCCCCCCCCCAAATCTCATTGTTCTGTGCAGGACAATGACAATAAAGATCTATCTATCTATCTATCTATCTATCTATCTATCTATCTATCTATCTATCTATCTATCTATCTATCTATCTATCTATCTATCTATCTATCTATCTATCTAAATGGAGATTCTGAAGGCTAAACTCAGGAAACAGGATTCTGGTCAATATTTGGGGTTTATTCTAGAAGAGGGCAGCTATCTTTTTGGCTAGTGATCCAATAGCCTCCATACGTAAGTAAGAACAGTAGACCTTATTGTTTCAGAAAACCCATGCAGGGATAGTGTCGGAGGAAGATCCATAAACATGGTGACAGAAACCCCTAACGCTGATTTCTCTGTGTGCAGCAGCGGATCGTGGTGGAAGAAGAACTCTCAACAAAACCGTCCACTTGTCAAGATCAGAGGCACAACGAGATCTCCCCACAACGGCTCCGCTGGACGGCCAACGAGCATTTCCCCCAAGGTCTACTTCACCTGTATGTTGAGGCGTCCACGGTGGGCCCCAAGACCATAGCGCTGGATGCTGGACGCTCGGAGCCGGGAGTCTGGCACCTTCAGGGACTCCAGTCCCAGTGGGGGACATTCTGGGTTGGAAAGGGTAAAGGAGGAGGGTGAGAAGGACCCCAAAGCCATAGCATTTAAATCAGAATTTAAAAAATAGCACATTGAACATTCCAGCGTTTAAACCTTCAAGTAAACATTTTGGGCTTAATTTGATCACTGCAAAAACCACAACCATACTGGCAAATAATAAATAAATTTAACAGACAATTAACTGCTAAATCATTGGTTTTTTCTCCATAGATTCGTCCAGACGGTGCGCGCGTGTGCGCGCGCGCATGTGTGTGTTACATTTTATTATTGAAATAAAAGGAGGGGACCACCTTCCCTCACTCTCTTCTCTCCTTCTTCCGTCAGACTCTGTCTTTCTTTCTGCCCTTCCTTTGTTCTTCCTTCCCTTCCCTGTCTAGAAGTCCAAACTCAGCACATGCATAGCCATTTGGAAAGCCACGTGAAGGCCACGTGAGAAGAGTCTGGCGTTCCTCTCTGTATCTTCATGGGACTCCCATCTTCCAACATAGGGAGGAGGAGAAAGATGCTCCCATCCTGAGTGAAGGAGATCCAGTAGAGACGGAGGATGCTTTGTGCTGGTGTGTTCAATTGTACTAGGACGTCAAAACCACACCACTGTTTCCTCGCATGACTCTTGGATGAGTCAGTGGATCAGCAGGAGAAATCCCAGCCAGAAAAGAGACAAGATGTCCCACCACACTTTTTGGGAAGAAGCCGGCTGGAGACGTGTCTTCTCCGGATCCTAATCCTTTCCCACAGCAGCAGACGAGAGCAATAGTATGCTGAACAAGCAATTTTAGGAAGTAAAATTGCCAACTTTATGCATGCATGCGCGCGTGCGTGTATGTGTAGCAAGGAAGTTCAGGCTTCTCTGCCTTTAAAAGCTGCAGAATCAACTTCTTTCTTCTTTAAATGCCGTAACCGAATCTGAATTTTGGTGAAGATTGTCCTGGGAACAATGTAATGCTGTGGCCTTCCGTTTGCCTTCCATATCACAGTGTGACACCTGTACCACGGGTCCAGTTCCGGGAGTCACTTTCTGGTCCTGAGACCTTTGATTGAAGTTTATAAAATCATGCATGGTGTGGACAAAGTAGATAAGGAAAAACTGTTTTCCCTATCGCATAACACTAGAACTAGGGGACACTCCATGAAACTTTTGGGTACTAGTTCTCAAACAAATAAGAGAAAGTACTTTTTCACCCAGAGGATTACTGGTCTATGGAACTCCCTGCCAGAAGAAGTGGTGACAGCTGTCAGTCTTGACAGCTTTAAGAAAGGATTAGACAAGTTCATGGAGGACAAGAGTATCAATGGCTATAATTATAATGGATACCTAAGGACAACCTCCGGGTTGGAGAGATAGGCAGGATATCTCTCAACATCATTTCCAGGGAATCCTAAGCAGGTGAAGGCATCTCCTTGGGAAGAATACCCTGAAGGAAATGGTGAGCCACTGTGTGAGACAGAATGCTGGACTGGATGGGCTGTGGCCTGTTCCAGCAAGGCTGTTCTTATGTTCTTATGGGTACACAAAGTCCTACTCAGCCCCAGGCCAGTATGGATGAAGCTGCTTCTTTCCATCAAAATGGATCCAAGTGGGATTTAATCCATTTAGGGACCATCACCCTTCCCTGTAGACTTGACCACCTAGGCTGTTAGTCCCCAGGGTGGTAAGGTTAGTTAAGTGCTGCATTAAGCATTAATGCATTAAGATCAGCATTGGGTCGCCGGCAGTAGGGGCTACTCTAATACCACAGCAGGATCACCTGGCCAGACTGTGCAGAACCAATGGAAATGGGCAAACCCTGTGCCATCTAACGTGCCACTTAGAAAAGCAGAGGATTTGTTTAAAAGGTCAATGGTCCAAGTCTGCAGCTGCCTTACTTTGGACGATCCCAAAACTGACTGGACTGTGGAAATTGAAACAGAATATTGATGGCAGAGGAAGAATCTGGATTTGGAAATACGTACCAGAAAATAGGAGGGAGGGAGGCTGTTTATAGAGGTTTAGGATGAATGGAAGGGGCTTAAGTGACTGGCGTTATATTGGATATACAATATATAATGCTGTCTTGAGGAAAGTTGGCAGATAGGCAGTGTCATTTCATCCCAATAGCCTCCTAAAGTGTCCCTTGTCTTATTCACAAATGTAAATATATAAACATATGTACATACTCTGTGCATGCCGCTAGTCCTCAGCATTCTGAAGTTAGGTATCTGCATCAACCAATTCCCAATGAATGGACAGTTATCCATTTTTTAAAAACACAAAGCTTCTCCTTTGCTTCCTCTTTTACCCCTTTGGGTGTTGAGGGAGATGCAAAGTTCTTGTTCTGGCATTTCTAGAGACCTCCACCAGTGTCATGTTGTGTTCTTGTAACGCAACATGACACCAGTTGTGTTCTCTCCACCTTCCTCTGGGTCTGCCGTGTGGTCTTTGTCCTTCTCCTCTTTCCACGTATGCCTTGTGAGATATGGAATCCCAAGACATTCTCTCCAAATAGGAAAACTATTTATTTGTTGTCGCTGTATGTAGTGCAAGATCCGCTCTATTCCAATTTTCCCCTTATAATCTCATTCCTGATTTCATCCCGTCTAGTCACCCCAGTAACCTTTTCAGACATCTCATTTCTGTGGTGACCAACTTTCCTTTAGTTGTAAAGTGTACATGTTTGGCAGGTGGGAATGAATGGGCTTTTGTATGAGGCGTTTCTTCGGTATTGCCGTTCTGTATAGTTGTCTGGAATCCAGTCACATGCAGGGGGTCCTCTTTCAAAGCCTAATGGGGCTATGCATTTCTGCCCTGCTTTCCTGGCGGGATTTTGGTCCTGCAAAGGGATCCTTTCTCTCTCTTTGCACGCTGCATAGGTACACATTTCACTCAGCCGTCCTGCCTACGTTTCATTTGGCAACAGCGCCAAGCCAAACACGAATTGCTCCATTAAACCTCAAAAGCCCGAGGAAAAATAGCAGCGCCAGCTTTCCAAGAATAACCTGAGGAAGCTCAAACTTGCTTCTGGAATTTTGGAAAGCTGAGGCCCCTTTTATGCAAAAAGCTACAAATCAGGGCACTGTGAAGGCCGCGTGTCTTTTCTTGTGGTGTGGGGTTTTTGCATTCAAGGACCCAGAGAGCCACTAGTTTCCCCCCTTCTTTCCCTGAATCTTTGTGATTCCCCATCATAAGTAAAGTTTCCTGTATGCTTTGCACATACCTGTCAAGTATCCCGTATTGGTCGGGATTTCCCTTATTTTAGTGCTCGTCCCTCCCCTTTCCCGCCGTCGTCCCGTATTTTGAACGGCGGGGAAAGGGGTTACTGCGCATGCGCGCCCATTGCAAAGGGGTTCTGCACATGTGCAAAGGGTTTTGTGCATGTACAAAAGGGTTCTGTGCATACGCAAATGGGTTACTGAGCATGCATGCTCACGCATGCGCAGTAATTTTCCGTATTTTCCAAAGCCGCGCTTGACGGGTATGGCTTTGCAGTGACTTTCTGATCCACAAGTTTTGAATTTGATTGTCTGTTTAAAGCTTTTCTAATGTTGTTGGAGGATATTGTTTCTTTCAGTTTTTAATATTATTTGTTTTTATTAATGTATACCGCCTTTTGGGTTCCCCCAAGGAGAAAGGTGGGGCATGAATTTTAACCAACCAACCAACCAACCAATCAACCAACCAACCAACCAACCAACCAACCAACCAACCAACCAACCAACCAACCAAACAAACAAACAAACAAATAAACAAACAAAACATTATGTGTAGGAAGAGGTATAGCTCTTCCTTAGACTATAGCATAATAACAAGCTAAAATATTATACAAATATTGTACTATATGTTAAAATTAAACACCGAGCAAAATTCAAAACAATATAAAAAACATTAAAAGCATTCTAAATACTCAACATTTATAAATGGATTGTTCCCCTATGTAGCAGAAGAAAGGCCAATTTGAATTTAAAGTGAACAAAAGAATAAAAAGTTCCCTCCCCCCCTCCTCATGCCTTTGTGTAGGTGCCAAGAAGCAGGTGAAAGAGTTGGTGCGCGAAAGACTGAGTTGGTGCGCGAAAGACAAGGTAAGGCCAGGTCTGTATTACTGTGAATTTTGTGTAATTGGCTGGCTGTCTCGGTTGGGCCTGGTCTATAAAAGCCTTTGTTTGTTTATATCCTTTCCACTCCTGTTGGAAGAGGAGCCCGTATGCATGCATACAATAATAAAGCCATTCTCTCTCTCCTACTTTTGGTGCAAGTGTTTCTTTCTTCTTCTTCTTTTTTGAAACCCCAACCATCCAAAAATAATAGTGTTTTGCCTCCTATATCCCCACTTCTTACTTAAAAACCTGCCTGAAAAGGAAGGCCTTTGCCTGACAATGGAAAGAGAAGGAGGGGCACCGGCCTGGTTTCTTGGAGCAGCCTGGGAGCCACCACCCAGAAGGCCCCGTCTCGTGTCCTTACCAAACTAGGGGAAGTGATGGTACCAAGGCAAGGGGCTCCCCAGAAGACCGTAAAAGCCAAGAAGGCTCCTGTAACCTAGACCCCAGCCTTATGGGGGCTTTATATTGCAGCTCATTCATTGGACTCAGAAACCTCATCATCACCATCAGGAGAGGAAACGGGATGCAGCAATAATGAGAAGAATAACAAGGGCAGTCATTGTCCTGAAGCCAGCAGCATGGCACATCGGTTCTCCCCTCTGGCTGACATTGGCTTGGCCCATTCCAGCCGGCAGAATTTGGAACTCAAAAGTTTAGTTCAGGGGAGGCTGGACGGATGGGCCGGTTTGTTTTGGCAAGGAATGCACAGCTCTTATGAAACGAGACACTTTGCGTCGCTGGAAAGAGCAACTGGGGATCAGACTAGCTCTGAGGAGCCCAAGAGCCGGGGGGGGGGGACAGTGATTTGGGGTGTTGGATTTGGGATGTGGAAGTTACAAGCTTAGGTCTCCCCTCAGGCTAGGGAAGTCGCTGGGTGAGCTGGGCTCAGTCAGTCATTCTCAGAGTGGCCTACCTTAGAGGGCTGTTGTGGCAATCAAGCGGGAAGGGTAGAGCAAGGGATGTTTTGTGAAACTCACCGGAGGAAATGTGGGATACATTTATATTATTTGGAATAGTAGCCATGTCAGAGCTGTCAAGTATCCCGTATTGGCCGGGAAACTCCCGTATTTTACCCTCTTTCCCGCCATCATCCCTTATTAATTAGATTGCAATGCCCTATTGCCACCATTGGAGGGCAGCACAGGATAAGCATAGCTGTCAAGTATCCCTTATTGGCCAGGAAACCCCCTTATTTTACCCTCTTTCCCTGCCGTCATCCCGTATTAATTAGACTGCAATGCCCTATTGCTGCCATTGGAGGGCAGCAAAGGATAAGCATAGCTGTCAAGTATCCCGTATTTGCTGGGAAATTTCCCTTATTTCCAAATCCAAAACTTGACAGGTATGAGCCATGTTAGTCTGTGTTTCAAGCGTAACAGAGAATAAACAAAACAAAAATAAAAACACTGTAGCACTTTGAAGACTAACTGTTATATTTTAATGTTAGCTTTCATGGATCAAGTCCACTTCATCAGAAGTGGACTTGATCCATGAAAGCTAACATTAACATTTAACAGTCTTCAAAGTGCTACAGCGTTTTTGTTTTTGTTTATTCTCTGATATCATCATCATCATCATCATCATCAGTATTACATACAGCAGAGTTCCGCAGCAACCTCATAAATAAGTGTTCTCTTACTAGCTCTTTCTCTTTTTCCCTTCTTCACAGCCAAGCTAAAACTCCCAGACAAAATTGCCCTGAGAAAATATTGTACTTTGTAGTTACACAGGATTCCTCTGAGGTCAAAGCATTTGCTGTGTGGTTTCTGGCCCTGAGTGTTGTGAGAATCCCAAGGGACGCTTGAATTTCTTTATATTCATTTAATTACATCATAGTTTTAGTCATACCTGTCAACCGCGGCTCTGGAAAATACGGGACCTGTGCAAACGGTTCTGCGCAGGTCGCCTTCTACGCATGCGTAGAACGGGGCTATGCAAGTGTAAAACCCTTCTACGCATGCGTAGAAGGCTACACCGCTTGTGTAGAAGGCAACTTGCGCAGAAGGGCTGCGCAGTATCTCCTTTCCCCAGCTGCCAAAGTCCGGGGTTTCGGCAGCGTGGGGTGGGAAATGGCGCAAATTGGCGCCGAAAACCGTCAAATTCCGGCCAATCCGGGAAGGTTGACAGGTATGGTTTTAGTACACTCTTAAGGTTGAGAAAGGCACACTTATGTCATTTGCATTCCAGACAGGAATGCATCATGAGGCATTTTGGTTGCTAAGCAGAATTGTCAGGCAGTTAGACACCTGCGGTTTTCTCAAGCATGCACATTAGCATTTGAACAGAGATGACCCCAAGGTAACAATGGGTCATCATTCAACTCAAAGGAGGGGAGATGAACTCCACCCAGTCCTCAACAGGAAGAAGACAGCTACCTTTGACATTCACACTTTCAACCATCCTCCCAAGAAGAGAGGGGAAAGGTAAAACTCTCATAAGAACATAAGAACATAAGAACAGCCTTGCTGGAACAGGCCACAGCCCATCCAGTCCAGCATTCTGTCTCACACAGTGGCTCACCATTTCCTTCAGGGTATTCCCAAGCAGATGCCTTCACCTGCTTAGGATTCCCTGGAAATGGCATTTATTGAGAGATATCCTGCCTATCTCTCCAACCCGGAGGTTGTCCTTAAGTATCCATAATTATAGCCATTGATAGCCTTGTCCTCCATGAACTTGTCTAATCCTTTCTTGAAGCTGTCAAGACTGACAGCTGTCACCACTTCTTCTGGCAGGGAGTTCCATAGACCAGTAATCCTCTGGGTGAAAAAGTACTTTCTCTTATTTGTTTGAGAACTAGTACCCAAAAGTTTCATGGAGTGTCCCCTAGTTCTAGTATGCAGTATCATGGGACACCTGAACACCTGTGAGAGGAGTTACATCATTAGTTACATCATGTGTCTGGGAAAACACCTGTTAGACACAACATCCCCACATATCTCACATTCTAGAGAGAGGTGTGAGTTAGCCCAAATTAGATTAAAAACCCCATTAATTTAGGGACCGATATAGAGAGATCGGGGAACTTATTTCAGATAAGCGAGAGCCTACACCAGTCTTGACATCAAGATGATTCTCTAGGAAGACATGTGGGCCTTCTGGCTCTAAGTCTTTGCCAAAACCAGCTGGGCAAACAGACTAAGGTTTTGACAGAACAATGACTTCTTAGACAATTTAGTTCTTTGTTATTTTGATTAGATGTCTTAAGTTTAGGATAGATAGAGGGGTCCTACCTATGGACCTGGTAGAATATTTAGGGATTAAAAGTCTAGTTAGATTCATTGCTTTGATTTGCATTTGGATTGTTATATGGATGAAAATATTTCTTCAACTAAACTTCTGAAAAGACACCGAGAGCGGAGTTTCGTCTTTGAAGCCAGGAGGGAGTATTTGGTGGTGGGGCGGATCGAGATAAGAGGCAGTGGCACACCTGTCAACCGCGGCTCCGGACAATTCGGGACCTGCGCACAATGGTTCTGCGCAAGTCGCGTTCTACGCATGTGTAGAAGGCTTTTACGCTTGTGTAGAACCCTTTTACGCTTGCGTAGCCTTCTACAGGACCCCAGGGTTCTACGCAAGCATAAAAGGGTTCTATGCAAGCGTAAAAGCCTTCTACGCATGTGTAGAACGCGACTTGCACAGAAAGGATGCGCAGTACCTCTTCCCCCCTGCTGCCAATTCCGGGGTTTTGGCAGCTGCGGGCGGGAAATGGCGCAAATTGGCGCCGAAAATCGGGAAATCCCGGCCAATCCGGGAAGGTTGACAGGTATGGGCAGTGGCAAAGGGAAAGGCTACATCTGTGCATAGGCATAACCTTAGAAGTGGAACCCTTCTCAAAGAGGACATTCACTTTGGGGAGGTAAGGTTGCCACAGTGATCCGAAAGGGAGGAACACCTGCTTCTATCCTCGGCCTGGGAATATTATCTGGTCCCAGTCTTTGAAGGTAAAAATATCTTCAGGGGCCAGTTTCCCAGGGCAAGCGCCGTCTTTGTTGAATGGGAAGGTGGCAGTTTTAAAAGGACTGTGTTTCAGCCGAGCTACTACATTTCTCTGCTTCAAAAAGAAGCATCGCCATCCTTCCATCTGTGAGGAAGACTGAGGGTTAGTGGGCCATCAGAACCCAAAGGGAGTGCCCGTGGCATGAGCCCCCCCCCCTTTCAGGACACTGAGAACCTAAATGCAGTGGTTAAGAACATAAGAACAGCCTTGCTGGATTACAGGCCACAGGAGCCCATCATCCAGTCCAGCATTCTGTCTCACACAGTGGCTCACCATTGGCTTCAGGGTATTATTCCCAAGCAGATGCCTTCACCTGCTTAGGATTCCCTGGAAGTGGCATTGAGAGATATCCTGCCTATCTCTCCAACCCGGAGGTTGTCCTTAGGTATCCATTATAATTATAGCCATGGATACCTTTGTCCTCCATGAACTTGTCTAATCCTTTCTTAAAGTTGTCAAGACTGACAGCTGTCACCACTTCTTCTGGCAGGGAGTTCCATAGACCAGTAATCCTCTGGGTGAAAAAGTACTTTCTCTTATTTGTTTGAGAACTAGTACCCAAGAACTAGTACTGGTTATTTCTCTTTAGTTGTAGATGTGAAATTGAGGCTCTATAGGAGTATGACACTCCTATCCCATGCAGCCTCCCCCAGGTCGGAGTCCTTCAGAGATGTTGTCTGGGGATGCTGGGAAGTGTATTCCCACTCATTGGGAGGGTTCCTGGTAAGAGAAAACCAGGCTTAGTGGAATTGGTGTGATATTCAGACTTGAACTGGGAGGTCTCCAGATTTTGAGGGATTGAGTATCCATCCATCCATTGCTCTCTCTTTCTCATCCATCCATCCATCCATCCATCCATCCATCCATCCATCCATCCATCCATCTACAGATTATTTTGTGAAATAAATAGAGCTCTACTGTATCTACTGGCTGGCTGACCGACCGACCTACCTATTGACCACCATCTTTGTTGTTGTTCAGTAGCACAGTCAATTCCGACCCTTCGCGACCCCATGGGCCATCGCACACCAGGCACCCCTATCCTCCACCATCCTCCTCAGCCTGTCCCACCTTTGTGCCCATTGCATCAACAGTGCCAGCCAGCCATCTCATTCTCTGCCACCTCCTTCTTCTTTTGCCCTCGACCTTTCCCAGCATCAAGGCTTTCTCAAGTGAATCCTACCTGAGGCCTTTTTTGCAGCTATTTCCTGGGCGGAAGCCTTGCTCTTCTTCTTTGTCTTCAGGACTTTTTTCTTCACTACTTTGACTCGTGGAGATTTTGACAAAGCTGGAAGAAAGAGGGGGAACACACACACACACACTGGGTCATCTCCATTCTTTCTCTGGGTCAGCAGTTCAAGACCCGAGTGTTGCACAATGGAGTCTGTTCCAAGTTTGGTGCTAGTGCGAAGTCCAGTTTTTTTGTTTGGTTTGCACCCACTTCCAACATTGCCTTGTAGTACATTGTTTTGACAATGAACAAAAGACCCCATAATCATGAAGCAGGAACCAGAATGTGCAAAAACATTTCCACACGCTGCAATGTGCTCCACTGTCGAATTAGCACACAATGCTTCTGGCTGCACAAGAGACCACAGCAACCAGTGTGCCATTAGAATCACTAAGGGCGGCTCATGACCGATCAAGCGGTGTGTATTATAGCACTGCAGTCTTCACATGGAACAGGATGGAAAGAACCAGAAGCATTGGTAAAAAAAGAGAAAGAGAGAAAGCTGTTGAATGCTTGGTACCCTGACACTTGTATATTCAGTTGCATGTAATTCAAAGCAAAGGATCCCTTCCTGCACATGGGGGTGACACCCACAAAGTGTACAATATGTACTGCAACTCCACCCACCCAGAGACACATTGCCTTTATCTCATGGGAAGGATGTTTAGATTAGACAGGCAGGCAGATGCCATCCCTGCCACCTCCTTTAGAAAAAAAATTAAAAGAGATGATTGGTTTTGCAGTTCCCCTAAATTGGTGCATAAGAAACATCTTGGCTTGCTGCCCAGTAGACCTCTCAAATATTTGTACCCTTCTGAAATTCTTGGACAGTGCGCAAGTCCTCTGTGGGTTTTCTTCTGCACTGGACTTTTTCGACTAAGAGATTTTCAAGCACACCAACCTCTGAGTTAGTAGCCAGGAATGACTATTGCTCTCCCCCATCCCCCCCAACCACCCCCAGAAAACCCACATCGACCCCCTTTACCCCACAGGTGATGCTCTGGGTACCTTTCTTGCCCATCGGTTTCTCCGTGGAGACGGTGGTCCTACTCCTGGCGCTTGGTGTGGCTGATCTCTCCTTGCCATCGGGAGTGGCTGTGGTCTTTCGGCTGGCAGGTGCCCAGGTGGGCTGTGGGCTGGCCGCACCCCTTACCTGTGGGGTCCTGGAGAGGGAAGGAGAGGTGAGCGCCAGCTTGGGCATCGCTGTCATCTTCGCAGGGCTGGGAGCTGTGGCTTTAGGGGTGCCAGGCTTCTTCTGGGGGTGACCATGTGGGGTGGCTGTGTGTGGGGCCCCTTCCCCAAGAGTGGACCAGGATGCCTGAGCCAGGACAAGGATGACCACCGAGAGCACCCGCATTTTGCAAAAGAGAGGCAGGCACAGAGATAGATAGATAGATAGATAGATAGATAGATAGATAGATAGATAGATAGATAGATAGATAGATAGATAGATAGATAGATAGATAGATAGATAGATAGATAGATAGATAGATAGATAGATAGATAGATAGATAGATAGATAGATAGATCCTTGCAACTTCAGCCCCAGCCTCTGGCTCTTGGCTTGAGTCTCTCTCCTTCTCCTTTCCCTGCTGGGACGTTTGGCCCCTTCTCGCCTTTATAACACTCCCTCCCCTCTTGCATTCCCAGGCATTTCCATCCATGTACCGCATTGTCAGGAATAGCTGGGACCCTGGGAAAAAACACCACATCCCTGGCTCTTTCTCACTTGTTCCAACCATCCAAAGTCTGGCAAGGCGATTCCTTTTTCTCTCATTAAAGATCACAAGGAATCTTGGAACATCTGGAACAAAATCCATTTTATTTGCTTTCTTTAGGGTCGATTTGGGTTTTTAAATTTCAATTTATTATTTCGTTGGTTTATTGACAAGCATCTCCTTTTTTAATTGTTAATTTTTAAATCAATTTTACCATAAGTAGCAAATAATAATAATAAACAAGAAATATTTGACATACAGTACTAAAACAGATATATATGAAACTACAAAAAAATGACAGAACAGAAAGAATAAAGAAAAAATCAAAGTATGTTACAAATACAAAAGAATTCAGAACCTACATAATAATACGCGTATCTTACTTCTTATTAACTTAACTAGGGACTGCAGTGGCTCAAGTAGTTAAGACGCTGACTGGGAAGCAGAAGGTCAGCAGTTTGATTCCCGAGTACTGCAGAACGGAATGAGCTCCCGTCTTTCTCCCAGCTCCTGCCAACCTAGCAGTTTGAAAGCAAGAAATTGCAAGTAGATAATTAGGGACCACTTCGGTGGGAAGGTAACAGCGTTCCGTGCGCTCCAGTGTCTAGTCATGCCTGCCACATGACCACGGAAATGTCTGCAGAAGTGGACAGCGCTGGCTCTTCGGCTTAGAAACAGAGATGAGCACTGCACCCTAGAGTTGGATACGACTGGCCTTCGAGCAAGGGAAACCTTTACCTTTACCTATTAACCTAACTTCATTTTAATCTCCATTCATCATTCATCAATAAATCACTACTTATACTTAAATATATATGTCTTATGCAATGTATTAATTACTTATAGGTATCAAGAAGTTTAAATCTTTTATCCCCAACTTTCTAATAATATATAAGATGAGCTCAAAAAACAAAATAATTCCCCGGTGCTATATACAAGGCCCTGGAGACTGTGTTTTCCCGTAAATACAAAATTCACTTCCAAAAACTCATGTGGTCTGGTACTAGTCCGCCACCTTTTCCTTTAATCAATGTATGCTCCAAAAATAACTTCCAAATATCCTGGAATTTATTTTCCTTTACTATTCCCTTCCTCGGATTCAATTCCCACGTGAGCTTATCGTTTAACGCATTTTCCCACATCCCTTTATACCAATCCTCCATTTTTAAGACAACATCACTCTTCCAATTGCGTGCTATGCACTGCCTTGCTGTTGTCGACATAATGGATAACAAATCTTTTTTATGCATATCTATATTCAAGTTATCTACCACAGTCAACAAGGCGCTACCCACCCCCAGTTTAAGGTCCACACCCATTATTTCTGCTATCTCTTTTTGCCCGGCATCTTCTTGAGCTTACCTCAAAAGAAGCAGGTTGCAGAATGAGCTGCCGACACCAAGGAACTGTTGTTAAACTTTGGAACTGGTGTTAAACCTCGATGTGCCTCAGGACCCGTTGTGGCTTCTGCTGCAGAAGGCGAACATGGCAAATTCTTCACATACTCAGATCCCCCAAATGTTTCCATACTGTGCTATGAATCATTATAGAGAAAGCTCATGTTTCCAAATTATGCATCAACTAAGCAAGAGAGGACCCTCGACGTCCTCTGAACGGAGAGGAGCCTCAGGGCTGAAGGCTCAGCTCCAGAGAGAGCTTTATGGCAAGAACAAACATTCTTGAGGGTACGCAAGAGCAAAACCAAATTAGAAGATGGAGGAAGGAGCTCGATGGACAAGGAATAGCATTAAAGGGGGATATGGCTGAGGAACTCAACCTCCCCAATGTCACTTGGAGGACCCTGAATAGGCTGAGGGTCGGAGTTCCTCAATGCAAGACCAATGTGCTCAAGTGGGGGCTGCTGGCGGACAACAATATGCATTGTGACTGTGGAGAGGTACAGAAACCAGATCATCTGCTGGTCTGCCAATTACTACCGAAAACATGTACTAATGAGGATTTAACTTTGGCCAATGACAAAGCCAAGAAGGTGGCTTCATTTTGGCAGTTTAAAGTGTGACCTGGACATGAAAGAAGTTGTTCTCCAGGTCCCTGGGAAGCATCTTTTTTGTACGCAATGAATCTTTTCCTTTCTTGTCCCATGTATTTCTTCTCCTGTTACAGCTGTTTCATTAATGCCTTTGGTTATTCTTTTGCTCCCTGCAGAGAATTTGCCATTGGCCTCCTTCAACCTTGCAGTTGCTCCACCCAGCCGAGAGGCAGTTGTTTTAGAGACAACTATTTCCTAGGCCCGTGATGGCGAACCTTGGCACTCCAGATGTTCTTTGACTTCAATTCCCAGAAGCCCCTGTGAATCCACACGAATGGGTTTACTGTGATTCATCCAGCCCATGCTGCCCTTGTCGCTCCCATAAGCGGAAGTAAAATGCGCCTGTATGGTGGAAGGCAGCAAGGAAAGAGGAAGACCAAATGTGAGATGGATTGACTCCTTAAAGCAGCAGTTTCCAACCTACAGCCTGTGGGCTGGACCCGCCTGTGATGCCATTCCATCCAGCCCATCACCACCTCCACAGCACCTGGAAGTAGAAGACAACACATTTATGTCAGCCTTAAAATGAACCTGTGCATGTGTAAACACGGAAATGGGGGGCATGGTCTGGCCCACTCGGTTGTCCAGGGGACATGGTCAGGCCCATGGTGTAAAAAGGTTGGCCACCTTTGATGTTTGCAGTTATATACACAACACCACCCCTGCCCTAAAGGAAACTACCTGTCTTGTGTTTGTAGGTGTTGAGCAGGACCGTTGAGGACAGAGCAGTTTGGAGATCACTCATCCATAGAATTGCTGTAAGTCAGAGACGACTTGATGGTGCATAATAACAACAACAACACATGCCCACGCCTGCCGTCTGCAGTGACAGCCTTGGTCAATAGGTGACACATTTCCTCAACTACTTTATAGACTTGTAACCACTAGAATGTAAAGCCAGTCCAAGAGGCAAAACTGTGTGGTTAAGTCTCCATCCTGATGTGATGACTGTGGAACAGGTGTGTTATAGGGGTGCCAGAAACCAAACCTTCACTCAGTTTATCCTCAGGTAGGGATGTTATATCAGAAAGGCCCTGCAACCAATACCTTCTTAAACTGGGACTACCCCCTCCCATGTGTTCAAAACAGAACTTAAACATGAGTTCTTCTTCTTCATCATCATAATCTAGGTTTTGAGCTTGTAGGGTTTTAGTGGTACAATGTGTTCAATTGACTTCTAGCATTATAATTTTTGTCTGGGTTTATCTGGACTGGCTTTTTTGTTTTGCTGCAAGGGCGCTCTCGAGTCTCACTTTGGGGGAGGAAGACTTAGGATATTAAGTCGGATAAATAAACACAAATGAAATGGAGATTTTTGGGCAGATGTGTGGAAGCGAGAGGGATTATTCCTGTTCCCTTCCAAGCAGATAACACAAAAGGGCATCTGGAATTCATTAGCTACTGAGCCTTCCTGTTTCCTTGCCCTCCCTTTGCAATGCAAAATAACATTCTTATGCAACTCAGAATATTTAGGTTTCTTCTTTTCCTCCTCTTCTAGAGTTGCCATAATTCTCTCCCACAAAACCGGGACAGAAGTATATTTGATAAAAAAAGGGCAGGTTATCTACAAAATTGTTGTTGTTCAGTTGCACAGTCGATTCCGACCCTTTGCGACCCCATGGACCATTTTCCTCCAGGCACCTCTGTCCTCCACCATTCTCCTCAGCCCACCAAGCTCTGTGCCCATTGTGTCCACAATACCATCTAGCCATCTCATCTTTGGACGCCCCCTTCTTCTCTTGCCCTCTACCTTTCCCAGCATCAAAGCCTTCTCAAGTGAGTCCTCCCTTCTCATTTGATGTCCAAAGGACTTTAGCTTCATCTTCACTATTTGTCTCTCCAATGAACAGTCAGGGTTGATTTCTTCTAGGATCAACCTACAGTATTTGTTCTCCGCGCTGTCCAGGGGACTCTCAAAACTCTCCTCCAACACCACATCTCAAAGTCGTCTATTCTTCTGCGCTCCGCTTCCCTAATGGTCCAACTCTCACAACCATAAATTACCCCCAGGAGTACAATTGCTTTGGCTATGCAAATTTTGGTTTTAAAGGTGATGTCTCTACTTTTGACTATGTTCCTCAGGTTTCTCATGACTTGTCTCTCCAGAATCAGTCGTCTTTTTATTTCATGGCTACAGTCGTCATCTGCAGTGATCTTAGATCCTAAGAAAGTCAAATCTGTCACTGCTTCTACTTCTTCCCCATCTATTTTCCAGGGACTGATGTGGCCTGTTGCCATTATCTTGGTTTTCTTGATATTGAGTCTCAAGTCAGCTTTTGCACTCTCTTCTAATCAGGAGCTTCTTTAGGTCTTCCTCACTTTCTGCCATTAGGGTGGTATCGTCTGCATATCTCAAATTGTTGATGTTCCTCCCAGCAATTTAAATCCCATATTGTGATTCCTCCATCCCTGCATTGCGCATTATGTGTTCTGTGCATACCTGTCAACCCGCGGCTCCGGAAAAACGGGACCTGCGCACATCGCTTGTGTGCAGGTCGCTTTCCATGCAAGTGGCGTAGCGCTTCCACACATGCGTTTTCCCCCGCTGCCAAATTACGGGGTTTTGGCATCAATCGACGTCAAATTATGGGGTTTTCCCGGCCAAATCGGGATGGTTGACAGGTATGGTTCTGTGTATAGATTGAATAACTAGGGTGACTAAATGCAGCCTTGTCTTACTCCTTTTCCTATTCCAGACCACTCTGTCATTCCATGTTCTGTCCTAACTGTTGCTTCTTGGTTCATGTACAGATTTCTCATGAGGCATATGAGGTGTTCTGGTACTCCCATCTCTTTAAGTACTTGCCACATTTTGTTGTGGTCCACACAGTCAAAAGCTTTGGTGTAGTCCATGAAACAGAAGTAAACTTGTTTCTGATATTCCTTTGTCTTCTCCATGATCCAACGTATGTTTGCAATGTGGTCTCTAGTCCCCCTGCCTCTTCTGAACCCAGCCTGCATCTCTGGTAGTTCTCTCTCTACGTGCTGCTGAAGTCTATCCTCTATTATCTTGAGCATCACCTTGCTGGCATGTGGGATGAGCGCAATTGTTCGGTAATTTGAGCATTCTTTGGCATTGCCTTTTTTGGGGATTGGAACGTTCACTGATCTTTTCCAATCTTGTGGCCACTGTTTTGTTTTCCAAATTTGCTGACATATTGAATGAAGTATTTTGATTCCATCATTTAAATCTATCAATACATAAATGAATTTATTTACAACAGTTAATTCCTACTGTAAGATAATCTGTTGTACTTCTGAGAAGTCATGTCGTGGTCAACTCTTAACGTCCTCAGTTCCAGGAAACACACTCATCATACTTATCAGGCAGTGGTGTGAGGCGAGGACATTAAGATTTGTCTCCAGGTATACTCCAACTCCAATGTGGTAGGAAATCGCTCGTTTTATGGTCAGAGTTTGAATTTATTTCAATGGTGTGTTATAATAAACCATCAGTAAATTTTAAAAATCCGGGACTTTAGCATGATTTGTATTGACAATTATTCTGACCTTGAATCCGGGACAATCCCAGTTTTCCAGGACATATGGCAACCCTATTCTCTTCCTCGTTCCTGCATCACAAGGACTCCAGAATTTGCTTTTCTACTGAAATCGATGACTGCAAATATATTCAGATTTTGAATGGCATAGTGAAATCACCGCTAAAAAGAAGCTCTTTAAGAAGAGAACGACAACCTAGTAACCCAGATCTGTTGCTAGAACTGAGGGAGAAGCTGAAAATGAACACATTTTCCAAGCACCCCATCAATTGCAAGCTGCTGTGTTGACACTTTATGGCTTGTTTCGAAGGTTTTCCATGTAAACGGACACAACAAATTATTTCCCCAAATGACAACTGAGAAAATCCTCTGGAAAAAGAACAGCAAACATGGGCGATGTTTGTCTGCTTCTCCTTGACATCTCCTGGCTGGTGCAAATCACAAGAGAGTTAAACAAGAGGCATCGCCTCTTACCAGTAGACTCGAGTCCAGCCGCTTTAGTAATGCCAACACAGGTTGGCAGGGGCTTTCCAGAGCCTTTGGCGGAAACCTTTCCTAATGGGGACCCCATCTGGGGTGGTGGTGGTGGTGGTCTTGGAAAATGTCTATTGTGGAAGAATTTGAGCTCTGTTCTTTTCACAAAACTCAAGAAAGACCCCAGAGCAGTGTTTTCCCAAACTTGTGGGTTTTGGACTTCATTTCCTAGAAGGCTAAGTCAATTCCCCAAAGTACAGATCAGCCAATGGACTGACTTAGGCTTCTGGGAAATGAAGTTCCCCTGTGGGGCCTGGGCCCCACATGGAGAGCCACTGCCCTAGACTCCCTGAAAAAGACAATCATGCTGGAAAAAAGAAGAAGGCAGCAGGAAAAGAGGATGACTGGACATGAGATGGAATGACTCAGTAAAGGAAACCACAGCCTTGAATTCCTGAGATCTGTTAATAATAATAAGGCCCTTTGAATGCCATTGATTTATAGGGTCATCGTAGGGCAGAAGCATCTTTCAAGATTCCACTCCAGAAGGTTTTTCGAGATAGACTATGAAAATAAGCCAAACCGCCGATGTCTCAAACCAGGTCAGTCCCTCTAGCTTAGTCTTATCATCACGGAATAGGAATGACTAGGCAGGGCGGATCATATAGCTGCTCTGTATCAATTTTGTCAGCCCCTGAACAAAAAAAAAATGATTAAATATGTTTGCCAGATCAAAAATGACTACTTCTTATTTACTTATTTATTTTTAGAAGAACATGTGGCAGGTGGAAGAACATGTGGCAGGTTTTGCCCCAGGCAGCTCTGAGGGAGCCTGGAAAAAACCAACCCCGATGTGTGTGTGTGTGTTTTGCAATGTCCCATTTTATTCTCTCCTCCCCCACATCTTTTCTGGCCATTTTTGGGCTCCGTAAGATGCTGAACTTGACGACTGGAAGGCCAGCAGCTCAGCTGTTTGAGACCCAAGTGCTGCGTGATGGAGCGAGCTCCTGCATCTGTCCCAGCTCCTGCTAACCTAGCAGTTTGAAAGCAAGAAGTTGCAAGTAGATAAATAGGTACCACTTCAGTGGTAACAGCATTCCGGGTACTCCAGCATCTAGTCATGCTTGCTGTATGGCCATGGAAACATCTGCAGATGCTGGCTCTTTGGCCACTGAACCCTTGACTGGCTTTCAAGCAAGGCCAACCTTTACCTTTATGACCCATGAATGAGTGATGAGGGCACAGAACCGGTCCATCCACCCATCCAGGTTGCCCACTATCTACGGATTCCAGTCCGGTGTTCTTGCTCACCCTTGTTTGGAGACACCAGGAACAGAACTCAGTGATTCTGTGTGCTCTCCTTCCAAGCCACGTCCTTGCGCTGCATTTGTGGACAGTTCTGACAGAAACCAGATGCTGCGAGGGAGGTGGAGGGCGGCTAGTAGTGTGGGGAAAAGCCTCCTCTGGGGCAGAAAGAGTCTTCCAAAAGGAGAAACTTTGTTTAGAAGAGGTGGGATTTTCTGGGATCTTAAGGTGAACAGCTGTGCTATGGCAGAAACATTGCTCTGGTGGAATTGGATCCCACATCATAGATTCACAGAATAATGGAGATAGAAGGCGCCTGGGAGCGCATCAAATCCAACTCCTTGCTTGATGCAGGAATCTGCATCAAAGCAGATCTGACATAATGCTGTCTAGTTTTCTCTTCGATGTCTCCAGTGTGGGATTGGCCTCCAAATATATGATTTGAAGAAGAAGAAAAAGACAACGACAACAACGACCCACATCGGGAGAACTTGGGTTATATATTAGTGGTTAAAGTGCCAGGTGGAGTATTGGGCAATCGATGTTCTAGACCCCACTCAGGCACAAAACTTGTGAACGGAAGAAGAAGAGGAGGAGGAGGAAGAAGCTCTAATGCCAAGTGAAACCAAACATAGTTCAGAGCTGTGCATATATCTATATCTATATCTATCTATCTATCTATCTATCTATCTATCTATCTATCTATCTATCTATCTATCTATCTATCTATCTATCTATCTATCTATCTATCTATCTATCTATCTATCTATCTGTCTATCTATCTGTCTATCTATCTATCTATATCTATCTACATATCTATATATAAATATCTATATATATTTATATATCTCTATCTATCTATCTATCTATCTATCTATCTATCTATCTATCTATCTATCTATCTATCTATCTATCTATCTATCTATCTATCTATCTATCTATATTTATATCTATATATGTATCTATCTATATCTATATATCTATATCTATATCTATATATCTATATCTATATCTATATATCTATATCTATATCTATATCTATATCTATATCTATATCTATATCTATATCTCTATATATCTGGAGTTTGGGGAGGAAGCACTTTTTTCCAGGAACATGAGGAAGACCTGAGCTTTATATAAACAATTGTAGCTGACAGATAAAAACCATCTTCCTTATCAGAAGACAGAAGGGTTAGCATGGGGGTGCCCAAACTTTTCAGGCCACGGGCCGGTCATGTGGTTCAGGGGGCAGGTCACTATGGCCTGTGGGCTGGATCCGGCCCCTAACACCTGTTCATCCAGCCCGCAAAGCCCTCGTTGCTCCCGGAAGCGGAAGTAAAATGCGCCCATACGGGCGCATTTTACTTCCGCTTCCAGGAGCAACGAAGGCTTTGTGGGCCAGATGAATTGGCATCGGGGGCCTGATCCGGCCTATGGGCCATAGTTTGGGTACCCCTGGGTTAGCAGTACAAGAAAGTGGCTCCATTTTGGCAGTCCAGGGTTTGGTCAGGACACGAAAAAAGAAAGAATTTTTAAAATTAAAACAGAGGCGGTGAAGGGTGAGAACGAGAAGGGAATAAACACTAAATTGTGCTGCCTTTGAGTCAGAAGGAAAGTTTTGCAATTCTTTTTGCTATTTGACAATTCCAACAGTCTTCAAAAAGAAGAAACAACAAATCCTTATGTTTTAGGAAAGGGAGAGGGAGATTTCGTGAACTCACTGGCTACTCCACCGAGCTTAAGGATTTGAAAGAAGAAATGGCAACCACAGAATCATTGAATAACCGGGCAGAAAGGGGCCCGTGAGACCATCAAATTCAACCCCCAATAAAAGCCCTGCCTTGCCTTTTCTGCACTAATAAGTAAACTTCAGTTCTTTCAGGGAGATTTCCCCTCTCAGTTTGCTAGGGACTCATTTTATTGACCTCAGAAGGATGGGAGGCTGAGTCAACCTTGACCCCCATCAGGATTGAACTCACAATGTTTTGGCTACAAGACAGCCGCTTAACCCCTGCACCACCAGGGCTCTATAACGACAGGTTGATTACCTGTAACTGTTCTTCTGTGTGATCCCCTGTGAATCCACACAAATGGGTTTACTGCACTTAGGCGCAGTCAACCCATTGGTATGGATTCACAGCGACCACGAAGAAGAACTTGACAGAGCATAGGGGCAGAAATAGCCCATAATTAGAACATTGTTGTATTTAACAAGGATATAGCAATAGCAATTACACTTATATACTCTGCCCCATATTAAGCACTTAGTGCACTCTCTGGGCGTTTCACAAGTTAATTAGCATTTTGCCCCCAACATGCTGAATACTCATTTTACCAACCTTGGAAGGATGGAAGGGTGAGTCAACCTTGAGCTCTGGTCAGGATCGAACTCACAGCCTTTTGGTTGCAGTAAGTAAAGGTAAAGGTTTCCCTTGCTTGAAAACCAGTCATATCCGACTGTAGGGTTCAGTGCTCATCTCTGTTTCAAAGCCGAAGAGCCAGTGCTGTCTGCTTCTGCAGACATTTCCATGGTCATGTGGTAGGCATGACTAGACACTGGAGTGCATGGAACGCTGTTTACCTTCCCACCGAAGTGGTTCCTATTTATCTACTTGCAATTTCTTGCTTTTGAACTGCTAGGTTGGCAGGAGCTGGGACAAAGACGGGAGCTCATTCCGTCCTGCAGTACTCGGGAATCGAACTGCTGACCTCCAGCCTTCCAGTCAGCGTCTTAGCCACTTGAGCCACTGTGCCACCAAAGTATCTTGGGAAGAAGAGTACTGTAGTTGGGTGAGTGGGTGCTTGGGGCGGGGTGAGGTGGGGGACATTAGCAATTGTGACAATCGTTTTGAGTGTGCTTTCTGATGAATTTGAGCCAACAGCAAATGCTGTAGATCTTCATTGTGCCGGGATAAACAGCACTGCATGATTCTCCATAGTATACCTTGTTTTTGTCATGTTCAAGATGCAACTGGATCATAACTACTGGCATTGGATTAAACTGGATTAAACGAAGTTTGGCTTGAGCAAGAGGAATGACAAGGTATGAGAATCAAAGGTTTTGAAATCTAAAGTAGTGGAGCTGCAGAATTCGCTCCCGGCTCCTTGTTTACCCCACCATCCTCTTGCCTTTTCTGACTACTCCACTGATGCTGAATGTTGACCTCTCTCCCCACACTTCATCCTTCAGCCTCAGACCATCGTCAGTAATTAAGAGACTCCTCTAGTCTCTTTGCTGAAGGTCCAGTTCTTTGCCACCACGGCACCACAAGTGTGTCACGGAGGCATCCGGGGTTGCGCGATCCTCTCCAAAGCTAACACACTGGCAGCGATCTCAATGACCGCAGGGCTTCCTGCCCAAACAAGCTGCCATTCTTTGGACAGTCCCATTCAGGGGCCCTCAGGAACTTGGCCTTTTGGCTTGGGAAAATAGGAAACACTCCAGCATTTAAAGTCAGAGTTTTGCAGTGAACTGATTCCAATCCCACAGGGAGCTCTGAAACCATACTTGGGTATTTGTCACACTAACAGTGCATCTGTGTTCTTAGCAAGTGGTGGGGAAAGTTCCTTTTTAATGAAAAAATTTTTTTACCCCTAACACCCAGAAACTAACCGTCAACACCCTCTGAACGGATATGAGCCTCAGGTCCGTTGGCTCAGATTCAGGAAGTGCTTTATGGCAAGAATAAACACTCTTGAGGGTATGCAAGGAGGATATGGCTGAGGAACATACCTGTCAAGCGCAGCTCTGGAGATTATGGGACCTGTACAGAACATTTCTGCGCAGCTCACTTCTACGCATGCGTAGAAGGCTTTTACGCATGTGTAGAACGGACCTGCGCAGAACGTTTCTGCGTAGCTCACTTCTACGTAAGCGTAGAAGGCTTTTACGCATGCGTAGAACGGACCTGCGCAGAACCATTCTATGCAGCTCACTTTTACGCATGCGTAGAAGGCTTCTATGCATCCCCTTCTGCACAGACGCCTTCTACGCATGCGTATAACGGTTCTATGCATGTGTAGAAGAGTTCTATGCATGCATAGAAAGGACCTGCGCAGAAGGGATGCACAGTAACTCCTTTCCCCCCGCTGCCAAATTACGGGGTAGCGGCAGCTCCGGGCAGGAAATGGCAAAAATCGGCGCAGAATTACAGGAAATCCCGGCCAAACCAGGATACTGAGGAACCAAGTGGGATTTAATCCACTTGAGAACCATCACCCTTCCCTGTGGATTTTGTCACCCAAGGCCATTAGTCTTCAGGGTAATCAGGTTAGTGAACCACCGCCTGAGTTGAATCGCTGACAGTATGGTCTACTCCAGGCATACCCAAACTACTATGGCCCATGGGCCAGATCCAGCCCCTGATGCCAATTCATCCGGCCCGAGCACCCTCATCGCTCCTGGAAGTGGAAGTAAAACGTGCCCGTATGGGCGTGTTTTACTTCCACTTCCAGGAGCGATGAGGGCAGCATGGACTGGATGAATTGGCATTGAGGGCTGGATCTGGCCCATGGGCCATAGTTTGGGCACCCCTGGGTTAAACAGAGAAATGGCAGCTTAAAATCTATCTCATCCTGTTACAACAACAACCATCATCATCATCATCAACAACAACAACAACAAGAAGAAGAGAGAAGGCCAGAACATGCAAAGCCTTAATACATGCATATAGGTCAGAGGCAAGAAGACAGGAAACTTTCCAATTGGATACTTAGGAACAAACAACATGAAACAACTCCCTTTAGTTTAGGCTAGTATTTCTGTCTCTTTGGTTATTAGTCTATTTGTTTAGTTTATTTGTTACGAAGATTTTAACAATGTGTTTCATGTAAAGTTTTAAAATGATATGTTGGGTCTTTTTAGACGGGGTCATGTGCAATTGGATTGTGAGCCGCCCAGAGTTGCTTTGGTGATTGGGCGGCTATACAAATCTAAACAAACAAGCAAACAAACAAAATGCTAACATCCACTGCATGCTAGGGCTGCACTACAATACTCAACAATCAGAACTAACACAAAGGGCAGAAGGTGTGTGTGTGTGTGTGTGTGTGTGTGTGTGTGTGTGTGTGTGTGTGTGTGTGTGTGTGGGGAGGGTGGTTATTTATCTGTGATGCAATCGCTTTGGTTTATGATGTCAGAGGGCTAACAGGCCACCACTAAGGCCCTGTGCAAGAGATATTAGTTAGGGAAGGGGGGACTTCATGGTACCCATCCAGCTGGCCACCCAGCCATCACTCTGTGCCAAAGTGTAACTCATGCCAATGGCCCTGGAGGTTTGGAGTCTGAGCCTCCTAGTCTAGTGGGACCCTTTCACCTCTGATAAGTGATGCTAGATGTCTTTTTGGTCAATTCCACCTGTCCTGGATGACTGGATGAGCCTCAGTAGACAAACATTCCTCCTCTAAGAGTGGTCTAGGGAAAGATCTGTGATGGTTCCCATTTGAGCAGGCTCGACTAAACACGGCAAAAACGGAGGAGAAGAAAAGGGGGATGAAGGACACGGGGCGAGGCTGGCACAGCGGTGCTGAAGGTAAGGAAGCCACAACATGCTGGGGACTCATTTGACTGACCTTGGAAGGATGGAAGTCTGAGTCAACCAAGATCCCTGGTTCTTCTTCTTCTTTTGTGTCCAGATCCTGGTCTGCCAAAACAGAGCCACTTTCTTTGCTTTGGCATTGCCCAGATGCAAGTCCTCATCAGTACATGTCTCTGGCAGCCATCGGCACACCAGCAAATGGGCTGGACTCTGTGTCTCTCCCCAGAGTGCTGTTGTCCACTTGAGCATGTTGGTCTTGCATTTAGGGACTTCAACCCTCAGTCTATTCAGGGTCCTCCAGGTTTTGTAGGGAAGATTGAGATGTTCAGCTATATCCACCTTTAAGGATGTTCCTTTCCTAGTAAGCTCCTTCCTCCATCTTCTAATTTGGTTTTCCTCTTGCGTACCCTCAAGAATGTTTGTTCTTGCCATAACTCCTGTGCCACCAGGGCTCTATAAAAATAGGTTGCATATCTATAACTGTTCACACAAATGGATTCACAGGAGACCATGAAGAAGAACTTGATAGGGTGAGTAGGGGCAGAAATAGACATTGTAGATAGCCTATTAGAACATTGTTATATTTAACAGGGATATAGCAATGTCCGTATTATACCACTCCATAGCGCTTAGTAAACTCTGGGTGGTTCACAAGTTAATTAGCATTTTGGGTACTCATTTTACTGATCTCGAAAGGGTGGAAGGCTGAATCAAACTTGAGTCCTTGTCAGGATCAAACTCACAACCTTTTGTTTCCAGTACAGCAGTTTAAACACTGCGCCACTGAAGTGAATGCATGCCTAGAAGGTATCTTTCTCTTGAAGCTTTTGGACCGAAGATCTGGTCTGGAAAATTTATGAATAACACTGACATTGCCCAGAGTAGCTGCACAGTTAGACAGACCGGGTATCAATTGAAATAACAAATGAATCCGGCTGGAAATTTGGCCTGCCCTTTAGCTTCCCTTGTCTTGCGATATTGCAAACAAAGCTTGTGTTCCTTGGATATCAACACAGGCTTCTGTCGGAGTCCCAGCTCTGGAACATGTGCAGACTTCAGCGGCAAAGACCTGTCCGGCTGCAATGTATGGCTTGCCTTTCGGTGGCCGCCATAGGCTTCTCTGGGTCTTCATGCACCCTTTTCTGTTTCTTCCTTAGGGACAGCCTTACGTCTTGGGAGAAGGATCGCTCTGTCCTGATGAGGTCCTCCGCGGCAGACGCCTTTGAAGTTTTTGAACAACTCCTGGATGTCGTGGTGTGTCTGGGGGCTCTTTACTACCTTTCTTACACTTCTGTCATCCTCTTCTTCCTCTTCCTTCTCCTGCCCCTGGCCTTCATCTTTGAAGACGTGGAGGGTCCACGGGCGGAGACACCGCTTTCCGAAGACGCCGACTCCATCCAGGAGTGAATTTGAGTAAACTTTGCCTTCCTCCTGGGATGTGTTCCTGAATCTGAGATTGGAACGCTCCCACATCCGCAAGCGGCCAACGTCAATGGTGCGTTCACAAAATATGCAAACTTTAGTGTTCTACAGAGCTCTGTAGGTAAAGATAAAGGTCGCCCTTGACCGAAAGCCAGTCACATCTGACTCAAGAGTTCGGTGTTCATCTCCATTTGTAGCCAAAGAGCCAATGCTGTCTAAGTTTGCAGACATTTCCATGGTCATGTGGCATGCATGACTAGACACAAGAGTGCACTGAACGGTGTTTACCTTCCCACCCAAGTTATCTACTTGCAATTTCTTGCTTTCGAACTGCTGGGTTGGCAGGAGCTGGGACAAAGACGGAAGCTCACTCCGTCGGGTCTCGAACTGCTGAGCTGCCAACTTTTCAGTCTTCAAGTTCAGTGTCTTGACCACTAAGCCACCACAGTCCTTTTATGGGACTCTTTACCAGGTGAGAACTTGGGGAGAGGAAAATAGACATGGTGAGCGACAAGAAACTTCAGAGTTCTCCAGAAAAATCCCATTTTTGACCAGCCAATCACAAACTCTTCTTCTGGTTTCCTTTCCTGCCTCTCTTACAATTTCATCTCCTTGCTCTCCTTTCTTTAGCTTCCTTTCAGACTCTGGGTGAGGCAGAGTGGGAGAAAAGACACATTTTTTTAATTATATACTTTTTTCTCCTTGTGATTTTCTCATGAACAGAAGATGGCGAGAGAGTTTCATGCTTTCCCGGTGTAGCCCAGGAAAAAAAAAATCTCTTTCCAACCACCACTTGTCCAATATCTTGGTGAAGGTAAAGGTCTCCCTTGCTCAAAAGCCAGTCGTATCTGACTCTAGGAGCCAGTCCTCATCTCCATTTACAGCCAAAGAGCCAGTGCTGTCTGCATCTGCAGACGTTTCCATGGTCATGTTGCAGGCATGACTAGATACCAGAGTTCATGGAACGCTGTTTGCCTTCCCACTGAAACGATACTTATTTATCTACTTGCAATTTCTTGCTTTCGAACTGCTAGGTTGGCAGGAGCTGGGGGACAGATGATGGGAGCTCAGTCTGTCGTGCAGCACTCAGGTCTTGATCTGCCGACCTGCCGACCTTCCAGTCATCAAGTTCAGCATCTTAACCACTAAGCCACTGCAGCCTACCGCAAATAAACCACATCAGAAATAAAAGCAATAGTTTTATAGGACTCACTAGCAGAGGTTGCCCAGCATTGCCGGGCTGTTTTAAATTGTGTTGGAAGGTTAAATTGTGTTAATGTTTTTTAAAAATTGCTTAGTCTGTAATTTTAATTTTTTAGATGTTTATTTATGCAATTTTTTTGGCTTGGCTGTTATTAACTGTGATCTGCTTTTTTGGGTTTTTTTGAGGATTAATAAAAGAACAAAGTATGATATAATTTTTTCAAATTGTTTTATGTAAGCGAATAATATTTTAGTTTTTTGAATTTTTTTAATTAGTTGTACCATAGTTAATAATTTTAATAATGTAAAAGTAAATGTTTTTTACATTCAATGTTTTAAAAATGTGTTTAGATGTTTTGAGTTTAAATTTGAGTTAAAACTCAGCACAGGATTTTTAAAAGTTTCTATTGTATTTTATTGACATATGTTTGTGATTTGTGTTAAAGTGTGTTTTAGTGTAATTTTTTGACTTGTTTTTATTGGTGTGACCTTTTGTGTAAAATTGTGAATTTGTGTTATGTTTTTGGTTTGTTTTTATTTGGAGCTGTTGTGTGTTTTTGAATTGTTTTTACTATTGTGGCGAGTAGGTGGTGCTGGTAGGGGTTATTGCATTTTGACTGTTTTTTCTCTCCTGGCCTCTGGGTGGAGCTTCTTCTGGTAAGTAGTCTCTTTCTTTATTCATTTCTTTTCCAGTCCTGGTGAAGGTAGGACATCTTTTGGTAAGTTTGCTTGTTTTCTTTCTTTTGTGTGTGTGTTGGAATTTGTATTTTTTGTCTGTTTTGTTTTTGATTGTGTCTTTGTTTACTTCGTATTGTTTTTGGTGTTTTTGTTGTTGTGTATTTTTGGATGTGTTTGAGTGTTTTTAGTAATTTTTAAAATTTTATTTATTTGGTGGTGGGGAGAGGGGCATGGTCATTGGGGGTTAAGAAGGGTGGGTTAGGTGGTGGGGAGGGGGGCATGGTCATTGGGGGTTAGGAAGGGTGGGCTAGGTGGTGGGGAGGGGGTCGTGGTCGTTGGGGGTTAGGAAGGGTGGGCTAGGTGGTGGGGAGGGGGGCATGGTCATTGGGGATTAGGAAGGGTGGGCTAGGTGGTGGGGAGAGGGGCATGGTTGTTGGGGGTTAGGAAGGGTGGGCTAGGTGGTGGGGAGAGGGGCATGGTCATTGGGGGTTAGGAAGGGTGGGCTAGGTGGTGGGGAGGGGGTCGTGGTCGTTGGGGGTTAGGAAGGGTGGGCTAGGTGGTGGGGAGGGGGGCATGGTCATTGGGGATTAGGAAGGGTGGGCTAGGTGGTGGGGAGAGGGGCATGGTCGTGGGGGGTTAGGAAGGGTGGGCTAGGTGGTGGGGAGGGGGGCATGGTCATTGGGGGTTAGGAAGGGTGGGCTAGGTGGTGGGGAGAGGGGCTTGGTCGTTGGGGGTTAGGAAGGGTGGGTTAGGTGGTGGGGAGGGGGCATGGTCGTTGGGGGTTAGGAAGGGTGGGTTAGGTGGTGGGGAGGGGGCATGGTCGTTGGGGTTAGGAAGGGTGGGCTAGGTGGTGGGGAGGGGGGCATGGTCGTTGGGGGTTAGGAAGGGTGGGCTGGGTGGTGGGGAGGGGGGCATGGTCATTGGGGGTTAGGAAGGGTGGGCTAGGTGGTGGGGAGAGGGGCATGGTCATTGGGGGATAGGAAGGGTGGGCTAGGTGGTGGGGAGAGGGGCATGGTCGTTGGGGGTTAGGAAGGGTGGGCTAGGTGGTGGGGAGGGGGGCATGGTCATTGGGGGTTAGGAAGGGTGGGTTAGGTGGTGGGGAGGGGGCATGGTCGTTGGGGGTTAGGAAGGGTGGGCTAGGTGGTGGGGAGGGGGTCGTGGTCGTTGGGGGTTAGGAAGGGTGGGCTGGGTGGTGGGGAGGGGGGCATGGTCATTGGGGGTTAGGAAGGGTGGGGTAGGTGGTGGGGAGGGGAGCATGGTCATTGGGGGTTAGGAAGGGTGGGTTAGGTGGTGGGGAGGGGGCATGGTCGTTGGGGGTTAGGAAGGGTGGGCTGGGTGGTAGGGAGGGGGCCTTTATTGTGTTATGGTGCTTTGTTTGTGTGGAGTCGTGAAAGTAGATCGGGGTTTTCCCTTTAATATCAGTGGGTGGGGGGTTGCGACCCCCCTCTCTGCTGGCTCCCCTGGGTTTGGGAGGTTTGGGAGGACAAAAGGGGTATGTCCCCCCAACTCTTCTGGACCCAGGAGACCAGGGAGAGGGATCGATTCCCCCCCCTCCTTAAAACAACTCCGTTTTTAAAGAGAAGAAAAGACGGGGTTGTTTTAAGGAGGGGGGGATCGATCCCCTCTCCCTGGTCTCCTGGGTCCAGAAGGGTTTGGGCAACATACCCCTTTTGTTCCCACAAACCTCCCAACCCTAGGGTAGCCAGCGGAGAGGGGGATCGCAACCCCCCACCTACTGATATTAAAGGGGAAACTCCAGTCGGGACCTTCAGGTGCCGTGGGTGAGGGAAAGAAAGGCGGCTGGTGTGTGCTTGGCTGTGAGGCGGTGAGTTGTTTTTCTTTTTAATTTTTCGGGCGCCGGTTTCCTCAGCGTTCTGCGCGCTCATGGCGCGCAGGACACTGGGGCTTGTAGTAATGGGTTGGTGCTTTGTGTTTGTGCTGCGTTTTTTTAAAATGCTTTTCTTTTGATTGGCTGCGGCGCGTTTCCGAACGCTGCGCCGTGCGAGAGCCTCTCAGCCTGATTGGCTCTGGCGCGGCACAGCGCAAGGAATGTTGGGAAGTGAAGTTGTTTCCCTTTCTTTGCGTTTGTGGGGCTGTTGCCCCACTGCCGGTTTTCTCAATCCTTCATTGACCTGCGTACCCAGATCGGCCGTGTGCACGAAGGGTGAGTGCAGGCAAGTAGGGCGAGGCATAGCAACCTATAGCCAGTTCCAACGGTTAACCCTTGGATTTATAGGTTAAGATAACAGCTGAAGATCAATGCATTTTGTGAATTTTTCATGAATTTGTAGCCCGTTTCATGAGATAGCTCCCTGTAAATCTGGTCTGTCTGTTGTCTATCAGATTTGTCGGGCATATGCAGGTGGGGTCCAAAGGATTTTGCAAAACAGCAGTCTTCCGCCACATTCGCATCAAAGCGCCTATGGCAGGGGTTCGCAGCCTATGGCCCGTGGGCCATACCCGGCTTGCAGCACCATTTCATGAGGCCCCCTGCCCACTGCCACCACTGCTGCCAAAAATGCACTGCCTATGCTCCCACGGAAACAGCGAAAGCAGCCTAAAACATGCCATAAATACACTTGCAGCTGTTGTAAATGCGTTTACGATAGCTGCAGACACGTTTTACAGCAGGCAGCATTTACGGTGGGGAAAGCAAGTGTCCGGCCCACTCAGCTGTCTGAGGGAGCATGGTCTGGTCCATGGCTGGAAAAGGTTGTGAACCCCTGGCCCATGGAAATACAACCAAGTTATGCTGTAGGTGAGTCAGAAAATCCCACAAACACATTTCCCCCGCACTGGCAGCTATTTTTTTTTAAAAACCAACCCTTGTTAAAGCATTGCCATTGTTCTGCTTAATGGGAAGGCCACTTTTGAATGTGAAGGTAGGAGTTCAACGGTAAACAGACTGCCAGAAAAACAGCCTGTGATACTTGAATAAACACATTGGCCCTCTGAAAAGTGGTGCTTTGCAGCAGCTGTAATTGACGAGAACATGATAATCTTAGCGCCACTGAGTAAATTAACACTTGTAATAGGACAGGAAACCAATATCTGTTCAGACTGAAAAGAGCAGAATTCACTTCATCCTTCAGGATGTAGAAGAATGCATGATGAGCCTTCCTGGCCCTTAAGGTCTTCTGTAGAGGAAGCCCATTCGGTCCCATTGCCTCATTGGTACTTTGGATGGGGACACATTGGTCATCCAGGTATACCTCGACCTGAGCCTTTGGGAACCCCCTTTGCTTTGCAGCCTGTGTGTCAGATGAGTCTGCTCTTAAAATGCTCAGGAGTAGGGTTGCCATAGGTCCCGGAAAACCGGGATTGTCCCGGATTCAAGGTCGGAAATACTGTCCCGGCCAGTTCAATAAAAATCATGTTGAAGTCCTGGATTTTAAAAACTTACTGATTGTGTATTATACCACACCATTAAAATAAATCCGAACTCTTGCCATCAAATGAGTGATTTCCTGCTACAATGGAGTTTGAGTATACGAAAAAACTCTGTTCCACGGGGCTCTTCGCTATACGGTTTTTTTTGTTATATGGATTGCTATGGGCGATGCACCATATAATGGAAAAAAATGTTCGTTATACGGTGCACCACAAATAGCGCACAAATGCTTCGTTGCATGAGTTTTTCGTTATACGAAGCATTCATTATGCCACTGTGCCTGGAGATAAATCTTAACTACCTCACCTTACACCACTGCCCAAAAGTGTGACCAGTGTGTTTCCTGGAACTGAGGACATTAAGAGTTGACCATGACATGACTTCTCAGAAGTACAACAGATCATCTTACAATAAGAATTAACTGTTGTAAACAAATTCATTTATGTATTGCTATATTTAATATGAAAGTTTTTTTTATAGCTGTCATTATATTATGTTTGTTTTTTAAAAAAGGCTATTTTGTAGATAGCCCACCCATGTTTGTCAAGTATTGTATACTTCTGCCCTGGTTTTGTGGGAGAGAATTATGGCAACTCTACCCAGGAGCGGAGCCATACAGGAAAGCTGGCTACACATTTCCCACTTTCTGAATGACTTGATGATAGTGATTGACTGGTGGATCCACAGCTGTGGTTGGATCTTATGGAGATGATTCTCAGTGGTTGTGTTTATGATGTCACTGCACGCCTCAGTGGGAATGGATTGCTGAGAAGGACAACATTAGGGAAGCTACACTGGCAGAAGGATCCTTGGGTAAAGAGGTCCCAGTGAAGAAGTGGCCTCATGTGGATGTAAAGGTTATCATCTGGACTGCCAGAAATGATGCTCTGAAAATACAGATGTATGGTTAAAATCTGCCCAGACTGGGAGGTGAGTCACTGGTACTCAATCCCCTGCTTTGTCTGAGTCCTGATCTGAATTTAACCTGGGGCCAAACTAGATGATTTAGGTAACATTGTCTTTCAGCAGCAGAAAATATACCTGTTTTTCTCCTACCATGAAAACCAGGAGCTTTCCTTACCTCCTCATTCTACAAACTGGTTTTCTCTTGTTTTGTGATTGGACGTTGGGGAGTAAAGAAGGGCTTCATTAGCAAGTCTAATTGCTGAGATAAAGAGCTTTGAAGAAATTGTGTGTCTTTAGCAGTGGTGATGGACTGCAGTGGCTTAGTGGTTAAGACTCTGAACTTGACAACTAGAAGGTCAGCAGGTCAGCAGTTCAAAACCTGAGTGCTGTATGACGGAGCGAGCTCCCATCATCTGTCCATACCTGTCAACCCACGGCTCCGGAAAAACGGTACCTGTGCACATTGCTTGTGCGCAGGTCTCTTTCCACGCATGCGTGGAAGGATTTTACCCCTTCCACGCATGCACGGAAGCACTACGCCGCTTGCGCAGCCCCTACGCAAGCGGCGTAGCGCTTCCGTGCATGCGTGGAAGGGGTAAAACCCTTCCACGCATGCGCGGAAAGCGCTATGCCATAGGGGCTGCGCAAGCGGCGTAATGCTTCCACACATGCGCGGAAAGCGTTTTTCCCCGCTGCCAAATTACAGGGTTTTGGCAGCACGGGGCGGGTTATGACGTCAATCGACGTCAAATTACGGGGTTTTCCCGGCCAAATCGGGATGGTTGACAGGTATGCATCTGTCCCAGCTCCTGCCAAACTAGCAGCTCAAAAGCAAGGAATTGCAAGTAGATAAATAGGTACCACTACCTTGTGTGGTAACACAAGGAAAATAACACATCTGATGGATTAGAGTTTTGCAAAGTTCAAACTGCTATTTGTTTGAATTACAAGACCCAGCATCCAGGCTGGCTGGAAGATTCTAGAAGCTGAAGTCCAAACCATCAAGTTATGAAATCTCTAAGCCGAAAGGACCACCCAGTCCAATTTCTTTATTTCCACACCAGCTAGCCATGCAGGGGACGTGTAACGCCGTTGGCCATAATAGTTTGTGCATGTTGGGAATGATAATAGGTTTGGGTTTTGTCATTGGCCAACGATAAATCCTCATCTGTACCTAACCAGCTTTTCAGGTTAAGCAGCAGCACTTCAGAGTTTTCTGGAAAGACACTGGAAAGTCAATTGTTTTAGAACAGGCCTAGATATTAGCTAAGCTCAAGTCAGTTAACCAGTTGGCCATCCTATTCTTGACCAACATTCTTGACCAGCTGGAGTTTCTGAACCCATTTCTGAAATGAGTCTACAGAGAACACACATAGATAAAACCCGGGGTAGGTTAGGTAAAGGTAAAGGTTCCCTTGCTCCAAAGCCAGTCGTATCTGACTCTAGGGTTCAGTGCTCATCTCTGTTTACAGCCAAAGAGCAGTGCTGTCAGCTTTTGCAGACGTTTCCATGGACATGTGGAAGGCATGTCTAGACACTGGAGTGCATGGAACGCTGTTTACCTTCCCACCGAAGTGGTCCCTATTTATCTACTTGCAATTTCTTGCTTTCGAACTGCTAGGTTGGCAGGAGCTGGTACCGAGACGGGAGCTCATTCCGTCATGCAGCACTCGAGTCTCAAACTGCTGACCTGTTGCCTTCCAGTCAGCGTCTTAACCCCTTGAGCCACTGCAGTCCCTAGGGCAGGTTAGTAGGGTGTTGACAAGCTCCAAAGTGTCAGCAAGAGGCACGCCCCACCGTTCTTGCTGTCAATGTCCTCCTGCAGGTCTCTCCACGATGCTCCTGGGGCCAATTCCGAAACCCCACCCTGCCCAGGGGGCTGGGGACGCCTTCCTCCAACCTCACATCCCACCCAGATTTGAGCGGTTCTTGAACGTCCTTTTGATCCTCGCCGCTCTTCACTTCCTAATCCAAACTGCAATCTGTTTCTCCTGCCTCTTCCTCGTCCTTCCTGCCAGCTTTGCCATCTCCAATGCGATATCTGGGTAAGTGAGAAGCAAAGGAAGAGGGAAATGCCAGACCATATGAAAATGCACCATCTCTTCATGGATGAAGAGAACACGGGCAAGGCAAATGATACATTAGACCAGTAATGATGAACCTTGGCACTCCAGATGTTCTTGGACTTCAATTCCCGGAAGCCCAAGCCCCCATGAATCCGCACGAATGGGTTTACTTGCGATTCATCCAGCCCGCGCCGTCCTCATCACTCCTGGAAGTGGAAGTGACACGTGCCCAGACGGAGGAAGGGTTAACCCGGAAGAGCCTTAACTGTACGGGCGCATTTTATTTCCACTTCCGGGAGCGATGAGGGCAGCGTGGGCCAGATGAATCGCAAGTAAACCCATTTGTGCGGATTCATGGGGGCTTGGGCTTCTGGGAATTGAAGTCCAAGAACATCTGGAGCGCCAAGGTTCACCATCACGGCATTAGACAGTAGAGGGGCCACGAAACAAGACACAAGTATGTAAGTCTTTTGCTTTATCTTTCTGTGCCTGGAAGACCAGGAAGTGAAATATGGGTCTCCTATTCATTATAAATTTCAGGAAGTGTTGAGCAGCTCATATTTTACACTTCTGCAGAAGCTGGCTACAAAACAATGTTTTATTTGGGGCAACCCTGAAACCAAGAAGCTACTTGCCTTTTACTGTGTCTATCCTGTCCAAAACCTGCCGTTGTAACAATCTCAGTTTTCTTTTAAATTTCTTTTTAAAAGAAGCATGTCATATGGTGGTATGGCTAAGACAGTGATGGCAAACCTTGGCACGCCAGATGTTCTTGGACTTTAATTCTCAGAAGCCCAAGTCTCTGTGAATCCACACAAATGGGTTTACTGCGTGTACACACAGTAAACCCATTTGTGTGGATTCACAGAGACTTGGACTTCTGGGAATTGAAGTCCAAGAACATCTGGAGTGCCAAGGTTCGCCGTAAAGTGGCTAAGAAAACAGGTTCCCTATAGCCAAGGAGTAAATAGACAAATTATTCCCACTTTTTCAGAGAATATAACCTGATGAACAAACTAGATTAGTTTTGTGACTCCTTCAATATTATTATTTTTACTTGGCAAAAGCTTCTGTGCCTGTTCCATCAGCTGTAGTTCTTGATGCAGACTAGTTTTTGTTTTGTGTCTCTTATTTATTTATTTAATTTTAAATACTGATATGCTGCCTTTCAGGGCAAAGACCTTTCAGGATAACAGTCTGGGGGAAACTAGTTAAAATCACAAAATGTTTCTTCAAAACGTAGACGACTTCATTCTTCCACCGTAAGAGCACTGTAGACTAGGGCTGTTGAGTTCCTCAGCTATATCCTCTAATGTTATTCTTTCTGAGGGGATAAATGACCCCAAAGTTAATTGCTTGGCTCATATATTTTTTTTTGTATCTTGCGTACCCGCCTTTCTTGTTTCTCCTTTCCATAGGGCGAACACCATCATGGATCCACCCTTGGATAGAAACCTGCAGGTGGAACCCCACGTGGACCAAGGGGCAGCGGAGAGGACGGTGAGGGCCCAGCAGACGGTGAGGGCCCAGCAGACGGTGTTCCTCCCGTACATCCAGGGAATTCAGGACCTGATGGTCTCCATGGCTGCTGTTTACTTCTTGATCCGTGCTGGACTCCTCTTCTGCAACCTCCTTTTCATCCTGCCCTTGGTCTTTTTCCTGAAGGAAACCAACAGCTCTTGAGAAGGAGGAACCAAGAAGCGACCAGGAATAAAAGGAAGAGTTTGGAAAGCCAAGTGATGGGTAGATTCCTTCTTTGGCTCATGGCTCAGCATGTTACGGGCAGGCGGCTGGATTTTAGCTTAGAAACTACAGACACACTGACTTTTCTAGCCCTAGGATGGTTGGAGTAGAACAGCAACACATTTAGCAAGTGACTCAAACTAGTTAGGTACGGCAACAGCTGTAGGGAAAATGGATATACTGGGTGTTTTCTCTCTATGCTAAGGGTTCCCAACCTACAGCCCATGGCCAGGCCTGGCCTGCGGCACTGTTTCATTTGGCCCAGCACCACCGTACCCACAGCCACAAATTGAAGCGGAAACATTATGCATGCACAGGCATGTCTTACGTCAGCCGTAAAACGAGGCCGCACGTGCATAAACGCGCCCACAAATGTCATAAACGCAGAAGTGGCTGCATTTACAACAGCTGTAAATACACCTGCTTCTGCTTCCAGGGGTGTGGCCCGGCCCACTCAGCTGTCTGGGGGCCGGAGGGGCATGGTCAGGCCTGCAGTGGAAAAATGTTGGGAACCTCTGGTCTATGCCTTTCCACAGATACAGGCTACCCTCAGTTTACTACTCCACAACCGTCTCCCTTTCACAACAATTCAAGATTTGACTAACAATGCCCTTTCTCTGTGTCCAGAACTCGCTCCTATGACCACTATGATTGGCACTATATGCCAACCACGGCAATCACAAGGGCAAAGGTAGAAGGGAGGAGACCACAGAGATTAGAGAGACAATGTGAGGAAAAAGAGAAGAAGACAACCAAGATTTGGCTTCTAAGGCATGAAAACTAAACAGGAAATCAAGCCCTTATTTTAACATTGAGCATAGTGAGAAAATAGGGTTTGGATTAGGTTGTGAATGTGAGAGTCAGCAGTGTATCAGGGGCTTTTACTTTTTTGGTGTGGGTAGGATTGCTCTGTTTTGGTCCATTTCCAGTGTCGTGTGGTTGCTGGGAACAAATCAAAATTTGCCAGCATGGTGAAGAGAACCCCTTCAAATGAAACAACCCCTCCATTTTGTGGAAGGGCAGGGGAAGTGATTTTTTTTCCTTTTTGTAAAGAGTGTGTTAGAGTAGCAAATATACGCTGCCTCACTTTTAAAACAGCATCCAGTGCCTGCCACATGACCATGGAAACATCTGCAGCTCTTTAGCTGTAAACGCTCTCATCTCTCCTCTTAGCCAAAGAGCTTAGAGCTGTCCGTCTGTAACTCTTCCAGGGCTTTTTTGGTGACTTTGTTCCTCAGTTCCTTTGGTTTGATCAAGTGTGAGAAAGGTTAGTTGGCAAATAAGGTTGCCATTGGCCAGGGTAGGTCCCTTGATTGTGATTTTTTTAAAAAAATGTAAAATGTACCCACAACGTTCAAGGAGGTGTTTCTGTGTGCAACTCACCTGCTGGTCTGTCAACCACTACCAGAAACATGTACCAATCTTGATTTAATTTTGGCCAACAGCAAAGCCAAGAGTGTGGCTTCATTTTGGCAATTTAAACTTTCATTTGGTCATGAAAGAAGAACTCTCTCTGCCACCATCAGGACATCAGGAGACAGAGGGGCCATTCAGACCTGGCGGCAGACGTCTTCACAAACCTATTGCTTGCAGTCAGAGATACAGGTTGGATATGAGATTCAGTGTCTGGCATGCATGAAGCAGCACTGAATGGTGTGAGGAGGAGAGAAGGACGTAGGACCAAACTGCCATACATTCTGTTCAGTCAGGGCTTGTGATCACCAAAACACCTTATGTTCATATAAACATGCAGTTGGATACAAAGGGAGTGAAAGCCAGGATTTTCAGACTCATGCACCTGAATCCTTGAGCCTTGATGGATGAATTGCTCCATTGTCATTTTCTTTTCCTTTGAATTTTTTTACACTTGAAGCTTTCCCCTTGTAGGAACCACGGTTTCTTTCGAAAATAGCTTGGAGCTTAAATACATCAGGTTATTAATTCTAAGCTTCTAGCCACAGGTTACTTCACACTGCTGTGCACTGGCTCAGGATCATGGGATAATAAAACTGTAGAACCGGAGAGTTAGAAGGTGACTCCAAAGGTCACCTTCTAGTCCAACCTTCAGGCAAAGCAAGAAACCTGCAGCTAACACACCTCCAACAAATCTCTGTTTAAACACCACCAGTAAAGGATTCTTCATCACCTTTCCAGGTTGCTCAGAAAAAAAACCATTAGATTCCAGGTTTTGACACTGGAGTCATCTTTACCTATAAGAAGGTGGATGCATTGTGCATGTCCGGCATGCACGTCCACACGTGTCCCTACTATCCCATACCGAGCCGCCTACAGTTACCTAAACACCCTGCAAGCATCGCCGCAAGGGTCTGCCAGCCGCGAGTAGGGCAACCACCCCACGAACGCGACCAGAAAAAAGAACTACAAGGCCCAGCATCCTCTGCTCCATGCCACCCCTCAGCCAATCAGGCTGAAGGGCGTGAGCGTGGAGAACGCTGGGAAAGAAGCTGGTGCACGCGTTAAAAAATAAAACCGCCAATGTGCCGGCTAACCAACCACTTCCCTGCGGTCCCAGTGATGAAGGGCGATGCTGGCCACACCGCGGCTTCGACGGGGTTGCGGGGAGGAGGGGGACACCCTCTTCTCCCCGCGGCCCCAGCAATGAAGGCCAGCAATGGCCTTGCCGCAACTTTGGTGGGGTAGTGGGGAGAAGAGGGGGAGACTATCTTCTCCACGCACGCCTGCCGCTTCCCACAGGGAGATGAAGGCCGAGAATGGTGCTCCGTTCGTTGTCTTCGCCTCCCGGAGGGAAGCAAGCCACTTCCACATTCTGCCTTTGTCTGTCGGAGAAGGGGCTTGCTTTCTCCGACAGACAAGGGCTGAGTGCAGAGCACCACTCTCCCCCCCCTCTCTGTCTCTCATATACACAAAGGGAACACCTGCCTTGCCGAGCAGTTATTATCTGTGTGTTGGTGGTTGGGGTGGTTTTTTTTGGGGGGGAGGGGGGTGCACCCCCAAAATAACCACCCCAACCACCCACTCACAGATAATAACTGCCCAGCAGGGCCGGGCAAAAAAATGCTAGTTCATGTTAAATAAAGAGAAGTAGCAGAGGATGCTGAGAGAACTAAGCAACAGAATGACCCTTGACACCTTCTGAATGGATATGAGCCTCATGTCTGCTGGCTCAGATCCAGGAAGAGCTTTATGGCGAGAACAAACCTCCATGAGGGTATGCAAGAGGAAAATCAAATTAGAAGATGGAGGAAGGAGCTCACTGGACAAGGAATAACATTAAAGGAGGAGATGACAGAGGAACTCAACCTCCCCTGTCACTTGGAGGACCCTGAATAGGCTGAAGGTCAGAGTGACTAAATGCAAGACCAACATGTTCAAGTGGGGGCTGTTGACAGACAACAACATACGGTGTGAATGTGGAGAGATACAGAATCCGGCTCATTTGCTGCTCTGCTGATGACTGCCAGAAACATGCACCAATGAGGGCTTAAGTTTGGCCAACGACAAAGCCAAGAAAGTGGCTTCATTTTGGCAGTCAATGGTTTGATCGGGGCACGAAAGAAAAATAAGAATAAAGAGAATTACATCTAATCTCCAAAAATATATATTTTGAAAGCATCATTAAAAATGTGATTGTAAAAACATTCTTCAGATGCATCAGTTGACTTATTATGATCATTTTAATGCTGCTGCATTGAAATCTAACGCATCCTTTCTGAGCGTTGTCTGTTCAATCAAACGTTTCTAACTATCAGGAAGTTCATCCTAATGTTTAGTCAAAATCTTGCTTTTCCTGTAATTTGACTACTTGGTCACAAGCCTGTTCCATCCTCCTTGTGGTAGCCCTCCCACTATTGGAAGGTGGTTCTTGTATCACCGCTCAGCCTTCTATTTTCTACGCTAATAAATCTATCTCGCTCAACTGTTTGGCATAAGGCATTATTTTTGCAGACCCTACACCAGTGATGGCCAACCTTGGCACCCCAGATGTTCTTGAATTTCAATTCCCAGAAGCCCTGATCAGCAGGAGTAATTGATGTCCAAGAACACCTGGAATGCCAAGATTGGCCAACACTGCCCTACATCATCTTGGCCAGCCTCCTCTGTGTCTTGGGGTGGTCACTGTGTGCTTCAACAAACCAAGAACATAGTCTGAACATGCTAAGGATATGCCATGCCCTATTAGAGCACCGATGGCAAACCTTGGCACTCCAGGTGTTCTTGGACTTCAATTCTCAGAAGCCCTGATCAGCAGGGGTGTTGACTTGGGCTTCTGGGTATTGAAGTCCAAGAACACCTGGAGAGCCAAGGTTCACCATCGCTGCCTTAGAGCTTTCTTGTTTCCCTGTATCCACTGGGAAAGTATCTGAGCTATTGAATTCCAGTCCAAGCATTCCAGTTCAGGATTCTCCTGAGGCTATGAGAGATATCTACATTAACTCTAGAAGTGCTGGGTCTCTTGCTCAGCCAAAAGCAATCTTCACAACATTCAACCTGTGGCAAAGAGAACCGGTGCTTTTGGGTGGATGGAAGAATATAACAAAGATGCTGTTGGAACACAGTGCTGAGGAGTTCAATACGATCTAGGTGCATAATTCCAAGCCACCCAGAGAGGGTTTTGCTTTTGTTTTGGAAGCATGTTGGAAGATGGTGGGGAAGTGGAGGAAGTGGACCCTAGAATGGACAATATTATGTTCGAGGGCAGCCACCACGCCTGGACAAAATCAGCTTGGCCAACTTTTGATTGTCGACCAAGGGTCAGTTCACATTGTTAGGTTCATGGTGGAGCCATTGTTTCTGGGGCAAATGAACCTCAAGTTAGGTCAGGTTTCAGAGATCCTGTTTAGAGGTGCCACAACAACTCTAGCCTCTTTCTTGGGATTTCAAGATCCAGGGATGGGTGGGTGGAAGCTTTGTGATGCCACAGAGGTGGCATGAGTCAGGATGCCAGGGACCAGATCTGCTTCTAGGCCAGTTGCGCCGGAATTAGGACTACATACAGTACTTTATTTCAAAACTTGGATGGGCAGGGCCAGCCAGAATTTCTGCTACCAGTTCTGGCGAATTGGTGCGAACCTGCTGATGCACCCCACTGGCTGGTTTGTATTTTCCCCCTTTCACACAGCCCAATATTAAAAAATTCACATCTCTTGACTTTGCCATTCAAAATGACCTCATCCATTCTCTCTCCCCACGTGCCTCACCCTGACCCTTTTAGGGTCACATCATGCAAAACAAGCCCCTGTCCTGGGATCCTTTACTGAGGGGTTTCTCAACCCTGATGATCAGGGCTTCTGGGAATTGAAGCTCAAGAACTGCTGGAGTGCCAAGGTTCACCATCACTGCTCTAGGTGATCTTGGACTTCAATTCCCAGAAGCCTAAGTCAGCACACCTGTTGATCAGGCCTTCTGGGAATTGAAGTCCAAGAACATGTGGAGAGCCAAAGGTTGAGGAACCGTGCTCTACTCTGTTGAGGGCTGGAAAGCCCTGGTCACTTGGCTGCTGACCTCAAAGGTGGGCAGTGCCTTTGCTCCCCACGTCACAATGGGAGCCCTTGGACTGGCAAAGACAGAGCCATCTGCCCCCAGTGATGCCACCTTAATCCAGGAAGGATGGCTTAACATGCCAGAACTGCCCCCAGTCTACAGGTGAGCTCTAGCTTGTCTTCCTCTAGAGCCAGAAAGCCAGCAGGTTGATGGCTAGACTTCTGAGTGTGATATTTGGTCCTCAACACTGTATACCAGGAGTTCTCAACATTTTAGAGCTGGGTCATGCTCCCTCAGACAGCTTCAGAGGCTGGATGGCCATTTTGCCCTTCCTCCACCACATGGCACTTCCTGGTGTGGTGGAGGCAATGCGCCCCCCACCCCATGAAATGGTGCTGCAGGCTGCATCCAACCAATGGGCCATAGGTTGAGAATCCCTGCTGTACACTTTCCAACCTGGAGTTCCCATTTCCCAGCATTGTCTCTTGTATCACTGGCCTTAAGAATCAGAAAAATTCAGCAGGGGTTGAACATTGTCACATTCTCTGCTAACACAAAATAGCTTGAGTGTTCTGGCGGTTGTCTTCTCTGACAGTGTCACCACTGCTGACCAGCAGCTGCTTTGAAGAAGGTGGACCTTTTAGTCTGGTGTCTCAAATGAGACCATGCTGCCTTGGGTGACGTCGCTAGAGGTCCAGGGCTCATGATGGAGTCTGGCTTCCTACTGGCATTGCTCTCCACCTCTTTGACACAGTCACACCCCTTTACCTCATTAGTGTGTATATCCAAGAAGTGAAGTTACTTTTAGATAAAGGTCACCCTTGCTTGAAAGCCAGTCGTATCCGACTCTAGGGTTCACTGCTCATATCTGTTTATAACCAAAGAGCCAGCATTTTCTGTGTCTGCAGACACTTTTGTGGTCATATGGCAGGCTTGACATCACAGGAGTGCATGGAACATTGTTTATCTTCCCACCAAAATAGTAGCTATTTAGCTACTTGCAATTTCAACTGCTAGGTTGACAGGAGCTGGGATAGAGGAGCTCATTCCGTCCTGCAGTACTTGGAGTCCCGAACTGCTGACCTGCCAACCTGCCAGTTGTCAAGTTCAGAGTCTTAACCTCTAGGCCACTGCAGCATTTAGCTCCCTAAAAATAGAAAATGCTACTAGCTTCTGGTTTCTCCACAGCTGAACTTCTTGTCAACCCAACGCTCATAAGACAGCGCATGAGCCCGGGAAGCATTTGGTCTACCTCTTATGTCATCATGCATCCTTCAAAATGACTAAAAAGTAGGGTTACTCTGCTGAAGTCTTATCATTTTTGTTTATTAAGCTACATTTATGATGTAATGTGGTTGCAAAAAGGAAATAACCAGAGGAAACTTTTAATTCGTAACTAGCTACTTCTAAGTCTTGCAGGTGGTATGTGCTTATGTTTATGTTTATTCAATTTATATCCCCCCCTACTCAACACATGGTCCCAACATCAGGTCCTGCAGCCAGATACCCTTATGAAGGGGAGGACAGGGCCCTGGAACGCCGGCAAGTGGCGTGGCCGGAAGGCCTCTTCGCCCCCACCGGGGCCGGGAGCACTGCGGTGGTGGATTCGCCTGGCAGACCCCCTCGCCTTTTAAGTCCTGGCGAGGGGGGGAGGGTAGGGCCCGGAACGCCGGCTGGTGGCATGGTCGGAAGGCATCTTTGCCCCCACCGGGGCCGGGAGCGCTGCGGTGGTGGATTCGCCTGGCAGACCCCCTTGCCTTTTAAGTCCTGGCGGGGGGGAGGGCGGGGCCCGGAACGCCGGCCGGTGGCGTGGCCGGAAGGCCTCTTCACCCCCACTGGGGCCGGAAGCACTGCGGTGGTGGATTCGCCTGGCAGACCCCCTCGCCTTTTAAGTCCTGGCGAGGGGGGGAGGGCAGGGCCCGGAACGCCGGCCGGTGGCATGGTTGGAAGGCATCTTTGCCCCCACCGGGGCCGGGAGCGCTGCGGTGGTGGATTCGCCTGGCAGACCCCCTTGCCTTTTAAGTCCTGGCGGGGGGGGAGGGCGGGGCCCGGAACGCCGGCCGGTGGCGTGGCCGGAAGGCCTCTTCGCCCCCACCGGGGCCGGGAGCACTGCGGTGGTGGATTCGCCTGGCAGACCCCCTCGCCTTTTAAGTCCTGGCGAGGGGGGGAGGGCAGGGCCCGGAACGCCGGCCGGTGGCATGGTCGGAAGGCATCTTTGCCCCCACCGGGGCCGGGAGCGCTGCGGTGGTGGATTCGCCTGGCAGACCCCCTTGCCTTTTAAGTCCTGGCGGGGGGGAGGGCGGGGGGGGAGGGCGGGGCCCGGAACGCCGGCCGGTGGCGTGGCCGGAAGGCTTCTTCGCCCCCACTGGGGCCGGGAGTGCTGCACGGTGGATTCACCTGGCAGACCCCCTCGCCTTTTAAGTCCTGGCGAAGGGGGGAGGGCAGGGCCCGGAACGCCGGCCGGTGGCATGGTCGGAAGGCCTCTTCGCCCCCACCAGGGCCGGGAGCACTGCAGTGGTGGATTCGCCTGGCAGACCCCCTCGACTTTTAAGTCCTGGCGAGGGGGGGAGGGCGGGGCCCGGAATGCCAGCCGGTGGCATGGCCGGAAGGCCTCTTCGCCCCCACCGGGGCCGGGAGCGCTGCGGTGGTGGATTCGCCCGGCAGACCCCCCCGCCTGTTAAGTCCTGGCGAGGGGGGGAGGGCAGAGCCCGGAACGCCGGCCGGTGGCATGGTCGGAAGGCCTCTTCGCCCCCACTGGGGCCGGGAGCACTGCGGTGGTGGATTCGCCTGGCAGACCCCATCGACTTTTAAGTCCTGGCGGGGGGGGGGGGAGGGTGGGGCCCGGAACGCCGGCCGGTGGCGTGGCCGGAAGGCCTCTTCGCCCCCACCGGGGCCGGGAGCACTGCGGTGGTGGATTCGTCCGGCAGACCCTCTCGCCTTTTAAGTCCTGGGGACGGGGTGGGGGGGGGGTGGGAGGGCGGGGCCCGGAACGCCGGCCGGTGGCGTGGCCGGATGGCATCTTCGCCCCCACCAGGGCCGGGAGCGCTGCGTTGGTGGATTCACCCTGCAGACCCCCTCGCCTTTTAAGTCCTGGCGAGGGGGGGAGGGCGGGGCCCGGAACGCCACCTGGGCTGGGAGCACTGCGGCGGTATATTGGACTTTCATGCAAATTGGGGTCAGCATTAGAAAATGTGTTGGAAAATATGGAGCTATTGTACCCTTTTTGCTCAGAGTGAGGCAAGTGCGTGCCATTTTAAAAAACCCAACCCATCCTAGGAAGAGGGCGTCATTTGAGACAGAGATAGTGTAATTAATAATAATTGCCTGCTGCCAAGTTGATTCTGACTTATGGAGTCCCTTCCCTGAGTTTTCCAGGAGGAGAATAATATTCAGAAGTGGTTTCCCATTCCCTTCTTTTGGGGGGGGGGGTGTTCTGGGAGTTTGCCCTGGAGGCACATTGTGTGAATTGAACTCCCAACTTCTGGTCCTGCAGCCAGATACCCAAACCACGGAGCTAATGGGACACTAATCTGGCTAGGAGCATGTAGGGGTGGGGATGAGGTGGAGGTGGATGGGAAAGTCAGCCTAGAAATCCCAGGTTCAATTTCGATCTTACAGTACCTGAAAAACTCACTCAAAGGTACTGCATGGGGTGTGATGGAAAATCTGCTCTTTGCATTCACATTTCATTTGTCAAGGTGGGGGGGGGGGGTGGATCAGGAAGCCCAGGAAAAAGAGATTTTTCATTTTTCCTTCCATATAATTCTCTACGAAAGCAGAACCTAGAAATGCTTCTTACAACTCCCAGAATTCACCAGCCAGAAACATTGATAAGCTCTCCACAGAGTCAGCAAATATGCCTTTAATTCACATTTGTGCGCTTTCGATCGGACTTTGCCATAGCTCTGTTCTGAGGAATCCTATGATTTGTAGTTTGGTTAGAAGATTCTCCACAACTCTCCTGAATTACAGCAGAGAATTCTTAATCCTTCACTGTGGTTTCTATGGGGTTAAATTGCAATGCAGACATAGCAGATTACCACATTTCAGGTAAGACATGAGAATCATATTTCATAGAATTTTATTTTGCAAGACAATCCGCATGTTCTACCTCACAAACTGGGATTGTGGTGGCTAAGAAGCTCGCCTTGATAGCTGGAAGGTTGGCAAGTTGGCAGTTCAAGAACCGAGTACTGCATGACGGAATGAGTGCCTGTCTCTGTCCTAGCTCCTGCCAACCTAGCAGTTCGAAAGCAAGAAATTGCAAGTAGATCGATAGGGACCACTTTGGTGGGAAAAGATCTTGAGGACATGAAAGGAGCCTCATTTGGGTGTCCCCTGAGTAGAGTTTCTTCCGCAAAAATCCTTTCAACCCAGAATAATTGCTGACATGAAATTATTATAATTTCACAAACAGCTTTCCATAATCTTCCCGAGTGGCGTCCTGTATGTGCGTTGAAAATTAGCAGATTTTTCTAGACTTAAAGTGAGTAAAGCTCATGGGAAAGATATTATCCCTCCAGAAATGCTTAAAGTTAATATGAGCTGGTGGGACCCAGTTCTAGCAGTTCTATTCACACTCATTGACCAGTTTGCAGGCATTCCAGAGGACTGGGGACTTGCCGTTGACAAGAAGGGAAATAGATCAGATCTATAGACCAATCAGGACATTCCACTGAAGACCATGGTATAGTCTTACAACATCTTGTGGACAAATATTCATCTATGCCTAAGGGGACACTATATGCAGCCTTCATTGTTTTTAAGTCTGTTTTTGATATGATCCCACAGACAGGCTCTGGCAGGAATTGGAGGCAACGAACATTGATAGGCGCCTGTTGATTTTGACCCACAGCCTTTATGTAAAAACGTCACTGAAAGTAAAATGCAACAGGGCAGGCCATCTTACTAAGGCCAGTTCAGCATATGCCAGGGTCAAGGAAGGTTGAGTGTTAGCTCCCAACTTGTTTAACATTTACTGCATAATAATCCTCTGGTTAGGAGTTTATCTGGAGCAAACTTTCATCTACCTAACCTAGCCAGTAGACCTGTCAATCCTACGCTATGCTGATGATGTAGCGCTTCTCTCTGTACCTTGTGTTGGCTTATGGCGGTTGCTAAGAGCCTTGGGTAATTGTTGTAACACTGAAAAGCTAGTAATTAACTGTAATAAATCTAAAGTTCTTATATTTACTAGAAAACAGGTAGCACATGAAATAAATGAACAACCAATTGAACAAGTAAAATCCTGTAAGTATTCGAGAGTGATCTTTCAGTGCACAAGCTCTTGGAAAATCCCAACATCTAATGCAGGGGTTCTCAACCTATGGCCCATGGGCCGAGCCTGGCCCGTGGCACCATTTTAGGTAGCCCTCTGCCTCTACCACACCTGGAAGTGGAAGCAAATGTGTTTACGTGAGCCGTAAATGCACCTGCAGTTGTCATAAACATTGTTACGTGAGCCGTAAATGCAGCCATGGCTGTCATAAATGTGGAAGCGCATTTACTTCCACTTCCAAGGGGCATGGTCTGTCCCGCTCAGCTGTCTGGGTGTGTGTGGTCAGGACCACGGTGTAAAAAGGTTGGGAACCCCTGATCTAATGCCATTGCAAATGCTCAGAGAAGCATCAAGTCACTTACAGTATCTACTTTTTCTTTGTTAAAAGAGTTTTACAGGTTTTTAATGCAAAGGTGTTGGCGCAAATGCTGTACGGTGCGCAATGGTGTGCATATATGAATTTTGCTTCAATGGAATCCACTCAGACAAAATTCTTGAGAACTGTTCTTGGTTTCCCAAGCTGTGTGTCAAATGTACTTCTGTGACTAGAAATAGGTCAAATGTTGATTGAGTCTAGACCAGTGCTTTCCCAACCTTTGGTCTTTGGACTTCAATTCCCAGAAGCCTAAGTCAATTTCCCAAAAGCACTGATCAAACAATGTACTGACTTAGGCTTCTAGGAATTGAAGTCCCCCCACCCCCCTGTGGCATACCTGTCAACCGCGGCTCCGGAAAAAACGGGACCTGCGCAGATTGCTTGTGCGCAGTTCGCTTTCCACGCATGCATGGGAGCGCTATGCCACTTGCGCAGCCCCTACGCAAGCGGCGTAGCGCTTCCATGCATGCGTGGAAGGGTTTTACACTTGTGTAGAACCCTTCCACGCATGGGTGGAAGCGCTCCGCCGCTTGCGTAGGGGCTGTGCAAGCGGCAGAGTGCTTCCACACATGCGTGGAAAGCGTTTTCCCCTGCTGCCAAATTACGGGGTTTTGGCAGCGCGGGGCGGGTTATGATGTCAATCGGCGTCAAATTCTGTGGTAATCCCGGCCAAATCGGGATGGTTGACAGGTATGCCCTGTGGGGTGTGTGCCTCACATTGAGAACCACTGGTCTAAACCTAAAGCATGGATATTCAAATTAAATTTCTGGCTAAAAGTGGTTTTTACCCCCATTGGATTTGGCTCCCCTGGTTTTAACTGATGGGCTCTTGTCCAGGTGGAAAAGGACACTCAATGAAAAAGTATCTAAATTGGGTTTTCTCCCATCATGCTATATGGCAATGGGTTACACAAAAGCAAGGCAGGAGCTTCACTAGCGCATTAAAGAGAATGAGCTGCAACATCATCTCAGTGCAACTACTGCCTATTTTGGATTTAGAAATATCATTGGTCAGACTTTTTTTTTAACTTGCAAGCCACCTGGACATTTTAATCATTCCAAGATATAAAAAAACTTTTACTTTTGCTAAGTTTAATGTATTACCCTTTATATCGCTTATGCCCTTTTGCGGTGGAGTGGTAGGGACAGTAGGACATGTACTGCTGCTGTACTGTTCCTTTTATAGTGGTCTTTGTAATATCTTTATATATCCCCAATTCTACAATGTATTCCTGGAAGAAATGACAAGTACTACATATGTTAACTGTTGGTAGACCAGCACCTGGCCTGCGGTAACAACAAAAGTGGCCAGGTTTAGTGCAGCAACGTTAGTTTGTAGGTGTGAGTTGGTATCATGAAATTGTATAATGATTATGTTTTTTTAAAATGTGTACTTTTAAACTTGTAATTTAGGAGTTAATTGTACCAAATGTATACTCATCTTGTATTTAATAGTGTTTTTAAAAAATTGTTTATTTAAAAATACTATTATTACATAAGTCTGTTTTTAAAATTTCTTTTTAAACTGATCATTGATTGTAATAAAGATACAATAATCCTTCACCATATATCAGAGCTGGGCAGGATGGAGTCAACAGTTGTAATTGCCGAGACCCTTGTAACCAACCTAAACACATGGTCTTAATGGCTGAATTATACATTACAGATGACCTGTCCCCAAATCATGTTTCTAATACTCTGATGTGACATCACCTCTAATGACCATTGTCTGTAACGACCATTGTCTGTAATGTATAATTTGACCCTAAGAGGCCCACCTCCTTCCTCAGTCTGTTGACCTCCCAATGTGTTGGACTTCATCACTCAATCCTCCCCACCCAAAATGGATTCATGCATATTAAACAGCTGGATGAGTCCGTTCGCCACTTGATCAGCCAACTAAGACTTCTTTGTGATAAGATCCGGATGAAATTAATTTAATTTAATTTAATTTAATTATCACATTTATATACCGCCCACTCGGCCAAGCCAACTCAGGGCGGTTAATTAAATACCCATTTAATTAAGTAGTTAAATGTGTTATTGTGATTTCAGCAATCATTCTGTTAACAATGTCTTAAGGAGCAGGCTCGTATCACCCCGTGTTTGTGTGTTGCATTGAAGTACCTGTACAGTAAGTTAGAGGCTTCCATTGGGAACCATGGAAGTTTGCCTCCAGTGGCCCAAACAATTAATTAAGGGAAATGAATTTATCCAGCACTCATAGAAGTGACATTTCGCATTTGAACTTTTAACTGTCCTTTACCCTGAATGAGGAGGGAGGAAAATACTTAGGGAGTTTTGGTGTATGGGACCAAAGACAACAGAACAGCCGTAGGGTTGGCTTAACACAGGTTTATTGCATGATGATCCGGTGGAGCATGAGGTAATAGCGGTGATACATCTCAATATATACAGTAGCCCTATACATTTGAATCTTGTAGCACGGTAGCTCATTGGCTGCTACCGGCGTGGCCTCGCCCAGGCACGCCTCTTTTCCTGCTGCTGAATGCAGATCTTTCTCCTGCTGCTGAATGCAGATCTTTCTCCTGCTGCTGAATGCGGGGAAGGTTTTCCCGCGGCTGTCCGTGATTGAGCAATGTGAACCATGTGAGACTGAACGCTCGCAGCTGCCCTCTATGGGCTGCCTGCTCGCGTTCCTTTACAGCTGAGATACCTTGTATTTGGAGTGGTTACATTCTTGCCTTTACAGTACAATGAACATGCAAACATACATACATAACATCCCTCCCCCCTAGGATGGGACGAAGTCCCGCAACCATTGTGGCTTGCCGCACGTGCGCTTGGGGCGTGCTTGCGCCTGACCTAGTGCTGGAGAGCCAGTGATTTCTGACTCCGCGGGTACTTGTCCTGCAACGGGAAACGGGGATTCGTTAGAGGCTCTGTGGGGCGTCCGTGCCTGCCTTGCGCCCGGGGATGGGAATGGAATGAACAGTTGGGAGGTGAACCCCTGCCTGTTGCTCTCGGACCCGGGGGACCCTCCTATTGTGAACCGCGGAACCGATGAGGTCGCCCTTGTGGTTCTGCTACCTTCTGTTCCCCGCTCGGGGGACCTTGAGACTGTGGTGGGCGGACTCGCTGTTGCCTCCTGTCTTGGGGGTGTCGGTCTCCGGGAAATTGGCGCTATGTTGCATTCTAACTCACAGGGGCTACTGGGACTGGAAGTACCAGGGGCTGAACTGAAACCCCTCTTTTCGCTAGGACGGGTGGGGGACCACTCCGCTAACTCCCCCTGGTACTGTAAATCAACGTCTAAACTTCTAGGGGCATCTGTGTTTTGGGGAAACTTCCGAGGGGTATGTGTGAGGTCGGGGCTCTTCCTTTCTGCCGCGAACTCCCGCAAAAGATCTCTGAGGATCGATTCCCTTTCCTCCCCCCTTGGTGGGGACCCATGTCCCCCTTTTCCTCCCCCTTGGGCTAAACGGGTGGGGGAGTACCCTAACGCTGATTCGTGGCTATTTTCGTCTTCGTCTTGCTCTCCGGGGACCCTGCGCCTGAGTTGGTCCGCGTGTCGCCTCCACAGGAGGCCTGTACTGGTCTCCACGCGGTATGAGACGGGGCCGGTTTGTTCTATTACGGTGCCCGGCACCCAGGCTGGCCCCGCGTTGGCGTAGTTCCTGCAATGCACCGAGGCGCCTACGCTGAAACTCTTTGCGGGTTCCACCCCTATGTTCCGCCCTTTGTCCTCTACTCTCGTGGGGTCTAGCTTGGAGATTACCGTGGCCAGCTTCCTGCGCATTAACAGCTCCGCGGGGGAGTACCCTGACGCCAATGGGGTGACCCTGTACCTTAGCAGGAATTGGCACAATTGCAGGTCGAGGTCTCCGGGGCCCATGCGCCGCAGCGCGTCTTTTGTGGTGCGCACGAGGCGCTCTACTTGGCCGTTGGTGGCCGGGTGAAAGGGGGCGGAGGTGACATGCCGAATGGCATTGCGATCCATGAATACCCCGAACTCGGCGGACGTGAAACAGCTAGCGTTATCGCTGACGAGGGTGTCGGGTAAACCGAACGTGGAAAAGACCCTCCGTAACTGTTTAATTGTAGTGGCCGAGGAGGTGCTCGAGACTGGAATGACCTCCAACCACTTGGAGAACGCGTCCACCACAAGGAGGAAAAGTGTTCCCCTGAACGGGCCAGCAAAGTCTATGTGTACCCGGGACCAGGGCCCCCTTGCTGCGTCCCACTCCCTATGTGGCAAGCGAGCCTCTTCTGGCCTGGAGCTTTGGCACGCTTCGCAAGTGCCGACCATGTGTTCGATGTCGGCGTCTAGCTGGGGCCACCAAAAGTAACTACGGGCTAGTGCCTTAGAGCGGACGATCCCCGGGTGGCTGACGTGCAGCAGTTTAAGCACCCTCGGCCGGAGCGACGTGGGGATCACTACCCGCTGTCCCCACAAAAGGCAACCCCTCTCTAGGGACAACTCTAGTTTCTTTTTGAAAAATGTGTCGAATTCCGCTGCTGGGGAAGACACGGGCCACCCTTTCTGTACCCAGGAGCAAACTGTAGCTAGCGTTTTGTCCTTGCCGGTCGCTTTGGCGATGTCGGCCGGTACTACTGGAGGGGAGTCTAGGACCTCTATCATTAAGACCTGGTGGTCCCTCTCTTCCTCGCCCACGTGGCAGCAATCCCGGGGAATGGGGGACCTCGACAGGGCGTCCGCATGGATGATCTCCTTTCCGGGCCGGTATACCAACGCGTGCTGATACGCGTTGAGAAAAATGGCCCACCTGAGCATCCTCGGGGACAGGATTTGGGGTGTGGGCTTATCTGCGGTGAAAATGCCTAGCAAGGGCTTATGGTCAGTCACTATGGTGAAGGGGCGGCCGTACACAAAATCATGAAATTTCTTGGTCCCCGCAATTATCGCTAGTGCTTCCCTGTCTGTCTGGGCATAGTTTCTCTCCGCTTGGGACAAGGACCTAGAGTAGAACGCTATCGGGGCCTCCCTCCCGTTCTCCAGTACGTGGCATAACACCGCCCCCACCCCCACCGGGGATGCATCACATATTAGGACCACTGGGCGTTTGGGATTGAAGTGAGTCAGTACAGCATCTGATGCCAGGAGTCGCTTCAGGTCATTGAAAGCCTTCTCCTGGACGTCGCCCCACTTCCATGCCTCGTCCTTTTTTAACAATTTGTGTAGCGGTTCCGCCACTGCTGCCTTCCGCGGAAGGAAGGAGTGGTAAAAGTTGAGCAGTCCAAGGAACGACTGCAACTCGGGCTTGGAGGTGGGGCGAGGGGCCTTCTTGATGGCGGCCACCTTGGATTGGGATGGCCTTATTCCCTCGGGAGTAACACGGAACCCTAGGAACTCAACCTCAGTTGTGAAGAAAACGCATTTGTCTTTTCGCAACCGCAACCCCGCCTTTTCGAATATTGCCAGGACCTTTCCCAACCTTGTTGCTAATTCGGCCCGGCTCCCCCCTGTAATCAATACGTCATCAAAGTAGGGTAACACCCCCTCTAACCCCTTCAGGAGGCGTTCCACGAGTGACTGGAAGATCCCGGGCGCCGAATTCACACCGAATTGGAGGCGCGATACCTGGAACGCCCCTTTGTGGGTGACTATGGTCTGCGCAGCAGCTGCGGCGGGGGTCACCGGGAGTTGCTGGTAGGCTTGGGCCAGGTCGAGCTTAGCGAAACACCTCCCCCCGTGTAACCTGGCCAACAAGTGGCTGACTACCGGCACCGGATACGCATTAGGGCGGATCGCCTTATTGATGGTGCACTTGTAATCAGCGCATATGCGGACCTCCCCGTTGGCCTTGAGTGCTGTTACAATTGGAGTTTCCCACTCCGCAGAATCAACAGGGACAAGAATCCCCTGGCCCACCAATTTGTCCAACTCCGCCTCTATTTTGTCTTTTAGTGTGAAGGGCACTCTGCGCGGTTTAAGTCTGATTGGACGTACTCCAGGGTCCAGGTCGAAAGTCACTGGGGGGCCCTTGAATTTCCCGAGCCCCTTTTTGAAAACCTCGGGGTGCGCGTCGCACACGCTCTGTATTGGATCCGTCCCGGCGGCGTGTGCTCCCACGGCGTGCACCCCCCCAATGAACAACCCCAGGGGCTGGAACCATTGAGTCCCGAGGAGGCTGCATTTACCTCCCTTGAGGACGACTAGGGGAAGCGTTGCGGTGTGCTTTTTAAACTGGACCTGGAACTTCCCAACCCCCAACACTGGGATGCGGTTCCCTTGCACGTCCTTCAGTGTGGCCCTCAACGCTTTGAGCTTGGGCCGCACGCGGGGGGCGATTTTCATGAACTCTCCCTGGGAAATGATGGAGTATGAAGAACCCGAGTCCACCTCCATCCTAACAGGGGCCCCTTGTATTACTACCTCAACGAAGTAACGGGGGTGCTCCGTGGAAACGCTGCAAACCGGAGCGTCGTCCTCGCTGTCGTCGGAGATGCGCCCTACTCCGTCCCGCGTCCTCGTGGTCCGGGTGCCGTCCTTTGGCCTCGTGGTGCGGTCCTGCCTCGCCGAGCGGTCTGGAGAACTCCTTGTGGTGCGGTCCTGCCTCGCCGAGCGGTCTGGGGAACTCCTCTTGGCCTCGCGCCGTTTCCGGCAGACCTTGGCGATGTGCCTGCGCCGGCCGCAGTTGTGGCACTCGGCCTTGCGGAACGGGCATTCGGCGCGGGCGTGGGCGGCGCCGCAGCCGTCGCAGCGCCGGCCCTCTCTCTGGACCCTCCTGACGTCCTCGTCGTCGCCGCTCTCCGCGGACGAGTTCGAAACTCGCCGGGCCGCGCGCACTGAGCTCTCTGCCTTGGCGGGTTTCGGGCGCCAGCCCTGAAGCTCTTGCACCCCGGCAGTCGTGGCCTCCGCGGCCTGTGCCGTGTCGAGGACTTGTTGCCACGTGGGAGGCGGCTCCTGTTTCATCAGTGCGCGCTGAGTCTCGGTATCCCTCAGACCGCAGAGCAGGCAGTCCCGGAGGGTGACTTCTGGGGTCTCCCACTTGCATGGGCCGGCGGCCAGCCGCAGGGCCGCAGCGAACTCAGCGACCGATTCCCCGGGCGCCTGGACTTGCCTCCAGAACGCGCTCCGAGCGGGGAACATCGCTATTGCGGGCCGGAGGTGGGTGCGCAGCGCCGCCAGGAGCTCTGTGGCCTTGAAGTCGCTCACCCTCCTCGGCGCGATCAGATCCACCAAGGTCCTCTTGGTCTCGTGTCCGAGCATGCGGACGAAGATGGCCCTCTTCTTGGCCTCATCTGAGACTTCGAGCTCCACCAGCGCTCCATTGAAGTCTATCTCAAACAGCTCCAAGTCTCCCGGCTTCCTGATCTCGTAGCCGGCGCATGTCTTGGTCCCGTGGGCAGCCATGATCCCACCTTCGTCGCCAATTTGGTGTATGGGACCAAAGACAACAGAACAGCCGTAGGGTTGGCTTAACACAGGTTTATTGCATGATGATCCGGTGGAGCATGAGGTAATAGCGGTGATACATCTCAATATATACAGTAGCCCTATACATTTGAATCTTGTAGCACGGTAGCTCATTGGCTGCTACCGGCGTGGCCTCGCCCAGGCACGCCTCTTTTCCTGCTGCTGAATGCAGATCTTTCTCCTGCTGCTGAATGCAGATCTTTCTCCTGCTGCTGAATGCGGGGAAGGTTTTCCCGCGGCTGTCCGTGATTGAGCAATGTGAACCATGTGAGACTGAACGCTCGCAGCTGCCCTCTATGGGCTGCCTGCTCGCGTTCCTTTACAGCTGAGATACCTTGTATTTGGAGTGGTTACATTCTTGCCTTTACAGTACAATGAACATGCAAACATACATACATAACAGGAGTTATGCCCAAAGAGTACCCAGAGCAAGGCCCATGTCCTTGGCATACCAATGGGGAGAAGGGTGTCCTCTCATTGAAAGATAGCAATCTTATCTTTAAATGCCATCAATCTGAAGTCATTAGATTCCCATGGGACCAGGTGCTTTACCAGCACCCAAATGATATAAAAAGGGTCCCCAAATGCTAGTTAGCAGTTCGAGAATCCCAGGATAGCGGGAGCTTTCAAAACTCATCATGGAATACGGCTGCATTCCTTTCTGAAGAGGCATCACGACGGAGAAACGAAACTTAGACTCCGTTGTGATGCCACTTCTAAAGAATTTTATTTTTTATTTTTATTTATTTTTATTTTTTGTTGTTGTTCAGTCGCACAGTCAATTCCGACCCTTTGCGACCCCATGGACCATTTTCCTCCAGGCACCTCTATCCTCCACCATTCTCCTCAGCCCACCAAGCTCTGTGCCCATTATGTCAACAATACCATCTATCCATCCCAGCTTTGGATGCCCCCTTCTTCTCTTTCCCTCCACCTTTCCCAGCATCAAGGCCTTCTCAAGTGAGTCCTCCCTTCTCATTTGATGTCCAAAGTACTTTAGCTTCATCTTCACTATTTGTCCCTCCAATGAACAGTCAGGGTTGATTTCTTCTAATATTGACCTATTTGTTCTCCTTGCTGTCCAAGGGACCCTCAAAACTCTCCTCCAACACCACATCTCAAAGGCATCTATTCTTCTGCGCTCAGCCTTCCTAATTGTCCAGCTCTCACACCCGTACATTACTACTGGGAACACCCTTGCTTTGACTATGCGAATTTTTGTTCCCCAGGTTTCTCATTGCTTGTCTCCCCATAATCAGTCGTCTTTTTATTTCATGGCTGCAGTCGCCATCTGCAGTGATCTTAGATCCCAGGAAAGTAAAATCTGTCACTGCTTCTACTTCTTCCCCATCTATTTTCCTTATTTATATTCAAATTTATATGCCACCCAATCAGGTAAACCCGACTCTGGGCGGCTCACAACAAGTTAAAACACACATAAAACAGTACAACCAATTAAAACCAATTAAAACCCAACATACCCACCCACCTACCCCATTCCTCTTAAAACCCACATAAACCCACATTAAGTAAGTAAGTAAGTAAGTAAGTAAGTAAGTAAGTAAGTAAGTAAGTAAGTAAATAAATAAATAAATAAATAAATAAATAAATAAATAAATAAATAAATATGACAATTAAAAGAAGTGGGGGCTTAATTTATAAGCCAACAGGCAGGGGCCACTCTTCCATCTGGGCCCCACACCTGCCCTGCCAACCAGGGCAGGTGTAAACCCCGACTTACATATGCAGTAAAATACAGTAAATACAGTAAACCCCGACTTACATATGCCTCGAGTTACATAAAATTTGACTTACATAATGATTTTGTGCTAAAACCATGTCCCAATGTACACGATTTCCTATGGTTTGCTTCGAGTTACATAAAGATTATTTTCCCCATGGGTTTGCTTCGTGTTGCATAAACATTCATTTCCCTATGAGTTTGCTTTGATTTACTCAAAATTTTCATTTTTCCTATGGGTTTGCTTCGAGTTACATAAAAATATAATTTTTCCTATGGGTTTGCTTTGAGTTACATAAAAAAACGATTTAAGCAAAAGCCTACGGAAGGGACTTTTTTTTCGTAAGTAGGAGTTTTACTGTAGAAGAAATTGGGAGAGCAGACTTAGTGGATTTTCCAGACATCGACATTTGAGGAAAATAGCTAGATCTCCAGTATTTAGGAAATAACAGTTTTTATTTTCCATAGACTACTGTATTTTCTGGCGTATAAGACTACTTTTTAACCCCGAAAAATCTGTGCCAAAGTCAGGGGTCGTCTTATAGGACAGGTACTTAACTGCAGCTGACAAGTATATTCCAAACTCTATATTTTAACTGGAAAAGTTGGGGGTCGTCTTATACACCCAGTCGTCTTATACGCCGGAAAATACGGGTAAGTATAGGCAGGATTGCGTACTTAGGAAAGGAAAGCTAGAGAGCACCTTTTTGTTTGAGAGCTTTGATTTTAAGCTGAAAGGGAAAATTTGTTTCTGGTCTTGCCGAACCAGAGCAATGGAGCGGATTGCGCTATGACTTTCCTACCAAAGGAAATCTTTTGTTTATTGATCCGAAGAACAAAGAAAAAATAGGAAAAATCTGGGATTAATACTGGCAGTGGAACGACACAGGGGAGATAAATTATAATGTTGTATGGGATGCCATGAAGTCGGTTTTTAGGGGTGAATGTATTAAATTGATGAGTATAAGAAACAAACAAAGGATAAGCAAGAAAAAAGGGGAAAAGAAACATCTTCAAGAGGAACATATAAGAACGGCAGATAAGAAAATTTTAGATAATATACAAAGGTTAAAGAAAGAATTAATAGGCTTTGATATAGAAAAAGTAAAAAGGGATTTGATATATTTAAAGAGAGAGTATTTTGAGTTTAGTAATAAAAATTCAAAGTTACTGGCAAGGGCTGCAAAAGAAAAAAGAATTAAAAGGAAACCTTTTGTATATAGACTTTTGAAATGTTTTTAAATAAATGCAGAGACAACACCAGTCTCTTTCCCAAGAGCTTTGGAGTTATTTAATTGAAGAGATCCTGGGCCAAGCAGTTTGGCATTTTTCTTTATATCCTGCTTAACCCATCTTTTTACCACGCTACACAGAAACCTTCCATGGCTTGTCGTTTTGGAGAAGTGATGCCAGGAGGGATTGGTGCTGAACCGGCTTAGGGGTAGCATCCAAAGCTATGGGGCTGTAAGTTTAGAGCTGTGGAAGTCGAATTTAGCCACTGGTGGGCATAAGCAGGTTCGCACCAGTTCGCCAGAACCGTTAGCAGAAATTCTGGCTGGCCCTGACCATTCAAGTATTGGAATAAAATAGTCTTAATTCGGGTGCAATGCAGGGCTTTCCTCCTGGCCATGCCCACCATACCACGCCCACAGTGTGGTAGTGATTTTTTTTGGAGCCCACCACTGAATTTAGTCCCCAGCCTAAGGGAAAAAAATTCCAGAAGATTCAGTTGAACTGCTTCGGTCCCGTACCGTCCCTCCCACCCCGGTTGAGGCTAGATCGTGATATTCTTAACTTGAGTGGTGGTTCTGTGGAACCCATAGCCAAGGGGAGGGGAAGCCAGATGCACAAGATTCACCAATGGTTCTTGTCCAATTCCTTGCAGAGGAAGTGCCACGGAGTTGCTGACGATGGTGAAGCCCGCGTCCTGGGAGCAGCAGAGCCTTGTAGGAGACACTAGCAATGTGCCTTAGTACTTTCTTCATCCTGGTCCCAACCTTCTTCTACTTGCTCAGGACAAACGACAAAATCCACGCATGGGTGGTGGCCAGTTGTCAGTATTTTGACCCTCTGGTCTTTCCGTTCTCCGATGCGCTGCGCTTAGGCTCCAGCCTTGTCATCAGAACTTTCTACTTCCTTCTCTCCGTTGTGCTTGCCTTTCTGCTCACTGGGATTTCCTGGGGGTTGCAGATGCTTATCGAAGGAAGGATCAAAACTATGTGGGCCTCATGAAGGGCAAAAACTAGGAGGACTTGGTACTGCTGCTGTGGAATCGTATCTCATGTAACTCAGTAAACTCATCCGGCTCTTTCAAGCACACGCATGTAGCTTCTATTGTGATATTAAGCTAGGCAAAGGTGGTCTAGAGCAGTGATGGCAAACCTTTTAGAGACCGAGTGCCCAAACTGAGGGGTGGGGTGAACTCTGTGCTGAGGGGAATGGAGGAAGCACTCCCATTGAGCTGCTGGGCAGAGGGGTGGGGTGAATTATGTGCTGGGGAGGGAGGAAGTGCTCCCATTGGGCTGCTGGGCAGAAGGTTGGGGCAAACTTTGTGCTGGGGTGTTGTGTTCTGTAAAGCAGTGCCTTTAACAATGTACCTTTACCATGTGTTATCAATGTAACCTTTCTGTGTGCAACATTATAACCTTCACCTGTATCAATGTTAGCCTAATAAAGGGACGCGAGCTAGTGACCACCAGAGGGCAGTAGCGAGCGTCCAGCTCTAATGGATCATCAGCCACCTGGTTCAGCAGCGCGGGAAGATTCCCCGCGACTTCCTCACCTGGTCAAGAAGGGCGTGACCTCCTACGACGTCACGCAGGCAGCAACCAATAGTCTGTCAACGAGCCACATTCAAATGTATAGCCAGCTGTATATATTGAGCTACCCATCCGCCATTACCACATGTTCCTCCGGATCATCATGCAATAAACCTGTGTTAAGCCAACCCTTCGGCTGTTTCATTGTCTTTGGTCCCTTACACTAAATTGGCGACGAAGGTGGGATGGCAGCCCACGGGACCAAGACATGCGCCGGTTTCGAAATCAGGAAACCGGGCGACTGGGAGATCTTCGAGATGGACTTCCAGGCCGCACTGATCGAGTCCGAAGTCACGGAAGAGGCGAAGAAAAGAGCCATCTTCACCAGAATGCTCGGACAAGAAACAAAAAGGACCTTGGTGGACCTGATTGCACCGAGGAGGGTGAGCGAATTCAAGGCCAACAAACTCATGCAGTTGCTGCGTGAGCACGTCCGGCCCGCCACGGCGATGTTTCCCGTTCGGAGTGCGTTTTGGAGGCGAGTCCAAGCGCCCGGGGAGACAGTCGCCGCGTTTGTGGCGGCCCTGCGGCTGGCGGCCGGCCCGTGCAAATGGGAGAACGTCGAAATCACCCTCCGAGACTGTGTGCTGTGCGGCTTGAACGACGCCGAAACCCAGCGCACATTAATGAACCAAGAGCCGCCTCCCACGCTGCAGGAGGTCGTCAGAGCGGCCCAGGCCGCAGAAGCTACGAAGGCCGGGGTCCAAGAACTCCAGGACTGGCGGCCAAAGTCGAGAAAAGCAGAGGCTCCGGCACAGGCGGCCCGGCGAACTTCGAAGTCGTCTACAGAGAGCAGCGACGACGAGGACGTACAGAAGGTCCGGAAGGAGAGCCGACGGTGCGACGGCTGTGGCGCGGCCCACGACCGCGTGAAGTGCCCCTTCCGGAAGGCCGAGTGCCACAACTGCGGCCGCCGCGGCCACATCGCCAAGGTGTGCAGGAAGAAGCGTGAGTCCCGGAGGAGCTCCCCAGACCGTTCCGCGGGACAAGACCGCCCAGCGAAACCCAAAGACGGCGCCCAGGCCACGCGGAAGCAGGACGGCGTGGGCCGCATCGCCGACGGCAGCGAGGACGACGCCCCAGTGTTCAGTGTGTCTACGGGACATCCCCGCTACTTTGTTGAGGTACTAGTCCAAGGGGTGCCCATTAGGATGGAAATTGACTCGGGGTCCTCATATTCAATCATTTCCCAGAGGGAGTTTTTTGGAATTGCCCCCCAAAAGCGGCCCAAGCTCAAAGCGTTGAGGGCCACACTACGGGACGTGCAAGGGAACAGTATTCCAGTGTTGGGGGTTGGAGAATTTCAGGTCAAATTCAAGGAGCACGCCGCGTCCCTTCCCCTGGTTGTGCTCAAGGGAGGAAATTGCAGCCTCCTTGGGACTCAATGGTTCCAGCCCCTGGACTTGTTCATTGGGGGGGTGCATGCCGTGGGGATGCACGCTGTTGGGACTGACCCAATTCAGGAGGTGTGCGAGGCGCACCCCGAAGTCTTCAAAATGGGACTGGGGAAATTCAAGGGGCCCCCAGTGACTTTCGACCTGGACCCGGAGGTCCGCCCTGTTCGCCTAAAACCTCGCCGGGTGCCGTTCGCACTCAAGGACAAGATAGAGGCGGAACTGGACTAACTGGTGGGTCAGGGGATTCTTGTGCCTGTAGATTCTGCGGAGTGGGAAACTCCAATTGTAACTGCTCTTAAGTCCAATGGGGAGGTCCGCATATGCACCGACTACAAGTGCACCATCAACAAGGCGATCCGCCCGAATGCATATCCGGTGCCGGTAGTCAGCCATCTGCTGGCCAGGTTACACGGGGGGAAATGTTTCGCTAAGCTCGACTTAGCGCAGGCCTACCAGCAGCTCACGGTGTCTCCTGCCGCAGCTGCTGCGCAGACCATAGTCACCCATAAGGGGGCGTTCCAGGTGACGCGCCTCCAATTCGGCGTGAACTCGGCGCCAGGAATTTTCCAGTCACTCGTGGAATGCCTCCTGAAGGGTCTGGAGGGGGTGTTGCCTTATTTTGATGACGTGTTAATAACAGGGGGGAGTCGGGCGGAATTGGCCAAGAGGTTGGGGAAGGTCCTGACTATATTCGAAAAGGCGGGGCTGAGGTTGCGAAAGGACAAATGCGTCTTCTTCGCAACCGAGGTTGAATTCCTAGGGTTTTGTGTGACTCCTGAGGGGATAAAACCATCCAAGTCCAAGGTGGCAGCCATCAAGAAAGCCCCCCGCCCCACCTCCAAGCCCGAGTTGCAGTCGTTCCTAGGGCTGCTCAACTTTTACCACTCCTTCCTTCCCCGGAAGGCAGCGGTGGCTCTACCGCTACACAAGCTGCTAAAGAAAGAGCAGGCATGGAAGTGGGGCGATGACCAAGAGAGGGCATTTAGTGAGCTGAAAAGCCTCCTGGCGTCCGACGCCATACTGACCCACTTCGACCCCAAACGCCCAGTAGTTCTGATCTGTGATGCATCTCCAGTGGGGGTGGGGGCAGTGCTGTGCCACGTGCTGGAGAACGGAAGGGAGGCCCCGATAGCATTTTACTCCAGGTCCCTGTCCCAAACAGAGAGAAACTACGCACAGACGGACAGGGAGGCCTTAGCGATAGTCTCGGGGACGAAAAAATTTCACGATTTTCTGTATGGCCGCCCCTTCACCATTGTGACGGACCACAAACCCCTGCTAGGCATTTTTACCGCGGATAAGCCCACCCCTCAAATCCTGTCCCCAAGGATGCTCAGGTGGGCCATTTTTCTCAACGCGTATCAGCACGCGTTGGTCTACCGGCCCGGGAAAGAGATCAGCCATGCGGACGCCCTATCTAGGTCTCCCCTTCCCCTAACGCCCAGCCAGGTGAGCATGGGGGAGCGGGACCATCAGGTTCTCATGATAGAGGTGCTGGATTCGCCCCCCGTTGTGCCCGCCGACATTGCCAAAGCGACAGAGAAAGACAGAACGTTAGCGACAGTAAGCTCCTGGCTGCAGAAAGGGTGGCCCGCGTCCTCCCCAGCGGAGGAGTTCGCTCCATTTTTCAGAAAAAAGCTAGAACTGTCCCTAGAGAGGGGGTGTCTCTTGTGGGGGCAGCGGGTGGTGATTCCCACTTTCCTTCGGCCGCGGGTGCTCAAACTGCTTCACGTCAGCCACCCCGGCATCGTGCGATCCAAGGTGCTGTCCCGGAGTTACTTCTGGTGGCCCCAGCTAGACGCCGACATCGAGCACATGGTCGGCACTTGCGAAAGTTGCCAATGCTCTAGACCGGAGGAGGCCCGCCTTCCCCACAGGGAATGGGACGCGGCTAAGGGGCCGTGGTCCCGGGTGCATGTTGATTTCGCGGGCCCGTTCAGAGGCACCCTATTCCTCCTTGTAGTGGACGCTTTCTCCAAATGGTTGGAGGTTATCCCAGTCACGAGCACCTCCTCGGCCCAGACCATTAGGCATTTGCGGAGGCTCTTTTCCACGTTCGGCATACCAGACACGTTAATTAGCGACAACGCTAGTTGTTTTACGTCCTCCGAGTTTAAGGCATTCATGGAGATTAACGCCGTTCGGCATATTACCTCCGCCCCATTTCACCCGGCCACCAACGGCCAAGTAGAGCGCCTCGTCCGCACCACGAAGGACGCGTTGCGGCGCATGGGCCCTGGGGATTTGAACCTACAAGTGTGTCAGTTTCTGCTAGGGTACAGGGTGACCCCGTTGGCGTCAGGATACTCCCCCGCAGAGCTCTTAATGCGCAGGAAGCTGACCACCATCCTTACTAGGCTAGACCCCACGAGGGTAGAGGACAAAGGAAGGAACATCGGACTGGAAGTTACAAAGAGTTTCAGCATAGGCGCCCCCGTGCATTGCAGGAATTACGCCAGCTCAGGCCCAGCCTGGGTGCCGGGCGTAGTCGTGGAACAAACCGGCCCCGTGTCGTACCGCGTGGAAACCAGCACGGGGCTCCTATGGAGGCGGCACGCAGACCAGCTCCGACGCAGGGTCTCCGATGAGCAGGACACGGTTCACGCAGGAAATAAGTCAGCGTTAGGGTTCTCCCCCACCCGTTTAGCCCAAGGGGGAGGAGAAGGGGACCGTGGGCCCCCACCAAGGAGGGAGGAGGATATCCTCATAGATACCCTGGGGGATCTTTCCGAGGAGGAGGAACCCGACCCCATACATATCTCGCGGAAAGTCCCCACAAATGCGGGTACCCCTACCAACTTAGATTTTGATTTCCAGAACCGGGGGGGTTTTTTGGAGTGGTCCCCCACCCGTCCAAGCGAGAAGAGGGGTTTCTCGTTAGCCCCGACGGCCCCCGGTCTGCCCACAATGGAGTTTTTCCCTTCCCCTAAGTCCGCCAGACAGCGGCAAGCCACTAACAAGTCTCCCTCTCCCGTTTCAGGACAAGGGACCAGGGAACAAAGAAGCAATAACGCCCCCGGGGGGGGCAGCCCTCTTCACGGCCCAAACGCACATGCAACAAGCCATCTTGGCTGAGAGACTTCGTCTCATCCTAGGGGGGAGGGATGTTGTGTTCTGTAAAGCAGTGCCTTTAACAATGTACCTTTACCATGTGTTATCAATGTAACCTTTCTGTGTGCAACATTATAACCTTCGCCTGTATCAATGTTAGCCTAATAAAGGGACGCGAGCTAGTGACCACCAGAGGGCAGTAGCGAGCGTCCAGCTCTAATGGATCATCAGCCACCTGGTTCAGCAGCGCGGGAAGATTCCCCGCGACTTCCTCACCTGGTCAAGAAGGGCGTGACCTCCTACGACGTCACGCAGGCAGCAACCAATAGTCTGTCAACGAGCCACATTCAAATGTATAGCCAGCTGTATATATTGAGCTACCCATCCGCCATTACCACATGTTCCTCCGGATCATCATGCAATAAACCTGTGTTAAGCCAACCCTTCGGCTGAATCACCACCCGCTGCCCCCACAAGAGACACCCCCTCTCTAGGGACAGTTCTAGCTTTTTTCTGAAAAATGGAGCGAACTCCTCCGCTGGGGAGGACGCGGGCCACCCTTTCTGCAGCCAGGAGCTTACTGTCGCTAACGTTTTGTCCTTCTCTGTCGCTTTGGCAATGTCGGCGGGCACTACGGGGGGCGAATCCAGCACCTCTATCATGAGAACCTGATGGTCCCGCTCCCCCATGCTCACCTGGCTGGGCGTTAGGGGAAGGGGAGACCTCGATAGAGCATCCGCATGGCTGATCTCCTTCCCGGGCCGGTAGACCAACGCGTGCTGATACGTGTTGAGAAAAATGGCTCACCTGAGCATCCTCGGGGACAGAATCTGAGGGGTGGGCTTATCTGCGGTAAAAATGCCTAGCAGGGGCTTGTGGTCCGTTACAATGGTGAAGGGGCGGCCATACAGAAAATCGTGAAATTTTTCGTCCCCGCGACTATCGCTAGTGCCTCCCTGTCCGTCTGTGCGTAGTTTCTCTCTGCTTGGGACAGGGACCTGGAGTAAAATGCTATCGGGGCCTCCCTTCCGTTTTCCAACACGTGGCACAGCACCGCCCCCACCCCCACTGGAGATGCATCACAGATCAGAACTACTGGGCGCTTGGGGTTGAAATGGGTCAGTATAGCGTCGGACGCCAGGAGGCTTTTCAGCTCGCTAAATGCCCTTTCTTGGTCATCTCCCCACTTCCATGCCTGGTCTTTCTTTAGCAATTTGTGTAGCGGCTCAGCCACCGCTGCCTTTCGGGGGAGGAAGGAGTGGTAAAAGTTGAGCAGCCCTAGGAACGACTGCAACTTGGGCTTGGATGTGGGGCGGGGGGCTTTCTTGATGGCTGCCACCTTGGACTTGGATGGTTTTATCCCCTCAGGAGTCACACAAAACCCTAGGAACTCAACCTCGGTTGCGAAGAAGACGCATTTGTCCTTCCGCAGTCTCAGCCCCGCTTTTTCGAATATTGTCAGGACCTTCCCCAACCTTTTGGCCAATTCAACCCGACTCCCCCCCGTTATTAACACGTCATCAAAATAAGGCAACACCCCCTCCAATCCCTTCAGGAGGCGTTCCACGAGTGACTGGAAAATTCCAGGCGCCGAGTTCACGCCAAACTGGAGGCGCGTCACCTGGAACGCCCCCTTATGGGTGACTATGGTCTGCGCAGCAGCGGCGGCAGGGGACACCGTAAGCTGCTGGTAGGCCTGTGCTAAGTCGAGCTTAGCGAAACACTTTCCCCCGTGTAACCTGGCCAGCAGATGGCTGACTACCGGCACCGGATATGCATTCGGGCGGATCGCCTTGTTGATGGTGCACTTGTAGTCGGCGCATATGCGGACCTCCCCATTGGCCTTTAGAGCAGTTACAATTGGAGTTTCCCACTCCGCAGAATCTACAGGCACAAGGATCCCCTGACCCACCAATTTGTCCAGTTCCGCCTCTATCTTGTCCTTGAGTGCGAACAGCACCCGGCGTGGTTTTAGGCGAATTGGGCGGACCTCCGGGTCCAGATTGAAAGTCACTGGGGGCCCCTTGAATTTCCCCAGTCCCTTTTTGAAGACTTCAGGGTGCGCCTCGCACACCTCCTGAATTGGATCAGTCCCAACGGCGTGCATCCCAACGGCGTGCACCCCCCCCCCCAATAAACAACCCCAGGGGCTGGAACCATTGAGTCCCGAGGAGGCTGCAATCTCCTCCTTTGAGCACGACTAGGGGAAGGGACGCGGCGTGCTCCTTGAATTTGACCTGAAATTCTCCAACCCCCAACACTGGAATACTGTTCCCTTGCACGTCCCGTAGTGTGGACCTCAATGCTTTGAGCTTGGGTCGCTTGTGGGGGGCAATTCCCAAAAACTCCCTCTGGGAAATGATTGAATATGAGGACCCCGAGTCAATTTCCATCCTAATGGGGACCCCTTGGACTAGTACCTCAACAAAGTAGCAGGGGTGTCTAGTAGACACGCTGAACACTGGGGCGTCGTCCTCGCTGCCGTCGGCGATGCGGCCCACGCCGTCCTGCTTCCGCGTGGCCTGGGCGCCATCCTTGGGTCTCGTTGGGCGGTCTTGTCCCATGGAACGGTCTGCGGAGCTCCTCCGGGTCTTGCGCTTCTTCCTCCACTCCTTGGCGATGTGGCCGCGGCGGCTGCAGTTGTGGCACTCGGCCTTCCGGAAGGGGCATTTCACGCGGTCGTGGGCCGCTCCACAGCCGTCGCATCGCCGGCTCTCCTTCCGGACCCTCTGGACGTCCTCGTCGTCGCTGCTCTCTGTGGACGACCTCGAAGTTCGCCGGGCCGCCTGTACCGGAGCCTCTGCTTTGCTCGCCTTTGGCCGCCAGTCCTGAAGTTCTTGGACCCCGGCCTTCGTAGCTTCTGCGGCCTGGGCCGCTCTTACGACCTCCTGCAACGTGGGGGGCGGCTCTTGGTTCATTAACGTGCACTGGGTTTCGGCGTCGTTCAGGCCGCACAGCACACAGTCTCGGAGGGTGATTTCGGCATTCTCCCATTTGCACGGGCCGGCCGCCAGCCGCAGGGCCGCCACGAATGCGGCGACCGTCTCCCCGGGCGCTTGGACTCGCCTCCAAAACGCACTCCGAGTGGGAAACATCGCCGTGGCGGGCCGGACGTGCTCACGCAGCATCTGCATGAGTTCCTTGGCCTTGAATTCGCTCACCCTCCTCGGTGCAATCAGGTCCACCAAGGTCCTTTTTGTTTCTTGTCCGAGCATTCTGGTGAAGATGGCTCTTTTCTTCGCCTCTTCCGTGACTTCGGACTCGATCAGTGCGGCCTGGAAGTCCATCTCAAAGATCTCCCAGTCGCCCGGTTTCCTGATTTCGAAACTGGCGCATGTCTTGGTCCCGTGGGCTGCCATAATCCCATCCTCGTCGCCAATTTAGTGTAAGGGACCAAAGACAATGAAACAGCCGAAGGGTTGGCTTAACACAGGTTTATTGCATGATGATCCGGGGGAACATGTGGTAATGGCGGATGGGTAGCTCAATATATACAGCTGGCTATACATTTGAATGTGGCTCGTCGACAGACTATTGGTTGCTGCCTGCGTGACGTCGTAGGAGGTCACGCCCTTCTTGACCAGGTGAAGAGGTGGCGGGGAATCTTCCCGCGCTGCTGAACCAGGTGAATATGAGCCAAGAGAGCTGGACGCTCGCTACTGCCCTCTGGTGGTCACTAGCTCGCGTCCCCTTATCAGGTTTACATTGACACAGCTGATGGTTATAATGTTGCACACAGAAAGGTTACATTGATAACACATGGCAAAGGTACATTGTTAAAGGCACAGCTTTACAGAACACAACATGGTGGCAATGTAAAGAGGTGAATAAAAGGTGGATAAAAGTTTTTGAGGAAATTAATAAGATATTATCACTTAGATTACAAATGTGCAAACGGTAAAGGTAAATGTCACCTTTGCTCGAAAGCCAGTCATATCTGGCTCTAGGGTTCAGTGCTCATCTCTGTTTATAGCCAAAGAGCCAGTGCTGTCTGCATCTGCAGATGTTTCCATGGACATGTGGCAGGCATGATTAGATACCAGAGTGCATGGAACGCTGTTTGCCTTCCCATTGAAACGATACCTATTTATCTACTTGCAATTTCTTGCTTTCGAACTGTTAGGTTGGCAGGAGCTGGGACAGATGATGGGAGCTCACTCTGCTGTGCAGCACTCTGGTCTCAAACTGCTGACTTGCCGACCTTCCAGTCATCAAGTTCAGCATCTTAACCACCAAGCCACTGCAATCCCTTGCAAATGTGCTCTCCGACTGTCTTCCTAATGGAATTGGGAAGTGCAAACTTTGAAAAACATAAGCAAGATCTTGTTCTCAACATAGAGTTGCCATAATTCCCTCCCACAAAACCGGGACAGAAGTATATTTGACAAAAATGTACGGGTTATCTACAAAATAGCCTTTAAAAATAATAATATAAATACAGTTATAAAACACTTTCACGTTAAATATAATCAATGGCCAACTACAGTTCTAACCATACCTGTCAAGCGTAGCTCCGGACAATACAGGACCTGTGGAGAAGGCTTTTGCGCAGAACCCTTCTATGCATGCGCAGAACCCGTCTACGCATGTGCAGAAGGCTTCTGCGCATCCCCTTCTGCGCAGAACCCTCCTGCGCATGCGTAAAAGGGTTCTGCGCATGCGTAGAAGGGTTCTGCGCAGAAGGGGGATGCACAGTAACTACTTTCCCCCACCGTCAAATTACAGGATGGCGGCGGCTCCGGGTGGGAAAATAGAAAAAGCGGCGCTGAATTACGGGAAATCCCGGCCAATACGGGATACTTGACAGGTATGGTTCTAACCATTAGGGAAGATCTCTAGTTGACAGAAACTGGCCTGCAATGTCTAATCCAGTGTTTCCCAATGAATAAAATGAATTTATTTACAACAGTTAATTCTTACTGTAAGATGATCTGTTGTACTTCTAAGAAGTCGCATCGCGGCCAACTCTTTCCACCCTCAGTTCCAGGAAACACACTGGCCACACTTATCAGGCGTTGTCGTGAGGTGAGGACATTAAGATTTGTCTCCAGGTATACTCCAACTCCAATGTGTCAGAAAATCGCTCATTTGATGGCAAGAGTTCAAATTTATTTTAATGGTGTGTTATATATAATACACAACCAGTAAGTTTTAAAAATCCGGGACTTTAACATGATTTTTATTGAACTGCCTGGGACAATTTTTCTGACCTTGAATCCGGGACAATCCCAGTTTTCTGGGACGTATGGCAACCCTATCTCAACATGATAACAGCCGCAAGATTGTTAATAGCTAGAATATGGAAAATGTATAAATATTTTGGATTGGGGGAATAGTACTGTATAAAGAATTGTGGAATATGACTAGAAATGATAAGCTGACATGTGAATGAAAATTGAAAAAAGGTGTTATAAAGAAAAATGAATGTATAGAAACTTGGGGAAAATTTATAGAACATGTGTTTGATAAATCTAAGAGTTAAGCTGGGTCTAGGATACATGACAATTTAGAAGCATGGGATAGGTAAAGGTAAAGGTTTCCCTTGCTTGAAAGCCAGTCGTATCCAACTCTAGGGTGCAGTGCTCATCTCTGTTTCTAAGCCGAAGAGCCAGCGCTGTCTGCTTCTGCAGACGTTTCCGTGGTCATGTGGCAGGCATGACTAGACATCGGAGCGCACGGAACGCTGTTACCTTCCCACCAAAGTGGTCCCTATTTATCTACTTGCAATTTCTTGCTTTCGAACTGCTAGGTTGGCAGGAGCTGGGCTGAAGACGGGAGCTCATTTCCGTCCTGCAGTACTCGGGAATCGAACTGCTGACCTTCCGCTTCCCAGTCAGCGTCTTAGCGACTTGAGCCACTGCAGTACCCATAAATGAACAATTTGTTTAGTTAAAGAAGTACAGTTGAACCTCATACAACAATCTCCCCGTATAGCAATGAAATCGCATAACAATTAGGTTTTGGGGGAGAAATGGTGTCCCGCATAACAATTTTCCCAATGGAAAAAAATTGTGCAACATTTTTTCAATGGGAAAAACCACTTAGCGAAAAAAATCGTTGTACGATCCATCCCATAGGGAAAATCGCTATATGATGCATGTATTGTATAGCAATTGTTTCTTACAACAACGAGCCCCATGGAATGGATTAAAATCGTTGCATGAGCTACCACTGTATAGAAAAAAAGGCAAGATCCCAGGGTGTTATATAACAATTTGTGTTATGAGATTCACTTGTATTTTTTATGTTTAAATTTGTTTTAATGTTTAATTATAAAAAAGTTAGTATGAGGAATAACGCCTTCAGGAAACTCACAAACTATACATGGGGAGCTCAACCATCCATGTTGCGTTCATCAGCTTTGGACCTGAGTGTCTCCGTGGCAGAGTATGCTAAAGGGGAAGTTACTTTTGCAAATTAGGGGGGCACTCAACCCTCCACCACCACAAAGTCACTCTAATGGGATTCTGGGAGATGTTATACAGAGCAATGAAAACGTCCTGTCTCTGGCCAAATGGTCCCTAGGACAAAGAGGGGTAGGACAGACGACATGGCAAGGAAGGTGTGCCCCATGTTGGTGGCCAGGGAAGAGAGGTAGAGTCGTTCGAAGGAACAGGAGGCCTGTGGATGGTAGAGAGAGGAGATTGGCATGTTTGTGCTCCTGGACTACATTCCTCCAGAATTCCTCAGACAGCATCATGGGATGTGTAGTCAAAACAACAACAACATAAACCTGGCTGGTGGGGCAGGTGTGGGGCACTGATGGAGGTGTGACCCCCACTTGCTGGCTTGCATAAAACATAATCAAGAACCTCCCTCTTTTACAGATGGGGTGGGTGGGATTTTAATGGGGATGGTTTTAAATGATTTCGAGGGGGCGGCGATACAAATGAGAACAATAAACAAACAAACAAACAAATAAGCGTCAACGACAATGACAACAACAACAGAACACCTCTAGGAGAGAGTAGTGACTCTTGGCGAGGACTGGTCAACATTTATATTCTCGGTGCATTGACGCGCACACTCTTTTCCTCCAGCTGTTGAAACCTTGTTCACACAACAGCAATCCACACCTAAATGACCCACGTTGACAGACTCCCACTCCCCTGATTATCACAAAATCACTGCATTCTGTTTGTTGTCTGCTGTTGCTGCTGTTCTGGAGATGAACGCTGTGGGTTCATCCCTTGGTAATAGTGTTTTGCCTCCAGACATGGATGTGTGGGGTAAGAATGGATGTCACAGGAAAGTCCAGCTCTTTTTGTACAGTATGATGGGTTTCTAATTGCTGGTGCCAGGCGAGCCAAAGGGTCAAGTGACAGGTTTGGGTGGTGGTGTAACTTGTAGGGATGGCCATGGCCCAACTGGCTTGGTTTGTGACATCACCAGTCAAGCAACAGAGCGCTTCTCCCTGGACAGCCAGTCCCCTTTCGCTGGGAAGTGGCATGAGAGACACACCTGCCTGCCCAATGTATGGGCTGAGAATCCACGCCAAAAGGCAGCTAGCGGGGTAACATCCAATGCTGAGCTCCCTGTAGGAAGGAGGTATGTGGTTTTTGTGCATGCACTTCCTTACAACCAGGGTGGATAGGGTAGACCTTCTTAGAAGTCTCAGGTAAAGGTAAAGGTCTCCCTTGCTTGAAAGCCAGTTGTATCCGACTTTAGGGGGCTTAATCCTCATCTCCAAAGAAACAGCACTCTCTGTGTCTACAGATATTTCTGTGGTCATGTAGCAGGCAGGACTAGACACCGGAGTGCACGGAATACTGTTACCTTTCCCACTGAAGTGGTACCTATTCATCTACTTGCAATTTTTTTGCTTTTGAACTGCTAAGTTGGCAGGAGTTGGGACAGATGACAGGAGCTCACTCCTTCATGCAGCACTCAGGGCTCAAACTGTTGACCTGCCAACTTTCCAGCCGTCAGGTTCAGCATCTTAACCATTAAGACACCACAGTCCTGTTAGAGGTCTTAAGGATTGTCAAATGTGGCTTTCTAGGTATCGTTGGATTGCAATTCCCACCAGCCCTTAGCCAGCACTACCAATGGTGACAGATCATGGGAGTTGCAGTCAACAGCATTTCAAGAGTCACAAGCCATCCATCCATCTCTTTTTGCCTACAGAGGTGTCATTTTAAGGATTTCCATTCTTCCCTCTCCCCTTCCCATTCCCTTCTTGTGGGAACACTTTGCTCCACCCTAATTAGCAGTCAACATAGCTTGATATGGGGCAAAAATTAGCCGTATACACAGAAAACCAAGGATGTTCCTAATCTCCCATGTCTTCACCTGAATCAAATAACAGGGCGGATACTCTAAAGGAACAGACCAGTATATACCCAGAGCTTATGGACAAGGAACATGGTACCTTCTAGACCAGTGTTTCCCAACCTTTGGTTTTTGGACTTCGGTTCCCAGAAGCCTAAGTCAATTCCCCCAAAGCACTGGTCAGCCAATGGACTGCCTTAGACTCTTGGGAATTGAAGTCCAAAAACCAAAGGTTGAGAAACACTGACTCTAGATGTTGACAGACTACAATTCCTTCTTATACCTTTGGCATTGTTGGGTTGAGTTGATTGAAATTGCAATCTAACAATAACTGGAAGGCCACTGTCTTTTTTTCTGTCTGAAATGGGGCATAGCATTGGCCGCTCACACAGCGCATGTCTCTGTCATGATGTACCATGCTTCCTATTCCTACAGCTCAAACCAGATTTGCACCCATCCAACCCTGGGTGTATTTACAAATAGTTTGTCTGAATGTTAGATTTGTAATCATTCTTGTCCCCATGCTTCAGAGGAGCTGTTTGCCTTCTTAAGAAAGTGGTCTAGACTAGATAATAACTTTCCCCTTTCAGTTGTGCCCAGTTGGCTGCTATTTTCTGAAGGCTTCTCTAAAAATACTTGCCATTTTAATTCACGCCAAAGCTGCATTTATTCCATTAAATATAGCTATGCCTCACCACTCCCCCCCCCCATTTGAAAAACAGGGACAGGTATCTTAAATGTTGAAAAATCTAGTTTGGAGATGGGGGTGAAGTGGGTTGATGACTCCCCATCTAGTGCTATGCATAGTTGGCTATTGGAACAAACAAGATGACCTGATTTCCCTTGCTTGACTGATCCAAACAGCAGTTTGTGTCCTTCCTCAGACAGTTGACTGCTAAATTTACATACTTTGAAATGCATGCAAAACATGCATTTACCAGAATAAAGCCTTTTGATGGGATTGTTTTAGACGCAACAAAATCTAAATACTGCTGGTAGACTCCAAAGGTTCTAGGGCCAAATCCCACGGCTCCATAAACCATGCCAAAGGGGCACCAACCCTTTCTGATCCCACAAAACATCTTTTTCAGAGGGCAAAAAACAACATGTCATAGCAATTAGCAATCACAATTACACTTATATAGCACTTAGTGCACTCTCTGGGCAGTTCACAGCGTAATTAGCATTTTGCTCCAAACATTCTGGGAACTCATTTTTCTGACCTTGGAAGGATGGAATTCTGAGTCAACCATGATCCCCTTCAGGATCGAGCTCACAACCTTTTGGGTGAAGTACAGCAGTTTAACCACTGTGCCACCAGGGCTCTTCAAATGTCAGGGATGGGCTTGCTTCAAAAGAGACATTCATCCACTGTAGGTTTCCGGTTGTATATCTGTCACCTGTTACTTTGTTGTGGTTGCAATATGGGATGTCCCAGCAGCTGCAAAAACAGATACAGGTGCACACATCCCGTAGTCAGGGCCGTAGCCGGGGGAGAAAATCCTGAGCTAACAGCCCACCCCCCCAAACCCACCCTGGGATGCCAATGTTATATATGTGAGTAGCCAATATATGAGTGGGGGAAGCACACTCTGTACCCCTAACAACCATCCTTATGATGTCCAGAGACTTGGGTCTCTGTGCCAACATGTCTATGCGAAGTAAACCCATACAGTGTTAGAAAGTGGCGGCGGCAATGGATCTCTAGCTATCGCTAGCAAAACCTTCCTTCTGGTTGGCTCAAGAGAGCATGGAATCATAAAACTGAAGGGTTGGAAGGGACCCCAAGGATACTAACTCCACTGTTCAAGCATACCTAACAGGTGTCCATCCTACCTCTGTTTGGAAAACCCCAGTGAAGGGGAGGGCAGTGGTGGGCATCAGCAGGTTCGCATCAGTTCGCCAGAACCGGTAGCAGAAATTCTGGCTGGCCCTGCCCATCCAAGTTTTGAAATAAAGTAATGTAGTCATAATTCAGGTGCAACGCAGGGCTTTCCCCCTGGCCACACCCACCATACCATGCCCACAGTGCGGTAGTACATGTTTTTGGAGCCCACCTCTGCATTTATTCATCATCTGGCTTCTCTTCCATGCAACAGCCCTCCTGTCCCATTTTCTCCAGGACCTCCAGGATGAACATATCCTGCTCCCTCACGGGGCTTTGCTCACAGAACTGGCACCCTTTGGGCTATCTTGCTCTGGGTGTGGTCTAGGTCATCAATATCCTTCTTTAGCTGTGGCACCTAGAACCTGAGGTAGAATTTTAGGTTGAAAGTTGGACCTGAAAAGCATGATAGCATGGTCCAGATTGGGGGGGGGGACGGGACACCGAAAGGACAAACTTGCCAGAGAAGCATTATGGTTGCCTGTGTTATTTCTTTACATCTTTTATGGTGCCCAGTTAACATGATGGCAAAAGTGATGATGTGTCTGTGGTTCCCACCCAGGAGCATCACCATGGCTCACCAGAAGCTGCCGGAAGAAGAAGATCACTTGCCACCATTGCTGATGACAACAGCGTCCTGCTGTCAACTGCTGAGGGCATGTCATGAAGATGGTCTCCTGGAGAGCTTCCTGAGTGGCATCAAGATGGTCCTGAGCCTCATCCTCTTCCTAGGAGTCTGTGCCTTCACGGCCTACGTGGCTTTGCTCACGTTGGCCCTCTTGTTTGCCTCTGTCCAGGTTCTCTTCCACACCCTCCTCCCCTCGGCTCTCCTTATCTTCCAGTTCTTGCTTTCGGCATTGCTTCTCCTCTTCTGCCTACAGTGGATGAGTGAGATGCTGGCGCGGCAGTTCCGCCTCCGTGACCCGGTTGTGTGATCTCTCACTAAATACAAACCACCACCACCATGGATTTTGGACTCTGCTGTGGTTCTTCTCCTCCCCAGGGGACGGTTTGGGTGGATGGTGGCACTGTATGTGGTCTGCAGAGACTAAATGAGTGGTTCTTGAGCTTTGGACTTCAGCTATTTCTGAACTGGGACTCCAAAAAGCCTAAGCCAAAATGGCCAATAGTCAGCAGGGTAGCCACATGTCCTCCTTTAAGGAGAATTGTTCTCCTTTTGAAGATTTATTTTCCTTTTTTAGATTATCCATGCCCTCTATTCTGGTTGACTATATGACAAAGACTGTGAGATTTGCACCACTTATAAAATGGGTGAATCTGAAATATATATTTACTGACCCCATGATGTAAAGGTTGATTCAAATTGGCCCAGCCCATTTTGCTTCCAAAATAAGGCATTTCCTCCCCTCTTCTGATTTCACAACCTAGAATTATTTGAATGGGCTTTTCTCCAATTGGTGAGATGTGGTACATTCTTGTAATGACCAGGTTGTGTATCTGTAGGTGGTGTTTCAGTTGGGGTGTGATGTTCAGGACTGGGTGAACACACCCTGCCTTCTTTCCTTTCCCCAGCCTGTTTCTAAAGTTTAACTTTTTAAAAATATTGCATATATGAGATTAGCGTCAGATCACTCTATCACAGTGGTGGCGAACCTATGGCATATGTGCCAGAGGAGGCACTCAAAGCCCTCTCTGTTGGTGTGTATGCCATCGCCCCAGCACAGAGTTCACTCTGTTTTGGCACTTGGTCTCTAAAAGGTTCACCATCCCTGCTTTGTCATTGGGTCAATGTTATTAATAAAATTATCGACAGAGGAGAGAACAGGGCTGACACATGATTGGCATCACATCCAGTATGTCCTGTGGCCTCCCAAACCAATCTGCAGCCCTTCTGTGAGCACTCACCAATGGTGAGGAGCTAGGAGAGTTAAAACCCAAGCTATCCGGTTAAATAATTTTAATCTTAAGGAAACCTGAGAGTGGCTCATCATCATCATCATCATCATCATCATCATCATCATCATCATCATCATCATCAAGTTCTTGTCTCACATTAGCCAGCAGGACTAAGTCCTGCTTCCTGGTTGCTAGTGAAGAAATAGCCAAAGTGGTAATGAATGGGATGGAAAGCAAAATAGCCACTCTGCTTTGACCAGGGGTGCCCACACTTTTTGGGCTATGGGCCAGTCACATGGTTCAGCGGGCCATTCATGTGATTCAGCGGGACAGTCATGTGGTTCCTCTCACCGGAAGCGGAAGTAAAACGTGCCTTGCAATCTGTTTTGCAACAGGATGAGATAGATTTCAAGCTGCCATTTTAAACCAAGGGTGCCCAAACTATGGTCCATGGGCCAGATCTGGCCTCTGATGCCAATTCATCCAGCCCATGCCACCCTTGTCACTCCCAGAATCAGAAGTAAAACATGCCCATACAGGCACATTTTACTTCCGTTTCCTGGAGCGACGAGGATGGCGCGGGCTGGATGAACAGGTGTCAGGGGCTGGCCCTGGCCCACGGGCCGTAGTTTAGTCAACCCTGGCTTAGACCCTTGGGGGCCCAACCTAATTTATGACATCAGCATTGAGTGATGGGGTCATCAGCTTGCTGACCTGCTAAGATAATGGACCTGGCAGAGACCACCATCACAATCTGCTCAACTGGCCAGAGCTGGGACGGCTCCACATATGGGTAGACTTGGGTGAGGGAATGAAGACCGGCCATATGCTGGGACCAGATGCCTACATGTAGAAATGGCACATTTCGAAAGCAGCTGGTGAGTTTAAGGTTTCACTGGTCCCAAGTTGTTCCCAAAGAGCTTGGTCAAGATGTAAAATTGACAACCCGACTGGGCCAACAGAAAGCTGTATGCACTATGTTGTGATGGGGGACGCATTGGGATGTACCTGAGCTGTTGTGACATCCCAAATCCATCCAGTATGCAGGCTCACCTAGACTTGGTTGGTTAATGTATTTCTAAGATGTCTTTCAGCCACAAAAGTTTTCGAATGACTAAGAAACAAGTGCTAATTAAAAGCAGCAAATAAGGGAACAACAAATGACGCTGCTTCAAATAACAGATCACAGGGAAAATTAACGGATATACAAGACAAAAGGCAATAAAGAAATCACAGATGCTGCTTTTGCATGCCATTAAGTTGAGTCCAACTTGCAAAAACACTCTCAAGGTTTTCTAGCTATAAAGTATTCAGAGTTGTCTGGACAGGTTATCCTGCCATGGTAATAGAGTAAACCATACTGCCAGCGACTCAACATCAAGTGTCAGGCGGCGGTTAACTAACCTGACCACTCTGAAGACTAGCGACCTTGGCAAAGTCCACAGGGAAGGGTGATGGTCCCCAAGTGGATTAAATCCCACTTGAATCCATCTTGATGGAGGGCAGCAGCTTCATCCATCCTGGCCTGGGGCTGAGGAGGACTTTGCATGCCATAAGGGCTCAGGACCAGAAAGGGACTCACAGAACTGGATCAGTGGTATGGGTGACATGCTGCGATGCGGAAGGCAGATGTAAGGCCATGGCATTATATTCTCATAAAGTCTTCATGGCTGATCACCATGATGATCACCTATATTCGGAATCAGATATGGCACAAGAAGAAGAAGAAAGTATTCAGAAGCAGTTTACTAGTTCCTAAAAATGAAGGTGGGACCGCAGTGGCTTAGTGGTTAAGATGCTGAGTTTGAAGAATGGAAGGTTGGCAGGTCAGCAGTTCGAGACCTGAGTGCTGCACGATGGAGTGAGCTCCTGTTGTCTGTCCCAGCTCCTGCCAACCTAGCAGTTTGAAAGCAAGAGTAGATAAATAGGCACTGCTTTTGGCAAGAAAAGGTAACAGCATTCCATGGGCTCCCATGTCTAAATCATGCCTGCCACATGAACACGGAAACATCCGCAGATGCAGACAGTGCTGGCTCTCTCGCTGTAAACGGAGAATGAACACCACACCCTAGAGTCGGACATGACCGGCGAAGGGATACCTTTACCCTTTACCTAAAGATGAAAGTATCTACTGTATTTTGAAAGAAAACTTAAACAGCCTGGGCAAATTAGTAAGTCTTCAGCTGGTGCAGAAAACGGTGTCAGAATTGACCCCAGGAGAAGTCCCCTAAAGAAGGTTGTCTCAAAGAAGAGGTGTCACCACCAGGAAGGTGGGAACGTCACTAGTTCAGTGAATCCACACTGGGTTTCAACCTGAACAGTGCAAGAGCTATGCACACTTTTGAATCTTTGGGAGATTAAAGCGCATAATGTGTTCCACGGGATAGCTCTATAAGCAAGTTTGTTCTTTAAGCGAAACACCATTGTAAGTGGCCAATTGTGACTTCTGGCGCGCGGGGTGGGGGGTGGGGGGGGACTGCGAACCCCAATTTAGTTACCGTAAGCGAGTTTTTGGTTGGTTTTTAGTTGTTAAGCGAGGCGACCATTCAGAAAAAAAATCTGCTCTTTAAGCGGGTTAGTCTCTAAGCGAGGTGCTCTTTATGCGAGGTTTTACTGTGCCTTGGGAGGTGCTTATAAAATTTAAACTAAAACCTGGTGTGGATTCACTGCTCCCATGAAACTGGAGTCATCTACATCCACTGCCCTTAGGGTTGAAAGGCATTTTGCTGTTGGCTGGATAGTTAAGTGTGTTAAGTCTCTGGCTGCAGGGCCAGAGGATGGGAGTTTGAGTCCCCATTGTGCCTCCAGGGTGAAGAGCCATTTTTTGTAGCACACTAGTCCCAAAAGCTCCCCTTAGAGCAGGGGTGCCCAAACTATGGCCCATGGGCTGAATCCGGCCTCTCACATCAATTCATCCAGCCCACACCACCCTTGTCACTCCTGGGAGCGACAAGGGTAACATGGGCCAGATGAATTGGTGTCGGGGGCCAGATCCAGCCCATGGGTTGTAGTTTGTGCACCCCTGGTTTAAGCAGAGAAAATGGCAGCCTGCAATCTATCTCATCCTGTGGCAAAACAGATTGCAAGGTGCATTTTGCTTCCACTTCCAGTGGGAGGAACCACATGACTGGCCTGCTGGACCACGTGACTGGCCCATGGCCCGAAATGTTTGGGCACCCTGTCCTAGAGGAAGGGAAGGGTAAATCACCTCTGGGTATTCTCTACCTAGAATCCCCTGGAAAGGGTTGCCCTGAGTCAGAATTGACTTGATGACGTACAGTTATTATTTGGTGTGGATAATACCAAGGGTCAGCAGTGGATCCTAAGTTCTCCTCCTCCTCTACAGGCAGAATGTCACCGTGGAGGCGAAGGTCAAGCCGAAGAACCCCCTCACTCCAAGGTCAAAAGGGCTCTCCATCCTGCGTTTGTTGGCGAACAAAACCACAAGAGCCATCCAGCAGGTGATGATGCTCCTTGTCCTCCTGATGTACAGCATCTTCTTGGCCGAGATTGTCTTCCACGTCATCATCTCCTTCTCCATCCCATTCGCCGTCCTGCGCGACCACATGTTCCCTGCTTCACTGGTCTTCTTGGATGCGCTGGCCCCTGCTGCAGAAATCTTCTACGACGACGTGCTTGGCGCCCTGTTGCTCTTTCTGAGCGCCCTCCTCCTGCCCATGACGGCCGGCTGCTGCTTGCATCTTTTCCTGTTCCCCAGTTATTTTAAGCTCATGAAGCTTGCGTGGTGAAGGGAGGGAAAGAGGACTCTAGTCACCAGCTCAATATAACCAAATGTGCACAGGAATTATGGCAGACACTTGCTTTTACCCCTTTCTCTTCCTTTGTGCCTTTCTGCAGTGCTTCATGCTTTAATTCTCATGCATCAGGATTTTTCTAAAAAGGGCATTGAGTAGGTTGCAGGATATTTTCTGCTGTATTGAAGCCAGAAGGTTGTGAATTTGATCCTGATCAGGGAGCAAGGTTGACTCGGCCTTCCAGCCTTCCAAGGTCGGCAAAATGAGTCCCTAGCACATTGGGGGCAAAATGCTAATTAACTTGTGAACTGCCCAGAAAGTGCACCAAGTGCTATGGCAGGGGTTCCCAACCTAAGGCCTGTGGGTCAGATCTGGCCCAAGGTACCATTCCATGTGGCCCCCACCCCTCCAAGGGCATTTGAGAAATGAAATGGCCACCCCCTTTGAAGCTATTGGGACAAAATGGCTGCCCACATCGGGCAGGGCAAAAATGGCCGTCCAGCCCTCAAAGCTGATTGAGAGAGTGTGACCTGGCCCCCGGCTTGAAAAGGTTGGGAACCCCCATGCTATGGGGTGGTATAGAAGTAGAATTGCTATTGCAAATATTTCACGTTGGCATCTTCATACAAAAAACAGCCTATCCAGGGTTTCTCAACCTTGGGCCTCCAGGTGTTCTTGGACTTCAATTCCCAGAAGCCCAAGTCAGCACACCTGCTGATCAGGACGTCTGGCAACTGACTTTCACGAACATCTGGAGAAAGTGGATTGTAATTCATGCCAGCTCATGCTGAAATACATCCGTTATCCTTAAAGGTACCATTTTTTTTTAAAAAAAGTGTTTGTTTTATTGTTCAATGTTTTGTTATACATGTTGAAAACACTTAGTTATGGTTACATTGACCAAAAATGAGGGAAATGCTATGAGACTGGAATGTTTTAAGTCTCATTTCCCCCCATTGACTACACCATGCAAAATGAAATTGGAATTAGCCTGTGTATACACAGACACACCCTTGTCAAATCCATAGTCCTTCCCTCTGCTGGTGGGGCTTCTACTTTCCCCCCCATGTGGATCCATTTGATCAATTCAGGTGGCGTGATCACTTGAACCTATGCAGAAAAAAGGGTGCTGTGGTTTTCACGGTTCTTTGCAAATAATGGCACTTTTAAATTCAAATAGCTTGGTGCCAGAGCTGTAGCACTGGGTGGGGAAACAAGAGAAGGAAATAGCAATTTGCCCTTTGTTGACAACTTATTACAGTAGCTCCCGTGTAACAGCACCCCCTGCAGGGCTACAGGTGATCTACATTAACAAGCTGCAAATAAGACTGTTTAGCCAATTTCCTCCTCTCGTTTCCTCTGTGGCCAGCTCATGTGAACAGACTTGGAGAAATGTGGATTCCCAGGTGGGACGTCTCAGTGAGCAAATTCACGTTTCTCACTGTGTGTGGTTTCACCCACACCTACCTCTGCCAAACCCACGACACATTAGCAACATGATTACTGTTAGGGAAAGGCTCATGTATACCTCTTGTCTTTCCTAAACCCACTGGGGATTTCTATATGACCTGATCTATATTTGCTTCTGCATCAAGCAGGGTTGACACTGTGACTGAAAGGTGTTTTCGTGTACATTTCGTGTACATTTTTTTCATTTCGTGTCACTCTACCCAGAATGGGGCTAAGCCGCCCATCGTCAGAGAACATCAATTCTGTTTCACTGCATCAAGGAGCCCTGGTGGTGCAGTGGTTACACTGCTGTACTGCAGCCAGAAGGTTGTGAGTTTGATCCTGACCTGGGCTCAAGGTTGACTCATCCTTCTATTTTTCCAAGGTCGGTAAAATGAATACCCAGCATGTTGGGGGCAAAATGCTAATTCCCTTGTGAACTGCACTAAGGGCTATGATGCTGCATAGAACTGTGATTACTTGCACACACACAAAATACCCATCATGGGAGATTTTATTTGTTCTCCTGACACATTACACTAGCTGGGGCAAACTCTCTTCTGTCTGACACTTTCCTTCCTCATTCATGTTTCATGTACCTCAATGGCAAAAAAAGGTATGTTTTTTGAGACATTTCTGTTCATCAGGTTTTTTTTTCCATAGTAGAAATTTTGGACAATGACGAAGCCAAGAAGGTGGCTTCATTTTGGCAGTTTCAAGGTTCAATCTGGTTATGGAGGAGGAAGAGGAGGTAATTAGGTAGGTTTGGAAGAGTTGTTTGAATAGTGTTGGCCTTCTCTGTTTCAGCATCAGTCAGCCATCTCATGAATGCAGCATATTGAATGCAGTGGTGGGCATCAACAGGTTCGCTCCAGTTCGCCAGAACTGGTAGCAGAAATTCTGACTGGCTGCGCCCATGCAAGTTTTGAAATAAAGTACTGTAGTCCTAATTTGGGTGCAACTCAGGGCTTCCCCCCTGGTCATGCCCACCATACCATGCCCACAGTGTGGTAGTAAAATCTTTTGGAGCCCACCACTGATATAATCATCAAGCTCGATACCTCCATCCTAAAGGCAGGCAGCCAAATAAATGACGTAATGCTTTTTACCCCTAAGCCTTAACAGCTGCATCAATGCCAATGCCGTGGTAATAAGAAAGTCCCTTGCTGACTGCTGTCCCCTGGGAACTGGCTCAACCTGCCACTGGCAGAAAGGGAGGGTGAGGATCCACCCACACCTGTTTGTGACATCACTGGAAGGAAGCATGAGTGGATGGTCTTCTCCTGTCATGGTGAGCTCTCCAGGTTCCGGCTGGCCCACGGCCCCTGGGAGACCATTGGGGGAGGAGAAATGCTTCCACCTGTCCAGAAGAAGGATGGAGGTGGCACTGGGCTGCCAGCCTGATGGAGCAGCAGGCGTGGCACAGGTGATGATGTGGGGAGGTGGGGGAACCAGTCAGTCTCCATCATGGCAAGGGGCCAGCCCTACTCCTCTCCTGCCCAAGCACGATGGCTCAACTGCAAGGTCAACCAAGCGCTTTTGCAAAGCGGCTTTGGGAATCTGCATTTCCCCACATGCCCTAGCCAACGTGGCTATTAGCTATGCTGGCGGTGGGGTCTTGGAAGTAGACAACATGCGTAGAGCTTGGAAATGTTACATTTTTCAATCAGAACTCCCAGAATCCCCCAGCCAGTTGACACGACCTAAGGCGCCATAACATTTATTCATTTGGTTTATCTCATATCTGCTTCCCCACTTGGGACCCCAAAGCAGCAAATTATTATGTGTGAAGAAGGCATCTGGAAGTCTCTGAATGTCATACAAGTTTTCCCCCTGCCTCTTGTTGGTTAAGTTAAAATGGAAATAGTATGACATAGCAAAAGGGGAAAAAAAACTATTTTCCTGCCTTGGAAATCTATAATAAGACTAAACAATACGGATTATCTGACCATCATGATTTTGCTATGATGCCACTTCCTGTGTTTGTATGAGTCCTGAATCTCCCCATTGCCTACAGGAAAGGCAAGATAAAATTTAAGTTTTAAATCCTGCTATGGTAATAGAGTAGACCCTACTGCCAAAGACTCAATGCCTATCGTCAGGTGGTGGCTAACTAATTTGACAACCCTAAAAATGTTGTGCCAGAAATTACTCTGGGTTGAAAGGACTTTTGTTAGAAAAACTCCACTCAGGGGACACCCGAATGAGGCTCCTTTCATGTCTCCAAGATCCATTGTGAAGCACTCAGGTATCGGACCCCGACCTTCCTGTCTCCAAGCTCAGCATCTTAACCACTAAGCCACCATAGTGCTTCTATCTGACAACCCTGAGGACTAATGGCCTTGGGTGCCAAAGTCCACAGGGAAGGAAGGGTGATGGTCCCCAAGTGGATTGAATCCCACTTGAATCCATCTTGATGGAGGGCAGCAGCTTCATCAATAATGGCTTGGGGTTGAGGAGGACTTTGTGTGCCCAAAGGGCTCCGGATCAGAAAGGGACTCAGGGAATTGGATCCGTGGTGTCACACTGTGATGTTGGTCACCTTGTCAACCACCCAGAGAGTGCACTAAGCCCTTTTGTTCTTGTTCAGTCACACAGTCGATTCTGACCCTTTGCGACCCATGGACCATTGCCCACCTCTGATTCTCACCTCTGTCCTCCACCATCCTCCTCAACCCACCTAGCTTGGTGCTCATTGCATCTACAATACCATCTAGCCATCTCATTTTTGGCCGCCCCCTTCTTCTTTTGCCCTCCACCTTTTCCAGCATCAAGGCTTTCTCAAGTGAATCCTCTCTTCTCATTTGATGTCCAAAGTACTTTAGCTTCATCTTTACTATTTGACCTTCCAATGAGCATCCAGGGTTGATTTCTTCTAGGATCGACCTATTTGTTATCCTCGCTGTCCTGGGGACTCTCAAGAGTCTCCTCCAACACCACATCTCAAAGGCATCTATTCTTCTGCGCTCAGCTTTCCTAATGGTCCAGCTCTCACAACTGTACATTACCACTGGGAATACCATTGCTTTGACTATAAAAATTTTTGTTTGCAAGGTACAGTGAACCCACGCCTAATGACACATTCGAATAGTGTCATTTTCGATTAATGACACTACTGATGCACCCCACGTGATCATTCGAATAACGACGTTTTTTTAACCATTATTCGGATAATGACGTTTTTTGTTGTTATTCGAATAACGACATTTTCTGCATAACGATGCTACTTGGGGAACCAGGTAATGTCGTTATGTGAGGGTCTACTGTAATGTCTCTGCTTTTAACTATATCTCCCAGGTTTCTCATAGCTTGTCTCCCAAGAATTAGTCGCCCTATGGAGTGGTATATAAGTGTGATTGCTATTGCTACATGTATGCAGCTACAGCTGCCATAAATACCTTAAGACATTAATGCAAAATTGTTCAACCAATCTAATTTGTTAGGTTTTTTTTAAAAAAGTTAATTCACTAATTAATCTGTTAAATTTGTCAAACTTTAAAGAATAATCTAGAATCACTTAAAATGACTGCACACACTGACCAACATATGTCAAAGCAGCATTATTTGGGATCTCTGTGATCAAGATAGTAAATGTTCAAACTGTAGCTGGAAAATATCAATGCACAATAGTAGCAATAGCAATAAAGCAATGGCAATTACACTTATATACACCCTGTAGCACTTAGTGCACTCTCTGAGAAGTTCACAAGTTAATTAGTACTTTGTCCCCCACATGCTGGGGACTCAATTTACTGACCTTGGAAAGATAGGAGGCTGAGTCAATATTGATCCCTGGTAAGGATCGAATGCACAGCATTCTGGCTGCAGTACAGCAGTTTATCCACTGCACCACCAGGACTCTATAATGACAGGTTGCTTATCTGTAACTGTTTTTCTTCCTCGTGGTCCCTTGTGAATCCACACAAATGGCTTTACTGTGCGTACGTGCAGTAAACCCATTGGTGTGGATTCACAGGGACCACGAGGAAGAATGTGATAGAGTGTAGGGGCAGAAATAGACATTGTAGATGCCTTATGTTTAATTATTATAATTTCCATCCTAGCAGGTTGGAGCTACCTCTGAGGAATGCCGGCAGCGTCGCTGAGCCAGCCCCGGAGAGCGGCCTTGAAGGACCATGGCCATTGAAATCACTGCCAGAGGCGTCTTCCGCTGCTTCCGGAAGATTCTCACCATTGTCTTCACCATCCTCTTCTGCGACCTTTTCCTCCGCATCAGTTTTATCCTCCTCTTCTTCATCCTTCTGCCCTTCTTCATCATCTATGACCACGTCTTCCCTTCCCTGGTGTTGTTCGTTAGGTCGATGCGGCCGATCGTGGATGCCTTCTTTGGGCGGCTGCTGCCTTCGCTCTTCGCCTTCGTCCTGTCCCTCCTGCCTCCTGTCATCGTCGTCTTCTTCACAAAGCATATCCTGATCCCACTCTCCATTAAAGTCTTCCAGCTCACCTGGTGAAATGGCAATCAGTTTCAGTAAATCGGTTGAGAATTTTCATCCTTGTGGCCTCTCCTTTCCATCAGACACGCTGGTGGCCTGGAGGAAACGAGGCAGATGCATGTCTCAGGTGCTCCATCACATCCAAAGCACATGAGATGCATGGTAGCCACTGGAGGAAGACTGGGGTTTTGAAACCACCATCACCAGATTCCATCCTTTCCTCTGCTGTCTTCTACTGTCCTGGATTTCCAATTTGCAATCACTGGTGTATGGGATATTTCAATGTTCAGGATCTCATCGTGATATTTGCCCAACCCAAATAGTCCAAAAATGCACATGGCTTGGTTGAATAACATCATCAAATTAGTTCTTGACTTTTATTTTACTCTACCCAGAACTATTATGACAGGGATGACCAATCCTGATGCTTCAGAGGTTCTTGAACTTCAATTTCCAGAAGCCCTGATCAGCCAGTGTGCTGACTTGGGCTTCTGGGAATTGAAGTCCAAGAACACATGGAGCGCCAAGGTTGGCCAGCCTTGTGTTATGAGCTCAATATCAGAATGAGCAGGATCCCTTGTTGGGTTCTCAACTCAACTCCATGATAGATGGTCTCTGAATATGGAGGTTCTTCTTAGCCATCAGGATTTTCACACAGCTTGATTTGAATATTTTTCTACCACTATAAGTCACCATAAGCCATCCACCTCATCCTCATCTAGGTAAAGATAAAGGTTGCCCATGCTCGAAAGCCAGGCATATATGACTCTAGGGTTCATCTCTGTTTATAGCCAAAGGGACAGTGCTGTCTGTGTCTGCAGACTTTTCCATGGACATGTGACAGGCATGACTAGACACCAGAGTGCACGGAACGCTGTTTACCTTCCCACCGAAACGGTACCAATTTATCCATTTGCAATTTCTTGCTTTCAAATTACTAGGTTGGCAGGAGCTGGAAGAGAGATGGGAGTTCACTCCATCATGCAGCACTTGGGTCTCGAACTGCTGACCTGCCAACCTTCCAGTCATCAAGTTCAGCATCTTAAGCACTAAGCCACCACATCCCCCATGTTCTCATCTACAGATGCTATAGCTGTGTATTCCTGATTCCTGCCTCCCACTTCAAGCCCTAATTCCTGAAGGGCCTCTAATTTGGAAATGTGCCCTTCTTCAAAGGAAATAATATATATACAGTGGAACCTCATACAACAATCGCCCCGTATAGCATCGAAATCGTATAACAATTAGGTTTTTGGGGGGGAGGGCATCTCGCATAACAATTTTCCCTATGGAAAAAGTCGTACAACAATTTTCAATGGGAAAAACCACTTAGCAAAAAATAAATAATCGTTGTACGATGCATCCCATAGGGGAAATTGCTATACGATGCATGTATCATGTAGCAATTGTTTCGTACAACAACGAGCCCCATGGAATGGATTAAAATTGTTGTGCGAGGTACCATTGTATGTTAAAAATGAATGCAACTCTGGCAAAAATAAATAGAAGACCCCATATCCAGGTATTTCAGGTGCTTTGGGTTGCCGTTTGGCTGTTTTGCTTACAGGTGGCAGTCTGGTGCCACCTTGAAGACCTGAGCGAATGTTTCCATGTGACAAATTGCCACGTCCACATTGAGTGGCCCAGGGAGACGGGCCAAGTGGCTCCCCGACCTCCAGCCCTGCTGTGCTGGCAACAGGGCAGATCAGGTAATGGTCTACTAATTGGATAAAACCCTCCAGACTCTCATTGTGTTTGGGGTAATTTGAGAAGACACAAGAGGGTTGGCTCTAGAGAGCCAATTTAATCTTCTCAGCATGGAGAGACAACAATGGGTGGAGTGTTTGGCAAGGCCTTGCGTGTGTGAGACCAGAGGTTGCTTCTCACTGACAGCAAAAGTTTCATGGAAGTGATTTTGGAGGTCAGCTAATGCGTGTGGGTCTGCTCGTTGGTTGGTTCTGTGCCGCCAAGACAGAGTGGACTTATAGCGAACCTGGGAGGACTTTCAAGGGGTATGAGATCTTGTAGGGTTCCTCTTCTCCCTCCCCACTCAGTTTCCATGGGCGAGTGGGGAATTGAACCCAGGCCTTTTGCGTTCCCATATATATCCCATATGTAAGTAGTCCCAACTTACTTGATTATTCTTTGATCTTCCTACTTCACTTCAAAGTCCATTAAGTGACTATCAGATGGCCAAGCCAGAATCTTGTTCTAGTAGGAGATGCTCTTCAACAGTCATCTATTTGACAAGGTGTGTTTTAGCTCTCCACAGGCTTAGCCTAGTCAAGTCTGGTGTAATATCTAAAGATTGAGAGGTATGCAGAAAACTTTTCCTTGGTTTTAACTGCCATCTAGGGAGTTGGTCTCTGTAGCGATGAATGGCCGCCAGGGCGGCGCTAGGTCCCGGAGGAGACTGATCAATGACAACACGAGGCAACAGGAGCGGGATCAGATCAGTGCTTTATTGGGGAAATACATACACCTTTTATAGATCAGAAGGCAGGTAGAAAAAACCACCACCCAAAAGTCAATCACATCACCTATTTACTCAGGTTAATTGGGAAAACTCTCTTGGGGAAGTTAATTAGTGCAGGCAAACATTGACAGAGGAAGCCCCATTGTTTCGGGCTGATGGGCTGGGTAAATATGGTCACTATTTGCGCCAGGGATTTACGCCAAGCCGGGGAGATGGGTGTTTGTCTAATTATGCACAGGAGATTGCGATCTGCTTACCTGGTAGAACCGCTGGTCAGGTCATGTAATTGGGTGAATCAAACCCTATCATTTATTCACCCCCCTCAATTTGGCTGCTCGCAGAGCCCACGGGCCAGGGAGCCTTTCTCCCGAAAGTGGCCTCTGCCAGCCCGACCCATGCCCAAGAGGGCACGGGGAATCCGCATCTCCCCTTACTTTTATTTATTAAGAGCCTGACTAGCGACCCTACGCAGAAGCGGCACCAGCTGCTGGTCGGGAATGACGTCACGGGGTTTCCTACTATGGCGGCATCTCGAGATTAGTGAGGGAATACATTGAGCAAAACAGCAGACTGCAATGCCTAGTATAACTACCCCCACCACCACTTTAATTACCGTCTGAAGCCATCCCCATGGGATCCACGACCACATCCATTTCCATAGTGAGCTCCACCAAGCCCCCCATGCAGAGCCCTCGGTGATGCCAGCCACTATGGAGTGAAGATCTTCGATCTGGCTTTGAATCTTACGAGAATTGTCCGTAAGATTAAAGCAGCACATACCGTGAAAAGATTCGCAGCCCAAATGGTGCAGCAATAGGAGGTAGTCGATAGCCGCTCGATTATCGAGAATGGCATGGCGAAGTTCCGCCTGCTCCTGATTGAGGAGCGCTATCGCTGAGGAGGTATGGTTGATGGCCTTTGCTAAACCGCAAGCCAAGCGACCAATCCTCTTTGCGTTGCCGACGGCTAAGCCTGGCACGCCAAAGATGCTGACTGCCAAGGAGAGGTATTCGGCAGGTCTCATTACCCTAAAGCTGCTTTCACATGAGCTGTCTAACAGGGTGGTGCGAGTGTGTCGTATGAGAGAGGGAACATGGGATACATTGGAAACAGTGGGAACATTAGGGCTAGGGGCAATCATATCCTTGGTGGGGAGCAAGAGTGTCAAACGACTGATACAACATATAGAATCTGTAATATTGGCAGGAATGTAGTTAAACGTATACTGGTTACAAGTAAAAAACCATCCAGACGGTAGGGTGATATGTGCATACTTTGAGCCAAGTGACACTGGGTTATTGCAAGTCCAATTGCCGCTGCCTACATCGAGGCAATGGCGCCGGGCTCGGCCGGGTCCAGAGCAACCGTGTATTCGGCCGCAGGTAGAGTTCGGGCTGACCGCCACTCGAGGAGTGTGGACAGTGGCCGCATCAGCCGGCAAAGTCATGGTTAGCCGCATCTCCCATCGGGCATATTCTGAAGAAGCTGATGGGATGTACGGGCTGAAGAGTCGCCTCACCAGCCAGTCCCCGTCCCGGGGGTGTGCGCCTGGAGAGTGGCACACCGGGACAAGGCAGGTGCTGAGGATTGAGGCAGAACCGACGTCCTGCTTGAGGCAAAAATCAGACTGGTTGACAAGGCTTGCCAACCTTTCCCAAATGTTGTACTGCATGCAGGCAGAAAGGTCTCCGCCCGGCATTAAATCGCTGGCCTCCAACGAGGCGGCCTGAACGCCTCCCCCCGAAAGCAGGGTGAGGGTCAGGATGATGGCAAGTGCCAGGGTGTTGGCATGAATCTGGGCAAAGACTGCAGCTGTGAGGTTCTCCGGCGTTGGCTCCTTCCTCTCGCGCCGGACGGTGTCCTCGGCATCACGGCAAAGGATCTTGACCATCCCCCAGGTGATCCTCGGTGCTGCCGTCGGTGGCCGTCTCCTCCGGCGGGTTCTCTCGGCCAGAGTAAGGTCCTCCATCTCCGGGATCGGGCTCGGGCCGGTCTGGTTCCACGCCATGTGGTTCCAAGTAGGGCTTGACACACCGAGCCGGAATCCAAACGACACCTGTAGGAGACATAACTGCAGCATACCCTCTTCCCCAGGTTATGAGCGGCACCGGGCCCCTCCAAGAAGGGTCTGGTGGCACTCGGTACCGGACCATAGGTCGCGGGAGAGCTTCCGAACGGCGGAAATGCTTCTCCTGCGGCGTACAGTCCGAAAAAACATTGAGGTGATTGTATGTGAACAACACCTTGTTAAGGCAAAACTGTGCTTCTCCCTGTGATTTGGGGAGGGCTGGTGGCTCCCCCCTTTCTGTTTGTTTGTCACTATAGGACTTTAGCGTCCGATTGACCCGTTCTACAATCGCCTGCCCTTGCGGATTGTAGGGAATTCCAAAGGTATGCTTGATGTCCCATGTAGCCATGAAGGCGGCCAACTGCCTGGAGCAGTAGGACGGGGCGTTATCCGTTTTCACGTGCCGCGGCTTGCCCATCGCCGCAATGCTGGAGAGGAGGTGCTGCTCCACGTGGGAGGCAGTTTCCCCTTTCTGCGCCGTGGCCCAAACGAACTGAGAAAAAGTGTCTATGCAGACGTGCATGAACTGCCATCTGCCAAACTGCGGCACATGCGTGACATCCATCTGCCACACCTGATTAGCCTCTGTCCCCCGTGGGTTGACCCCCCACGAGGGCCCCCCCGGCGCCCCTGCACAATGCTGACAAGAGCGGACTATACCTTGGGCTTGAGAAAGTGGCAGATTGAACTGTCTGGCGAGTGCCTTGGCGTTTTGGTGAAAAAAGGCATGACTCTGAATTGGAGTAGTGAAAACTCCCAAAACTGAATGTTGCTGAATTTCCTTTGCCGCCGCATCCGCTCTGCTATTGCCCGCGGAAATCGGACCCGGTAGGTCTTGGTGACTTCGGATATGGGCAATATAGAGCGGCTCCGTGCGGTTTCGCAAATGAAATTGAGCAGTGAGAAACAAGCTGAGCAAGTTTTTGTCTATCGCGGGAGTGATGTAAGCTCCCGGTAGACTGTGGAGTAAATTCCTAACATACAGGCTGTCAGTTATGATATTTAAACGTTCCTGGGCGAAGGTGCGCAAAGCAAGGTTCACGGCTGCCAAGTCTGCCCGCTGCGCGGACTTCTGTGGAAGAGTCAACAGCGTGTGCCAAGCTTCGCCCTCCTGCCAGGTCAGAACACCATATGTACGACCTCCATCAGTAAAAACTGTCTTGGCCCCCTGAAGTGGGACCATCGAGAGCAATTCGAACAAGCTGACTGTTCCTGTTTGAAGCGAGACAAGTCTGGGGTCTCTGGGCAAATGGTATGCTAAACTTCCAGTGAAACCTTCCAGAGCTATCGGAAGCGAGTCACCTAGCTGCATTAACTGATGAATTTGTTCCTTGGTGAACGGGACTACAATTTTGGCCAAATCATTCCCTGAAATGTCCCTCGCTCTCAGCCTGCCGCGGTAAATCACCGCGGAAACTAGCTCCTGGGGCGGGACGATGTTCCGTGAAGAAGTGTTAGGCAAGTATACCCACTCCACAATTTTCGCTCCCTTCTCGGAGTCTACTCCTAGCGCCCCAGTGAACATGGATCCTGACCGCACGATGTACAAATTCAGGATTGGGGCATATGGCCCCTGGGCGATTCTATCCACCCACCTCTGGCTGAGAACTTGGTTCACTTTCTCGAGCGCCAAGCGCGCGTCTCGAGAGATTTTTATCCGGTCTGCCGGCTGCTTACCTAAAGTTAGCAGCGAGAAGAGCGGTTTTAGAAGATCCGTATCCAGTCGGAAGTACGGTCTGGCCCAATTGATATTCCCTAAAACCTGCTGTAACTCGACAAGGGTGACTGAATCCTGTAAGTTTATCTGAGGCAAAACTGGTGCGGCGAAAGAGCGGAGAAGCCGATGACCCAAGTATGAGAAGGGCTCGGTTCTCTGCACTTTCTCCGGGGCAATGAGTAAACCTTTGTCCCCCAGGCTGGCCTGGAGATCTGAAAACATTTCGCTGCCAAGTTGCGGCAACGCTACTAAAATATCATCCATAAAGTGACAAACAATAGCTTTAGGGTGAAGGCTTCGGAACTTTGCCAGTGCGTCGTGAACATATATTTGGCACAAAGTGGGCGAATTGAGCATGCCCTGTGGCAAATATTTCCACGCGTAACGCTGCGTGGGCTCACTGTGGTTCACGACCGGCACTGTAAAGGCGAACCTTTCCCGGTCCCTGGGGTCTAAGGGGATGGTATAAAAGCAATCCTTGAGACTAGAATCTCCCACCCCTCGGGAATCATGTTAGGATTTGGGATGCCGCATTGAAGCGGACCCATCGGCTGAATGCATTTATTGATCTCTCTGAGATCGTGGAGGAGTCGCCACTTCCCCGACTTTTTCTTAATCACAAAAATTGGCAAATTCCAAGGACTTGTGGACTGTTCTATATGTCCTGCATCTAGCTGTTCTGTAACTAGCTGCTTGAGAGCGACCAATTTCTCTCCCACTACCGGCCATTGTTCTACCCAGACTGGAGTATCGGTGAGCCATTTAAGTGGCAGCGCCATTACCCGAAGGTAAGGGTGGCACCGTACTGTTGTAGAATGTCTCGCCCCCAAAGATTGACGTGCACGTCAAGAATGTGCGGCCGTATCACCGCCGTCAGCCCTTGGGATTGTGACTTCTACCCACTCTCGGCTTCTGAACGCTTCTTGAACACCGCCTACCCCCCACACATCGGAAACCGGCTCAATGGCCCATTCCCTCGGCCACTGGCTTCTGCTTATCACGGTCACATCCGCTCCGGTATCGAGTAACCCTGAGAACACTCTTTTGTTCAAAAATACCTCGATAACGGGGCGCTGTTTCCACTCAATGTTGGTCTCCACTGTCGCCAAGACCTGGTATCCCTGCACTGCCTCACTCGCGCTCGAGCGGTCTGCTGAACCGGACTCTGAGCTGTCACTGAGCCTTCTCTGGCTGCCTGCTGGCGAGTGACAAGGAACCATGATCAGTTGCGCTAGGGTGTCTCCCTTGTGGATTGTTTGGGGCAGGTGTGTCCAAAGCTGGACCTGGAGAATGCCTGAAAAATTCGAGTCAATGACTCCTGGAATTATAAAAATTCCACGTGCTCCAGCTACACTACGGGGCAAAACTAAACCTATAAAGCCTCTGGGTAGGGGTCCCATGTACTGAGAATCGACTAGATAGACTGTGCCCGGCAGATCGCATGTAACGTCCGCCTGGCAAGCCAATTCTAGCCCTGTGCTACCCTTGGGGCTGGCCTGTGCACTCGCAGTGCCTGGAATGTGCCTGGAGCCTAGTCTAATTCTGGGGAGTTCTGGATCTGGGTGAAGGAAGCCTCTGTTTGGACTGGGGCCAGAGACGTGCCCGGATTCCGGTTTCCCGAACTCGGACAATACCTGGCCCAATGATAGCCTTTCTTGCACTTCGGGCAGGGGGTGCTCGGAGCCTTGGGACGGCCGGACTTTTGTCCTCCTCCCTTGGATCGGCACTCCCTAGCGAAGTGTCCGACCTTGCCACAGGAGTGGCATGCTCCCTTGGTCTTGCCATTGCCCTGATGCCTTTCCCCCCCCCCCTGCACTGCTGCCGCTAGCAGACCCATCCTGTAGGAGTCTGTGCCAACGTCGGAGCATGCTCGGATCATGTCCGTTAAGGTGATGTCAGGGCGATTGCCCAGGGACTGCAAGATTTTACGGCAGTCCAAGTTGGCGTTGTCCTTTGCTAGCTTAATCATGAGCTCTTGTTGGGCTTGCTCATTATCAATCTGCCTGCTAATTGCTTCCTCCAGGCGATTGATGAAGTCCATGTAGGGCTCCTGGGCTCCCTGCTTAATAGCGGTGTAATTTTTGGCCGTTTTGCCAGACGCTGGGACCTTGAAGTATGCCCTGTAGGCAGCTTCGGCTGACATTTCTAGAGTGGCGAGAGGTAAGTTGATCTGAGCGTTGATGGGCTCAAAGGCACCTGAACCATACAGCTGGTCAGGAAGTACCGCGCCTCCCATCCTGGCAGCCCGAGTTTGAGCCTCTAGGCGAAACTCGCTGTCCCAAATCATGTACTGGCTAGGGGTTAGCATCATCCTCATGACGGCTTTCCAATCGTGAGGAGTCCACATGGTGGTTTCACACACTTGCTGAAGCGTGCCCCTAGTAAAATGACTTTGGAGCCCTGTCTCTGAAATTGCTTTCCGTAAAGCCATGAGAAGCTTGTACGAGACTGGGGAGTGTACTATCTGCTGTGCGCCCGTGAGCGCGTCCATCTCCATGCGGATTGGACAAATCTGTCTAAGTTCAGCTAGCTGTTCAACTGACAATTCCCCCTTTTTAAGCTCTATCTCAGCTGTGCGCTGAAGGGCACTCTTCACGACTAGGGAACCCGGAGCTGTCAGAGAAGCGCCTGCGCTTCTCATTCCTTGCGTTCCTTCGGTGACGTCTGCAGCTGTCACCGCGGGAAGGCTCCCTACGCTACTCTGCTGATAGCTAATTGACGGATAGAGGGTCGTGGGCGCAGTCGGTTCGACTGGCTTGCCTGATGACTCGACTAACGGGGGTTCTTGGGCCTCTACCCGGACTGGCTCGATCTGCTCTAAGAGTCTCCTACACTTTCTCCATGTACCAACTATCCCTCCTGGAGCTTTCGGGGGTTGCTGAATGCAGTCTCCTATCTGATCCCAGAGCTTCAGGGTTAACGTACCTACTTCTGGGTAAAGTAGGCAGTGTTCCCTGAGGTACGCCAAAAGTCTCGCTAGCTCCCTGCTGTGAAAGTGTAAATTAAAAACCCTGGCCAGGATTCTGAACTCTTCCTCACGAGTTCTTTGGCTAGCGGACGGACTTGGTCTATGAGAACAAGTCCCCATATTACCTGCGATGGGGTCTCCGGAAGATTCCTCCTCGGGACGAGTCGACGCGTCTTTGCAGGCAACAGGTTCGGGCGTCGGGTGTCTGGGGTAGACCTCGGAGCGTGGACCTTCTGCCACGGGCCCTTCGAACGGCCTCTGCGATGTCAGGGGCTCACAGCTGGCCCTGAGCGGAACGCGTTTCCCTCTATGGCAACCTCCTCGAAAGCGGGAGCAAGCTGTAGGAATGTCTCTCTGGAATGCCTCGCCGCGAGCCTCTTCTCCGATCGGCTGGCTGCCGGCCGGAGCGCCGCGCTGTCCTCCGGGATGACGGGTCGCGGTTCAAGCGCAGAACCGGACCGCGTGGATCGTTACTCACGAGTAGACCTCTCCGGGGTCTCTTACTCACGAGTAGAATCACGTCGGGGTCACCAGATGTAGCGATGAATGGCCGCCAGGGCGGCGCTAGGTCCCGGAGGAGACTGATCAATGACAACACGAGGCAACAGGAGCGAGATCAGATCAGTGCTTTATTGGGGAAATACATACACCTTTTATAGATCAGAAGGCAGGTAGAAAAAACCACCACCCAAAAGTCAATCACATCACCTATTTACTCAGGTTAATTGGGAAAACTCTCTTGGGGAAGTTAATTAGTGCAGGCAAACATTGACAGAGGAAGCCCCATTGTTTCGGGCTGATGGGCTGGGTAAATATGGTCACTATTTGCGCCAGGGATTTACGCCAAGCCGGGGAGATGGGTGTTTGTCTAATTATGCACAGGAGATTGCGATCTGCTTACCTGGTAGAACCGCTGGTCAGGTCATGTAATTGGGTGAATCAAACCCTATCATTTATTCACCCCCCTCAATTTGGCTGCTCGCAGAGCCCACGGGCCAGGGAGCCTTTCTCCCGAAAGTGGCCTCTGCCAGCCCGACCCATGCCCAAGAGGGCACGGGGAATCCGCAGGTCTCCCCAAAGTGGATGGTTTCTATAGTTTAAACGTTGGGGATTTTATGTACACCACCCAGAGTCGCACGTCGATTGGGACGACTATACAAATTGAAAGAATGAATGAATGAATGAATGAATTCTAGTCAAATGCTCTATCCACCATGCTACATTGACATGCTAAAGGATTCCCTTCCTTGAAAGCCAGTCGTGTCCGAATCTTGGGTATTGTGCTAATCTCTGTTTACAGCCCAAGGGCCAACACTGTCTTTGTCTACAGATGTTTCCATGGACATGAATTAATTAATTAATTAATTAATTAATTAATTAATTAAATTTATACCCCGCCCTACTGGTGCTGGCACCACTCAGGGTGGCTTACAATAAAAGGCAAAATGTAACAAAGTATCACAAAATATCAAATATCACAAATATCAAAGCAATATCACAATATCAAATATCACCAATATCAAATACTATAAAACAAAGTCCACAAATTTCGGAGCCCGGCTCAAACATCCCAGACGGAGCCCAGGGCTCAACGTCTATGACGGAGTCAACATCTAGTCAACGTCTTCAGCTGAAGAAAAATCGCGCTCTGTGTCTTCCACCAACAGCTGGGGCCAGTCTCTCTCCCCGCCCTTGCTCTCACCGAGGGTGGAGGTCCAACGAGTCCCAAGAGCGGGGGTCCGACAAGATGATGGTCGTCGGCCCGCAACAGACCCGGCAGCTCCGAAAGCAGTGACTAATGAGCAGAGCTCGGGTTCGACGTCCACGAGCTCGAGCAAGGTGGTGGCGGGTCTTTTATCCATGGCACTGCGGAGCCCAGGTGCTCCCACTTCCCCACGGTCAGGCTGGACCGGGGGAAGGAGCTCGAGCGAGGTGGTGGCGGCAGCGGGTCTTATATCCGCTGCGCTGCGGATTCCTGGTGCTCCCACTTCCCCACAGTCAGGCTGGACCGGGGGAAGGACATGTAGCAGGCATTACTAAATACTGCACACAGAACACTGTTACCTTTCCCACCAAAGCAGTACCTATTTATCTACTTGCAATTTCTTGCTTTCAAACTGTTAGTTTGGGAGGAGCTGGGACAGATGATGAGAGCTCACTCTGTCATGCAGCACTTGGGTCTCAAACAGTTGACCTGCCGATCTTATGGTCATCAAGCTCAGCGTCTTAACCACTAAGCCACGATGGATGCTGATAGGCCACTGTGGCTTAGTGGTTAAGACATTGAGCTTGATGACTGGAAGGCCAGCAGTTTGAGTGCTGCATGACGGAGTGAGCTCCCATTTCTGTCCCAGCTCCTGCAAATCTAGCAGTTTGAAAGCAAGAAAATTGCAAGTAGATAAATAGGTGCCAATTTGGTGGGAAGGTAAACAGTGTTCCGTGCACTCCAGTGTCTAGTCATGCCTGCCACACTTCCATGGAAACCTCTGCAGACACAGACAGCGCTGGCTCTTTGGCTATAAACAGAGATGAGCACTGAACCCTAGAGTCGGATACAACTGGCCTTACTAGGGAGCCTTACTACTTAAAGCAGGGGTACCCAAACTTTTTGGGCTGTGGGCCGGTCATGTGGTTCCTCCCATTGGAAGTGGAAGTGAAACGTGTATGTGCATAACACAGCCGTAAATGATCTGTGGCTGTAGTAAATGTATTATACGCATGCACGGGTGCATTATGCACATGCAGATTTCACTTTCACTTCCGGGAGTGGCATGGGTGGACGATTTGGTGCTGTGGGCTGGATCCGGCCCACAGGCCATAGTTTGGGCACCCCTGATTAAAAGCCACGCCACAGGCAGTGATCCAACCATACCTGCTTCTCTTCCTTGGTTCTTCTCTTCCTGATCCAATGTGCCTCCAAGATCTTCGCCAGCAGACAGGAAGGTAGAAGAGAATCCATGCAGAGCGAATCATTTCAGCTGGCCACCTGCTTTGGCGTGCAAGTCTATGACCCTGGGGTACCTTAGCCTATTCCTTCTAATTAAGCTAATTTCATGACACACATGTTCCTGGCCTTGGGAATGTGAGGGGAGCAGTCTTCCATGCCCTTGGGTCTCATGTTGCTTCTCCAAATGTTTGAACGCATGCTATCTCAGAGAGCACGATCCCTGGATTGCTGACCTAATCTGTCTTCTGTGCTCTTATTCATTCATTCATTCATTTATTCATTTCCCACCCATCTGGTATATCCTCCCACTCTGGGCGGTTTACAGCACATTAAAAAAATCTTTATAATAGCAATAAGAGATTAACAATAAAGAATAAACAAACTGAATAAAATTATAAGTAACAAAAAAAAATGACCCCCGCCCCCCCAAAAAAAGCAACCCAACAACACAGCACATATTGACGATCATCTAGGTGAGTCAAATCCTATTTCTTTGCCATTGGTAATACAGTAGAACCTCGGATAACGTCCAAACTCCGTTCCAGAGGTTTGGCCTTTATCCGATTTTGGACTTTATCCAAATCAAATGGGCGATGCATCGGATATTGTCCAAAAAATGGACATTATCCGAGGTTCCTATACCAAATACCTCGGATAACATCCATTTTTTAACGGTTTTTGACTTTATGCGATGCATCATGTATGTATGAAAACTGCGCCTAAATCTGAATCGGACTTTATCTGAATCGGACTTTATCTGAGGTACCACTGTATGTCCTTAAAATATGCTCTTGTTGGCCACCTCCAGAGAGAGAGAGAAGCAGATTTGCCAATGAGACAATGATGTAGCTTGACAAGCTCTGCTAATTGGAGTAAATTAATTTATCTCCAGCACAGGCTCTGTCTCCACGTGCAGGCTGGCGCATTCCCCTGAATAAGTGATGAGCATGCAGACTCCACACTTTTTAATCATTTAAAAGTTGTAATCTGTTAATTAGTCTAGGAAGAAGGGAGGGGGGCAAGAGAGATGCCGATGGGGGTGTTCTGTTGAAAGAAGAGAAGTGGGGGAAGGAGGAAAGAGTCCCCATGCACTTCTGCCCTATAGACAAGGTGGGGCAGGAGAAAACTGAGGGTTGCATGTTTTAGAATGATGTGTGTTATGGTGGGGGGAGGTAGAGAGAGTTTTGTAATCACCAAGATGTCAAATGCCTGCAGCTTGATTTATCAATCGTTTTGTAGCAGATGTTGGAAAGATAATGTTGCAAGATTCAATGGCAGGAAGGAAATTTGATAAGGAGGAAGAATGGTGGGCTTAGAACAGCAACAAAGTGCCAGAGTTTGGAACACTTTTCCTTCTTTTGATTCCAGCCCCCAGAATCTCCCAGTTAGCATGGCCGACTGGGGGATTTTGCAAACTGAAGTCTAAAAAGGGGATAACTTTCTTTAGTGTCTTGCACGGAAGACAAAGAAGGAGTCGCAGGAAGGACTAACACAGGTTTATTCATTGATGGTCAGGATGAACATGTGGTAATGGCGGAGATACCTCACATTATATACAGTCGTACAATACATTTGAATCTTGCTGCACGGTAGCTCATTGGCTGCTACCGGCGTGACGTCGTCCGGGTCACGCCCATCTTCAGTGGTAGATCAGTAGTAGTTTGCTATTGCGGGGAGTTCCCGCGGCTGCAGGTGATTTGAGGAATGAGAACCATGTGAGTTGAACACTCGCAGCTGCCCTCTATGGGCAGCTTGCTCGCGTTCCTTTAACAGCTGGGCTACATTGTAATTGTGGTCAGGTTACATTCATACATTTCTTAAAGCAACATTGTACATACACAACATCCCTCCCCCCTAGGATGGAACGAAGTCCCTCAACCATTGTGGCTTTACGCACGTGCGCCTGGGGCGTGCGGCCGCTTGACTTAACACAGGGGAGCCTGGCTCTGCGGAGTCCCGTCCTGCAACGGAAAGGGGGGACTCATTAGTGGCTCGGTGTGGAGTCTGCGGTAACCTTGCATTGGGGGACGGGAACGGAATGAACAGTTGGGAAGTGAATCCCTGCCTACCGTTTGAGGAGCTTGGGGTCCCCCCCAGTACGAATCTCGGGACCGACGAAGAGGCCCTCATGGAGTTACCTGCCCTGGAGTTCTAGAGACTGTGGTGGGCGGACTCCCCCCTGTTGCCTGTCTTGGGGATGTTGGTCTCTGGGGCGCTGGGGCTATGGTATATTCCAAAACAAAAGGGCTAGGGGGACTGGAAGTACCAGGGGCTGAACTGAAACCCCTCTTCTCGCTAGGACGGGTGGGGGACCACTCCGCGACATCCCCCTGGTACTGCAACTCATAATCGAATTCATCCCTCTCTTCCAAAATATCCTCCTCTGCGGTTGAGAACCGAGGATATGCATTTGTATCCCCGGGTGCCGCCGTGTCTCCCCCTTGGGTAACGCGGGTGGGGGAGGACCCTAACGCTGATTCCCCCTCACCGGTGACTTGCCTTCTGAGTTGGTCGGCGTGCCTTCTCCAGAGTAGACCTGAACTAGTCTCGACCCTGTAGGATACCGGCCCCATTTGCTCAACAATTGTCCCTGGTACCCACGCTGGCCCCGAGGCCGCGTAGTTCCTGCAGTGAACTGGGTCCCCTACCAAAAAACTTTTGGAACTCTCTCCCCCTATGTTTATATTCCTCCCTTCATCCTCCACCCTAGACGGATCCATCCGGTCAAAAAGTGTTACCGGACGCCTCTTCATGAGGAGTTCGGCTGGAGAAAAACCTGAAGCTAGGGGGGTTGTCCTGTAGCAGATGAGGAACTGACACAGATGCAGGTTCAACTCACCGGGACCCATGCGCCGCAGTGCGTCTTTCGTAGTGCACACTTGGCGCTCTACCTGACCGTTTGTGGCGGGGTGAAACGGGGCAGCGGTTATGTGCCTGACGCTGTTTCTCTCCATAAACTTCTTGAACTCTGCCGACGTGAAGGTACTAGCGTTATCGCAAACGAGGACGTCTGGCAGGCCGAAACAGGCAAAAAGCTTGCGCAACTGTTTAATGGTTGCGGCAGAGGAAGTGCTGTTCATGGGATTACCTCCAACCACTTGGAGTAGGAGTCGACTACCAGTAGGAACATGGACCCGCGGAAAGGGCCAGCGAAGTCGACATGGATCCGGGACCATGGCCCGCGGGCCGTATCCCATTCCCTATGGGGTAAGCGGGACTCCTCGGGCCGAGAGCTCTGGCAGCTCTCACACGTGCCCACTAAGCGTTCTATGTCTCCGTCTATCTGGGGCCACCAAAAGAAACTCCTGGCCAGAGCCTTGGAGCGCACGATCCCGGGGTGGCTGGTATGCAGTAGCCTCAGCACCTTGGCCCTCAGCTTCTCTGGGATAACCACCCGCTGGCCCCAGAGTAAGCAGCCCCTTTCCAGGGACAGCTCTACTCTGCGCCTGAAGAACGGCTTGAAATGTTCCTCGGGGGGAGAGGTGGGCCACCCTTTCCTGACCCAGGAACTAACTTGGGCCAGTATCTTATCGGCCGCCGTAGCCTTGGCGAGGTCGGCCGGTACAATTGGGGGTGAGTCGAGAGACTAAATCAGCAGGACTTGGTGTTCCTGCTCTACCTCGCATGTGGGGTCCCCTAAACTAGGGAGAGGGGATCGGGACAGGGCGTCCGCATGGGAGATCTCCTTCCCTGGGCGATATACCAGCTCATACTGGTAGGCGTTTAGGAAAATGGCCCAACGCAGCATCCTGGGGGATAGAATTTGCGGGGTGGGTTTGCCGGTAGTGAAGATCCCCAAAAGCGGCTTGTGATCCGTCACTACCGTAAACTTGCAGCCGTATAGGAAATCGTGGAACTTCTTTGTTCCCGCGATTATGGCTAGGGCCTCCCTATCTGTTTGCGTGTAGTTGCGCTCGGCCTTCGAGAGGGACCTTGAGTAGTACGCCACCGGGGCTTCCCTCCCGCTCTCCAACACGTGGCACAGGACCGCCCCCACCCCCACCGGGGACGCATCACAGACTAATCCCACTGGTTTTTTCGGATCGAAGTGGGTCAGGACCGCATCCGAAGATAGGAGTGAATTAAGCTCTTTGAATGCTCTCTCCTGCTTGTCCCCCCACCGCCAAACCGCATCCTTCTTAAGTAACGCGTGCAGCGGCTCCGCGACTGATGCCTTCCGCGGCAGGAAGGAGTGATAGAAATTTAGGACCCCTAGAAATGACTGCAGCTCCGGTTTCACGGTGGGGCGAGGGGCGTCTCTCACGGCCGCAACCTTGGACTCGGAGGGTTTGATCCCGTCCGGGGTTACCTTAAACCCTAGAAACTCAACCTCCCTCGCAAAGAATACGCACTTGTCCCTCCTCAATCGAAGTCCTGCCCTCTCGAACACTGAGAGGACCCCATCTAGCCTCTTTGCTAACTCTAATTCGCTCCCCGCTGTTATCAACACATCGTCGAAGTATGGGAGGACGCCTGGAAGCCCCTTTAAAAGGCGTTCCACGAGGGACTGGAAGATTCCGGGGGCCGAATTCACACCAAACTGAAGGCGCGTTACCTTAAACGCCCCCTTGTGCGTTACGATTGTTTGCGCGGCGGCAGCAGCCGGGGTTACGGAGAGCTGCTGATACGCTTGGGCCAAATCTAGCTTGGCGAAACACCTCCCCCCATGTAGCGTGGCCAGCAAGTGGCTGACCACGGGCACTGGGTATGCATTTGGCCGAATGGCCTTATTGATTGGGCATTTATAGTCCGCACAAATCCTGACCTCCCCGTTCGACTTAAGGGCTGTAACAATCGGCGTTTCCCACTCCGCCGAATCAACTGGAACCAAAATCCCCTGCCCCACCAATTTGTCCAGTTCCGCCTCGATCTTGTCCTTGAGGCCGAAGGGCACTCTCCTTGGCTTGAGGCTGATGGGCCGGATTTCTGGGTCCAGTTCAAAGGACACCGGGGGCCCCTTGTATTTCCCGAGCCCTTTCTTGAAAACGTCCGGGTGTGCGTTGCACACGTCCCGCATTGGGTCAGTCTCGATGGCGTTAATGCCGGACAGTTCGATTCCCAGGGGAGCAAACCACTGCGTACCCAAAAGGCAGCACCTCCCCCCTTTTAGGACCACTAGGGGCAGTTTCTCGGAGTAGCTCTTGAACTTCACCTTGAAGTTCCCCACCCCCAACACTGGGATCCCATTTCCCTGCACGTCCCGTAGGTGAGATCTCATGGCCCGCAGTTTGGGCCACTTCTCTGGGGGAATACGCATAAACTCTTTTTGGGACAGGATGGAATAAGATGACCCCGAGTCTATCTCCATCCTCACTGGGACCCCCTGCAACAGTACCTCTATGAAAAACCGCCGGTGCTCCAGGCCCACGCGGTTCACGCCTTCCTCGCTGTGGCTGGCTGAGACCTTCCTGGTGCCGGCCGCCTTTCGTTGGTGCGTCTGGGAATGGCTGGAACTGCCCTTGTCCTTGACTCGCCCGCGCCTGCATACTCGGGCGATGTGTCCTTTTCGGCTGCAGTTGTGACACTCGGCCTTTCGGAACGGGCACCTCGTGCGGTCGTGGGCCGCCCCACAACCGTCGCAGCGGCGGTCCTGCCGTTCGCGGGTCTGTCGCTTCTCACCTCGCTTCTTGATCCTCTGGACGTCGTCGTCCTCGCTGGAGTAGGGGTCCGCTGTCATGGACGACTCCTCGGACGACGTTGGTGCGCCGGCGGGCGGCTTGGGGGCCCGCCAGGCCGTCTTCGCTGGTGTCCGCCGGGCCGCCTGTACTGGTGACTTGGCCCTCTCGGACGTGGCACCTCGGGACTTGAACAGTCTGACCCCGCTTCTGGCCTCCTCATCTGCTTGGGCCTCCCGCAGTACCTCGTTGAACGTGAGGTGGTGGTCGTGGGTCATCAGCCTCCTCTGAAGCTCCTCGTCCCTCAAACCACACAGCATGCGGTCTCGGAGGGCCTGGTCCAGGTCATCCCACTGGCAATGCACCGCCGCCAGCCTGAGGGCCGCCGCGTAGGCGGACACGGATTCGCCCGGTCGCTGGTCTCGCCTGTGGAACGCGACCCGGGCTGGGAAGATCGAGACGGGCGGCTGGAAGTGCTCGCCCAGCCTCTCCAGGATACGGTCGATGGGCACCTCGTCCACCTTCCGGGGGGCCACCAGGGTCATCAGGATCCGCAGCGTGGCCAGCCCCACCTCGGCCAGGAAGTGGGAGCGCATCTTCGCGTCGTCGTCGACGCCCACGGCTTCCATCGCGTGCCGAAACTGGCACTCGTAGAGCTCCCATTGTTCGGGCTCGCTGACATTGAACTGGTAAGGCTTGACCTTGGGATTCGCCATCGATCCCATCCTCGTCGCCAATTTAGTGTCTTGCACGGAAGACAAAGAAGGAGTCGCAGGAAGGACTAACACAGGTTTATTCATTGATGATCAGGATGAACATGTGGTAATGGCGGAGATACCTCACATTATATACAGTCGTACAATACATTTGAATCTTGCTGCACGGTAGCTCATTGGCTGCTACCGGCGTGACGTCGTCCGGGTCACGCCCATCTTCAGTGGTAGATCAGTAGTAGTTTGCTATTGCGGGGAGTTCCCGCGGCTGCAGGTGATTTGAGAAATGAGAACCATGTGAGTTGAACACTCGCAGCTGCCCTCTATGGGCAGCTTGCTCGCGTTCCTTTAACAGCTGGGCTACATTGTAATTGTGGTCAGGTTACATTCATACATTTCTTAAAGCAACATTGTACATACACAACACTTTCCCAAACTCTGGATGTGCATTGTGCGCATGCTCCACAGTGATGCTGCATATCCTTGGCCTTGTCTCATTTTTGAGGTTTGAACATGTGGCATATATACAGCACCAACACATGGGCTGAACTCCAGTAGTATAAGAAAACTACAGCTGATCCACAGAATCAGTGGGGCTTTGGTAAATCAACATCTGCGTCAGTTCCACAGATACATTCTGCCTACTTGAGTTGTAACTCACGACTGGATTTCAGCCAAGGAGAACCTGCTAATTTTGTTGTTGCTTCCTCAAAGAAAGAAAGAAAGAAAGAAAAAGAAAGAAAGAAAAGACTTTCACTAGCAATAGGGAGGCATGCAGCCATCCTTATCCTTTTCTGTTGCAGAAGATGCTTGTAGCAGGAAATGATGCTGAGGTCTTTCAACTGAATCAACATATGTCCTTAGCTGTAGAAGGGAAGATTCGGCCATATCACCTTCGGGGAGATATTGATCACAATATTTTTTTTAAAAAAGAGAAGCATAATCTCATGGCCCATCAATAAAACAGAGAAAGCACAATTGCTTGATACTATTTCCAAAACACACATACGCACAAGTTTTCAGGTTCTTGAGAAGTTTTCATCCAGTTTGAAATTCTCCCTGGGAATTGTTGCAACTTCTTCTGTTCCAAAGTGGCAATTAACGATAGCCATTCTACTTCTATGTACTGCTCCCTAGTGTTTAATGCACTGTCTGGGTGGTTCACAAGTTAATTAGCATTTTGCCCCAACATGCTGGGTCCTCATTTTACTGATCTCTGAAGGATGGGAGAGGCTTAGTCAACTTTGATACATTTATTATTTCATTTGGAGAAGGGCACATTTTCAAATTAGATGCCATTCAGGAATTAAGGCTTAAAGAGGGAGGCAGGAATCAGAAATACACAGATATAGCATCTGTTGATGATCTGTAGTCTGGCCACGTTATCCTGCTATGGTAATAGGATAGACCAAGTGTGTTCAAACTATGGCCCGCAGGTTGGATCCAGTCCCCGATGCCAATTCATAAGAACATAAGAACAGCCTTGCTGGAAGAGGCCACAGGAGCCCATCCAATCTGTCTCACACAGTGGCTCACCATTTGCTTCAGGCTATTCTTCCCAAGCACATGTCTTCACCTGCTTAGGATTCCCTGGAAATGGCATTGAGAGGTATCCTGCCTCTCTCTCCAACCCGGAGGTTGTCCTTCGGTATATCCATAATTATAGTCATGGATACCCTTGTCCTCCATGAACTTGTCTTGAAGCTGTCAAGACTGACAGCTGTCACCACTTCTTCTGGCAGGGAGTTCCATAGACCAGTGTGTGAAAAAGTACTTTCTCTTATTTGTTTGAGAACTAGCACCCAAAAGTTTCATGGAATGTCCCCAGCCAACACCGCCCTCGTTGCTCCCGGAAGCGGATATAAAATGCTTCTGGGAGCAACAAGGGTGGTGTAGGCTGGATTAATTGGTGTTGGGGGCCAGATCCAGCCCGTGGGCCGTAGTTTGGGCACCCCTGGTTTTAGCAGAGAAAATGGCAGCCTAAAATCTATCTCATCCTGTTGCAAAACATATCTGTTGCGAAACAGATTGCAAGGCACATTTTATTTCTGCTTCTGGTGGGAACAACTATGTGACCAGCCAGCTGAACCACGTGGACTGGCCCTCTGCACCACGTGACCAGACCATGGCCCGAAAAGTTTGGGCACCCCTGGGATAGACCTTACTGCCAGTTCTCCAGAAGGTACTGAATTAGGCTTCAACTTGGGAGGCAACTTGCCGATTTCCTCCAGTGGAGTTTATGGCCTGTGGGCCACATGGAAGCCACAGCAGAGCACAACAGGGGCTTGATTAGAAAAGTTTAAAATTACAGATGAGTGAATAAAAGTCTCCTGCTTCTCCTCTGCATGCCTCCTCTCCCTTTGCCTGCCACGTGGCACCAAATAGTGATAAATGTTCACCATATGTTCTCCCATAAAAGCACAGAGCACCACATGTCCTGAGTCCGTAAGCACATAAATTAAAGCAATTACTGCCACAGCTCGTCTGGCTTTTAACTAGCGATGAGGAGCAGGGTGGAGAAAGGGAAAAGCGCACACCTGACGGGTCGTGTTTGATGGAAAGATCAAAACCTGGAGGACTGGAGAGGCTGAGAAGAAATTTTTTTTTGACACTCACCCTGGCACCTTGGAGGCAGTCAGGTCAGCAGGTGATGAGACCCCCCTCCCTTCTTCCTCTTCTTCATCAATGGTGTTTCTGGCAGTAATTGGCAGGCCATCAAATGAGCCAATGGATTCTGTATCTCTCCACGTTCACACCATGTATTGTTGTCCGCCAGTAATCCCCACTTGAGCCTGTTGGTCTTGCATTTAGGGAACCCAACCATCAGCCTATTCAGGGTCCTCCTAGTGACGCATAGGGGAAGTCAAGTTCCTCAACCATCTCCTTCTTTAATGTTCTTCCTTGTCCAGTGAGCTCCTTCCTCCATCTCCTAACTTGGTTTTGCTCTAGCGTACACGCAAGAGTTTTTATTCTTGCCATAAAGCTCTTCCTGGATCTGATCCGGCGGACTTGAGGCTCATATACGTTCAGAGGGTGTCGAGGTTCCTTCTCTTGCTTAAGTCTCTTGGCATCTGCTGCTACTTCTCTCCTTTAATAGAAATACCTACAATAGAAACACTAACATTAAAAGCATTATTATTATTATTATTATTATTATTATTATTATTATTATTATTATTATTATTATTATTATTATTATTATTATTATTATTATTATTATTATCATCATCATCATCATCATCATCATCATCATCATCATCATCATCATCATCATCATCATTATTATTATTATTATTATTATTATTATTATTATTATTATTATTATTATTATTATTATTATTATTATTATTAACAACAACAACAACAACTGCAAGGAGGAGGAGGAGAAGGATAAGGCCTGGCCAAGAGGGATTTTCAGGTGTTCTGTAAACTACTTTATGCTCTCCAAACACAAATCTACCTATTTGCAAAAGCAAGCAAAGGGCCTTGTTTGGGTGCCTGAAAGGCGAGACAGGGAAGAGAGGTAACCTTAGAGGGATGGAAACCATCCTAAAAGATAGAATTAATAGGCACATAGAAGAGAAGGCGCTGCTAAAGGAGAGCCAACGTGGCTTTTGCAAGGGCAAATCATGCCTCACTAATCTGTTGGAATTTTTTGAGAGTGTCAACAAGCATGTGGATAAGGGGGATCCAGTTGACATTGTTTATCTGGACTTTCAGAAGGCTTTTGACAAGGTCCCACACCAAAGGCTCTTGAATAAACTTACCAGTCATGGAATAAAGGGACAGGTCTTGTCCTGGATCAGCAACTGGCTAAGGGACAGGAAACAGAGGGTAGCACTAAATGGACACTTCTCCAAGTGGAGGGAAGTAAAGAGTGGGGTCCCCCAAGGTTCAGTACTGGGACCCCTGCTTTTCAACCTCTTCATAAATGATCTAGAAGGAGGATTAAATAGCAAGGTAGCCAAATTTGCTCACGACACTAAATTATACAGGGTAGTGAAAACTGTGAGCGATTGTGAGGAGCTCCAGAGGGATCTCTTCACACTGGGAGAGTGGGCAAAACAGTGGCAAATGAGCTTCAACATTAGTAAGTGCAGAGTGATGCATGTTGGGGCAAAAAACCCCAATTACATTTATAAACTGATGGGGTCTGAACTCTCTGCGACAAACCAGGAAAGGGACCTTGGTGTCCTGGTGGACGAGAGCGCAATGAAGGTGTCAACCCAATGTGCCTCAGCAGTGAAAAAGCAAACTCAATGCTAGGGATCATTAGGAAGGGTATAGAAAATAAGTCAGCAAGTGTCATTTTGCCTCTTTATAAATCTATGGTGAGGCCCCATCTGGAACACTGTGTACAGTTCTGGTCGCCATACCTCCAGAAGGATATTATGGAGCTGGAAAAAGTGCAGAGGAGGGCAACCAGAATGATTAGGGGACTGGAACACCTTCCTTACCATCTGAGGCTGCAACGGTTGCGCCTCTTCACTCTTGAACGATGGACGGCGTGTAAGAGGTGACCTGATTGAAGTTTATAAAATCATGCACGGTGTGGACAAAGTAGATAAGGAAAAACTGTTTTCCCCATCGCACAACACTAGAACTCGGGGGCACTCCATGAAACTTTTGGGTACTAGTTCTCAAACAAATAAGAGAAAGTACTTTTTCACCCAGAGGATCACTGGTCTATGGAACTCCCTGCCAGAAGAAGTGGTGACAGCTGTCAGTCTTGACAGCTTCAAGAAAGGATTAGACAAGTTCATGGAGGACAAGTGTATCAATGGCTATAATTATGGCTACCTAAGGACAACCTCAGGGTTGGAGAGATAGGCAGGATATCTCTCAATGCCATTTCCAGGGAATGAATCCTAAGCAGGTGAAGGCATCTGCTTGGGAATACCCTGAAGGAAATGGTGAGCCACTGTGAGAGACAGAATGCTGGACTGGATGATGGGCTCCTGTGGCCTCTTCCAGCAAGGCTATTCTTATGTTCTTAACCTTGCTTTGCATCTTCTCTGTGGAAGATCCCAGATGGGAGAGGATCCCTCTTCCGTTCTTTCTTCTTTGCAACATCTAGGGACTGAGATGCTCGAGGTGGAGAGTGTGTGGCCTTGCTTTTTAATCCCACTCCAGGGACTCAAGTGTGAAAGTGAGGGAGGGTGCAATGTGTGGGGTGGGAGAGAGGGAAAGAAAATCTCTCCGACCCGCTTTCTCAGAACATCTGGCTCTACTGTATAGCCCTGCTAGACGTTCACCTTCTGTGTCCTCCATCCCTCTTAGAGAAAGAAGGCACAAAGCCCAAACACATCTCCCTCTTTCTCCCCCCTCTCTCTGAGCTATCTTGAGCATGATTAGGAGGCTGCTTTTGTCTGTTCCTGATGCTGTTTGATCTGGCCCTAGGGACACCTGGCTCCACCACCAAACACATCTGGATTTGCTTGTTTGCTAAAACCAGGGAATTGAAAGGACTTTTTGCTGCCTGTAGGACAGAAAAACTGCTCCTTGGAAGGTCAAACATTGAAGATGAAGTTAAAGCACTTTGGACATCAAATGAGAAAAGAGCATTCACTTGAGAAAGCCTTGATGCTGGGAAAGGTCAAGGGCAAAAAAAGAAGGGGGCAGAGAATGAGATGGCTAGATGGCATTGTTGATGCAATAGGCAGAAAGATGGGATGGGTGGAGGAGGATGGTGGAGGATAGGTGTGCCTGGCATGTGGTGGTCCATGGGGTTGCGAAGGGTCGGAATCGACTGTGCGACTGAACATCAACAAGGACAGAAATACTGATCTGGATCCTTCTGATGCTTTTTGCTCACAAGCGGACTTGATCCACAAAAGCTAACATTAAACTACAGCAGTTAGTGTTTAAAGTGCCACAATGTTGGTTTTTTTTGGGGTGTTTTTATTTTGTTTTATTTACTCTCTGATTTGCTCACAAAGTGGCTCTTTTCTCTCCCATGGGGTGGGGTGGGGGTTCCTTATCTACCTAATAAGGAAAGAAGTAGCAGCGAATGCAGAGAGAACAAAAGAAGAAAATGACAATTTGACATCCTCTGAAAGGATATGCCTTCCCGGTCTGCCGGCTCAGATCCAGGAAGAGCTTTATGGCAAGAACCAACAATCTTTGCAAGAGCAAAACCAAATTAGAAGATGGAGGAAGGAGCTCACTGGGTAGGGAACAACATTAAAAGAGAGTGAGGCTGAGGGACTCAACCTCCCCTACGTCACTTGGAGGACCCTGAATAGGCTGAGGGTTGGAGTGCGTAAAGGCAAGACCAACATGCTCAAGTGGGGGATGCTGGCGGACAGAAACATATTGTGCAAATGTGGAGAGATACAGAATCCGGTTCATTTACTGGTCTGCCAGTTAGTGCCAGAAACATGCACTGATGAGGACTTGGGTTTGGCCAACGACAAAGCCAAGAAAGTGGCTTCATTTTGGCAATCCAGGGTTTGACCAAGACATGAAAGAAAGAAAAACCTGGCTTCTCAGCCAACTGCATGCTATCTGAGTTGCTGCTGAAAAGCTGAACTGGAGTGGTTTGGTTGCTGCGATTTGATTGAACAATTCAGCCCAAAAGCCCAATGCGAGCTCTCATTAGGATTTTGATCACCATTGAGTCTATGAATCAAACCGCAGCAGAGCTGAATTGCTCCAGTTCAGCTTTCTAATGTAGCTATATATGTTGCATCCCTTTTGGATAACTGTAATGGTTAAGACACTGAACGTGACGTCAGGAAGGTCAGCAGTTTGAGACCTGAGTGCTGCATGTCGGAGTGGGCTCCCATAATCTGTCCCAACTCCTGCCAACCTAGCAAGAAATTGCAAGTAGATAAAGAGATACAGCTTCAGCGAGAAAGGTTAACAGTGTTTCATGTGATCTGGCATCTAGTCATACTTGCCACATGACCACGGAAATCTCTGCAGACTCAGACAGAGCTAGCTCTCTGGTTATCAACGGAGATGAGCACTGAACCCGAGAGTCGGATACGACTGGCTTTTGAACAAGGGAGATCTTGGCCTTGACCTTACCTGAGTAGGCTGCCTTGAAAATGACAAAAAAAAAACCTAATTAATCAACCATCCACAGAACATCAATGAGTGGTGCTAACCATACCTGTCAAGTTTTGGATTTGGAAATAAGGGGAATTTCCTGGCAAATACGGGATACTTGACAGTTATGCTTATCCTTTGCTGCCCTCCAATGGTGGCAATAGGGCATTGCAGTCTAATTAATATGGGATGATGGCAGGAAAGAGGGTAAAATAAGGGGTTTTCCCGGCCAATAAGGGATACTTGACAGCTATGCTTATCCTGTGCTGCCCTCCAATGGTGGCAATAGGGCATTGCAGACTAATTAATAAGGGATGACGGCGGGAAAGAGGGTACAATAAGGGGTTTTCCTGGCCAATAAGGGATACTTGACAGCTATGCTTATCCTGTGCTGCCCTCCAATGGCGGCAATAGGGCATTGCAGACTAATTAATAAGGGATGGTGGCGGGAAAGAGGGTAAAATAAGGGGTTTTCCCGGCCAATAAGGGATACTTGACAGCTATGCTTATCCTGTGCTGCCCTCCAATGGTGGCAATAGGGCATTGCAGACTAATTAATAAGGGATGACGGCGGGAAAGAGGGTACAATAAGGGGTTTTCCTGGCCAATAAGGGATACTTGACAGCTATGCTTATCCTGTGCTGCCCTCCAATGGCGGCAATAGGGCATTGCAGACTAATTAATAAGGGATGGTGGCGGGAAAGAGGGTAAAATAAGGGGTTTTCCCGGCCAATAAGGGATACTTGACAGCTATGGTGCTAACCCATTGCCTTTGTTCAATGCTCCATGGCAGAGTTGGCCAGAAATCTCCCTGGGGCCTGTTAGCAAACAACGTATATCCTGGGGAAGGGAAAGGCTGTTTGTGTAACTGCTGTTGGGACTTTGGTTCCTGTAAGATTTCCTTTTGTTTTGGTGGCTTTGAATTGGCTCATTAGACTGTGATGCCTTACCAGGAGAACAACTTCTCCTTTGAGGGTTGCAGTGGAAGCAAAAACAGGAGGACAGCTGTTGTTCTCTCTCGTCCATGGGGTGCGGTAGACACAAAAATATTATATTTGAAGGTATGCATAGAGGAAGCAAGGCAAAGTAAGAGCCAAGGTGTCAGGGAAATTCAGTGGCGATTTCTCCCATCCATCTCTAAAGTAAGATTGGTGATTATTTAAAAAGAAGCAAAAGAAAAAGAAAATCCTATTAAGTAAATCATGCATTGAAGAGGTTTAATAACTCATGGGTGATGGATCTTGTGAAAGAAAGGCTGATGGAGGAGGGAGAGACACATTCAGAGAAGAAGAAGAAGAAGAAGAAGAAGAAGAAGAAGAAGAAGAAGAAGAAGAAGAAGAAGAAGAAGAAGAAGAAGAAGACGAAGAAGAAGACGAAGAAGAAGAAGAAGCCAGCAAAACTCCACTTGCCCTCTTGTTCCCTGAGCATTTTGAGCTCTGAGCACACTTTTCAGATGCCCTGATGGCTTGAGTGGCTGGCGATTCAACCCCAAAAGTCTCTTGGACACCTTCTGTTGTTGTCCTTTGCCATCAGGTCACTTCTGAGTTTTGAAGTCACAGCCTCCAAAATGTTCTCTCGTTAACAACCTTGCTCAGGTCTTATAAAACCAAGGCTGGGCTTTCTTTTGTTAAGTCTGCCCATCTCATGTTAAATCTTCCTCTTTCCCTGCTGCCTGCAGCTTCCCAACTTTACATGCCATGAACTTCCATGAATAACAACCCACTTACATGGTGCACATAAAAATTCAGGCCACAGGTTTATTTGAAAATGGTCACAGATACGGGGGTGGGATTAGAGTGAAACGAGATACTGAAAAGGAGAACGGTCTTATTAATTTGGGTCATGAATGTAACTGAATGTGGTAAGCCTTCTTACAACATGCGCCCTGCTATGAAGTGGCGTTAGGGACATGCCAAGCTAGGTGGAGGGGGAAAGGACGGCGGTGACAGGAGCATGGATGGAATGGCACCATGGGCTGGTCCTAGGTTGGGAACTCCTGCTTTAGAGTTATGGGGGTTTGGGAAAAGTAATATTTCAGAAGTCTTTGAGACCAGGATCCTGCAGGTGGCTCTGTTTCTCCATGAAACATCTGGGAAGATTGCTTCTTCTTCCTTGTCTAGGCCAGACGTGAAACTGCCAAAATGAAGCCACCTTTTTGGTGAGTCCATTCTGCAGTTCCTTTGGTCTGACTGAGTGTGAGAAAGATTAGCCGTCAACACAAGGTTACCGTTACCAGAGTATAGGCGATTGCGGTTCAAAAATAGCAAGTCTTCGAGCAGGCTCTTTCTGTGTGCACGGACCATGAAGAACGTCCTGAGGATATAATGCAGTGGCCTTTCATCTGCCTACAACATCTCAGCCTGACCCCCGTACCAGTTCTGCCAGTCATTTTCTAGTCCTGAGACCTTTGGACATGCAAAATCCTCAGGCCACGATGGATGGAGCTGCTGCCCTCCATCAAAAGGGATTCAAGTGAGATTTAATCCACCTGGGGACCATCGCCATTCCCTGTGGACTTTGTCACCCAAGGCCATTAGTCCTCAGGGTGGTCAGGTTAGTTAACTGCCACCTGAGTCATTGGCAGCATGGTCTACTCCCGTGATGGTGAACCTTGGCACTCCAGATGTTCTTGTACTTCAATTCCCAGAAGCCCAAGCCCCCTGTGAATCCACACGAAGGGGTTTACTGAGATTCATCCAGCCCGCGCCACCCTCGTTGCTCCTGGAAGCAGAAGTAAAACGCGCCTGTACGGTTAAGGCTCTTCTGGGTTAACCCTTCCTCCGTATGGGCGTGTTTTACTTCCGCTTCCAGGAGCAATGAGGGTGGCGCGGGCCGGATGAATCGCAGTAAACCCCTTCGTGTGGATTCACGGGGGCTTGGGCTTCTGGGAATTGAAGTCCAAGAACATCTGGAGCACCAAGGTTCAGCATCACGGGTCTACTCAGTGGTGAGCATCAGCAGGTTCTCCAGAACTGGTGGCAGAAATCCTGGCTGGCCCAGCCCATCCAAGTTTTGACATAAAGTACAGTAGTCCTAATTCGGGTGCAACGCAGGGTTTTCCCCCTGGCCACACCCACCATACCATGGCCACAGTGTGGTAGTAATTTTTTGGGAGCCCACCATTAAGTCAACTCTATCACCACAGCAGGGTAACCTGGCCAGATGAATGGGAGGAGAATTAGAGGGGAAGAAAGAAGCAGAGTGAGAAACTAGACTGGGTTTTTCTGACTCCTACTCACCACCCAGGACATAAACCCAATCCTTCCTTTGTTTCTCATGTCTAGACCTCCTTCATTCTTCCTTTTGTGTCTCTCAGGAATTCAGTGCTTCTTCTGGCTCATACTATGTGTTTCTCACTGTTTATCCTCCATTCTTTTATCCTTCTTCAAGGGGCTGCAGTGGCTCATTGATTAAGAAGCTCGCCTTATTAGCTGAAAAGACTCCCAAGTTGGCAGTTTGAGACCCGGGTACTGCATGATGGATTGAGCGCCCATCTCTGTCCCAACTCTTGGGAACATGAAAGGAGCCTCATTTGGGCATTCTCTGAGCGGAGTTTCTTCCACAAAAATCCTTTCAACTCAGCCTAATTTCTGAGATGAAATTATTATTATTATTATTATTATTATTATTATTATTATTATTATTATTATTATTATTATTATTATTATTATTATTATTATTATTATTATTATTATTATTATTATTATTATTATTATTATTATTATTATTATTATTATTATTATTATTATTATTATTATTATTATTATTATTATTATTATTATTATTATTATATCCTTCTACACTCCCTGTTACCTCTTACCTAGCACTGCCAGAGGGCTGATTCACTCCCCCCCCCGCCCCCGACCTTGTACTTGGAAGCGATCAACTTTTGTTGAAGGTTCAATTCCCACTTTTTCCATCACAGGAATGTGATGGGTTAACAATACGATCACAAGGAGAGGCACGATGGACCTGGAAGCACCTGCTAGGGCGGTTAAAAGTTTAACGGAACATGTACAAAGGCAGATCACAAATCTTTGACATGGTCCATGGGGGAAGCAGGTGTTTAGCAACATCTGGTCTCATTCTACATAGCAAAACCTTTTCCTTTGCAAGGCTATAGGAGTTGAATGGCGCTTAAACATTATTACGATAATTATATAATGTCTGGACTGCTGTCGTGCAACTTTATGCAATGCAACCTGGATGATGTCATCTATGTCAAATAGTTTTTGACTCCAGCTGTTATCGATGTGTTGTTTTGTGCTTCATTGTTTATTGGTTTATATGGATTTTTTTTGGTGTGTGTGTTATTTATGGTTTATGTACTTTAATTGTTGCTAACTGCCCAGAGTGACCTGTTGTTAGATGGGCAGGAAAGGGAAAGAGTAAAGGCCTACCTTGCTCGAAAGCCAGTCGTATCCGACTCTAGGGTGCAGTGCTCATCTCCGTTTACAGCCAAAGAGCTAGTGCTATTTGCATCTGCAGACATTTCCGTGGTCATGTGGCAGGCATGACTAGACACTGGAGTGCACGGACGAAATGCTGTTCCCTTTCCTGTCGAAGTTGTACCTAGTTATGTATATGAGATTGTTTTTGTCACAGTCCAGTCCGACCCTTTGCGACTCCATCGACCACCACACACCGGGCTCCTCTGTCCTCTGTCATCCTCTGTGGCTGTTGTGTTCTAATAATGTAACCTTCTACATGTGATATCAATGTATCTGAACCAATGTAACCTTGCCTATGAGTAATAGTGTAACCTTCAGCTGTATCACATAAACCCTGTAATAGGACGCGAGCTAATGACCACCAGCTGGCAGCAGCGAGCGTCCAAGCTCTCTTGGTTCAAACCCATCAAAGACCGCAGCGCGGGAAGTTTCCCGCCGCTACCTACACCTGGACAAGAAGGGCGTGACCAGCCATGACGTCACGCGGGCCAGTAGCCAACGGGCTACCGTGGAGCCACATTCAAATACGTTACTACCATATATATAGAGCTGTTCGTCCGCCATTACCTCATGTTCCCTCTGTCCACCATGCAATAAACCTGAGTTAACCCAGCCTTTGGCTGTGCCTTGTGTCTTGACTCCCATATACTAAATTGGCGACGAGGATGGGATGATGGATCCCCATGGAGCCAGGACACAGAGCGGGTTCAACATCACCAAACCGCAAGACTGGGAGCTTTTTGAGATGGACTTCCAGGCGGCACTGGTGGAACTCAAAGTCAAAGAAGACGACGAGGAAAGGAAGAGGGCCATCCTCACCCGCATGCTTGGGATGGAAACCAAGCGGACGCTGGTGGGCATCCTTGCACCGAAGAAGATGAGCGATTTCAAAGCCGGTGACATCATGAAACTGCTGCGTGAGCGTTTCCGACCCTCGAGGGCAATGTTTCCCGCTCGGAGCGCGTTTTGGAGGCGAGTTCAAGCGCCGGACGAGTCGGTAGAAGCCTTCGTAACGGCTATGAGGGTAGCCGCCGCCCCCTGCAAATGGGACCACGTCCTAGAGATGGCCCTCAGGGACGGAGTGCTGTGTGGCCTGAAGGACAAGGAAGTACAGCGCAGCCTGATGAACAAGGAGCCACCACCCACACTGGAAGAGGTTGTAGAGGCCGCGGAAGCCGCGGAATCCACGAATGCTGGAGTAGATGAGATGCACAAGTGGCGTGAGTGGCGTCCGAGGGCCGGCAAAGCGGAAAACTCGTCGCACGGGAAGTCCGGTCAGTCGGTGCATGCAACCCGACCGACCTCGAAATCGTCTTCAGAAAGCAGCGATGGCGAGGAGGTCCAGAAGGTCCGGAGAGGCGGGCGCCGCTGCGATGGTTGCGGAGCGGCCCATGAGCGCGTGAAGTGCCCATTCAGGAAAACCGAGTGTTTCAACTGTGGACGTCGGGGGCACATCGCCAAGGCGTGCAGGAAATGGAAAGAGGGCCGGAGACAGTCGCAAGACCGTTCAGCCAGACCGGACCGTCCAGCGAGGTCCAAAGATGGCGCCCGGGCCACGAGGAAGCAGGACGGCGTGGGCCGCGTCTCGGACGACAGCGAGGGCGACGCTCCTGTGTTCAACGTGTCTGCGGGACAGCCCCATTACTTTGTTGAGGTACTAGTACAAGGGACCCCCATTAGGATGGAAGTTGACTCGGGGTCCTCCTATTCTATAATTCCCCAGAGAGAGTTCTTGAAAATCGACCCCCACGTGCGGCCCAAACTTAAAGCGTTGAGGGCCACACTACGGGACGTTCCGGGGAACAGCATTCCAGTGTTGGGGGTCGGGACATTCCGGGTTCGCTTTAAGAGACATTCTGCGGAACTTCCCCTAGTGGTGCTAAAAGGGGGGAGTTGTAGCCTCCTCGGAACACAGTGGTTTCAGCCCTTAGGCCTGTTCATAGGGGGGGTGCATGCCGTAGGCGAGGACCCAATACAAGCGGTGTGTGACGCACACCCCGCCGTCTTTAAAAAGGGACTGGGAAAGTTCAAGGGACCCCCTGTAGCCTTCGACTTAGACCCGGAGGTCCGCCCGATAAGACTTAAACCGCGCAGGGTACCGTTCGCACTAAAGGACAAAATAGAGGCGGAACTGGACAAACTGGTGGGTCAAGGGATTCTTGTTCCTGTGGATTCCGCGGAGTGGGAGACTCCAATTGTAACAGCACTGAAGGCTAACGGGGAGGTGCGCATTTGCGCTGATTATAAGTGCACCATTAATAAGGCAATCCGCCCTAATGCATACCCGGTGCCAGTGGTCAGCCACCTTCTGGCCAGGCTAAATGGGGGAAAGTGTTTCGCTAAGCTCGATTTAGCACAGGCCTACCAGCAACTCCCGGTAACCCCCGCCACAGCGGCGGCACAAACAATAGTCACACATAAGGGGGCGTTCCAGGTGTCGAGGTTACAGTTCGGTGTGAACTCGGCACCTGGCATTTTTCAGTCGCTAGTGGAACGCCTCCTGAAGGGGCTGGAGGGGGTGTTGCCATATTTTGATGACGTGTTCATAATGGGGGGGAGTAAGGCCGAACTGGCTCACAGATTGGATAAGGTCCTGACCGTGTTCGAGAAAGCGGGACTGAGACTGAGAAAAGACAAATGTGTATTTTTCGAAACAGAGGTTGAGTTTTTAGGGTTCCGTGTCACGCCCGAGGGAATTAGGCCGTCCAAATCTAAGGTAGCCGCCATTAAGAAAGCCCCTCGCCCCACTTCCAAAACCGAGCTACAGTCGTTTCTGGGGCTTCTCAATTTCTACCATACCTTCCTTCCACGGAAGGCGTCTGTTGCCGAGCCGCTCCATCGGTTACTTAAAAAAGAGGAAAAATGGCTGTGGGGTGACGAGCAAGAAAGAGCGTTCACAGAGTTAAAGCAACTCCTCACATCCGAGGCAATCCTGACTCATTTCGACCCCAAACGGCCCATAGTTTTAGTCTGCGATGCATCCCCGGTGGGGGTGGGGGCGGTGCTTTGCCACGTGTTAAACGACGGAAGGGAGGCCCCGATAGCGTTTTATTCAAGGTCCCTGTCCCAAGCAGAGCGGAATTACGCACAGACCGATAGGGAGGCACTAGCGATAGTAGCGGGAACCAAGAAATTTCACGATTTTCTGTATGGTCGGCCGTTCAAGATCGTTACTGATCACAAGCCCCTGTTAGGAATATTCACTGCAAATAAGCCCACGCCACAGATCCTGTCCCCGAGGATGCTGCGGTGGGCTATTTTTCTTAACGCATATCAACATGAGTTAGAATACCGGCCAGGGAAGGAAATCTGCCATGCAGACGCGCTCTCACGGTCGCCGTTACCTTTGTCGGACGACCAGGAGGCAGGGGTAAGAAGAGACCGCCAGGTATTGCTAATAGAGGTCTTGGAGTCACCCCCGGTAGTACCGGCCGACATTGCCAGGGCGACCGGAAAGGATAGAACACTAGAGAAAGTATGCTCGTGGGTGCAGAAGGGGTGGCCGGCGTCATCCCCAGGCACGGAATTCGACCCATTTTTCCGAAAGCGAGTAGAGTTGTCTTTAGAGAGGGGGTGCCTTTTGTGGGGCCAACGGGTGGTGGTTCCTACGTCCCTGCGGCCGAAGGTGCTAAAGCTGTTGCACGTCAGCCACCCGGGAATCGTCCGTTCCAAGGCGTTGGCCCGGAGTTACTTCTGGTGGCCCCAGCTGGACGCCGACATAGAGCATATGGTGGGCACTTGTGAGGCATGTCAGTGCTCCCGACCGGAGGTGGCCCGCCTCCCGCATAGGGAATGGGACGCAGCAAGGGGACCGTGGTCCAGGGTGCACGTAGATTTTGCTGGCCCGTTCCGAGGAACCGTGTTTCTCTTGGTGGTGGATGCATATTCAAAGTGGCTGGAGGTCATTCCGGTAAAGAGCACATCCTCCGCCACTACCATTCGCCAGCTAAGGAGGGTCTTTTCCACGTTCGGTTTACCCGACACTTTGGTCAGCGATAACGCCAGTTGCTTCACGTCCGCTGAGTTCGCAGCATTCATGGAGGCAAATGCAATTCGGCATGTCACATCCGCGCCGTTTCACCCGGCCACGAATGGCCAAGTGGAACGGTTGGTGCGCACCACAAAGGATGCGCTGCGGCGAATGGGCTCGGGAGATCTAAATCACCAAGTTTGTCAATTTCTATTAGCATACAGAGTGACCCCCTTAGCGTCTGGATACTCGCCGGCTGAGCTGCTGATGCGGAGGAAACTGACGACGCTTTTGTCCAGGTTGGACCCGTCGAGGGTCGAGGACAAAGGGAAGAACATAGGTTTAGCGGTCTCGAAAGGTTTCGGCGTAGGCGATCCTGTACACTGCAGGAACTATGCCAACGCAGGCCCAGCCTGGGTGCCAGGGACGATAATAGAACAGACGGGGCCAGTGTCATATCGGGTGGAAACTAGCACCGGCCTCCTCTGGAGGAGGCACGCTGACCAACTGAGGCACCGAGTGAGTGAGGGGCCGATCAGTGGGGCTCAGCGACAGGATTCAGCGATAGGGTTCTCCCCCACCCGTTTAGCCCAAGGGGGAGACAGAGAGGGACACCAGTCCGAAGCCAGGAGGGAAAGCAGCGAGCCCGACTCATATCCTTTTGATACCCCAGTTCTATCCGAGCCCGGGGGGAGGGAAAAGGAGTGTGCGGCCGCCGCTGCCGCTTCCCCCGAATCCGATTTTGATTTTGATTTTGATTTTGCTAGCCGGGGGGGTTTTTCGGAGTGTTCCCCCACCCATCCAAGCGAGAAGAGGGGTTTTTCGTTAGCCCCCAGTGCCCCCGGTTATTCCCAAACAAAGCACACACCTCCCAACAAAGCCGCAGAGCCGCGGCAAACCACTAACAAGTCATCCTCTCCGATTGCAGGGCAGGAAGCCAGGGAGCAAGGAGGAGGGAGCGAAGCCGGGGCAGGGCAGCCCGCGCTGAGACCCCAGCGTGTTCGAAATAAGCCATCTTGGCTGAGAGACTTCGTCTCATCCTAGGGGGGAGGAGTGTTGTGTTCTAATAATGTAACCTTCTACATGTGATATCAATGTATCTGAACCAATGTAACCTTGCCTATGAGTAATAGTGTAACCTTCAGCTGTATCACATAAACCCTGTAATAGGACGCGAGCTAATGACCACCAGCTGGCAGCAGCGAGCGTCCAAGCTCTCTTGGTTCAAACCCATCAAAGACCGCAGCGCGGGAAGTTTTCCCGCCGCTACCTACACCTGGACAAGAAGGGCGTGACCAGCCATGACGTCACGCGGGCCAGTAGCCAACGGGCTACCGTGGAGCCACATTCAAATACGTTACTACCATATATATAGAGCTGTTCGTCCGCCATTACCTCATGTTCCCTCTGTCCACCATGCAATAAACCTGAGTTAACCCAGCCTGTGGCTGTGCCTTGTGTCTTGACTCCCATATACTAGTGGCCCACCCAGATCAACGATGCCATCTAGCCATCTCACTCTCTGCCGCCTCCTCCTCCTCCTCCTTTTGCCTTCAACCTTTCCCAGCATCAGGGTCTTCTCCACTGAGTCCTCTCTTCTCATTTAATGGCCAAAGTACTTCAGCTTCAGTATTTGTCCTTCCAAGGAGCAGTCAGGGTACATGAGATGGTGAAATATGAAAAGCCACCTGTGATATGAGATTATGATCTCTTAGAAAATGATATAAATACGACACCCCAGAGTTCTCAAGATATGTTTTCAAGACATGAGAGAAATTTAAGGAATGGTTTTACCAGTGCAGTGGCTCAAGTGGCTAAGACGCTGACTGGGAGGCGGAAGGTCAGCTGTTCAATTCCAGAGTACTGCAGGATGGAATGAGCTCCTGCCTTTGTCCCAGCTCCTGCCAACCTAGCAGTTCGAATGCAAGAAATTGCAAGTAGATAAATAGGGACCACTTCGGTGGGAAGGTAAAAGCGTTCGGTGCGCTCCAGTGTCTAGTCATGCCTGCCACATGACCATGGAAACGTCTGCAGAAGCAGACAGCGCTGGCTCTTTGGCTTTGAAACAGAGATGAGCACTGAACCCTAGACTCAGATACGACTGGCTTTTGAGCAAGGGTGACCTTTACCTTTACTTTCACCAGAGCCAAACCTCAGTAAGCTTCTACGGCCAAGAGCAGAGATCTGAGGCAGCTCGATGGAATATAATAATAAGAATAAAACAAAGGGCATCTAGACCAGGGGTGGCCAAACCTTTTGGGCCACAGGCTGGTCACGTGGTTGAGCGGGCCGGTCACTTGGTTCCTCCCACCAGAAGCAGAAGTAAAACGCGCCTTGCAATCTGTTTTGCAACAGGAAGAGAGAGATTTTAACCTGCTATTTTCTCTGCTTAAATCAGGGATGCCCAAACTATAGCCTGTGGACTGGATCTGGCCCCCTAATGCCAATTCCTCCGGCCCACTCCACCCTCATCACTCTTGGAAGCGGAAGTAAAATGCCCCCGGGGTGCATTTTACTTCTGCTTCTGGGAGCGATGAGGATGAATTGGCATCAGGGGACAGACCCAGCCCATGGGCCATAGTTTGGGCACCCCTGGTCTAGACTATCAATCCAATTCTATCTTCCTCCATAGGTCCCAATATAAAGCACAGATGAAAGCAACATTTCTGGGTATTGGCACCAGTCACAGAAGTCCCCTAAGTGTTCGAAACTGGGCTGCCTGTGAAGTTCAGTTGACAAAGCAGCAGGAAAGGAAAATAAAAGTAACTATTAAGAAAGAAGAAATGTTTGCCTCTCCTTCCTTAGAATGAAGTGATGCCCCTTCAGGGTGAAGCAAGGCATTCCTGCACATGGGTGCATTAAGGACTGAAGCATCACTCCAAGCCCCTGCAAACATGTTGCCTGGAAATTCCAAGAGGTGGTTATGGCATCTCCAAGCACAACTCTAATTACCACCGAGGCGAAGGCGCGCATGAATCCTGCGCAGCGATAACACCTTCTGCCGTTGTACACACAGACAGCCTAATTAACCTTTCTTGATTAAGGCAATTATTTCCAGCACATTATCCTATAATCTAAACATGGCAGACTTTTTTTCATTGAGTGGGGTTTGAGGGGTTGGCGCATGCACACAGCAGCACATGGAAGAGGAAGTGGAGGAAGGATGGCCCCCTGGCATGTTGGGAACGGAATGGGTATTCGGAGCAGTGGTGCTAAGACTGGAATGTAACCCTAACCTACATTTAGAGGGGCGTGGAATAGGAGGTCACATCCAGGGGTTCATGCGTGGAACAAGGGATTATGGAGAAGGTTTGGGTGACCAACAGCCGGTATCTGGTGAAATCATGGGGTTGAATTTGAGTGAGCCTTTGAAATGATGCCATGAATGTGAACACCTGCCAATGCAAAGCAAAGCCATCACACTTACATACCCTGCCCCATAGGACTTAATGCACTCTCTGGGCACTCTCTGGGAAGTTCACAAGTTAATTAGCATTTTGCCCCCAACATACTGGGTACTCATTTTACTAACCTTGGAAGGATGGAGGAATGAGTCAACCTTGATCCCTGGTCAGGATTGAACTCACAAACTTTTGGTTGCAGTACAGCATTTTAACCACTGTGCCACCTCTTCCTCAAACTTCTCAGGGCACTTGAGAGCCCACTTTGCATTTTGCTGCCTCCAACATGCTTTGATTGAGGGATGCACAGCCTGTGGTTCTGTCAAAAGGACCATGGAGTTACTGTCTGGATAGACCGGGGTGCCCAAACATTTTGGACCGTGGGCTGGTCATGTGGTTCAGTGGGTTGTTCACGTGGTTCAGTGGGCCGGTCACGTGGTTCCTTCCACCGGAACTGGAACTAAAATGTGCCTTGCAATCTGTTTTGCAACAGGATGAGATAGATTTTAGGCTGCCATTTTCTCTGCTTAAACCAGGGGTGCCCAAACTACAGCCCATAGGCTGGATCTGGCCCCTGACACCAATTCGTCCGGACCATGCCACCCTCATCATTCCCAGAAGTGGAAGTAAAACATGCCAGTATGGGGCTTCCAGGAGTGACGAGGGTGGCGTGGGCTGGATGAATTGTCATTGGGGGCCGGATCTGGCTCATGGGCAGTAGTTTGGGCACCCCTGGGGTAGACATTTCCAGTCAAGGTTGGAAAGTTGGGAAAAGCAAAATTCTGCCACCATTGCATCCACCACCAGGACCCTCCTTCATCGTCGTCTGGCTCCAAGGGTGACTGAGAAAGGGCCTCTGCTAGTGTTAACGGTGAGCTTCTACCCCAATTAATATTAATAAGCTTAAAGGCAGATGTTCTCAACATCTGTGCCATGTCAGGATGCTGTCAACACGCTGTTAGCATGGACGACATGTTCCTTCCCTGATTATGTGGTGTGAATTCAATTTTCATGTTTCTCTTCCAACATTTGGCATGTGTTGAGTTTGTCTCCCTCCATGGGCCTCCCTCTCTGGCCCTCCCTCTCCAATCCATGCCCGAGGTACAGGCAGGATTATTTGCACCCCATCCCGCCGGGAACAAGACAACCAAACAGTCGGTTCCGGCAGATTCTGAGGCCGATATTTGGAAGTCAGTCAGGGATTTAAACTGTGGGTTAGAGCAGGAAGGACGGATGCTGATGGGTAGGAAAATGTGGAGACAGGGCATTTGCATCTACTTGATCCTTCCTGTCTTTCATTAATTCTTCCCAGCTCCACCCCTCTGTCTATCTATCTATCTATCTATCTATCTATCTATCTATCTATCTATCTATCTATCTATCTATCTATCTATCTATCTATCTATCTATCTATCTATCTATCTATCTATCTATCTATCTATCTATCTATCTATCTATCTATCTATCTATCTATCTATCTATCTGCCTACCTGCCTACCTGCCTACTTGCCTACCTGCCTACCTGCCTGCCTACCTGCCTATCTACTCTATCTATCTATCTATCTATCTATCTATCTATCTATCTATCTATCTATCTATCTATCTATCTATCTGTCTGTCTGTCTGTCTGTCTGTCTGTCTGTCTGTCTGTCTGTCTACTGTATCTATCTAGCCTCACTATCCCTCTCTACTCTTTCTCTGCTTTCTCTCCCTACGTACAGAGATAGATGGTTTTGCATATGTATATCATTCTGCACATATTTGTATACATGTATGTATCTTTGTCTGTGTACCTGTGACTATTTTTCTGGCTGTTTGTGTTTGTGCCTATTTACATTTGTGTATTTTTCATGTGTGCGTGTCTTGGGGGTGTTTATGGGTGGCCCATGTATGTTTATTTTTGGTGTTGTTTAGCTTTAGCTTGCAGGCAACTGGGAATAAACAAGAGAAACACCTGGTGTTGGTGTTGCTGGCAGTTTCTCGATGCCTCTCTCGGCTGATATATTACTGGAAATGTTCCCTCCCACTTGAGCTTCCTTTACTAGCAAACACTATTGGCAGAGACGGTAAAAGCACTCTGGGTCAATTCACACAACTAACTTCAGTATATGAGAAGGGCTGATGTCCAGCATGTGCTGAATGCATGTGGAGCTGAAACTCATGATTGCCATGCATTTTGATGTCCCCTGCCAGCAAAACTGCCAGTCTGGCCAAGTGATCCTGCAATGGTAATAGAGTAGACCCTACTGTCAGCGACTCAACAGTGAGTGTCAGGCAGTGGTTAACTAACCTGACCACTCCGAGGACTAACGGCCTTGGGTGGCGAAGTCCACAGGGAAGCAAGGGTGATGGTCCCCAAGTGGATTAAATCCCGCTTGAATCCATCTTGATGGAGGGAAGTAGTTTCATCAATCCTGGCCTGGGGATGATGATGAGGACTTTGCGTTCCAAAAGGGCTCAGGACCAGAAAGTGACTCACGGAAGTGGATCAGTGGTACGAGGTGGGTGGGTGGGGTGTCACACTGTGATGTGGAAGACAAATGGAAGGCCACTGCATTATATTTTCAGGACAGTCTTCATGGCTGATCACTGTGAGGCAAGCCAATATTCAGATATGGTGGAAGAAGAAGAAGAAGAAGACAGCAAAGCTCCACTTGCCCTCTTGCGCGCAGGAGCATTTTGAGCTCTGAGCACTCTTTTCAGATGCCCTGACGGCTTGTGTGGCTGGTGTGGGCGAAGACCTCTGTGCTGAAGCTGTTGGCTCTGTGCATTAATTGTGCCCTCCTGTTTGCCTCAGTAGCCTGAGGGGACACACGGTGGCTTAGTGGTTCAGACACTGAAGTTGATGACTGGAAGGTTGGCAGGTCAGCAGTACAAGACCCGAGTGTTGCATGATAGCATGAGCTCCTGCCAACCTAGTATAGTAGTTCGAAAGCAAGAATTTGCAAGGAGATAAAATAGGTACTGCTTCAGTAGGAAAGGTAACAGCATTCCGTGGGGCTTTGACAGCCTTTACCTCTGTCTCCTGAGTGCCCCACCCCCACCCCGAGGCTGAACCAGGTTGATTTCCAAACCATTGGTCTAGTAGGCAGGAGCAGAGCCATAGAATTTGGCTTTTTCTCAGACTGTAATAACCTGAACCCCAGAATCTCCCCATCTGGCGGTGACTGGCATTTTACCCTTAATTCTGAGAGTTCTAGCATGAAAAACAAAACTTGTCCATCTTTGATCAAAAGCCACAGCAACATGTGATTTCTCTGAATTCATTCAACACCATCTCCTTTCTGGTCTGCACATTTAATGCATATTTAAAAGCAACTTCATGGTTTATTAACCTCCCACTCCCCGCAAACCTTCTCCTGGCTATCTCTGGGGGCATTTGACCCCTTTGTTCTTCCTGAACCAAATGGACGTGCCTCATTTCTCTTGGCTTTTGGAAGGAAGCTTGGAGACGGTGCCAGGTATTAGTCCCAGTTGGCCAACTCTCTATGTAATGTCAGAAAAAACAACCCCTGAATCCTGGCTGTTGAGAGAGAAAGCCAGCACTCTTGTTGCAAATGTGTGAAGCGCATGCACATTAGTGAGTATCTGCTCTCACCACCAACATTTTGCCTCCTGTGGAGAAATCATTTTGTGTGTCTCCGAGGGAGACCACAAACACATGGTAAGGGTCAGCACATTGTTGTTGAGACGCCAGGCGAGAAAGGCATGGGGTGGACCTGGGAATCTAGTGATACCTTGGAGCTGTCTTACAGCGAGGAGTCCGCGTATGAGTGGATGACTTCATGACGACATTCCACACAACTTCTGTCCATAGCGACCTCCCCCCGGCAGTTCTTCTCCATGTTGGTCCAACATTTTTCCCATCTGTGAGGTAGCCTTCTCCTAGGTCCGTGATGGCAAACCTTGTCACACTAGGTGTTCTTGGACTACAATTCCCAGAGGCCCAAGTCTCTTTGAATCCACATGAATGGGTTTACTGCAATATGTATATATGTATACGCAGTAAACCTGTTCGTGTGGATTCACAGAGACTTGAGTTTCTGGGAATTGAAGTCCAAGAACACCTGGAGTGCCAAGGTTCGCCATGACTGCCCTAGATCTTTTGTGATCTCTCAGATACCAATTCACTATTCTGGCACTCCATCTATTGTCACTTGTGTGTGCAACAGGGCCGACCCACCTTAATTAGTTCATCAGGTACTGTATTCTGTTGCTACATCTTTTAGCAGTGATCTCCACCTGATATCCTCATTTTTCACTTTATTGCAAAGTGAGATTCCGAGCATTGATCTCTCCATTGCTCATTGGGAACCTAGTGCTAAAGTTCTTTATCTTCCTCCAGTGGTGAGATGAGCTCTTTATTCTCAAAAGAATGACTTGGCTTCACCACTAAAAATAGGACAGGGTCCAGAGCTGGCCAGATGGGTTAGTAAATGCACGATCATTGACCATTGATCATGGATTGGAACACCGTCTTCCTATGTTGTCAGACCATTACTTCCTGACTGAGATGCTCGAGTCTCATTCAACCTATGTTTATAAAGCTTGGGCGAGCCCAGATAATACAGCCTTTTCAAGGGGAGATTTCAGTGGGACATGACTTTCCAGGTTCAGGTTGGCTTGGAAGAAGGTTCTCAGAACATCTGCAAATTTGAAGAGCTAGTCTTTCTTTGACCCAAGCTCCAGAAGCATTGATTTTCTTGGGTTTTTGCTTCAGATTCAGGGATGAATGGTCTCATGTAAACATTTCCCCCTTTGTTCTCATCTTTTGGTAGTTTCAGAATAAGGACTGTCATGACCTTCAGCAGAGGGACACAGTATTAATGGCATAGCTGTGTGCTAAAGGAATGTATTTTCGACAAGTTTGGAAATGCTTCATGCTTTCATTTTTTTCTGGGGCTTTCAAAATCATTCATCTACTAGTCCCAGTCCTTAGTGTTTGCCACACCGAGTCTGTTCCTTACGATTTGACAATTAATGTTCTTAGAGCCAGCTGGAATGGTGAGGGGAGGGTATAAAAAATGTTGGAAATAAACATGTCCCCTGTACACACTTCAGATGTAAATGCTCCAAATTACCTGCTGTGTGCACCTGGTGCAGAATGAGTTTTTCGGGCCGGTTGTTTGCAGGGTGTTCTAATAAAAGATCCTGCCCTTTGCTTTTGTTCAACAGGGTTGTTCAACCTGAATGGTAATATATGATTATTCATTTATTTATTCAAATTTATATATTGCCGCCCAAATCGAATGAGCGACTCTGGGCAGCATAACAACAATGATAAAATTACTACAATAATAAAACATTAAAGACTGTTAAAAACCCTTATCTATTACTAGCTTAGTGCCCGGCTTCACTCAGTGACTGTATTTGAGGGAATCCCAGGGATGTTTGTGTTCAGCAGCATGTCCTGTGTAAGACCGGACCTTCACTTTATGGGATAGATAGATAGATAGATAGATAGATAGATAGATAGATAGATAGATAGATAGATAGATAGATAGATAGATAGATAGATAGATAGATAGATAGATAGATAGATAGATAGATAGATAGATAGATAGATTCCTTCCTTCCTTCCTTCCTTCCTTCCTTCCTTCCTTCCTTCCTTCCTTCCTTCAGCTGCATGGCATATGGTACCCTGACAAACTCAGTGGGTATCAGAGAAAATACTATTATGTTAGGATTTGTTTTCTTTTTTTAAAAATATTTTTATTGGAAATTTTTAATACATACATAAAAAAGAAGAAAAAAACTTACAAAATCAAAAAAATCAAAAGACAATACAATACAAAATATAATAAAAATTATATAAGAAAAACAATATACTGAGAGTTATCAAAAATTTCCAAAATCCAAACATCAAAATATTAATATTTAATAAAAAAATGCTTATGTATTAATTACTTTATTCCCCCCCAAAAAAAATAATAATCTCCTTTTCACTACCAATAAAAACAACATAGTTCGCCCTGTGAAATAGTACAAAGCCAAGAGAGAGTTGCGATCTGTGAATCAAACAATCTTTATACCCAAAAATTTAATTGGTCTGGTACCAGCGTGAATCCTCCTCTTTTTCTTAATGTATAATCAAGATACAATTTCCATATCTTCCCAAAATTATTTTCTTTAACTATTCCTTTCTTTACATTTGTTTTCTGTCATTTTCTGACCTCCTAGTGGATGATGTTCCACTGTCTTCCTTCATCTTCACCATTATGAACCTCCAATATCTTTGTTTCCACCACACACGATCACTACGTCACCTCTTCATGGAGCACTAGGGTGGCAATAAAAGGGAATTTTTGACTCATCCTTAGCATGCTCAGCCATGGAGCCATTTCAGATGGCTATCACTTAGCCCTTGCAGAGTTTGAGGTTCAGAAAGACCTTCTCTTGAATCTGATTGGCAATCCCAACCAGAGGGGACTCATGGAATCAGTGAGATATACTTAAGTGTTGACTTTCCATTCAACACATGGTTTTAGTGGCTCTACTTTTAGATGAATTAAACATAAAGTGTGAGTCCATTCTATCATTCTAAAAGGCCAAACCAACAACACATTTTAATTTAATTTAATTTAATTTAATTTAATTTAATTTAATTTAATTTAATTTAATTTAATTTAATTTAATTTAATTTAATTTAATTTAATTTAATTTAATTTAATTTAATTTTCGTACTTATATGCCGCCCACTCAGGAAACCCGAATCAGGGCGGCTCACATAGTAGTCAAGCAAAAAAGACACACTAAATACACAATCTCAAAAAACATAAATTAGCTCTGAAGGCATACAGGCTTTGGATCCATCTCTTTCAAAGATGGGAAAAGTTGCTTTGTGAGATGGTCATTCCCAGCCAGAACAGATGGTTGGTCCTATCTCTGGCCTTTTGCACTTATGATGTGGATAGCATTTGCCAGCAGAGGATCTACTCCCGGGGATTATTTCTGTCACAGCAAGACAGAAATGTTGTTTCTTCTAGTCTTCCCTTTAAGGAAACAACAGCATAGCCAAAGCAGCATGGACAAATCTCCAAGATTAGGGGCTCACTCGGCAGACTGTGGTGAGAAACCACGTCTTTCAAATCGTGATCTCCAGCCTGGCTGGGATATTCTGTGCATTGTCCCGAAAGCTAATATTTCCAAGCTCTCCCGTTATCCTCTTAGTGCATTATTTTTCTTTTCACCACCTTTTCTTAAGCTGTTTCGCGATGCTATTTGACACAAGAATGCACACACACACACTCTCTCTCCTGTGATGGTTTGAAGAGCTTTTAAAACACTGAAGTCCCCAAATGCTTACAGTTGAGTTTTGTTCTGAGAACAGTGTTTGTTTTGGGGTGTCCCCCCCAATTACCAGACCACACCAAACCCTGAAACAGCAGCATAACAATCCTTTCGGTTCCTGAATCTGACAAACTCCCCTGAAATCCAGCCGGTCCATAAAAAGCACCTGGTTGCTTTATTGAGTCCCGGGAGCCCAAGGAAACACCCGGGGTCCCATATCCAGGACCATGCTTCGTCCTCTGCAAACCTGTTGATCTCTGGCAGCTTGGTGTTTATTTGGTACTCGCATTGGCTTGTAACCCAGTTCCCTGCAACCAGCTTGAGAGGTTGTCTCCATAATGGCCAAGGTGGCTTCCTTGCACAGTTCAACAAGCCAGATATGATTGGCGTAGCCACTCGCCGGCACCCGCTTAGGTTACCAGAGTTCAGTATTTCACAATCCCGAGTGAGTGCTGGGTCTGAAATTAATGGGGGCAAAACACATTCTCGGGTAACTTAAGTCTACTTTCACAACTTTCTCAGTTCTGGAGATTGATGCATTTAGAGCAATGGGGCCCTAGATGCTGTAGAATGGGAATTGGGCCAGTTTGTGGGTCATTGTGGGGATTTTGCATAGATTGCGCAACAGAGCTGTAATTAGCCATTCTGGAACCCGGACTAAAGACACCTTCTCCCACCCAGAAGAAAGAAAAAAGTCATGCTGTCTAAAAGGAAAAACACACAGCGGGGTCCAGCTTTTGTATGTGTACGTGGTGAACCGGAATACCATAGTGTTGTGTATACATGCAGTTCAGCTGCTCGCCATTAGCGCAGCTGATGGAGCTCACGTGGCTCCAATTCACCCAATGAGTAACTAACGCAAGAAACCTTCCCGCCACAGGTGAAACTATGTCAGGTATGCATTACGTCAGAAGGACGTCACAATACTATAACCAATAGATGCCTTCGGGCGAGATTCAAATGTATTATGTGCCATATATAAGGGATTTCCCATTTTTCGGTGCCGATTTTCGCCATTTCCCGCCCGGAGCTGCCGAAACCCCGGAATTTGGCAGTGGGAGAAAAGTCGTTACTGCGCACCCCTTCTGCGCAGCTTGCTTCTATGCATGCGTAGAAGGCTTTTACGCATGCGTAGAACCCTTCTATGCTTGCGTAGAACCCTTCTACGCATGCGTAGAACCCTTCTACGCATGCGTGGAACCCTTCTACGCATGCGTAGAAGGCTTCTGTGCAGAAGGGGATCGTAGAAGCCTTGTACGCATGTGTAAAAACCTTCTACGCATGCGTAGAAGAGAGCTGCGCAGAAGGTGATTGTAGAATCCTTCTACACATGCATAAAAACCTTCTACGCATGCGTAGAAGCGAGCTGCGCAGAACGATTCTGCGCAAGTCGCTTTTACGCATGTGTAGAAGGCTTTTATGCATGCGTAAAAAGCAACCTGCGCAGAACCGTTCTGCGCAGGTCCTGGATTTTCTGGAGCCGCGGTTGACAGGTATGAGCATGGCAATACACCAGCTAGCGTAGGAGCATAGCATAATGGAGGAGACCCAGGCTTAGCACGCTGCTGGCTACCCGTACGGAGTGGGAAGTGTAGATCTGGTCCGGCCCCACCCTTGTTTACTCATGGGGCTTATATAGCGTCTCCTCCGCGGTGGCTCCTTGATACAAAGTAGCGACACGCTGGATAACCCTAACTAACCAATCATAACAGGGTATACATGTAATTAGCCAATGGAGAACAGGATCCAAAACTGTAACCAATCACAGGGCTTGGATTAGCATAACGAGCGTGCCCTGTGCAGGGGGTTTTCACGCCACTTTAGGCTCCTAATTTGGATGGCGGGAAACCACCATTTTCCTCTTGCAAGGCACTGCCCGCGCTACTTGCAAATGTGCCTTAATACACAACACATAGTATAAATCATTTTGTTCTTGGGCTTCAGTGATACACCCTTACACTTGATGATCTTTTCTAATTCATTCATTGCTGCCCTTCCAAGTTTCGGTCTTCTGGTTTTTTTGCCAGCAGACCCCATTTGGATGGATGGATGGATGAGCCTTGACCTAGACCAGTGATGGCCAACCTTGGCATTCCAGGTGTTCTTGGACCTCAAATCCCAGAAGCCCAAGTCAACACAATTGTTGATCAGGGCTTCTGGGAATTGAAGTTCAAGAACATCAGGAGTGCCAAGGTTGGCCATCACTGAAGACCCATCCATGCTATGTAGCCTATCAGGCAGCAAGGGGTGTCCAATGGTTCTGGTCTTAGGCAAGGACTTCGGCCTCCTCCCATGTCATGGTCATGGTCTTTAAAATTGCCATGAAAGTTCTTTGCCATGTGTTTCGACCATGGTATTAGGAGGTGTCCAACTTATTGCCAACATAGGGATCCTTGTTTTTCTCCATATGAAAAATATGACCTGCCATTTGGAGTCTTTGTGCAACAATATTAATATACAAATAGTATACATGTAAACTTGCCAGTCATGGAATAAAGGGACAGGTCTTGTCCTGGATCAGCATCTGGCTTATGGACAGGAAACAGAGGGTAGCACTCAATGGACACTTCTCCAAGTGGAGGGAAGTAAAGAGTGGGGTCCCCCAAGGTTCAGTACTGGGACCCCTGCTTTTCAACCTCTTCATAAATGATCTAGAGGTAGGAGTAAATAGCAAGGTAGCCAAATTTGCTGACGACACTAAATTATCACTGGTCTATGGAACTCCCTGACAGAAGAAGTGGTGACAGCTGTCAGTCTTGACAGCTTCAAGAAAGGATTAGACAAGTTCATGGAGGACAAGGGTATCAATGGCTATAATTATGGATACTTAAGGACAACCTTGGGGTTGGAGAGATAGGCAGGATATCTCTCAATGCCATTTCTAGGGAATCCTAAGCAGGTGAAGGCATCTGCTTGGGAATAATCCCCTGAAGCAAATGGGGAGCCACTGTGTGAAAGAGAAGGCTGGACTGGATGGGCTCCTGTGGCCTCTTCCAGCAAGGCTGCTCTTATGTTCCAAGATCAGCCACCTGATCTAATTCCTGAATGTATTCCATTAACTTCCAGGCTCCATTTGAGTGTATTGCTTAGTTGTCATGCAAAAGAACTTGGTGCAAGGTAAGGGAGCCTGGTCAGACCAGTTCTGGCCTATTGTGAATTCTGTGTATTGAAATGTCTGATGTCTGTCTCAGCCTTATTTATAAAAAGTTTTTTGTCTCCCCACTCCTTGCTCTTTGCTGCCAGGTAGAAAGTCCCTATGCATATGTAAGAATAAAGCCTTTCTCTCTCTCCTACTTTTGGTGCATGTATTCCAGACCAGTGATGCACTGCAAAAATGTTTTACTACCCCCACCCTGGGCATGGCTAACTCTGTGGGTTTGGTGTATGCAAACCAAGACACAGGACACAGCCTCGGGCTGGGTTAACTCAGGTTTATTGCATCGTGGACAGAGGGAACATGAGGTAATGGCGGATCGATAGCTCTTTATATACAGCAGTAACACATTTGAACGTGGTGCCATGGTAGCCCATTGGCTACTGTCTGCGTGACGTCATTGCAGGTCACGCCCTTCTTGTCCAGGTGTAGGTGGTGGCGGGAAAACTTCCCGCGCTGTTGCCTTTGATGAGTTTGGACCAAGAGAGCTTGGACGCTCGCTGCTGCCAGCTGGTGGTCATTAGCTCGCGTCCTATTACAGGGTTTATATGATACAGCTGAAGGTTACATTGTTGCTATAGGCAAGGTTACATTGGCTCAGATACATTGTAATCCATGTGTACAATAAAAACCATCAGAACACAACACCCCTCCCCCCTAGGACGAGACAAAGTCTCGAGCCCACACTTAAACACACTCCCCCCCCTTAGGAGACAAAGTCTCTCAGCCAAGATGGCTTATTTCGAACACGCTGGGGTCTCGATGCGGGCTGCCACTCCCCGGGTTTGCTACCTTCTCTCTGTCCCCTGGTTTCCTGTCCTGTAATATGAGAGGGAGACTCGTTAGTGACTTTCCGCGGCTCCGCGGCGTTGTTGGGAGGTGTGCTCTTCCTTAGGGAGGAACCGGGGGCACTGGGGGCTAACGAAAAACCCCTCTTCTCGCTTGGATGGGTGGGGGAACACTCCTGAAAACCCCCCCGGCTCGCAAAATCAAACTCAAAATTACTATCGGGGGCAGCGGTCGCGAACTCCTCTCCCCCTTCCCCGGCCCCTGATAAAACTGGCGTATCAAAAGGATATGAGTCGGGGTCGCTGCTATCAAAATGATATGAGTCGGGGCCGCTGCTTCTGCCTCCTTCCCCCCTTGTTTGGGACTGTGGTCCATTGCTGTCTCCCCCTTGGGTTAAGCGGGTGGGGGAGAACCCTAACGCTGAATCCTGTTGCTGAGCTCCACTGACTGGCCCACTCACTCGGTGCCTCAGTTGGTCTGCGTGCCTCCTCCAGAGGAGGCCGGTGCTAGTCTCGACCCGGTACGATACTGGCCCCGTCTGTTCTACAACCTTCCCTGGTACCCAGGCCGGCCCTGCGCTGGAATAGTTCCTGCAGTGAACAGGGTCACCGGCGGCGAAACCTTTCGAGACTGCCAACCCTATGTTTTTCCCTTTATCCTCGACCCTCGTCGGGTCCAGCCTGGACAGGATCGTGGTCAATTTACGCCGCATCAAGAGCTCCGCCGGCGAGTAGCCTGACGCTAAAGGGGTCACCCTATACGCTAAAAGGAACTGGCATACCTGGTGATTCAGGTCCCCCGGGCCCATGCGCCGCAGCGCGTCCTTTGTTGTACGCACCAGGCGTTCCACTTGGCCATTCGTGGCCGGGTGAAACGGTGCGGATGTGACATGCCGAATGGCGTTTGCCTCCATGAATGCTCCGAACTCAGTGGAGGTGAAACAACTAGCGTTATCGCTGACTAAAGTGTCGGGTAAACCGAACGTGGAAAAGACCCTCCTTAGCCGGCTAATTGTCGTGGCGGAGGACGTGCTCTTTACTGGGATAACCTCCAGCCACTTGGAGAATGCATCTACCACCAGGAGAAACATGGTTCCTCGGAACGGGCCAGCGAAATCCACGTGCACCCTGGACCACGGCCCCCTTGCCGTGTCCCACTCCCTATGCGGCAGACGGGCCGCCTCAGGTCGGGATTCCTGGCAAGCCTCGCAAGTGCCGACCATGTGCTCAATGTCCGCGTCCAGCTGTGGCCACCAGAAGTAACTCCGGGCTAGCGCCTTTGAACGAACTATGCCCGGGTGGCTGACGTGCAGCAGTTCGAGCACCCTCGTCCGCAGGGGCGCAGGGACCACCACCCGTTGGCCCCACAGAAGGCACCCCCTCTCTAGGGACAACTCAAGCTTTTTCCTAAAAAATGGGTCGAACTCTGTACTCGGGGACGAAACCGGCCACCCCTTCTGCACCCATGAACTAACCTTCTCCAGCGTCCTGTCCTTGCCTGTCGCCCTAGCAATGTCGGCAGGTACTATTGGGGGTGCGTCTAAAACCTCAATTAGCAGCACCTGGCGGTCTCTTTCTGCTCTCGCCTTTTGGTCCGCCGACAAGGGCAGAGGGGATCTCGAGAGCGCATCAGCATGGCTGATCTCCTTTCCGGGCCTGTACTCCAACTCATGTTGGTACGCGTTGAGAAAAATAGCCCATCGCAGCATCCTCGGGGACAGGATCTGTGGCGTGGGCTTGCTTGCCGTGAAAATCCCTAACAGCGGCTTGTGATCGGTCACGATTTTGAACGGGCGGCCATACAAAAAATCGTGAAATTTCTTGGTCCCCGCTACTATTGCTAACGCTTCTCTGTCGGTTTGTGCGTAATTTCGCTCCGCTTGGGACAGGGACCTTGAGTAAAACGCTACCGGGGCCTCCCTTCCGTCCTCCAACACGTGGCAAAGCACCGCCCCCACCCCCACCGGGGATGCATCACAGACTAGGACCACTGGCCGTTTGGGGTCGAAGTGCGTCAGGATTGCCTCAGATGTTAGGAGTTGCTTTAGCTCCTTGAACGCCCTCTCGTGCTCGTCACCCCACATCCATGGCTCCTCCTTTTTAAGTAACCGATGGAGCGGTTCGGCCACGGACGCCTTCCGCGGGAGGAATGTATGGTAAAAATTGAGGAGCCCCAGGAAAGACTGCAGCTCGGTTTTGGATGTGGGGCGAGGGGCCTTTTTAATGGCTGCTACTTTGGATTTAGACGGCTTAATCCCCTCGGGTGTGATCCGGAAACCTAAAAACTCGACCTCGGTCTCGAAAAAAACACATTTGTCCTTCCTCAATCTCAGCCCCGCTTTCTCGAACACGGTCAGTACTTTGTCCAACCTTTTCGCCAGTTCAGCCTCACTCCCCCCTGTTATCAACACGTCATCAAAATAAGGCAACACCCCCTCCAGGCCCTTTAGGAGGCGTTCCACGAGCGATTGAAAAAGACCGGGTGCCGAGTTCACGCCGAACTGTAAACGCGACACCTGGAACGCTCCCTTATGTGTAACTATCGTTTGTGCCGCGGCCGTGGCGGGGGTCACTGGAAGTTGCTGATAGGCTTGTGCCAAATCGAGTTTAGCGAAACACTTTCCCCCATTTAGTCTGGCCAAAAGGTGGCTGATCACCGGCACCGGGTATGCATTAGGGCGGATCGCCTTGTTAATTGTACACTTATAATCAGCGCAAATGCGCACCTCCCCGTTAGCCTTTAGAGCCGTTACAATTGGAGTTTCCCACTCCGCGGAGTCAACAGGAATAAGAATCCCCTGGCCCACCAGTTTGTCCAGTTCCGCCTCTATCTTGTCCTTGAGTGCAAACGGCACCCTGCGTGGTTTGAGTCTTATCGGGCGGACCTCCGGGTCTATGTCGAAAGCTACAGGGGGTCCCTTGAACCTTCCGAGTCCTTTCTTAAACACGGCGGGATGCGCATCGCAAACCGCTTGTATTGGGTCCCCCCCCACGGTATGCACCCCCCCTATGAACAACCCTAAGGGCTGAAACCACTGTGTCCCTAGGAGGCTACAGCTTCCCCCTTTGAGGACAACTAGGGGCAGTTCCGCGGAATGTCTCTTAAACTTGACCCGAAATTTCCCGACCCCCAACACCGGAATGCGGTTTCCCTGTACGTCCCGTAGTGTGGACCTCAACGCTTTAAGCTTGGGCCGCACGTGGGGGTCAATTTTCAGGAACTCTTTCTGGGGAATTATGGAATAGGAGGACCCCGAGTCAATTTCCATCCTAATAGGGGCCCCTTGTACTACTACCTCAACGAAGTAATGGGACTGTCCCGCGGACACGCTGAACACTGAGGCGTCGTCCTCGCTGCCGTCCGAGACGCGGCCCACGCCGTCCTGCTTCCTCGTGGTCTGGGCGCCATCTTTGGGCCTCGCTGGACGGTCCGGTCTGGCTGCGCGGTCTTGTGACTGCCTCCGGCCCTCTTTCCTCTTTCTGCACGCCTTGGCGATGTCCCCCCGACGGCCGCAGGTGTAACACTCGGCCTTCCTGAACGGGCATCTCGCGCGCTCGTGGGCCGCTCCGCAACCCTCGCAGCGTCGACCACCCTTCCGGACCTTCTGGACCTCCTCGCCGTCGCTGCCTTCCGTAGACGACTTTGAGGCCCGTCGAGTCGCGTGCACCGACTGTCCGGTCTTCCCGTGCACCGAATTTTCCGCCTTGCCGGCTCTGGGACGCCACTCACGCCACTGGTGCATCTCGTCCACTCCGGCATTCGTGGACTCTGCGGCTTCCGCGGCCTCTATGACCTCTGCCAGCGTGGGTGGCGGCTCCTTATTCATCAAACTGCGCTGTACCTCCTTGTCTTTCAGGCCACACAACACGCCGTCCCTGAGGACCAACTCCAGGATATCGCCCCATTTACAGGGGGCGGCGGCTATCCTCATGGCGGCCACGAATGCTTCAACCGACTCATCCGGCGCTTGGACTCGCCTCCAAAACGCGCTCCGAGCGGGAAACATTGCCCTCGAGGGGCAGAAACGCTCTCGCAGCAGTTTCATGATGTCGCTCGCCTTAAAGTCGCTCACCTTCTTCGGAGCGATTATGCCCACCAGCGTCCGCTTGGTTTCCATCCCGAGCATTCTGGTGAGGATGGCCCTCTTTCTCTCCTCGTCTTCTCCTTTGACTCTGAGTTCCACCAGGGCTGCCTGGAAATCCATCTCAAGCAGCTCCCAGTCTTGCGGTTTGGTGATGTTGAAACCGCTCTGTGCCCTGGCTGTTCCGTGGGGATCCATTATCCCACCTTCGTCGCCAATTTGGTGTATGCAAACCAAGACACAGGACACAGCCTCGGGCTGGGTTAACTCAGGTTTATTGCATCGTGGACAGAGGGAACATGAGGTAATGGCGGATCGATAGCTCTTTATATACAGCAGTAACACATTTGAACGTGGTGCCATGGTAGCCCATTGGCTACTGTCTGCGTGACGTCATTGCAGGTCACGCCCTTCTTGTCCAGGTGTAGGTGGTGGCGGGAAAACTTCCCGCGCTGTTGCCTTTGATGAGTTTGGACCAAGAGAGCTTGGACGCTCGCTGCTGCCAGCTGGTGGTCATTAGCTCGCGTCCTATTACAGGGTTTATATGATACAGCTGAAGGTTACATTGTTGCTATAGGCAAGGTTACATTGGCTCAGATACATTGTAATCCATGTGTACAATAAAAACCATCAGAACACAACAGTGGGCATGGCTAACTCTCTGAGTCACGCCCACTTGGCCGGCCATGCCACGGCCTGGGGTAGGGAGGTGGGCGTGGCTGGCCAAATGGGCGTGGCCTGGGGAAATTTCTGCTACCGGTTCCTGGGATCCAGAGGGAACCTGGAGCAGTACGCCACTGATGTATTCCTTTTGGTACCCACAGCCACACAAGCTGTGATTTGCCCATTTTAGGCAACAATACTATAATACAAAACGGGCAGTCCTGGCCGACAATCAACAGGTATCACTGACAGATCTTATCCTCTTCTCCACATACCCCATAAAACGACTGTGCAGACACCTTTTCCTAACACTGTTTCAAAAATGTCTGAAACCTCTGGGAGAGGTTGTCCAGAGTCTGGGAGTCTAGCACCAAGAATGCATTGAATTCTCAGGCAAAGTGGTTTGGAAAGGGGATTCCTGAGATTCACATGGAAAGGTCTTCTGATGGCTCTTTCTCAAGACTGGAAAAGTTGGTGCTTCTCGAACTACAGTTCCCAGCGTGCTAGCTGGGGGGATTCTGAAAGTTGTAGTCCAAAAAACATTAGCATTTGTCAGCCGGTGCAATTGCTTCAAGTCCCAAGGGCTGTGGATTTCCACCTGACACCAGAGGCTTCATGGAAGTCTTTCTGGTGTCCAGGGAATTTCAGCCAATGTTGCAGCCTAAGCCTCCCCCTCGGCCACTATGAGAAAACAAGACCATGGGTTGGGTCAACAGGTCTTGGAGCCACTCTAGCAAGGCCACGTCTGAGGTTCCCAGTCGTGGCCTGTTGTGTGCACTGTGGTGAACAAGCCTTTCCGAAGAGTGGGGTGTCGCCTTTTCCTGTTTCTCCATAAACTCCATCTCACACTCAGCGCAGTCTTCTAACTGCCTTGGGATGCGATCCCTTGGGATCACAGAACAAACATCTGGGGAATCTCCTTCATCTTCCCAGAAGCGGTTGAGTTAGGGGTGCTTCTTGGAGAAGCTTCATGGGTGCTTTCGTCCTTAAAAGCACTTGGCAATCTCTCTGACTAATGGGGGACAGAAAGCGGAAGAAAGCCCTTTCCAAACTCAAATGGATGCTTCTACAATCCCCATTTCCTCCACTCTTGGGAAGCGGAGGGGCAGCATTACTGGAGCTTTGTTTCCCCTGCGAGGGAAGAGGTTATCCGGCTTCCTTTATGAACTATCCAACTAATTGCAAATGATGATGATGAGCAACAGGAATCGGCAGGCAAGCTCTTAGAGATGAACAGAACACTCCTCTTTCTGAAGGTCTTACTTGTTGCCTCCATGCTCTTTTCCAAGCTTCACTTGGACCAGAAGGAAAGCAACCAGTAACCTTGAATCTGCCCATGACCATCTTTGAGTAGCAGCTGATTTTGGGTTAATCCACACTGGCTGTTCTGGGGTTGCTTGGGATAATCCTGCCATTTCTTTGTTGAAGAACATCCTGATATCAGCACCCAGACTTGTTGTTGTTTAGTCGCATAGTTGATTCCGACTCTTTGCGACCCCATGGACCATTGCTCTCCAGGCACCCCTGTCCTCCACCATCCTCCTTAGTCTGCACAGCCCAGTGCCCATTGTATCTACAATACCATCTAGCATCTCATCTTTGGCTGTCCCCTTCTTCTTAAGAAGAGTATTTCTTGCTGTGTTTACAGGGATGGACGGCCATGGTGGCTTAGTGCTTCAGACGCTGAACTTGAGATTGGCAGTTCGAGACCTGAGTCCTGCACGGCGCAGTGAGCTCCCATCATCTATCACGATTCCTGCCAATCTAGCATTTCGAAAGCAAGAAATTGCAAGTAGATAAATAGGTACCCCTTCACCAGGAAAGGTAACAGCATTCTGTGCACTTCAGTGTCTAGTCATGCCTGCCACATGACCAGGGAAATGTATGCAAATGCAGTCAGCACTGACTCTTTTGCTGTAAACCAGGAGTTCTCAACCTTTTAAAGCCGGGGGCTGGGTCATGCTCCCTCAGACAGCTTCAGGGGCTGGATGGCTATTTTGCCCTTTCTCTACCACATGGCACTTCCTGGTGTGGTGGAGGCCGGGGGGGGGGGCACATGAAATAGTCCTGCAGGCTGCATCCAGCCCACCGGCCACAGGTTGAGAATCCCTGTTGTAAACATCGAGTTGGACACAACTGGCTTTTGACAAGGGAGACTTTTACCTTTACTGCATGTTTCATGCCAAGATCAGTTTATGGAGTCACCAGAGATACATTCATCAACTGAGAAAATGACTTCCAGGAAAAAATGTATGCTCAGATATGAGTAGCAGCTGACAATGATGACCTTTACCTTTACCTGGTTGGGCTGTCTGGCTAGCTCAGTGAGATAAGGAAAACTTGGGAGTTCGATTCCCCCTCTGGGGGGAAGAAGATTCAGCCTGTGTAGCCTTGAGCAAGCTGTACCATCACATAACACCCGGAGAAGAAGGGAATGGGAAACCACTCTGAGTTCTCTCTAGATTGATCACAGAGTCCTATGTGGTAAAGGGATCCACAAGAGCAAGTCCTACACTGAGGCTTTGTCCCCCATTGAATCTGCTAACCCAGGTTTCCAGTCCTATGTTGTGGAGTCACTGGGATACAGCACCGATATCATGGGTGCAAGGAAAGTTGAATGAATGCCCAGTGCAGACAGGCCCCCACTGGAGACATAAACTGGTTGTGATCTTCATGTTACCCTTTATGTTAGATGCATACCTGTCAAGTGCAGCTCCGGAAAACCCAGGAACTGCTCCAGCCTGGCCGTGCATGTGCAGCAACAACTCCTTCTGCTCATGTGCAGAACTCTTCTGTGCAGAACCCTTCTACGCAGAACCCTTCTGTGCATGCACAGGACCCTTCTGTGCAAAACCTTTCTGTGCATGTGCAGAACCCTTCTGTGCTTGCGCAGAACCCTTCTGCGCAGAACCCATGCACAGTAACTACTTCCCCGCCAGTCAAATTACCCCGCCAGTCAAATTACAGGATGGTGGCGGGAAATTGGAGGAACGAGCACTGAAATACGGGAAATCCCGGCCAATCCGGGATTCTTGACAGGTATGGTTAGATGTTCTGCAATTCTGTTTAAGGTGTGCAAAAAATTCCAAATTTTGCAGTTGCATTTATAAATCAGGACCTGCAATTTTACACAAGTCAGTGTTGCTTCTTGACTTCTTTTTTCGTGCATGTGGCATGTAAAATGAATCCCTGCCGCGCCCACCCCAACTTTCTCTGACACACATGGGCTCCTCTGGAGGCATGTGTGTGCGGGTGGGGTGGGGTGAATTGTGCACATGCAAGCATGCACAAGCAGAGGAAACGCGAAGGGTAATGTTTACAGGCCAGGCGTGAACCTGCATGTGGGTTGCCTGCGGGAATAATTGGCCAAACCTTTCTCCAGGGGTTCGCTCGGCCTTCAACAGATCCGGGCATCAACCGGGCTTGGCAGGAAAGGCAATTGGGGAGCGGGCTAGTTAGTTAGTTTGGGGGGTGAATCAGAAAGCCTTGGCTGATGGCTACGACAGAAAGGGGCCAAAAACCAAAGATGATGATTCTAGTGGAAACGCACAATCCTCCACTTCTGGCTACAGATTAAGTTGGGCAAATAAGCCGCACCAGACAGCAGAACAAGCTAGCTACCCGGAGTCAATACACATAAGGCTCCGAGATAGGGCAGGAACAATGGGTTTCGCCAGCCCAGACCTTAATTAGTTGTGGGTTGTCTATTAACCACAGGGCAATGTCCAAGAGCCGGTATTGTCTTGACCACCGGAAAACACCACGTATGCAAGCCTTCTGTATTAGGGGGTCACACGCATCATAGGCATGTATCACCGCCAGGCAGGGTAACAAATACGTACCCCTGACTCTGAGTCGGGGCTGGACTTCACCGCACGATTGTCTCACGTGTCTTCCTTGCGGCCAGCCACTCCTACATCTGGAAGCCATCCCAACACCTGCAGCTGCAAAGCTCTTCACAAGGGAGGGGAGGGAGGCCCAGAGAGACCCTCAACACTGGCTAAAGCCTTTGGCGCAAGCCCCACACATTCCTTTCTTGATGCCGAGCCTTTCAACAGCCCCTCTCCACCATCCCTTCCTCTCTCTCTCTCTCTCTCTTTAAGCCTGCATTTGGCAAAACCTCTTTCTCACCTCTCTTCCGCACTCTTCCAGGAATGACAGGTGATGCTTCCCAACCACCCACACCAGCTCCGAAGAGGAGAAGAAGAAATCAAAGGGTCCCGGCGGGAGGGTTGGAAAGGTGTGTCTCCACCCCGCCAGTTGCCTAGAAAGCAGCTCTGGGGCCAACGTGCCAATCCTTCCTTGAGAGCTCTCCTCTTCATTCCCTGCATCTGTGTGAAATGATTGCTATTTCCTTCTGTTGGACCCATGTTGATGTGCTGCTTTCACTTAGCTTTCAAACATTGTTTCATTGCCCTTGTGTGAAGCCCCACTGTTTCTCAACCGAGGCAAATAAAATGTATTTGTTTAACAAAAATATTAATTGCGTTGAGCCAGAAATTGTCAGCAGAAGCAGTCGGACTAAAGAGGGTGGCTTGAAGTCACTATGCCATTTGGGATGCAAGGATCACTGTTGTCGTTCAGTCGCACAATCGAGTCCAACCCTTTGAGACTACATGGGCCACAGCATGCCAGGCTCCTCTGTCCTCCGCCATCCTCTGGAGTCTGCCCTGATCTACATCCATGGCATCAACAATGCTACTCAGCCTCTGCTGCCCCCTTTTCATACCTGTCAAGTTTTGGATTTGAAAATAAGGGAAATTTCCTGGCCAAAATGGGAAACTTGACAGCTATGCTTATCCTGTGCTGCCCTCTAATGGCGGCAATAGGGCATTGCAGTCTAACTAATATAGGAGGATGGCAGGAAAGAAGGTAAAATACGGGAGTTTCCCGGCCAATATGGGATACTTGACAGCTATGCCCCCTTCTCCTTTTGCCTTTGATCTTTCCCAGCATCAGGGCCTTCTCCGTTGAGTCCTCTCTTTTCTCATTTAATGGCCACAGTACTTGAGATTCAGCTTCAGTATTTGTCCTTCCAAGTTAAGATTTGTTTCCTTTAAGGCAGACTGACTGTTTTGACCTCCTTGCAGTCCAGGGGATCACAACCTCGCCATTCCTCTGCCCAACGCAACCTCTTATTTAGGTCCACCCTAAAAGGGCCAGTGCAATTAAGATCTCAAATTCAGACAAAGAAACCTCTAAGACAATGGCTCTAATCCAGTGGTAAGTCACAACTAGAGTTGAGTCAACCAGGATTGGAAGACTCTACTCAACCTTAGCTTCCATGGATTCAATCGATCTACTCTAGTTGTGGTTTTAGAATGGGATTTCAGGCCAGACCTCATTTCCTGGAGAAGGATCAATGGGCAGTGCAAATAAATCCTTCGAAGAAGTGGAGGGAGCATACCTGTCAAGTATCCCGGATTGGCCGGGATTTCCCGTATTTCGGTGCCGATTTTAGTCCTTTCCCGCCTGGAGCTGCCGCTATCCCGGATCTTGGCAGCAGGGGAAAGGAGTTACTGAGCATCCCTTCTGCACAGGTCCTTTCTATGCATGCATAGAACCCTTCTATGCATGCGTAGAAGGGTTCTGTGCAGGAGGGGATGCGTAGAACCCTTCTATGCATGCGTAGAACCGACCAGAGCAGAACGGTTTTGCGCAGGTCCATTGTACGCATGCGTAAAAGCCTTCTATGCATGTGTACAATGGACCTGCACAAAACGGTTCTGCGCATGTCCGTTCTATGCATGCGTAAACGGCTTTTACACATGCGTAAAACGGATCTGCGCAGAACGGTTCTGCGCAGGTCCCGTATTGTCCAGAGCCGCGCTTGACAGGTATGGGAGGGAGAGATGTATTTTTGCATCTGTTCTTTAGCTCCACTGCAAATGGAGAGGCAGCCTTCTTGAGTCCAGTAGAGAGCAAATAAGACAGACAGCCCATAAAACCCAACATTGATGTGTGAATTAAAGTTAAAGAAGGGATTAACAAAAATAAATGACTTTAAAGAGATTTGGGGAGAATTTATCGAGTATGTTTTAGTGAAAGCGAAAGGAACGAGACTGGAACAAGAATAGGCATTAAAAAAGAGGGGGCAAATATAGAGACAAAATGTTATATAGTGATAATAGCTTGAAGGTATATAGTGTCCCAGGGACTGAGGTAACTTAGTGGTTAAGACAATGAACTTGATGACCAAAAGGTTGGCAGGTCAATAGTTCAAGACCCAAGTACTGAGTGACGGAATGAGCTCCCATCGTCTTCCCCAGCTCCTGCCAACCTAGCAGTTAAAAAGCAAGAAATTACAAGTAGTTAAATAGGGGCTACTTCAGTGAGAAACATAACAGTGTTCCATCTTGTCGAGCCTGCCAAATGTCCACGAAAACATCTGCTAACGCAGACAGTGCTGGCTGTTTGGTTATAAACCGAGATGAGCACCAGCCCCTAGAGCTGGGATTCTCAACCTGCGGCCCATGGACCCGATGCGGCCCATGGCACCATTTCATGTGGCCCCACATCGCCTCTACCACACCAGGAAGTGCCATGTGGTTGAGGGAGGGCAAAATGGCCACCTGGCTCTCAAAGTTGTTTGAGGGAGCATGACCCGGCCCTTGGCTTTAAAAGATTGAGAACGCCTGCCCTAGAGTCAGACACAACTGGCTTTCGTGCAAGGGAAACCTATATAGTGTTCCATGGGTGGTGGGAGCACATGTTAGTTTATTCAATTGTTTGTGTTGTTGTTGTGTTTATATTCTGTATATTTGTTGTAAAAAGGAAAATAGCCCACCAAAGGGCTCTGTGAAACCCAGCACCATCCTTCTATACACTGCACAACAATGATTTTGCTACTGGGAATAACACATGTGATTTACATGATATCAAGTGTGCTGATTCCAAATCTGAACTCAGAATTTGCCTATCATGTACATATTTTAAGGCGTGCTATAGCTGTTCAAATGGTCAGTAACTCTGTAATGTATTTTTACATGGGGACATTATAACAATTGCAGCTGCCACTATGCCTGCTGCCGCCTCAGCTGAATCACGTCCCCTGGTGGCATGCACGTTCCAGCAACAGCCAGGCATGTCTGGGCAAATCAGTGAGCTGATGTCAGAAATAGGTATATAAGGCAAGATAGACCAAGGGCTTGTCTCTAGTGCGAAACCATCTTATTGGATAGTACAGATAGGTCATAGTCAGTCTGTTTTTGAGATAAGGATGAGTAATTGCAGCTGTGTTAATAAACCGGACAATTTTTGCTTCTTTTGTGGCAAATATGCCCCGCGTGATCAACGCAAGAACCTAACGAAGAGGGTGAGATTTGCTTACTTAAGATCCTGACATCTTAGGCAGAATCGGACTTCAGATTTGGATTCAGTGTACTTGATTTTGTATAGGACACATGGATTAGACCAAGTCGGCCTTGGTCGAGTGGGCAGTATAGAAATCCAACAATTAAATTAAATTAAATTAAAATTAAAAAATTTTTTTTGTGATGCTGTGAAATTGACCCAGGTGGACTAAATAGAAGACCTCTGGGTGGTCTGTTGTAATGGTCCGCGGGAGTCGTGGTGCTGAACTCAAGGAAGAGACTGGAGTATGATGGAAAAGGCCAGCCCCGATGCCCCGGGGTGGTCTGTATTTATTGACTACAATCGGGAGCCATCGTGAGACCCCAGTGACAGAAAGCTTGCTACGTGGCACTCGGCTGGCTGGGTTACACTTGCCAGCCTGCGTGCCCAGGTTAGCCATAAGCATACTAATCAGCGGATTGTGGCGAGACTTATTGTTCCCGCCTTATCAAGGTCCTGGAAGACTCCGTGTACCTATGCATAGCTATTTGGTCTAGCTGCGGTTGGTGTCTGCTCAGCCCTATGCGCGGACGTGAGCCAGACACCGTATGCTGTTTATGAGTCCTTGGGTCTCTTACCCTCTGACACTTGTCCTACTGTTGTCAAAGCCCCCAGCCAAGGGAAACATGGAGTCGCTAATGCTCCCTATTGCTATTAGCCCGTACCCAATTTCCTTTCCGGTAAAGTCCGGTTGGTCTTTGAGGCGGTGTTCTTGCCCAATGAACCCATCGGGAAAGGTTGCTGTCCAATCAGTGCCCCGGACAACCCACAGTGGTCTGTTGGCCACCTCTTGATAGAAGCCAACGAGACACTCTTACAACCTTTGGTTCCTTTGGGGGGAAACTTGTGTTTCTGGCGATGGCTTGAGAAGTCTCTTTGTCTCTCCAGAAAAAAGGGAGGAAGGGTTCTGCACAGAAGGCTTCTACGCATGCGTAGAAGGGTTCTATGCAGAACTGTTCTGCGCAGGTCCCTTCTGCGCATGCGCAGAAGCCTTCTACGCATCCGTAGAAGGGACCTGCGCAGAACGGTTCTGCGCAGGTCCCTTCTGCGCATGCGCAGAAGCCTTCTACGCATCCGTAGAAGGGACCTGCGCAGAACGGTTCTGCGCAGGTCCTGTATTGTCTGGAGCCACACTTGACAGGTATGCTCTGTGGTGCAGCACTCACCCAGCTCCCACTGTTGTGTTGCCATTATGGCGGCTTCTTCTTCCATCTCTAGGCCAGACGTGGAACTGCCAAAATCGATCCAGCTGTTTGATGAACTACTGGGGGAGTGGGAACCAAGCAAGGAAATAAAACATGGCAAAGCAGCCGTCAGGAGGCAGCGGGGAGGGTTTTTATGATCCCCCCCGGCCCTCCCGGCCTCTTTCCATCAAGGCAGGACTGCAAAACAGCCCAACCAGGTTCCCTTCTTTAAAACGCTTTTAGCAGCTGCCTTTATGAGCCTCCAAAGATGCGTGAAACAGGAGAAACTCTAAACAGATGGACCTGTAAAAAGCATTCGGTTTGAGTAGTCAAAATATTATAGCACCCCTGGCCACCGTTTCTAAAATGGACATACACACACATTGTCTCAGAGTCGTGTGCGCAGCACAGATGCCCGTAGACCCCTTCCACTGACACTGGGAACTCTATGCTTGCAAAGTTCTTGCCATAAAGGGCGTTGTCGGGGCAAAACATGAGACACGTACGTGACATGATAATAGGTAACACGCCAGCATTATAGCCACGATCAGCTCACATGAAATTCATGTACTCACAAGCGCATTAAACATAGATGAAGAGGACTGGGAAGTGATAAGTATAGGTTGCCGTTGCTTGAAAGCGAGTTATATCCGATTCTAGGGTTCAGCGATCATTTCTGTTTACAGCTAAAGAGCCAGTGCTATCTGCATCTCCAGGCATTTCATGGTCATGTGGCAGGCATAATTAGACACTGGAGCACAAGGAACATTGTTACCTTTCCTGCCAAAGTGATACCTATTTATCTACTTGCAATTTCTTGCTTTCGAACTGTTAGGTTGGCAGGAGCGGGGACAGATGATGGGAGCTCACTCTGTTGCATACCTGTCAAGTATCCCGTATTGGCCAGGATTTCCCGTAATTCAGCGCTGCTTTTCCTACTTTCCTGCCCAGAGCCGCTTCCATCCCGTAATTTGTTACTGCAATCCCCTTCTGCACAGAACCCTTCTACGCATGTGTAGAATCCTTCTACGCATGCGCAGAAGGGTTCTGCACAGAAGGCTTCTACGCATGCGTAGAAGGGTTCTGTGCAGAACTGTTCTGCGCAGGTCCCTTCTGTGCATGCGCAGAAGCCTTCTACGCATGCGTAGAAGGGACCTGTGCAGAACGGTTCTGCGCAGGTCCTGTATTTTCTGGAGCCACGCTTGACAGGTATGCTCTGTTGTGCAGCACTCACCCAGCTCCCACTGTTGTGTTGCCATTGTGGCGGCTTCTTCTTCCGTCTCTAGGCCAGACGTGGAACTGCCAAAATGGAGCCACCTTTTGGTGAGTTCATTCTGCACTTCCTTTCACCTGACCTAGTGTGAGAAAGATTAGCCGGCAACACAAGGTGGCCATTACCAGGGTACACCTGATTGTGGTTCGAAAATACCACAATCTCCGAGGAGGCTCTTTCTGTGTACCCCATTGTGGTGGCTGACAAGGTGATAAAAGGAAGAGGAAAGTTTGCTTCTCTCCACTCTGCCATGTACTTTTCAGACTTCTTTCTCTGAAATTTGAAATTTCAACTGTAATGGTAACTAATTACATTTGAGTCCTTGGAACCATAACTCTTATGAATTACTTGTTACAATCTGCTCCCCCAGTTCTGAAGAGGACTCACTGTGTTGCCTGCAGCACCTCCGGTGGCTTAGTGGTTAAGATGCTGAACTTGGAGACTGGAAGGTCTGGTTTCGATACCCGAGGTCTGCACTTGGGGACATGAAAGGAGCCTCATTCCGGCGTACCCTGAGTGGAATTTCTTCAGCAAAAATCCTTTCTACCCAGAATAATCTCTGACACGAAATTATTATTATTCTAGTGCAGGGGTGCCCAAACTTTTCGGGCCGTGGGCCGGTCATGTGGTTCAGGGGGTCAGTCATTACAGTCTGTGGGCCAGGTACAGCCCCCAACGCCAATTCAACTGGCCCGTAAATCCCTCATCGCTCCCGTGAAGCCCTCGTCGCTCCCGTACGGGCACGTTTTACCTTTGCTTCTGGGAGCGACGAGGGCTTCATGCAGTGGTGGGCTCCAGCTGGTTCGGACAGGTTCGGGAGAACAGGTAGTAAAACTGGCTGGCCCCTCCCACTGCCCTACCCACCTCCTCCTCCTCCTCCTCCTCCTCTCACCCCACTCCAGACACGACTCCAACATCCTTGCTGCTGGCTCCGGGCACCCGGAGTGGGGTAAAGCTGAGCCAGAAGTTACTGTGCTGCAGTTACTCTTTAAAGGCAAATTAGAGCACCCAAGTCTACTTGCTAACTAATGGTCTGACGAAGTGGACTTGATCCACAAAAGCTCACATTAAAATACAGCAGATTAACTATGCCCACCCAGTCAACTGGGCACATTCACAGAGTTGGCCATGCCCACAGTGTGGTAGTATTTTTTTTAAAGCCCACCACTGGCTTCATGGGCCTGATGAATTGGTGTTAGGGGCTGGATCCGGTCCATGGGCCATAGTTTAGGTACCCCTGTTCTAGTGTGTTGCCCTGCCTTGCCTTGCCCTGCAATCAGACTTTGGTCACCAGGTGGCTTGTATTGGCTCCAGGAGTGGAAATCCTTAAGGTAAAGGCAAAGGTTTCCCTTGCTCGAAAGCCAGTCATATCCGACTCTAGGGTGCAGTGCTCATCTCTGTTTCTAAGCCGTAGAGCCAGCGCTGTCTGCTTCTGCAGACATTTCCATGGTCATGTGGCAGGCATGACTAGACACCGGAACGCACGGAACGCTGTTACCTTCCCACCGAAGTGGTCCCTAATTATGTACTTGCAATTTCTTGCTTTCGAACTGCTAGGTTGGCAGGAGCTGGGATGAAGACGGGAGCTCATTTCCATCCTGCAGTACTCGGGAATCGAGCTGCTGACCTTCCGCTTCCCAGTCAGCGTCTTAGCGTCTTGAGCCTTGCAGCTCTGTAATTCGACCACTTCTGTAGAGAAAAGAAACTGGATGGGCTCGCATTTCTAAGCAAAAGTATACAGTGGCAAAGAGCGACACGTTCTCAAGGCTGTGAAAACGTGTGGGGAAAGCCATGCAGCTGCAAAAATGATGAACTTGGAGCTGCCCTACTTTGCCCACACCATGAGAAGGAAAGAGTCTATAAAAGGTAAAGGTTTCCCTTGCTCGAAAGCCAGTCGTATCCGACTCTAGGGTGCAGTGCTCATCTCTGTTTCTAAGCCGAAGAGCCAGCGCTGTCTGCTTCTGCAGACATTTCCGTGGTCATGTGGCAGGCATGACTAGATACCGGAGCGCATGGAACGCTGTTACCTTCCCACCGAAGTGGTCCCTATTTATCTACTTGCAATTTCTTGCTTTCAAACTGCTAGGTTGGCAGGAGCTGGGATGAAGACGGGAGCTCATTTCCGTCCTGCAGTACTCGGGAATCGAACTGCTGACCTTCCACTTCCCAGTCAGCGTCTTAGCGACTTGAGCCACTGCAGTACCTATAGAAAAGATAATAATGCTGGGAAAGGTGGAAGACAACAGGAAATGAGGAAGGCCAAACATGAGATGGATGGACTCTCTAACGGAAACCACAGGCTTGAGTTTTCAAGAGCTGAGCCGGGCGGCTAAGGACAGGACATTTCGGAGATCCCCCGTTCAAAGGGTTGCCAGACATCAGGGGCCCACAGGAACAATGTTTGGGAAACGAGCATGATCAAAATTGCAGAACTGAAATAAGAGAGAACGTTGGGTCAGGATTCAGGAAGCCTGAATTCAAATAGCTGTTTGGCCATGGAAACTCACTGGGGGAGTGATGATGGGGAAATTAGCCCATCAAACGTAGGACGTAATTTGAAAACTGGAATAAATCAGATGTGACTTGATGGCAAAGAACAAATACAGAGCTATAACCAAATAAGCAAAGCATGCAAATACTGATGCTTTTGGACCTCAGTGCTAAGCTTTCCTGGTCCTTGGCCACGATGACCAGTGGGCGTAGGCGCTGAAGTCCAAAAACATCTGGAGGACACCAACTTAGGGGCACCTGACTGGTCAAGGCCAGACATGCTCGCCTACAAACACAGGGCACAGGTGCGCATTCCTCCATAAAGACATGAACGTTCAGGTTTGCCTCTAGGGAAGAAGGCAGTCCATTTCCTGGCTTTCCTTCCGAGCTGTCATCTCTATCCTTCTCGCCCAAACCACACAAGGCGCTTCCTTGCAGGGTGGTGGCAGCCAAAGAGGATGACGCCATCTGTGCATCGGAAGCCTCTACTCTGCCAAGAATCCTTTATGGCTATGACAAAACTATGGTCCATCCAGCTGTGAAAACACGGCTAAGAAGACTGAGTCCCCTCCGTTCCAGAGCTTGGAGAAGTGACCGTTTCTGACCACAGTCTCTAGAGTCCATTAGCCAACTCTCGCCACATCACCTCTTTCCTCCAGTGTAGCCCAGACCTCTCCTTCTCTTCTCAACTGGCGGCTATGGGTATGGGTCGACCAGCACAGTGCTGAACCATGGTAGGAGCGAGAAGACAATAGAAAGATAGGAGAAAACCAGTCCCACTATCAGGGGCCGGTTTGGGTTGATTTAGCACCATCTGTACATAAAGTATGTACGGCCGCCCCAAGAGGCTCACAATTCTTGGTCAGACCAGAGGTGTAGCTGATTCATGGGCAAATGAAGCAAAAGAAAACTTATTTATGTATTTAATGCAGGGGTGCCCAAAATCTTCGGGCCGTGGGCCGGTCAGGTGGTTTAGTGGGCCGCTCACGTGGTTCCTCCCACTGAAAGCGGAAGTAAAATGCACCGTGCAATCTGTTTTGCAACATGATGAGATAGATTTTAAGTTGCCATTTTTCCTCTGGTTAAACCAGGGGTGGCCAAACTACGGCCCATGGGCTGGATCTGGCCCTCGACGCCAATTCACTTGGCCCCAAAAGCCCTCGTCGTTCCCAGAAGCGGAAGTAAAATGCACCCATACGGACATGGTTCTCCTACTACGGGAGTGGACCACAAGGAATCTGGGACCTGAGACCATGACCCTGCAGACTAGCCCTGCCTGCATCTGCTGTTGCTGCCCCAGTAAGTGGGAAGGTCTGAAACAGAGTCCACAGGTTAGTGGTTTAGGAGTCGAGGTCAAGGTCACCCTTGCTTGAAAGCCAGTCATATCCGATTCTAGGGTTCAGTGCTCATCTCTGTTGGTAGCCAAAGAGCCAGTGGTGTCTGCATGTGCAGACGTTTCTGTAGTCAAGTGGCTGGCATGACTAGACATTGGGAGTGCATGGAACGTTACCTTTCCCACCGAAGCGGTCCCTATTTATCTACTTGCAATTTCTTGCTTTCAACCTGCTAGTTTGGCAGGAGCTGGGGCAGACGACAGGAGCTCACTTTGTTGTGCAGCACTCAAGTCCCAAACTGCTGACCTTCCAGTCGTCAAGTTTAATATCTTAACCACTAAGCCACCACAGTTTAGGAGTACAGCTCCCAAATTTTCCTCAGGAAGCGAAGCACAGGGAACTCCACTATGGAAGCTGTCAGGTTGACCTGAAGAATTGTTAGTAAGCAGCATGACAACCGGGGGCATCATCCTACCTCCATGATGGCAAACCTTGGCACTCCAGCTGTTCTTGGACTTCAATTCCCAGAGGCCCAAGCCCCATGTGAATCCACACGATTGGGTTTACTGCGATTCATCCGGCCCACGCTGCCCTTGTCGCTCCCGGAAGTGGAAGTAAAACGCGCCCATACAGAGAAAGGGCTAACCCGGAAGTCTTAACTGTATGGGTGTGTTTTACTTCCGCTTCTGGGAGCGACAAGGGCAGCATGGGCCGGATGAATCGCAGTAAACCCAATCGTGTGGATTCACAGGGTGCTTGGGCTTCTGGGAAGTGAAGTCCAAGAACATCTGGAGTGCCAAGTTTCGCCAGCACGGTCCTACCTCATCTCCAGCATCTTCTGCAGGTGGGCTTCCATCTGCACCATCCCTGGTGACTTTTGAGATCTCCACCTCCACCTCCACCTCCTTTCTCTTCCCCTGCCTGCCTCTCTTTCTTGAGGATAGCGAAAGATCTTGAAAACTGGGTTTTGATGTCTTTTTTGGAGCAGCTTAATCAGGACAGGATTCGCCGTACGGATTTAGAGATGGCTCCTACGGCTCCAAGGATGACCCCATGGAGCTTAACTCCCAGCGTCCTGCTTCCTGACTTTGCTCACCCCACAGAGATCCAAATGTGACTTTGAGCCCATGTCTGAGATCTGGTGACCCCAGTCGTTAAACTGGTGTACCGCAGCCAAACTGTTGTGAGTTTGATCCTGATGGAAACCAAGATTGACTCAGCCTACCGTCCTTCTTAGGTCAGTAAAATAAGTACCCAACATGTTGAGGGCAAAATGTTAATTACCTTGTCAACGGCGTAAGTGCAAGTAAACCCATTCGTGTGAATTCACAGGGGACCACGAAGAAGAGCAACACTTACAGGTAAGCAACCTGTCATTATTGAGCCCTGGTGGCACAGTGGATAAATTGCTGTACTAAAGCCAGAACGCTGTGAGTTCGATTCTGACTATAGCTGTCAAGTATCCCGTATTGGCCGGGAAAACCCCTTATTTTACCCTCTTTCCTGCCGTCATCCCTTATTAATTAGACTGCAATGCCCTATTGCCACCATTGGAGGGCAGCACAGGATAAGCATAGCTCTCAAGTATCCCTTATTTGCTGGGAAATTTCCCTTATTTCCAAAATCCAAAACTTGACAGGTATGATTCTGACTAGGGCTCAAGATTGACTCTACCTTCCAACTTTCTGAGATATATTAAGTGTAATTGCTATTGCTATCCAGACACTGACTTTTCCTTGGTTTGTCTTCAACTCAACCAGATCTCTTAGCGGAGGATTCTGGGATTTGTAGTCCAAGGAGTAACTTTTCTAAGCTTTGTAATCTAGCTAAGAGAGAGGAATTGGTGCCTTCCGGTGTCTCTGCACACAGATTGAGGTGTGTGTGTGTGTGTGTGTAGACATTACACAGGGGGTAAATTTGCAAAGCAACAGTCAGTGGGAGATCCAGGCCTCTCCTCCTCACAACACCTTGTAATGCTGGGGACTAAATGTCCCCTTTATTTGGATCCCTGGTGGTGGCACAGTGGTTAAACTGCTACACTGCAACCAAAAGGTTGTTAGTTCAATCCTGACCAGGGCTCAGGATTGACTAGCCTTCCACCCTTCCGAGGTAGGTAAAATGGGTTTCTAGCACAGGGGATGCCAACCTATAGTCTGTGGTCCAGATCTGGCCCACAGCACCATTTCATGTGGTACCCACCCTCAAAGGGCACTTGGGAAACAAAATGACCACCCTTTTGAAGGTGCTGGGACAAAATGGCCACTCACATCATGCAGAGATAAAGAAAACCATTTGAGGCGAAACAAAGTCCGTCGATGCTGTACGTTGATTTAAGAGATCTTCTTTAATGTACAGTGTAGATTCAAAAAATATTCAACTCAGAATTGATAACTTCTCGTAAATTGCAAGAAATTGTCTTCACAAAACCCACTCAAATGCAGAATGTCCAACTCAGAACAGATAACTTCTCTATATTATAAGAACGTCTTCTATAACTGCTTAAAGGTAAAGGTTTTCCTTGCTCGAAAGCCAGTCGTATCCGACTCTAGGGTGCAGTGCTCATCTGTTTCAAAGCCGAAGAGCCAGCACTGTCTGCTGCTGCAGACGTTTCCGTGGTCACGTGGCAAGCATGATGAGACACCGAAGTGCACGGAACACTGTTAGCTTCCCACCAAAGTGGTCCCTACTTATCTACTTGCAATTTCTTACTTTCAAACTGCTAGGTTGGCAGGAGCTGGGACAAAGACGGGAGCTCATTCCGTCCTGCAGTACTCGGGAATCGAACTGCTGACCTTCCGCCTCCCAGTCAGCGTCTTAGGCACTGAAAACTGATAGCTTCTCATGGAAAACTTTGGTGTCCGCAGAACAGCAATAAAGACAGAAAATGTTTAAAAGTTCACCGGTATAGAAACTTTTTTGGAGTGAAATCCTACATCAGAATATTTTGTACTGTCTGTAAAGACAAATTTTACCAATAAAACGTTTATACAGTTGCAATTTACGAGAAGTTATCAATTCTCAGTTGAATAATTTTTGAATCTACACTGTACATTAAAGATCTCTTAAATAAACGTACAGCATTGATGGACTTTGTTTCGCCTCAAACGGTTTTCTTTATCTCTGTAGTTTACACCGTTTGGCCATATGGTCACCCACATCATGCAGGCAGGGCCATCTGGCCCTTGAAGCTGACTGAGAGAGCGTGACCCGGCCCCCGGCTTGAAAAGGTTGGGAACCCCCTGTTCTAGCATGTTGGGGGCAAAATGCTAATCAACTTGTGAACCACCCAGAGAGTGCGCTAAGCATGATGGTATAGAATCGTGATTGCTTTGCTTTTTGTTTTGTATCCATCATGCAAAGGTATCTCATAGAAATAACTTAACTGGTGGTCCAGGTGAGACGTCCCAGGATTTTCCAGCCTGAGAGATGAGAATGAAAGGGGGACTTTGCAGGAGGGCTATATCAGGTATATTCTGGGGCTTGTTCCCTAAGAAGTGATGCTAACAGTTAATGTATATGTGCGTACATTGAAGAAAACAGTGCAGCCAGGTATTTATCAACATTGCTATTGTACAACAGCTGTCACAGGACACACAATGGACAATGTAAAAAAATTATAAAAATTAACATTAAGAAGAAAAAAATATACCAAAGGAAACACGAGACAGGAGAATAAATCTCCATACAACAAAGATAAATACACAGAGAACAAACTGCGGCGGGGATGGTTGAAACCCCAACTTTTGGGGCCACTCCCCTCCTATAACTTTATTTACAAATATTTGCTCCCCTTTTCCCCACTTAGGAAATAATGCTAGAAAAATAATGTTGGGAGCCCATGAAAAGACGCCTGGCGTTTCAGTGGTACGTGTCAGAGAAGAAAGCCCGCGCATCAGTCTGGCTGCAGTGAAGTGGTGCAGCGCATGACTGAACCCACGCTTTGTGGCAGGAGAAGATGCACAGGAGAGACTCCGGCAGGTATGTGCCCCCTCTTCTTTTTAAAATCCATTTTCTTTTCTTTTTTAGCAAAAAATAATAATAATAATTTTAAAATGAGAGAGAGAGAGCAGTTTAAAAACAACAGAAAGAACTGTATTTTGTATGGTGTTTTTTTTTTAAAAAAAGATGTTCTCTTAAAAAATAGCTGAAGGCAAAAAAAACAGCATGTGGGCAAATTCACAGGGATTTCAGCTTCCTTCCGGTGGGTGTCAAACACAATAGAAGGTGCAAAAATTATCAAAATATGGGGGGAAATGTGTTTAATTTTTAACTTTCATAAGAAAAAGAAAACCAAATCCTTTCGGGAATCATGGTGGGAACTGCTATTTGTTTCTTGCCATTAAAAAGCCACCGTGAAGGCTGTTGCTTGACTGGGGCTGAGGTATGAAAGGCCGGATGAACGTGAAAAGGCACGACAAAAAAACAAAAACCCCTCAGTGCAGCTGCAGATGGGACGGAAAAAAGAAACCACAGAAAATGCAGCAAGTTTCAGGCTGAATCATGAAGGAACAGTCCACTAGCATTGTCTTTTCTTTCCACCACCCCGCCTTACTGAATTCACATGGGCAAAGTTTTACACAGCATTGTATTCACAGAATTAAAGAGAGCAGAAGGGACCCCAAGGGGTCATCTAGTCCAGCCCCCTTTTGGAGCGAACACAAAGACTGGGGGAGGGCACTTTGGGGGAGAAGGGCATTGTCTCACAGGAGGCAGGTTGCATAATTCTTCCTCCCTTCATTTCTGGAAACACATATCCACCATTGCTTCCCCCTTCTAGTTGACCACTCTAGTTGATCAAAAGCAAATTCAACCAGAAGGGAAGGAAATGAGGGCGAGAAGAAGGATCACATCCCAGGGAGAATTGGTTAATATCCCTTAAGCATGCTTTATGGTTATTTGTTATTTTGGATAAGGGGTCACAGACCTCTCAAGAGGATATCTAGCCACCATTGCTTCCCCCTTCTAGTTGACCATTCTAGTTGATCAAAAGTAAATTCAACCAGAAGGGAAGGAAATGAGGGCGAGAAGAAGGATCACACCCAGGGAGAATTGGTTAATATCCCTTAAGCATGCTTTATGGTTATTTGTTATTTTGGATAAGGGGTCACAGACCTCTCAAGAGGATATCTAGCCACCATTGCTTCCCCTTCTAGTTGACCACTCTAGTTGATCAAAAGCAAATTCAACTGGAAGGGAGGAAAATGAGGATGAGAAAAGGGATCACATCCCATGGAGATTTGGCAGGTGTGTTGATAGCTTCTGATATCCCTTAAGCACCCCTCATGCTTATCTGTTATTTTGAAGAAGGGGCTACAGACCTCCCAAGAGGATATCTAGCCTCAGGCATCACTTCTATGCCACCTGCACTTTCTCCTTGTGTACAATTGGTGTACACTCCCTCCCAAGGGCCACAAAGCTTTCCCCAAAGGATTGAGTAGCTCTTCCCTGCCTCCAGGGAACTTCAGTTCTCCAAGAGGAGGCTGAAAAATCCCCAAACAGGGAATGACCTTGCTTTTATCGTTTTCCCAGGACCCTCCTTCAGCTACAATTCCCAGGATCTTCTGGGACAAGGCAGGATAAAGCTCTAGATCAGGAATCTGAAAAGTTTTTTTTCTTTTTAAAAAACGCAAACGATTTCCCAGAATCCCCTACAGCAGGGTTTCTCAACCTTGGGGCCCCAGCTGTTCTTGGACTTCAATTCCCAGAAGCCCTGACCTGGGCTCCTGGTAATTGAAGTCCAGGAACAATTGAGGGCTCAAGGATGAGCAACCCTGTCCAATGCTGTAAACCAAGAAAGTAACTTCTCCAAATTTTGCCACTGGCAGTGAAGTGAGATCAAAATAGCAAAAAGGCCTTCTCCTCTTCGGGTGATCAGAGGAGAAGGAGGATAAGTTCTTGTACCTTCAATAGTTGCTTAGTAGTGGAAAAGTCCACAGATGTAACTTTTTAATGGAAGTAACATTATTTTCCTCCATAAGCTATTAAAGATACCGAAATCCTGCCTTCCTCTTTGCTTTGATAACTCCTTCGTCTCCTTTAGAGGAAACAGCTTTCTCTCCAGGGTTGATCACAGGGATCTCTGAGAAAGATCAGGAATGGATTAGATATTGGCCAACATTTGCAAGAATCAAAATGTTTGGGAAGGGGGATATTTATCCTCCAGCGTGAAGACGATCTATCTTTCCCTTCTTCCTTTCTTTTGTCACTCAATCCAGGCTGGTGACAACCTGGGGTTCGGCTCTTTGCCAGGGGCACGTGGCAACCTGGTGGACTCCAGAGATCACCTGGAAGGTCGTGGTTGCAAAACTACCACTTCCCAGGGGGGGAATTGGACCCACCATGGAGCCCTGGTGGCTCAGTGGTTAAAACTGCAGCCCTGAAGCCAAAACTTTGTGAGTTCGATCCTGATTGGGATCAAGGTTGACTCAGCCTTCCATCCTTCCAAGGTGTGTCAAATGAGAACCCAGCGGTTGGGGGCAAAATACTAATTACAGTACCTGTAAACTGCCCAGAGAGTGTACTAAGCACTATGGGGTGGTATATAAGTATAATTGTTATTGCATCTCTAATATTTGACATCGGCCACTATGGGAACTTCTGTTGTCCCAAGAGAGCAGGAGTTTCTTCCCTCTCTCTTTTGTCTTAAGACAGTGGTTCCCAATGTAGGGCCCACGCCACACTGGTGGACTTCAATTTCCAGAAGCTTAAGTCAGTACATTCGCTGATCAGTGCTTTGGGGAAATGACTTCTGGGAATTGAAGTCCAAAAACCAAAGGTTGGGAACCACTGCCTTAAGATAACTTTTCGGCGGTCCAGGTTTTCACATGCTAAGCCCTTTCTGCTGGCAGGGAGCAGAGAAGAGGTCTGGGGTGATCCTGCTAATGGGGTAAAGAGGAAGAGAGCGGGGACGATACTCTAGTGGGAATTTGTGGGTGGGCATTTGAACATCTGGAATGTTTCATGGGGCCACAGCCAAGACTGGAACAGACATGACAGCGCCTCCACCCAGCCCCTGGAATTCTCTCTACTCGTGTCCTGGACATGTAAGAAACCCACATTTTTCTCCACAGGTGTACAGAGACATGGGAGAACAGCATCATTGAATGGTGGCTTCCACCAACCTCCCTTTGGGAGATCAAGCCAGTGATGGAGATGGACGAGCTTGCTTTGATTTTGGCAGATCTTCCGCCAGGTTTGTGTTGGGAGGGAAGCCCTAGCGCAGATGTCTCCAGCCAAGCATTGTAATGCTGGGAGGATTTATGTTGTGTTTACTTGTGAGTCAGCCTGAAAGGTGGGGCAGGATGGGGGGGGGGAGGAGGAGGAAAGAGAAGTTGTATAGGGTTGCTTTTGGAATGCCGATTCTCTCCCCCTCCCTGGGAAGACATTTCCAGTCTGGCAAGACCTGGCCAGGGGGAGGGAGGGAGTGGACGTAATGCAAACCAGCTTGCTTTGGGAGAGACCTCCAGCTCCAGAGATGGGAGTGGTCCAAGGCGGACAGAACCCCCCCCCCCTCTCTATCCAATTCCAATTTCCTGGAGTGGACACCCAAGGCCATGAGAACAACCACGAGCCTTTTGAGACAGAAGCTGGGACCCCCGGCTTGGAGGGTCCAGTTTCTAAAGGAGGACCTCTCCCCTTTTACACTGGAAACCCCATAGCTCTCAAGATGATGGGAGATGAAAGGAAGGATCCCGTTGTAGCAATGGGCCAAAGTGACCCAAGCCCAATAGGAAGATGTGATTCTTCTCTCAGGTGGTTCTTTCACCCAAACGGCAAGGAATGGGGCAGGAGACTGGGGGATGAAAACGCCACGAAGAAAGGGTGGCAGTGCTGAAGACCCCCTCAAAGACCCCCTCTCTGTTATTATCATCCTCATCCTCCATGAAGAAGACACACCCCAGTTCATGGCCAAGATATCTCTCGGTAGGTGTTGGGCATGACTTTCCGCCACCTGTGTCCCCCCTGTCGGAAGGGGGACTCTCTTGAAAAACGATGCAGCCAGGTTGGAAGGAACTGGGAGGGACACCCCAGAAACCCACATTTCGTAAACAGCAGTCACACCCGCTTTGAGTCCAAGAGTCTGGTTCAAAGTGCCAGTCCGTTGGGTCCATCCTTCTAGAGGTTTCATCTTGTGTTCCCTGCTCACATGGGTGGCACGATGAGCCCCGACAAAGCTGGAAAACAAAGAAGAGGCTGGTTGTTGGATGGGGAAGTGGCCAGCGCATGGCTGGCTTGGTGCCAAGGCCAGATAACAGACTTTGCATCAGCCGTCTCCACTTTGGGTCCCCCAGATGTTTCGGACTGCAACTCCCAAAAACCTCTCAGCTCACTAGAGGAATCTGGGAGTTGTAGTGCAATCTCTCTGGAGACCACCAGGAGAGGAAACAGCTACGACGGGTTTGCACTGGGAATTTGGCAAAGTTTCTCTTCCTCACTATAACTGTTAGGATCAGTGGTGGCCATCAGCAGGTTCGCACCAGTTTGTCAGAACCGGTAGCAGAAATTCTGGCTGGCCCCTCTGCCCATCCAAGTTTTGAAATAAAGTAGTCCTAATTCAGGTACAATGCAGGGCTTTCCCCCTGGCCATGCCCACCATACCACGCCCACAGAGGTAGCAAAAAATTTTTTGGAACCCACCACCGCTTAGAATCCATGGTGTAAGAAAATGTCACTTTTCCAAGCTCCATGCGTAGATTGTAGTTCTGCATGTGGCCAGATCATGTGGTAATGCTACATGTTGTCAGGCTCATAATTTTATTCCATCCATCCATTCATTCACATGCTCACTCACTCACTCATTCACTCCTTCATTCATTCAATTTGCTCACTCATTCATTCTCTCACTCATTCTCTTACTCAGCCACTCACTCATTCATTCACTAGTGTGTTCATTTGTTCACTCACTCACTCTCATTCATTCCTTCATTCACTCTCTAGCAAGAGACACCTCTGTGTCCCTTCTGCCTACTGATAAAGAAAGGCTTCATGATAACTCTTCTTTTCGCTTGCCCTAAATGGCTCCTGCCAACCTAGCAGTTCGAAAGCAAGAAATTACAAGTAGATAAATAGGAACCACTTCGGTGGGAAGGTAACAGCGTTCCGTGTGCTCCGGTGTCTAGTCATGCCTGCCACATGACCACGGAAACGTCTGCAGAACCAGACAGCGCTGGCTCTTCGGCTTAGAAACAGAGATGAGCACTGCACCCTAGAGTCGGATACGACTGGCCTTCGAGCAAGGGAAACCTTTACTAAATGGCTATATTGCAATTTTAAAAAGTCTCCTCAAAACATCAGCAGAGCCACAGAGGCAACAAGCATCCCAAGGGATGCATGGACCCACATCTGGGCCTCCAGTGAGACTTCAGGCAGGGCCTTCAGGGTGGTGGCCCCCAGGGTTTGATATGACACATGAGCGTCATTGTTGCACTTCCTCAGGAGAATTCAGCATGGCAATGTTCCAGTTGCCTGTGGAGACAGACAGCAGATACCCAAACATCTCTCTCCTTGCTTCCCGAGCTTGGGAAAGTTACTTCTCTGGACCACAACACCCAGAATCCCCCACACGACATGGACAGTCATTGCAGCTGATTTACTCTTATTTCAGCTTTCTAACTGTTCATTCCTCTGTTGTAATTGTTCCTAATCTTGTAGACTGCCCAGAAAGGAACTGTTTGGAAATCCAGCCAATACAATACATTAAAAAAAACCCGCCAAGTACAACTTTCCTCTACTCTAAAGGTAAAGGTTACCCTGCCTTGCTCGAAAGCCAGTCGTATCCCACTCTAGGGTTCAGTGCTCATCTCTGTTTCAAAGCCGAAGAGCCAACGCTGTCTGCTTCTGCAGACGTTTCTGTGGTCACGTGGCAGGCATGGCTAGGCACCGGAGCGCACGGAACGCTGTTACTTTTCCCACCAGAGTGGTCCCTATTTATCTACTTGCAATTTCTTGCAAGTAGATAAATAAATTTCTCTACTCTAGTGAGCAATGTAAGAAGCCCCACAAGGTTGGCTTGTTTCAGGAGTTGCAACTACTTGCGACAAGAGGCGCAGGGAAACGAGAGACCGCGTGACAGAGCGAGGCAGGTGTGCGAGAGGAACGAGAGAGAGAGAGAGAGAGAGAAAGAAAGAAAGAAAGAAAGAAAGAAAGAAAGAAAGAGAAGAAACATACTGTGATTAGGTATAAGCCATTCCCTGGAGTGACCGAGACTGTGCAGCGTGAAACTTGTCTGCTGAATCCTCAAAGGTTTGGTCTGGTTGGCAGGACCAAGAGAAGAGAAGGAAGAGGAAAGGAAGAGGTGGAAAGCAAAGGCAAGCGAGAAAAAGGGAGGACAGGAAGAAATAAAAACATAAAGGCCATTAAGAAAAAGACAGCAAAAGTTGCAAACAAGATAGTAAAGGTCAAGGTCGCGATTCTAGGGTTCGGTGCCCATCTCTGATTACAGCCAAAGAGCCAGCGCTGTCTGCATCTGCAGATGTTTCCGTGGTCATGGGGCAGGCATGACTCAACACCGGAGTGCACAGAATGCTGTTACCTTTCCCACCAAAGAGGTCCCTATTTGCAATTTCTTGCTTTTGAATTGCTAGGTTGGCAGGAGCTAGGACATAGACGGGAGCTCACTCCATCGTGCAGTACTCGGGTTTCACACTACTGACCTGCTGACCTTCCAGTTGTCAAGTTCAGCATCTTAACCAAAAACAGTGAGCAGCTGCAGCTGCAGCTGCCGGTCAGAGCTCACAATGCTGGGCCAGGAGGACCAGCCATCAGAGTCGGTATAAGACAAGGGTTCTCAATCTAAGGCCCATTGGGCCGGTTCCAGCCTGCAGCACCATTTCATGTGCCCCCCTTACCCCTCCAAGGTCATTCAAGAAACAAAGTGGCCACTCCTTTGAAGCTGTTGGGACAAAATGGCCATCCCCATCGTGCAGGCAGGGCAAAATGGCTGTCCAGCTCTCGAAGCTGTTAAGACAGCGTGACCTGGCCCCTGGCTTGAAAAGGTTGGGAACCTCTCGTGTAAGATATCTTCCTATGCACCGAGGGAAGGGGTGGTGGTGACTTTTTCACAGGGTGGGAGAAGAGGACTGGGCAGAATGTGGTCCTTGTTTAGTAGAGCGGTGCCCATTCTCCACTCTTCCCCATAATGGTCATGGGTAGGGATTTCTTTTATATGCAACGAGACCATCTGGTTCAGAAGAGGGGGGTCTTTGTAGAATCAAAGGGTGGCTTAGGAAAGTTGAGTGTCTGAGGACAAGAACTGGGAAAAAAAAGATCCACTGCATCTAGCAACTGTGGTCCTTTCCTGGGAAAGAAGGGCACATGGGCAGCTGTGTTTGAGGGATCCTTGAGGGATGTGGCATCTGCCCGACCCTTTTCCTGAACCACCTAAGGCAGGGTTTCTCAACTTTGGGCCTCCAGATGTTCATGGACTTCAATTCCCAGAAGCCTCAACCAGCAGTTGTGCTGACTTGGGTTTCTGGGAATTGGAGTCCAGGCACACCCCTGGAGACCCAAGGTTGAGAAACCTTGACCTAAGGCATATGCTTGTGAAACTCTCATACATGGTGGACAGAGGTTAATGGAGTGAAAAATAAAACTAACCATTAAGGGACTTTTTTCAAGAGTAGAAATGGTACTTTGGTGTCGCTTGGACGACAACACCAATAAGCTAGCTGGAATTGTCCTAGTTATAATTCTGCCTGCTTTAGTCCCTCACCCCAAAATCCCTCTCAGATGTTTGATAGACCTTACAGCGGCTGCCTAAGTGACGATGCATTTGGAGGCTGTCTTTCAATGATAAGTCCTCCCGGTCTTCCAAGAGACCAGGAAGACGCTGAGACTATAGACTTCACACCTCCAAGAGATACGTTCTCCTCAAATGCTTGCCCCTTCCACCTCCCATACCAAGCAAGGACCTGTGAGGAATGAGGCCACAAGTGTACAGCTGCAGGCTGGAAAATCCCACTCCATCTACCGATGAAATCTACATCTGTCGATGAAATCCAACTCCAAAGTGCAACCAAGAGGAGAATGGCAGCCCAGGCAACCAACCTCTCAATTTGGGTCCATGGTCTGAGGAAGGCTTCCACCATGCCTAGGAAAGGCCAGTGGGAATGGCTGTGGATTTCCCCCATTGCTGTGGGAGTCTCACACTCCAATAGACTCCAGGTCTACGGCAAGGACCTAAGCCGAAAAGCACAACCATGGCCCTGAGCCACCTGATTCCACTAGAACAGTGATGGCGAACCTTTTTCACCCAGAGGATCACTAGTCTATGGAACTCCCTGCCATAAGAAGTGGTGACAGCTGTCAGTCTTGACAGCTTTAAGAAAGGATTAGACAAGTTCATGGAGAACAAGGGTATCCATGGCTATAATTATGGATACCTAAGGACAACCTCCGGGTTGGAGAGAGAGGCAGGATCTCTCTCAATGCCATTTCCAGGGAATCCTAAGCAGGGGAAGGCATCTCCTTGGGAATAATACCCTGAAGCAAATGGTGAACCACTGTGTGGGACACAATGCTGGACTGGATCATGGGCTCCTGTGGGCTCTTACAGCAAGGCTGTTCTTATGTTGATATGAACCTTGACACATCATCTGTTCTTGGAGTTCAATTCCCAGAAGCCCAGGTCCCTCTGAATCCATACAAATGGGTTTATTGCAGGTAGTAAACCCATTCATGTGAATTCATAGGGAATTGGACTTCTGGGAACTGAACTTCATGGACATCTGGAGTGCCAAGCTTGGCCATCATGGCACTTGGTGGAAAGGGTAGCTTTTGCCCTCCTTGCCAAAGAGGAAAGGAATGGGCTGAACACCACCCTGGTTTGGCTGGGACTGGAGAAGGAGGAGGTAGGACTCACGTACCCTGGAGGCTGTTCCCGTTGGCGCTGGTACAGGTGGGCGGTGGGGATGCTTGAGGCCGCACCACAGGAGCAAAGGCGCTTTTCTGCTTGACGGCGGAGATCATGTTGACGGGGGAGAAGGAGAAGACCCCCGAAGGCGTGGAATTGCTGGCGATGGAGGAGGCGCCCAAGGGTGGGCTGGACGGCATGACTGAAAGAGCGGAAAAAGCAGGAGTTAAGAAGGTGGAGAGAAAGAGTGGAGAGAGGATCTTGGGGAAGTTGGGTTTCTTTGGATTGAAATTCTCAGAATTCCCCCAGACAAGAATTAGCAACATTTACAAAAGTCTAGGTCCATGATAGCGAACCTTGGCACTGCAGATGTTCTTGGACTTCAATTCCCAGAAGCCCCATAAATCCACACGAATGGGTTTACTGAGATTCAACTGGCCCATGCCACCCCTATCGCTCCTGAAAGCGGATATAAAACGTGCCCAGACGGAGGAAGGGTTAACCCGGAAGAGCCTTAACCGTACGGGTGCGTTTTACTTCTGCTTCCAGGAGCGACAAGGGTGTCGCGGGCCGGATGAATCGCAGCAAACCCCTTCGTGTGGATCCATGGGTGCTTGGGCTTCTGGGAATTGAAGTCCAGGAACATCTGCAGTGCCAAGGTTCACCATCACGGGTCTAGGTCTCCCTTGTTCGAAAGCCAGTCGTGTCCGACTCTAGGCGGCAGTGCTCATCTTTACAGGCAAAGAGCCAGTGCTGTCTGCATCTGCAGATTTTTCTGTGGTCATGTGGAAGGCATGACTAGGCACCGGAGTGCATGGAACACTGTTACCTTTCCCTCTGAAGAGGTACCTCTTCATCTACTTACAGGCAAATAAAAAAAATAAATTAAATTAAATCTACTTGCAGTGTCTTGCTTTCGAATTGCTAGGTTGGCAGGAGCTGGGACAGATGATGGGAGCTCACTCCATCATGCAGCAGTCGGGTCTTGAACTGCTGACCTGATCACCTTCCGGTCATCAAGCTCAATGTCTCAACCACTAAGCCACCGCAGTCCCTATTTGCAAAGTCCACTGCGGGGAGGTTGGATTAGTAAAGGAAGATTTAAATCTCTCCTGCTCCAAAAGTCCTATCTATGTCATGGTGAGAAATACACTCCTGTCTTTGCACAGTTATTGCCAGCCACCCTTCCTTTGCTTGTTCTTGTCTCTTTCCACCTGGGGAAAGTAACTTTTTTTGCAATGGCTTCCAGAACTCCCTCGTTGTCTTAGCCATTCCAGGAGTTATTGCCAAGCAAGGCAACTTTACCAAACTCTGTCTACTTTTCCCGGTGACTGAGAAAGACGAGGACCTGCCTAGACACTTGGTTCTTCTGCCCCCGGGAGACTCGCTTAGCACTCTAGCAGCCTCTGCCGGCTGCGCAAATGCGGCATGCAGTGGATGTTAGCACAATAACCATAGAGACAAAAATACTAGCCTAAATCCAAAGTTGTTTTGGATATCGTTTGTCCCTAAGTAACCAATTGGAAGGTTTTCTATCTTCCTGCCTCTAGGGGTGATCTGACCAATTTGCATGTATTAAGGCTTTGCATGTTCTGGAATTCTCCTTCTCTCTATCTCTTTGGAAAAAGAAAGATATCTGTTTGAGCTCCTCCATTTTTCGGGCCACATGGCAGGCCTAAAAGACCTAAAAACTTTACTTTAACTGTTCTTCTTTCTAAAAACAACCTCACCAAGACTCATGAGCACATGTATATTTCTCTGACCTAATTGTAAGTAAATGATATTTTGTTCTTTCTCTAAGCATTTTGTGCAAGTGTGTTCATTATGCTGAGATAAACAGGGGAAACGCTTGGGAGAAATTGCATTCAAACTAAGATCTGCCCAAAACCTGCCCTGCTTTATTCTGTTGCTGCTACAGATAACTTAACACGCTGGAGGGTCCATAGCCAAGTAGGGTACACAGCCTTCTGAACAGAAGGTTTGTTTTCTGGCTTCACCAATTGGAAGGACTGCATGGCAGGTGTGGGTCTACACAGTTCTGAGCCTGAGCCCCATGAGAGCTGCTGCCAATCAGAGCAGACTGCACTAGGCTAAAGGAACCCAAAGATTGACTGAGAAGAAGGCAGCTTCCTATATCAGCCCCCGGGGCTACAAAGTTCCTCCAAGTCTGCGCGTTAACTTGATTTCCCCAAACCCGAAGTATTAGAACCCTTTCCCCTTCTTTTTCCTTTTATTAAACAACCACTCCTGGGCACTTGGGAAACTGACCAACACATGTGGGGTTCCCACAGTGTTACACAAACTGTGGACACTCACTGGCATAAGGGGAGTTGGCAGTGGACCCGCTGAGAAAACTGGGTGATCCGGGCACCCCGAGGCCGGTCATGGATGCTCCTGCATAACCGTTCATGCCAGAGCTGATGGTGTTATAGTTGGTCTGTTGGGGAGTGGAGCTCGGCACATAGCCTCGCGGTGAGACGCTGCTCGTGTTGCGCGTGTATCCTGAAAAGAAGAGGGAGAGAAGGGAGAGAGTCAAACCTCTTTCAGCTTAAAAAAGGGAATTGGACAACATGACCCAAGGAGAGGCCCATCATTAGCTGTTCAGCTGGGAGTGGTACAATGGAACTACCACATCTCACAACAATAGATCTTAGGATATCAAACATTGACCAGGGCAGGGGTTGTTGTTATGTTCATGAACTTCCTAGAAATATCTGATAGATTTGTTGAGTATTCTAGTGCAACCCCATCATGCAGAAACTAGAGAGACAGAAAAAACTAGCTTGACCCAAAGGAATTGTTTTGCATTGTTTGTCTTTAATTACACATTTGAAAGGATCCTTCCTGCCTTGGGGTGGATCACCTGACCCTATTTGCATGTCTTAAGGCCTTTGTTTAGTGCTGGCCTTTTCTCTCTTGCTTTTTTGCTCTGGAACAGAAAAGATGTCTGTTTGAGCTCCTCCATCTTCTACTCTACATGGCTGGAAGAAAGACTTTACTTCTTTCTAAACCAACTTCATCAAAACTCCTGAGCACATGTCTCTCCTGACTTCATGTTGTGAGTAAATGCTATTTTTCTTTCCCTCAAGTACCTAGTCCAAGTGTGTTTTATAAGAGGCGAGCCTCCCCAACAGATGGTATCTGAAGGGTGCCCTCTCAGTTTGATCTCGTGGGACAGGTTGATGTCCTAGGGGAGGATGCGGTCCCTGATGTATCCTGGTCCGCTACCATGAAGGGCTTTAAAGATGACAACCAGCACCTTGAATTGCACCCGGAGACATATAGGTAGCCAGTGCAGCTCCCACAGCAGTGTCAAGGTGTGGGTGAAATGACTACACCCCACCACCGCGCTCCAACTCCAAGGACATCTAACCGTTCTTGTCCAACTGTGTCTTCTGGGATGACCCTTCTACATGTCACATTGCAATGAATGCCACCTGACCTGGTTCAGAGCCTTGCGTGGAATCGCTCAGGTTGATGGCCAGCTGGCTTCCAAAGGAGTTGACCGCCATCATGCCTGAGTGGGTGTGGTTTCCGGCCAGGGAGGTCAGTTGGGTGGGGTTCCGTGGGACACTGTACAAGGCTTCAGCGATGTCCGCTGCTCGCTTCAGGATGATGTCCTGTGGAGATAGAAAAGTAACTCCCTATAGATGTAGAGAGACACAATGCACACTCACTGGATGTGGGTCTGTGAAGGACACTTTGCGACCTTCTCAGTTGGGGCTCGTTAGGTTGGGTTGGGTTGGGTCTTCCAACGGGAGCTCTCATCCTCTCGCTATACCACGTAGGGGTTAAATCTAGGCAGGGAGACCAAACAGGTTCACACAAGCTCCTCTTTTCCTGGGACAAATGTAATGTGTAGCCTGGCCCTATAGCTCAGATGAAACTTGACTTTTCCCATCTTCTGACAGCAGAGTTCCACAGCCCCACCGTTGTTGTGAGTGGGAGTAGAAAGGGGGAGGATTTTTTTGCCCTGGGAAGGAAAAGCAGGGCAACACAACAGGGACCTGAATAAGCAAAAACAAAGTGTGCAGCCCAGCCAAAGGCCTCCCCCACAATAGCTTGACCTGACGCCTCCACGAGACCGCAGCAATATCCGTCCAGGTGGTGCTAACCGCTACTGAGCCGTGAAAACACCGGCTGGGCCCAGGGACGGGGGCGCGGGAAGGATGGGGGCCGCTCGTAAGCCCCTTACTTAACGGCACTGGAATTCCTAACGAGGAACAGATGCGTGCCTGGAAGCCAAGGCCTTGAATGGGCCCGGCCAGCTCAACACACGGCTGGGGGAAGGGGACAGGAGATGGAAATAATTACTGGCAAAGCAATCCCGTTCCGAGGAAGGTCAAAATGCACCACCAAACGAGACAATTTGTGATCCTTGGAAACTCTGTGCTGGAAAATATCCCTCCATTCTGTGCAGCGCTGGGGAAACGTTCTTTTTTGACTACATTCCCCAGCATCCCCCAGTCAACAAGACCCAAAGGGGGTAACTGGGTGCCCTAAAGCAGTCTCTGATGTGTGAAGCAAAGCAACCACACACATATATACCAACCCATAGTGATTGGTGCACTCTCTGGGTGGTGAGCATTTTGCCCCAACATGCTGGGCAATCATTTTACTGACCTCGGAAGGATGGAAGGCTGAGTCAACCTTGGTTCCTGGTCAGGATGGAACTCACACCCTTTTGATCACAGGACAGCTGTTTAACCACTGTGCCCCCAGTGAAGGGTGGGTATAGCTTATTAAAAGAATCACTTTCCTCTCCATAGCACTACCTTGGGCTTCTCTTTGCCCAGGGCTGGTGGGCTCTATCCGGACCACCCCACCACCCTCTCAGCTCCTGGGCTACCCAACCCAAGGTGGGCACAGGGACTTACTTGGTTATTGTGGGGCATCCCGTACAAGGCTTCTACCAGGTCAGCCGCCCTCTTGAGCAGCACCTCCTGTAGAAAGGAGAAAGGCAAAGCAAAAGGAAAACGGAATGAAAGGAGGGCACAAGGCATGTCTTGAGCACCTTAGCCCTGCGTAGGTGTTTTGCAGCCATTTGCTTCCGGGAGCGACGAGGGCGGCGCAGGCCTGATGAATTGGCATCGGGGTCCGGATCTGGACAATGGGCTGTAGTTTGGGCACCCCTGGTTTAAGCAGAGAAAATGGCATCCTAAAATCTATCTCATCCTGTTGCAAAACAGATTGCAAGGCGCGTTTTACTTCTGGTGGGAGGCACCACGTGACCGGCCCGCTGAACCACGTGACCGGCCCACAGCCCGAAAAGTTTGGGCACCCCTTTTTTTACACCAACTGGCCCAGATGGTTTGGTGGATAGAGTGATGAACTAGGGCTCAGGAGACCTGGGTTAAAATTCCCACTGGGAAGTTAAGGCCATGACGAGCAATTTCTTGAGTATCTCATATACTTTGGAAACCTTGGAAGCATACAAAAAAGACACAACCCAGCTATGAACCAGCACAAAACCGCTAACCCCAATTCCCAGCTGGACTCCCTGGAGGAGCCTCTGGTGAAGAAGTCCTTAGCTCCCTCTCCTTTCCTCCGGCTGCCCAACCCTCCTCTCCCCACATGAGGAGATGACGACAACACCCCGGTCTTGCAAGCCCCGGACTGTACATCAGCCTCTCAAGGCTATCGGATTGCTGTCAAGCTAAGTGCCGGCAATCAGAAGCACTTGCTCTTCTGTCTTCTGCAATCTCTTTCCGATCAATACAGTAATGGAGCAGAGGGGGCCAGGGGTGGTGGTGGTGGTGGTGGTGGGGGCATGGCCAGGCCCTTCCTCCGTGCACATTGAGCTCCCATTACTAAGGTGACATAAAACACCGGGTTATGTCTGGGCAGAAGGAGCACCCAGGTAGCAAAAGGAGGAGGCATGATAGCAAAACCACTTCCAAATGGTGAGTCAGCCAGCCAAAGATTCTTCTGTGACAATTGATGTCTCCAGTGGGAAAGGGAGACCGTGTGTGCTCCTTTGGGTGGATGTGAGCATGTGTTTTGCATTTCATGTTAAAAAAAAAGTCTCTGTGCAAAACAAAATGTCTTGCAGAGCGAGTTGGAGTATTGTATACTTTATGTTGTTCCTCGTGATATGCCCAAGGAATCGGCACTTTCTTTAATGTCCTCAAACAGTTCTTGTTCTTTCTCCATCTAGCACCCCACTTCTCCGTTCGTGACATGGTCAACCCATGATATCCTTAGCAGCTGTCTGTAGATCCATATTTCGAAAGCTTCGATTTTCTTTTCAGATGCTTTAGTCCAAACTTTTTCCACCGCAGGCCTGGACACACCCCTGGACAGCTGAGTGGGCCCCAGAAGCGGAAGCATTTACAGCTGTCGTAAATGCGCTCACTCCTGCATTTATGATAGCCGTGGGTGCGTTTGGGTATGCGTGGGCACGTTTTATGGCTGACGTAAATGCACCCGCTTCCACTTCCGGTGCAGCGGAGGCGGCAACATACCAGATGGAATGGTGTCAGTGTTACACTGCTACAGGTGCCTACAGGTGCCCGGGCACCGGTAGCAGAAATCCCCCCAGGCTGCGCCTACTTGACCAGCCATACCCACCTCCCTCCCCCAGGCCATGGTGTAGGGAGGCCAAGTGGGCATGGCCCACAGAGTTACCCATGCCCACAGAGTTAGCCACGCCAATGGTGGGGGTAGTAATTTTTTTTGCAGCACATCACTGAACAGCGTCATGGGTTGGGGCTGGCCCACAGGCTGTAGGTTGGTCAATGTCCAAGCTTTGACTCCATACAGCAACACTGGGAATATGTAACATCTCCCTATTCGTATCTTTGTAGTGAGAGTTAGCTCTCCACTGCACAACCAATGTTGCATTTTTATGAAGGTGGATCTTGCCTTTTCTATTTGCATTTTAATCTTAACCTCGGGATCCCACTTTTCATTTAAAATACAGTAATACCTCGGATAACGCTAAAACTTGGTTCCACAAGTCTTAGAGTTATCCGACTTTTAGTGTTATCCGATGCATGCAAGGGAACAGGCCACATGCTTGACCGCTTCCCTTCCCAGAGGGCAGACAGGTGTCTCTGCACTCACCCGCTGGGAAGGGAACCGGCCAAGCGCCTGGCCCGTTCCCTAGCAGAAGGGGCCACAGGTGGGTCTGTACTCACCCGCGGCCCCTTCTGCAAGGGAACGGGCCACGCGCCTGGCCGGTTCCCTTCCCGGCAGGTGAAACACAATGCATCGGATAATGCTAAAATAATGTTACCCGGTGGTTATCGTTATCAGATTTTAGCATTATCCGATGCATTCGTTATCCGAGGTATTACTGTACTTCCCAAATGGACAATTTTACCCACTCTTTCCATTTCTTTTGTTCATTATGCAAGGGAAGATCTTTGGACAGAGAGGCCCTGGACATAGATGGACTTTGTGGCTGAAGGCTCTGAGAGGATGGTGTGGCATGTCCTCAGAAGAACTGTTCCAAGGTGTTAAGAAAAGGAAGACTATCGCCATGATGATAACCAATATCTGGAATGGAAGAAGAAAACAAATTGCCTCCTCCTGTTGTGATGCTAACAGTGCACACACACATATGCACACACAGAGCAAAAAAGAAAGAAAGACAAAAGAGACCCAACGGACTTAGTAAGACTTGCCTCATGCAAGAAATCAACACTTACGGTGCCTTCCTAAAAATGCATGTGCTACCAGTGATGGCGAACCTTGGCACTCCAGGTGTTCTTGGACTTCAATTCCCAGAAGCCCAAGTCAGCACTCCTGCTGATCAGGGCTTCTGGGAATCGAAGTTCCAGAACAACTGGCGTGCCAAGGTTCGCCATCACTATACTACAGAAACACACAAGTAGTCTAAAAATGCACATCAGAGAATAAACAAATAGAAAAACATTGTAGCACATTGAAGACTTACGCTTGTATTTTAATGTTAGCTTTCATGGATCAAATCCACTTCCTGAGATCCATGAAAGCTAAAATTAAAATAGTTAGTTTTCAATGCGTCACAATGTTTTTGTTTTGTTTATTCTCTGATATGCTTGAAACACAGACTAACACAGCTAGGTAAAGGTATAGGTCGCCCTTGCTTGAAAGCCCATCGTATCCGGCTCTAGGGTTCAGTGCTCATCTCTGTTTATAGCCAAAGACACTGCCTGCATCTGCAGACATTTCCATGGACATGTGGCAGACATGCCTCAACACTGGAGCGCATGGAACACTGTTTATCTTCCCACCAAAGTGGTCCCTATTTAAAGGTAAAGGTTTCCCTTGCTTCAAAGCCAGTCATTTCTGACTCTAGGGTTCAGTGCTCACCTCTGTTTCAAAGCCAATGAACCAGCGCTGTCTGCTTCTGCAGACGTTTCCCTGGTCATGTGGCAGGCATGACTAGACACCAGAGTGCATGGAAAGTTGTTACTTTCCCCGCCAAAGCGGTACCTGTTTACCTACTTGAACTGTCTTGCTTTTGAACTGCTAGGTTGGCAGGAGCTGGGACAGGCAACAGGTGCTGACTCTGTCGTGCAGCTCTTGGGTCTCGAACTGCTGACCTGCTGACTTTCCAATCGTCAAGTTCAGTGTCTTAACCCCTAAGCCACCGCAGTCCCTCTCACAGAGTACCAACCGCCAAGAAAAGCACATTCAATGCTGCATTTGTTATGCACTCCCTTGGTCAGAGTAAAATTCAGCATGTGTGAATCCTCCCCTCCTGCAGCAAGGGATTAATGTGTGTACCTGTGGCTGGCTCTACATGATGCTTGGGGGAAGGGGGGGGGGGGCGGCTGTTAAACGGGGGTGGGGGGGGCACGGGCTGGCTTCATCATAGCCTGGATAGGACAGGTAGATTAACAATGATGAATGGCTGGCCTCCTGTAGCCACCACCTCAAAGTCTTAGCAGTTACAGAGGCTTCCTGCCTCCATTAATGAGGAAGGGGGAGACTCCCCATCGAGGATCACAGGAGTGCCCGGGGATTCTCTCCTTTGGTAGGGAACACATGGCTCTGCAATGCTTTGGCAAGATAGTGTTTCCACTACCCGGGCAATGGAGGGGAGTCACATATTTTGCCAGGCCAGCCTCTTCCTCTTCACAGACATTAGATATCGCAGACATTAGGCAATGGGAAAAATATCCTTTCTGGGCTGCTGCTCTCTGATTCCCACTGCATTCTTTGACATGTATCTTAAAAGGGAAACACACACACACACACACACACACACACACACACACACACTTCTCTGAAAGGATTTTGCTGGAGAAACTCCGCTCAGGGGACGCCCGAATGAGGCTCCTTTCATGTCCCCAAGAGCTGGGACAGAGACGGGTGCTCAATCTATCATGCAGTACCCTGGTCATGAACTGCCAACTTGCCAGCCTTCCAGCTAACAAGGCCAGCTTCTTAAGCACTGACCCACCGAAGCCACTGCTACTCTCTGTGCGCCATGAAGAATTTCATTTACTGATCTGGGGAGAAGTCATGGCCACTGACCTGCAGTTTTTGTGCATACAAATTCAACATTGCCCAAGCAACAAACTTTTTGATCCATATCCTATTTATTCTATTATAGCATGTCCTGTTGACCTTAATAAGCCTTTCTTGACTCATGAGGGCCAGGCATTTACACTACACTCTGTTTTTCTCAGCAAATCTGTCCCCAACCACCTCCCATCATGAACTTAGCTTTCCTCGGTTGATTTTTAAAAACTAAGGAAGGTCAGACCCGATAGACAGCTAGATGGGAGACCTCCAATTGACAAAATATCCATGGGGAGCTCAACCATCCAGACTGCGTACATCAGCTTTGGTCCTGAGCATCTATGCAGCAGAGTACCCTGCTCCAGTATAGAGTGCATCCACACACGCAAAACAAGTTAAAAGGTAAAGGTTTCCCTTGCTCGAAAGCCAGTCGTATCCGACTCTAGGGTTCAGTGCTCATCTCTGTTTCAAAGCCAAAGAGCCAGCGTTGTCTGCTTCTGCAGACGTTTCCGTGGTCATGTGGCAGGCATGACTAGACACTGGAGCACACGGAGCACTGTTACCTTCCCACCAAAGTGGTCCCTATTTATCTATGTGCAATTTCTTGCTTTCGAACTGCTAGGTTGGCAGGAGCTGGGACAAAGACGGGAGCTCATTCCGTCCTGCAGTACTCGGGAATCGAACTGCTGACCTTCCGCCTCCCAGTCAGCGTCTTAGCCACTTGAGCCACTGCAGTCCCTGCAAACAAGTTAACATCACTGTTAACGAAGCCATGCGTATAGTGACAGGATGCCTCAAGCTTCCCTTTTAATGCGGGTAGTTTTTTTTAAGGTGGGTAGCTTTTAATCTGGTTTTATTCTGTTTTATAATTGTATATACCTCTGATTGTTTTAAATTGTTTTTTAATTATGGTGTTAGCCGCCCTGAGTCAGGCTTGCCTGAGTGGGTGGCATAGAAGTTTAAAGAATAAATAAATAAATGAATGAATGAATGAATGAATGAATGAATGAATGAATGAATGAATGAATGAATGAATGAATGCCTCAATCCTGCACCAGTTTAGAAAATGTACCTTTTTGTTGGTATCATTCCACCTAAGATAAGGAGAGAAGTAGCTGTGGATGCAGAGAGAACTAAACAAGAGAAGGACCAATGACACCCTCTGAATGGATATGAGCCTCAAGTTTGTCAGCTCAGATCCAGGAAGAGCTTTATGGCAAGAACGAACATCCTTGAGGGTACGCAAGAGCAAAACCCAATTAGAAGCTAAAGGAAAGAGCTTCCTGGACGAGGAACATTAAAGGAGGATATAGCTGAGAAACTCAACCTCCCCTACATCATTTTGAGGACCATGAATAGGCTGAGGGATGGAGTCCCTAAAGGCCAGACCAACAGGCTCAAGTCGGGGCTGCCGGTGGACAACAACACACTGTGTGAAGGTGGAGAGATGCAGGATCCAGATCATTTGCTGGTCTGCTGATGACTGCCAGAAACATGCGCCGATGAGGACTTAGGTTTGGCCAACGACAAAGCCAAGAAAATGACTTCATTTTGGCAGTCTAAAGTTTGTTCTGGACAAGAAAGAAGAAGAAACAGGGAGACAACAGGGATCTCCAGTTACCACTGGGAACAAATCCTCATGGAAAACAGCGCAGAGCTGCGGCTGCCAGTCAGAGATGCCAATACTGGCCAGTCTGTGTCTAACACCTGACTCAGTCCACAACAGCCTTCCCTGCTTCTAAGAGGAGATTTGTGTCATGGAAAGCGGCAGCAGCGGCGGCGGCAGCATCTGCAACCGCTGCTTCTGCCGCAGGGACAGCCACCCTGTCAGCCCATGATAAATGGTTCCAATTTGGCGGCCGCTTCCCCCGCTGTCACTCTCCATCGGAAGACCCTTCCTCTCCCCCTATCCCCTGCCCAAAGGCATTAGCGACACTTTACCAAGGACAGCCAGAGTGCAAAACTAATTGGGCTGTGGAGAAGGGTATGTGTGTTTCCTGCACATTGGTGCACACCGCTTTCCGACAGCTGGTCCTGATCCATCGCCTGGGATCACATCTGATGCGTGTATGTTTCTCTCATTCTACGGATCCTGGAGAGAATTGCGGTGCCACAGCTCCCAACCCTCACCCCTCCTGTGTCAGCTCAGGTCTTGAAGAATACAAGACGTGCATAAGCATACCTGTCAACCTTCCCGGATTGGCCAGGATTTCCCAGTTTTCGGTGGTGATTTGTGCCATTTCCCGCCCCGCGCTGCCGAAACCCCAGAATCTGGCAGCAGGGGAAAGGAGGTACTGCGCAGCCCTTCTGCACAGGTCACCTTCTATGCATGCGTAGAAGGGTTTTACGCTTGCGTAGAACCCTTCTGGTTACGCATGCATAGAAGGGGCTACGCAAGGGTAAAACCCTTCTACACATGCATAGAAGGCGACCTGCACGGAACCGTTCTGCACAGGTCCCGGATTGGCCGGACCCACGGTTGACAGGTATGTGCATAAGTTAGCTCTTCTCGGTTCTGATGTGACCACCCACAACCCCCAGTGGGCGGGTGTGTGTGTGTGTGTGTGGGGGGGGGGAAGAAGTAGGATATTATGGGAGCTTTACCATTGACTTTACCATGTTCATGGGTCTCTGTCCCAGCTCCCCACGACCTAGCAGTTTGAAAGCAAGGAATTGCAAGTAGATAAATGGCATGTAGATGGCAAGTAGAATCATCCTGATTCTCCTAAATGTCCCAGTGGGTCTATGTTAAAGGCAACACAAAGACTCCCAAGAGAACAAAAAGCACCTTCTACCTTGGGTAAGCGCTCTGGGTCCCCAGGGTGCCGAGGAATGACCTTCTGCAGGCGCTGAAACCCATAGTCGATGGTTGGCTCATTTAGGGCTGCAAAGAGGGGAGAAAGTCAGATGATTAGGGTGCAATCGATAAATGAGAGAGATAAGAGAACCACCAAGAGACCAAACGTCTGTGGTTTCTGTATAAACTCTGGGCATCTTCTCAGACCCAGGCACCCCCCAGGCCATCATGTCCACTGGGATTCTGGGAAATGAAGTCCAAATTTCTGGGCTACAAAAGGTGTAACTCAGAGGGATGGGGAATGGAAGGAAAGTAGAAGGCAGGCCAAGAAAGTGGAAAAAACCAAAGCATTTTAGGCACTTTCATGCAATTTCTACAGCTCTCAATATTTTGACACACTGATAAGCCCTTAAAGCAGGGGTGCCCAAATGGCCCACAGGCCAGATCCAGCCTCTGACGCACTCGTTGCTCCTGGAAGCGATAGTAAAACACATGGGCGCTTCTGGGAGTGCTGAGGGCAGCGCAGGTCTGTTGAATTGGTGTCGGGGGCCGGTTCTGGCCCATGGGCCGTAGTTTGGGTACCCCCTGTTTTAAGCAGAGAACATGGCAGTTTAAGATCTATCTCATGCTGCTACAATAGTGCAAGGTGTGTTTTACTTTCGCTTCCGGTGGGAGGAACCATGTGACCGGCCCACTGAGCCACATGACCAGCCCGTGGCCCGAAGAGTTTGGGCACCCCTGCCTTAAAGCAAAGAGTTCCCCCCCCTTTTTTTTTTTTTTGCAGATTGCATCCCAAGATACTGTATCTAAAAGTCCTGGTGTCTGTGTCCCACCATGTACTCATCCTCCTGTCCAACACCCTAGTCATGTCTACAGGACAAGCAATGGCACAGCCTTTCCACCCAAGCTTTCTAATGCCAGAGAGGTTTTTTTGTGTGCAGGGGCATCAAACTCCAGTGAAGGATTCGGGGAACAATGTGACCCCACTTGCTCATAAAGACCTCCCTGTTGCTCTCCATCAGTTAACAAGCACATCCCAGAGGTGGCATCCCTGCCCCAGAACCTGGAGACCAGCGACAGAGCATGATGAGGGAGAACCCTTGAATCAGCCAAGCCATGTGCTTAGGTGGTCTTAGGAAAGATCCCTTCCAAGTGACCATCAGGGATTGAGGGCAAGGTCTCTTTTGAGAAGACCACGTCTTCTTCCATGTCTAGGCCAGACGTGAAACTGCCAAAACGAAGCCACCTTCCGCCTGACCCAGTGTGAGAAAGATTAGCCAGCAACAAGGTTGTCATTAGCAGGGCACACCCAATTGTGGTTCAAAAATACCACAATTTGAGAAGGTGCTTTCTGTGTAAGCCCCAAAACACCACTTAGATGAGGGGTTCCCAACCTTTTCAAGCTGGGGGCTGGGTCATGCCCTCTCAGTCAGCTTGGAGGGCTGGATGGCCATTTTGTCCTAACAGCTTCAAAGGGGTGGCCATTTTGTTTCTCGAATTCCCTTGGAGGGTGTGGAGCCACATGAAATAGCACCGCAGGCCAGATCTGGCCCACAGGCCTTAGGTTGGATTCATGGGGCTTGGGCTTCTGGGAGTTGAAGTCCAAGAACATCTGGAGTGCCAAGGTTCGCCATCATGGGCCTAGGCTCTCTGGGTGTCTTAACCTGGCTCTGGTGCTCAGAAACGCCTCTTTAAAGACCATTGTTCCTGCAAACCAGATGATGCTGGGAGCACCCTTGGGAAACAATCAAGGTTACACTATTTAAAAGCATGTGGTAGATAAAATGTGCCTTCATTTGGGGCAGTTGGGGAACAAAGTAGGAACTTAATTCACCCCAAAGGATTTTTTTTTTTGGGGGGGGGGGAAGGCACCCTTCTGTCCCTGTCTGTGCTGCCTATGCGCCTAACCTACCACAAAGGGCTGTTGGGAAGACAACATCCTTAGTCTCCTCTGCCTGCCGGCCAGCCTGCCGGACATCCTGAACCCCTACCATGCGCACAACCTGCTTGAACTGAGTCGGTTCAAAACAACCGTGGTCATGGCTGAGAACAGCCACGTAAACATGAAAAAAAGGAAAGCCCTGGCAAAAGAAGATGGAGAAATCCATTGACGCAGGAGCCACCCAAAGCCAACCTTCTTTCTCTGGTTTAGATCCTAATTTCTCATGAGTCGGTGGCAGACTCGCCGCCACGTCCTTCGGTCTTTCCACCTGTCTTCCTCTCTCGGTTTGCACACCGATCACCGGAGGAAGAAAACATTGCCTCCCCTCCACCCCTCTCTCTGCCCCATCTCCAGTAAAAGGGGCCAGGTGGGGTGGGGGGTCCCTCTGCTTCCACATAGCCTGTCTGTCATCCAGGAGGCAAAAAGCCCCCTCCTCTCCCTGCCCCCCCCCGCATCAAGGAGCTTCATTACTGGGCTGAGATGAAGATAGATTGCCTGATTTAGCGTAAACATATGCTACCATTCCAGTTCTGGGCAGCCTACGTGCACCAGTAATTGGTATTGATTTCCCCCTGCTCCCCCCCCCCCCCCGCTGGGGCAGGCCTTTCACAGATCAGAGCGCATGGGATTAGCTATGCAAGTGTAAGGGGGGCTGGGGGTTGTCTGGGGGAGGAGGGCCAGGCATGGATGCTGCCCCCATAGGTTGTGCCCTGGGGATGCCTGAAGATGGGGCAGAGGGGTGTGTGTGTGTCTTGACAGCTATGGGACTCATTTCCTCGCACGGGGATGCTTTTCATGCCTGGGATGAGCAGCACATGAAGAGTGGTTCCAACTAGCCCCAGACTGACCAAGGAGGGGTCCCGTGTTGGGAGTTGTCACTACCAGTTAAGCAGGGGCGATGCATGCTTCCAATCTGCAGCCTCTTGTGTTTATTTTATTTTTAAAAAGCTAGTCTTTTGTTGTTGTTGTTCTGTTGCATAGTCGATTCCGACCCTTTGCAATCCCATGGACCGTTGTCCTCCAGGCACCTGCTCTGTCCTCCACCATCCTCCTCAATCCGCCCAGCCCTGTGCCCGCTGAGTCTACAACACCATCTAGCCATCTCATCTTTGGCCACCTCCTTCTTCTTTTGCCCTCCACCTTCCCCAGCATCAAGGCTTTCTCAAGAGAATCCTCTCTTCTCATTTGATGTCCAAAGTACTTTAGCTTCATCTTTACTATTTGATCTTCTAAGGAGCAGTCAGAGTTGATTTCTTCTAAGATTGACCTATTTGTTCTCCTCGCTGTCCAGGGGACTCTCAAAACTCTCCTCCAACACCACATTTCAAAGGCATCTATTCTTCTATGCTCAGCTTTCCTAATGGTCCAGCTCTCACAACCATACATCACCACAGGGAATACTATTGCTTTGACTATGCAGACCTTTGCTTGTCTCTCCAAAATCAGACACCTTTTATTTCATGGCTGTAGTCACCATCTGAAGTGATCTTAGATACCAAGAAAGTAAAATCTGTCACTGCTTCTACTTCTTCCCCATCTATTTTCCAGGGACTGATATGGCCTGTTGCCATTATCTTGGTTTTCTTGATGTTGAGTCTGAAGCCAGCTTTTGCGCTCTCTTCCTTCAACCTATTCAGGAGCTTCTTTAGGTCTTCATCACTTTCTGCCATTAGGGTGTTATCATCTGCATATCACAAATTGTTGGTGTTTCTTCCAGCACTTTTGATCCCATATTGTGATTCCTCCATCCCTGCATTGCGCATTATGTGCTCTGTGTATAAGTTGAACAAGCAGGGTGACAAAATGCAGCCTTGTCTTACTCCTTTTCCTATTCCAAACCACTTTGTCATTCCATGTTCTGTCCTAACTGTTGCTTCTTGGTTCGTGTACAGATTTCTCATGAGGCATATGAGGTGTTCTGGTATTCCCATTTCTTTAAGTACTTGCCACATTTTGTTGTGGTCCACACAGTCAAAGGCCTTGGTGTAGTCAATAAAATAGAAGTAGATTTGTTTCTGGTATTCCTTTGTTTTCTCCATGATCCAACATATGTTGGCAATGGGGTCTCTAGTTCCCCTTCCTCTTCTGAAACCGGCCTGCACCTCTGGTAGTTGTCTCTCCACATGTTGTTGAAGTCTATCCTGTATTATCTTGAGCATAACCTTGCTAGCATGTGGGATGAGCGCAATTGTTTGATAATTTGAACATTCTTTGGCATTACCCTTTTTTTTCAGAAGAGAAGTAGCAGCCAATGCTGAAAAAACTAAGGAAGAAAAGGACCCTTGACACCCTCTGAATGGAGATGAGCTTCAAGTCCACCAGTTCAAAACCAGGAAGAGCTTGATGGCAAGAACAAACACTCTTAAGGGTACGCATAAGCAAAACCAAACTAGAAGATGGAGGAAGGAATTCACTGGAGCATCAGCATTATTAAAGGAGGATATAGCTGGTTTACTCAACCTCCCCAATGTCATTTGGAGGACCCTGAATAGTCTGAGAGTTGGAGTCTCCAAATGCAAGACCAACATGCTCAAGTGGGGGCGGCTGGCAGACAACAACACACTGTGTGAATGTGGAGAAATATAAGAACATAAGAACATAAGAACAGCCTTGCTGGAACAGGCCACAGCCCATCCAGTCCAGCATTCTGTCTCACACAGTGGCTCACCATTTCCTTCAGGGTATTTCCAAGGAGATGCCTTCCCCTGCTTAGGATTCCCTGGAAATGGCATTGAGAGATATCCTGCCTATCTCTCCAACCCGGAGGTTGTCCTTAAGTATCCATAATTATAGCCATTGATCCCCTTGTCCTCCATGAACTTGTCTAATCCTTTCTTAAAGCTGTCAAGACTGACCGCTGTCACCACTTCTTCTGGCAGGGAGTTCCATAGACCAGGGATTGATCCTCTGGGTGAAAAAGTACTTTCTCTTATTTGTTTGAGAACTAGCACCCAAATGTTCCCCTAGTTCTAGTGTTATGTGATAGGGAAAACAGTATACCCTTCCTAATGATCCCTAGCATTGAGTTTGCTTTTTTCACGGCTGAGGCACACTGGGTTGACACCTTCATTGAGCTCTCGTCCACCAGGACACCAAGGTCCCTTTCCTGGTTTGTCGCAGAGAGTTCAGACCCCATCAGCTTATAAATGTAATTGGGGTTCTTTGCCCCAACATGCATCACTCTGCACTTACTAGTGTTAAAGTTCATTTGCCACTGTTTTGCCCACTCCCCCAGTGTCGAGTGATCCCTCTGGAGCTCCTCACAAACTCTCACAGTTTTCACTACCCTGTATAATTTAGTGTCGTCAGCAAATTTGGCTACCTTGCTTTTTACTCCTACCTCTAGATCATTTATGAAGAGGTTGAAAAGCAGGGGTCCCAGTACTGAACCTTGGGGGACCCCACTCTTTACTTCCCTCCACTTGGAGAAGTGTCCATTTAGTGCTACCCTCTGTTTCCTGTCCCTTAGACAGTTGCTGATCCAGGACAAGACCTGTCCCTTTATTCCATGACTGGTAAGTTTATTCAAGAGCCTGTTCAGAATCCAGTTCATTTACTGGTCTGCTGATAACTGCCAGAAACATATACTGATGAAGATTTAAGTTTGGCCAACTGAGGTCCAAAGTTTGATGTGGACACAAAAGAGCTGTTCTTATGCTGAGTTTTAAGACTTGCTATTTTGACCACCTTACCAACGAATGGTGCTTTGAAGGAGTGGCTGGTACAAAGAACATAACCTCATTGCACAAAGAAGACTCCAGAGGGTAGGCTATATTTTGCTGTATGGAGGAAAACAGGATCCCTACAGTGGCCATAGGTTGGACCCTTCCTAATGCCAAACAACAACGAGGACTCCCTCGAAATACATTGCAGAGACCTTTCATGGCAATAGGCTACATAGCATGGGAGGGTCTAAATCAGGGGTGCTCAAACTTTCAGGCTGAGGGCCGGTCACGTGGTTCAGCAGGACGATCACGTGGTTCAGCGGGCCCGTCACATGGTCTCTCCCACCAGAAGCGGCAGTAAAATCCACATTGCAATGTTTTGCAACACGATGAGATAGATTTCTAAGCTGCCATTTTCTCTGCTTAACTCAGGGGTGCCCAAACTACAGCCCATGGGCCAGATCCAGCCCCTGATGCTAATTCATCTAGCCCACACTGCCCTCATTGCTTCTGCTTTCAGGAGCAACGAAGGCAGCATGGGACAGATGAATTGGCGTCGGGGACAGATCTGGCCCACAGGCCATAGCTTGGGCACCCCTGGTGTAAATCTAAGTCTTCTACACATGGAGACACACACACAAACTTCTCAACACCATAACTGAGCCGAGAAGTTATTCCCTGCCAAGAGAGCTGAAAAGCCTTCAAATCCAGAAGACATCTTCCTCCAACCCAGCCACATGCCACGAGATGTTTCATGTTCCAGCAAGACTGTTCTTATGAGATCTGGGTGCAAACGTCCTTGGGAATCAAATCTGTCTGTGGGAATCAGCGCATGAGGGTTGCTAGAAGAGAAAGACCTGGCTTCTCACGGTCCCTGTTTCCCTTTGCCCGCATTGCAACAGACACAACGGTATCCCCTTTCCCAATGGCCAAGCTCTCCATCCTGCCCATGAGTCCCCTTCCTCCCCTCCTCTTCCTCTGCTGCCTAAACCCACTCTAAGGAGGAGAACCCAGGCTCAGCTCTCCACGGGAGACAGGCCAGGAGACTTGGGAAGCCACCTGAGATCTGGGACCTTCAGGCTGGTCACATTGCAGCACCCATGAACCCCACGGGGCTTGACCAAGAATAGTGGATGATGGGAGAGGGGTTGTTTTTTTGGAAGGGGAGGCCTTCATCTAAAGTGGAAGGGGAGGGCAGGGGGGAGAAAGGAAGGATGCCTTCTTCCTCCACCCCCATTTGCTGCCTCTCTCCTCCGCTGTGCCTCCCTGGTGAGTCGATAGATGTGAATAATTCATGTGTTGGGAATGGAAGGAGGGAGGAGGAGGAGGAGGTGGAGGGGGGTCCTCTCCCCCACCCCCAATACACAACCAGCAGAGGTGCCCGGCCCTCCATCCCACCCGAGAGAGTTGTAGGCAATGTTTCTGAGCCTGTGTGACTTGGTCTGTCTGTGAAATTGTCTCGCTCCTCTCAGACCACAATTTATTTCTTTGTCTCTCTCTGCCTTTCGCTCCATCGTCAATCTTCCCCTCCTTCCGCACATGGCCTCTATGCTCCCTCTTCCACTCCTCTCCTTTCTGAGAAAGGCATTCGTTTCTGTAATTGCACCACTCCAAACAGAGCATCTTCCAAAGGTCCAGGCGTTCTCTTCTTGCAAGTGTAACCCTCGCTTCCCCCTTAAAGGTGAAGATCTCCCTTGCTCGAAAGCCAGTCGTATCTGACTCATCTCCATTTGCAGCCAAAGTGCCAGCACTATCTGCATCTGCATGACATCTCCGTGGTCATGTGGAAGGCATGACTAGACACCCGAGCGCATGGAACGCGGCACCCTTTCCCGCCGGCGTGGTGGTACCTATTTATCTACTTGCGTTTTTCTTGCTTTTGAACAGCTCGGTTGGCAGGGGCTGGGACAGATGACAGGAGCTCACTCCATCATGCAGCACTGGGGTCTGGAACTGCTGGCCTGCCAACCTTCCAGTTGTCAAGTTTAGCGTCTTAACCACTAAGCCACCTCAGCCCCAGTTTCCCCCCTTAGAACTGGGGGAAACTGAGTGGGAAAAGAGACTGCTAGCTAGAATATCCCCCTGCTTTCTGATTTCTCCACTGCTCCCCCCCACACACACACCATAAATATCCATAAAGAAGAAAAAGACTCTCTATCTGCTGTTTCTGCAGATCTAGATGTCCTAGTCTGAAAACATATTATATACTTGTGTGTGTGTGTGTGTATGTGTGTGAACTCCTGGCGTCATGGTGGCCACATCTGGAACCAACCAAACTGCCCAGCCCTGCTTGCCATCCACTCTAGGGTTCGGTACTCATCTCCGTTTACAGCCAAAGAGTCAGTGCTGACTGTGTCTGCAGACATTTCCACGGTCATGCGGCAGGCATGACTCGACACCAGAATGTGTGGGATGTTGTTACCTTTCCCACCAAAGCGGTACCTGTTTACCTACTTGAACTGTCTTGCTTTTGAACTGCTAGGTTGGCAGGAGCTGGGACAGCCAACTCTGTCGGGCATCACTTGGGTCTTGAACTGCTGACTTTCCAATTGTCAAGTTCAGTGTCTTAACCCCTAAGCCACCGCAGTCCCTCTCATAGAGACGAAGGCTCCCAGAGGTTAGTTGTTAAGATGATCATGCTGTTGTTCAGTCGCACAGTGGAGTCCGACCCTCTGCGACCCCATGGACCAAAGCACGCCAGGCTCCTCTGTCATCTGCCATCCTCAGGAGTCTGCTCAGATCTACGCCCACTGTGTCAATGATGCCAACTAGCCATCTCATCCTCTGCCGCCCCCTTCTCCTGTTGCCTTTGATCTTTCCCAGCATGAAGGCTTTCTCCAGTGAGTCCTCTCTTCTCATTTGGTGGCCAGAGTACTTGAGCTTCGGCTTCAGTATTTGTCCTTCCAAGGAGAAGTCAGGGTTGATTTCCTTTAGGATCGACTGATTTGATCTCCTTAATTTTAATTTAATTTAATTTTTTCAACTTGTTCGCCGCCCACTCAGACAAGCCCGACTCAGGCCGGCTTACATAATCTAAAACCCCACACAATAAAAACGGTTAAAAACCCCCACCCACCCCAGAAGCAGAGAGAGGAGCATCTTATGGTAAAAACCAGCAAGCAGGAGCCACATTGCCCTCAGGGCCCCACACCTGCCCCGCCAGCCAGGTCATAAGTCCTTTCCTGAAGGGCAGCAACTCGGTCTGCAACCATGGCTCTACAAGCAGGAGGTTCCAGAGGGCCGGTGCAGACACGGAGAAGGCCCTTTTCCTTGTGCCAGAGAGGCAGGTCCCCCTGGCTGATGCAACAACTAGGGAGCCCCTCTGATCCGCTCTGGTTGGACGGACAGACGTTCTTATGGCAATGTGGTCTCATAGGTATCCTGGCCCACAACCATGTAGGGCTTTTGAGGTCATAACCAGCACCTTGAATTGCACTCGGAGGCAAACTGGTAACCAATGCAACTCCCAGAGCGTCACTACCCGGGATGCCACATTCTGGACCAGCTGTAGCCTTCGAATGGTTGTCAAGGGCAGCCCCATGTAGAGCGCATTGCAATAATCTAGTCTGGAGGTCACCAGAGCATGTGTGACCCTATCCCTATCCAGGAACGGGTGCAACTGGCGGATCACATGGAGTTGTGCAAAGGCCTTCCTGGCCATGACCACCACCTGCTCTTCTAGCAGCAGTCGTGAGTCCAGAAGGACCCCCAAGTTGCGCAAGATAGATATCTTGGGCAAGATAGCCCCATCTAAGATCAAGGATGGCAGCTCCTAGAATAGCACAGGACCCCGAACCCACAGCCACTCAGGCTTGCTGGGATTCAATTGTACCCCGTTGACCCCCATCCAGAACCCCACAGCCTCCAGATGCACAGAGAGGACTTTGACAGCATCGCTGGGGGCCCCACTGGCCGAAATGAACAACTAAGTGTCATCCAGGCAGTGGTGGGCATCAGCAGGTTCGCATCAGTTCACCAGAACTGGTAGCAGAAATTCTGGCTAGCCCTGCCCATCCAAGTTTTGAAATAAAGTAGTCCTAATTTGGGTGCAATGTAGGGCTTTCCCCCTGGCCATGCCCACCATACCATGCCCACAGTGTGGTAGTAAAATTATTTTGAAGCCCATCACTGCATCCAGGGGACTCTCAAGAGTCTTCTCCAGCACCACAGCTCAAAGGCATCTACTCTTCCTCGCTCAGCATTTCTTATGGTCCAGCTCTCACAGCTGTACATGACTACACAGCCATACACTACTACTGATCATAGACCCCCTCATTTATTGGAAGCAAGTTTCTGGGAAATGGAAGTTCAGAGAGGGATGCTGGTTCTCCTGTCCTGTCTGTGGGTTGGGGGCTTCCTGGAGACAACAGGAATGGAACAGAATCGGTGGGTGGGAGGCTCACATCTATGACCCAGAAGTGCTTTGTACCCCACCACTTACCGGTGTAGACGAAGCGTCCGGGGGCTCCTTTGCAGAACTGCTTTGACTTGTAGGAAAGCGTCACTTCTACCACTCCTGGGATGTGTCTGGGGGGAGTCTGTACACGGATGGCATGGGGAGTGATGAGCTGTTAAGAGAAGCGCATGGATGGGGGTGGGAGAGCAGAGAAGAAAGCAGTCACATGGAAGCAGGCAATTCCATGCACAAGAGGGATTGGTTTCTCTCCCATTCCTGACCCTTTAACTAGTAACTAGTTTGAGTAGCTCAATCCCCCTTGCTCTGAGTCTGGAAAAGTTACTCTGTTGGTCTCCCAGAACCACCCATCAAAAAAGTCATTTACCCCCAACCTCTAAGGGGAAAGGTCTCCCTTGCTTGAAAGCCACTACTGTAGCTACTCTGTCATGCAGCACTCAGGTCTCAAACTGCTGACCTGCCGACCTTCCAGTCACCAAACTCAGCGTCTTAACCACTAAGCCACTTCTTCCGATCCCTCTGTTGCTTACTCAGCTATGTCTTAGTAGCTTTGCTTGTGGTATAGGCAATGCTACTGCACAGTCCCTTTACTAAGCTATCCTGGTTTTATGCTAGGTTGAGATTCCTCCCTCCACCTGAAAGCATCCTTGGAAATGCAGCCTGAACAAGGCAGTCCAAAAAATGGCTTTGAGGTTCTTCAGAGTCTCCATTGGGAAGGACAACCTCTTCCAAGGAGAATGGTGAGTTTCCTCCAGGTGTATTTCAAGCCCACAAAAAGACTCACCTCGCTCCAGACCAGTAGTGTGCCAAAAACCACCTGCAGCCCGTCAAAGAAGTTGTCCCCAATGACGATGACGGTGGCACCCCCAGTCGTCCAGCCTTCGCTGGGGCTGATGGCTTTGATGCATGGGGTAGCAGCTTCATGGAGAGAAAGGGAAAGACACGGTCAAGCATCAGAAAGGAGCCCCATTGAATAGGACAGTAGGGGTGAGGTCCAAGGAGGGGCGTCAGATGGTGGCAGAACGATGGCAAAAGAGCATCTCTCACCTATTATGGAGGGCCAGAAGAGACCACCCACAACTACACATGACTCAAGGATTGTCTACACTAGCCCTCCAGGTTGTGGCGAAGCAGCAAAACACTGTCTGGTGCAAACCCCACATCCAGACAAAGTGAGGTTGCACAACCCCTATCAGCTGTGGTTGTAGCAGCCACTTTCCAGCTGATAGGGGGGAATCCAAGTCAAAGCAGATCTGACAGATGGCACATATCTCTCGAGTGCCTCCAGTGTTGGAGCAGCCACCATCTCCCAAGGTCATGGACTCCATTGTCCTACTGCTCTAATAGTTAAGAAGTTCACCCTGATAATCCAAACAGTCAACAGATGGGTTCACTTGTGGGCCACACCCAGTGGTGGGCTCCAAAAAAATTGCTACCACACTGTGGGCGTGGTATGGTGGGCGTGGCCAAGGGGAAAGCCCTGCATTGCACCCGAATTAGGACTACTTTATTTCAAAACATGGATGGGCGGGGTCAGCCAGAATTTCTGCTACCGGTTCTGGAAAACTGGTGCGAACCTGCTGGTGCCCACCACTGACCACACTACTAAACCAAGATTGAGCTTCCAAACTTATCAAGGTTGACTCTTAGCCACTTCCATCCTTCTGAGGTCAGTAACATGAGTCCCCAGCATGTTGGGAGCAAAATGCTAATTAACCTGTGAACTACCCAGAGAGTGAGTGCATTAAGTACCACAGGGTGGTATATAGGTGTCATTACTACTGCTATACCCTTGTTAAATATAACAATGTTCTAATTATGGGCTATCTGCCCCTATGCTCTGAAACCTCTTCTTCATGGTCTCTGTGAATCCACACAAATGGGTTTACTGCATGTAAACCCATTCGTGTGGATTCAAAGGGGGACCACAAAAAAGAACAATAGTTACAGGTAAGCAACCTGTCATTATAGAGCCCTGATGGTGATTTCAATCCTGACCAGGGATCAAGGTTGACTCAGCCTCCTCCATCCTTCTGAGGTTGGCAAAATGAGTACCCAGCAAGTTGGGGACAAAATGCCAATTAACTTGTGAACCGCCCAGAGAGTGCACTAAGCACTATGGCAGTAATGGCGAACCTCGGCACTCTAGGTGTTCTTGGACTGCAATTACCAGAATCTGAAACCAGCGCTCCTGCTGATCAGGGCTTCTGGGAACTGAGGTTCCAGAACACCTGGAGTGCCAAGGTTCACCATCACTGCACTATGGAGTGGTATAGAAGTGTAATGGCGATTGCTATAGCAACCCCACCCACCACATTCTGAACTGCCGATCTGTTTTGGCCTCCTGAGTTTCATTAGAAATCACCCTCATCTTGTTGGAAACAGCTTGGAAAAGTTACATTTTTCCAGCCATAATACTTCCAGGGACACATCACCACCAGCATGGCCACTGGCTAGGTCCAAACATGGATTCCTTAAGAGCCTCCACAAGAGGCTAATCTTTCCCACACTAGGTCGGGTGAAAGGAACTACAAAATGAACTCACCAAAAGGTGCCTTAATTTTGGCAGTTTCACATCTGGCCTGGACACGGAAGAAGATGGACCAAAGGTCAACATGATGTCAGACTGGCTTGACCTTTGAGGTAGCCAGAACTTACCTTCAGAAGGATCCAACCTTCGTGCCCGGCGCCCGTGCTTGGAGTTGTTATGGACAAACATGTTATCGGAAACGGCAAGGACATGGCCATCCACGTTGACTGTCGTTGATACCACAACCTGAGACGGGAAGGAGAAGTCATCAAGGCACACAAGACCCCATTGAGACAACAAGAAAGAGCGTTTGAGGTGGCTTCAGAAAGAAATCCACCCATGATCCTCACGGTCCTTCCATTGGTTAGATAGAGAGCATCACCCAGAGTTACAGTGGTCACATCTGCACCAGAGCATCTCATGCTTCATTTGCCTTTTTATCCCTTCCAGGTGCCTGGCTTGGTGTGTTTCCTTTACAAATCAATAAGGTTACAGGCAGTTGCTCCTAACTTTCCAGCTTGGTTTTTTAAAAAATAAATGAACCTGGAGAAACCGATTGCAGTCTACAAAATTTCTCAATGGGAAAACAAACCTGATGAGTCTTCAAAGCAACTTTGGATCTTTTGTTTTTAAAAATTTTTCCCATGCTTAAAAATAAACAAACAGACCAGTAAAAAACAAAAGTACATGAAGCTGCAGTCTTGATGAATGCACTAAGACAGTCATGGTGAACCTTGGCACTCCAGCTGTTCTTGGACTTCAATTCCCAGATGCCCAAGTCTCTGTGAATCCACACAAATTTACAGCATGTAAACTCACAGAGACTTGGGCTTCTGGGAACTGAAGTCCAAGAACACCTGGAGTGTCACAGTAAACCCATTCATGAGGATTCACAGGGACTTGGGCTTCTGGGAATTGAAGTCCAAGAACAGCTGGAGTGCCAAGGTTTGCCATCACGGCACCAAGAGGACTGGAGAGAAATGCTCAACCTTTCTTTCCTTGGGTCATTTTCAACTGTACAGTGTTGGAATAAAGTGATAGAAAGAAAGAAGAAAGAAATGATTATTGTAATGGTAATAGCTATGAGATGGAAAATATATTGTAAATTGGATTCGGATGGATGGTTCAAAGAACTATGGAATATAGAAATAAATGATAAATTGAAATGTGAATTAAAGTTAAAGAATGGTTCAACAACAACAAAAAATGATTTTAAAGAGATTTGAGGAAATTGTATTATGTATGTTTTAGTCAAATCGAAAGGAGAAGGACCAAGAATATACAGCTTTTTGGAAATAGGGGACAAATATATAAAAAAGAATGTTACATAATGATAATGGGTTGAAGATTTATATTGTCCCATAGGTGGTAGGTGCATTTATCAGCTAATGTAACTGTTTTTATTTTTATTTTTCAGGTGTTTTTATTCTAATTGTCATTGTTGCTAGTTGTATGATTAAGATATTTGTTTATATTTTGTATTTTATTGTTTTAAAATTAATTGACAGTCTGCCCAGGTTTTCCTGCTATGGTAACAGAGTAGACCTTACTGCCAGTGACTCAATGCCAAGTGTCAGGCAGCATTGAACTAACATGACGACCCTGAGGACTAACAGCCTTGGGTGCCGAAGTCCACATGGAAGGGTGACGGTCCCCAAGTGGACTGAATCCCACTTGAATTCATCTTGTTGGAGAGCAGCAGGTCTGGGGATGATGATGATGATGAGGACTTTGGGTGCCAAAAGGGCTCAGGACCAGAGACTCAAAGGAACTGGATCAGTGGTACTATGGGTGTCATGCTGCAATGCAGAAGGCAGATGAAAGGCCCCTGCATTATATTCCCATGAGAGTCTTCATGGCTGATCACCATGATGATCGCCAATATTCAGATTCGGATACAGCAGCAGCAGCAGAAGAAGAAAATTAATTTAAAAATCAAAATAAACCAGAGGTTTCTCTTCAAGGGGTTTTCTGTGTTAGGAAGAATTCTCAGAACCAAAATGATGGGAATTGAAGTCCAAGAAATCTGGGGAAAAAACCCATGCTTATTGTCCACCTGGAAACCTTAAACTTCTCTCTGGTGGGAAGGAGACGGATGCAAGAGTCGCCCATAGCAAAAGGTCTTCTGCTCCCACTTATTACAGTTTGCCAAGGGAAAAAGACAAGGAAGGGCAGGGAGCCTGGATTTCTAAAAGCATGCCTATGAATACATGCAGCACACTTGAAGTGCATGATTTCCAGGGACATAAAGGCAGCTTGTTCATAATATTCTCCCAGTGGTAGAGAAGTAAGAGAAACTCAACCTGCACTGGAGAAATCAGAGAGGCTTCAACAGCCATCAGAGGGAGGGGAAGGAGGAACTCCCCAGGTATCAACCAGTGCTGACTGGCTGGCGGCTTCCTCATCAGGTTGCTCTCCTAACGATATGGTAATTGTGACATTTTTACATGATTAACAGCCATTCTAATTTGCATAGCGCGGGTGCCGGGCGCCTTCGGAGCAGACAAGCGGACCCACCTTGGTGAAAGAAGCCAGAATCCCAGTTCACAGACATCCCAACATCCTTGAGAGATGCTGGGCTGCCCAAAGGGATGGTGTAGATGACCAACCCACCCACCCAAGGTGTAGCAAAGGAACTAAATATGCAAGAAGGCAACACCAAAGGGTGCTTGAGGTCACTGGGACTGGGAAACTGGAGGCACCAACTTGCCCATTTCATGCTACTTTTGCTAAGTGCTGTCAAGTGACTTTCAGCGTCTGGTGATGCCATAAATTAACAATCTTCAAATATCCTGTCATTAACAGTCCGGCTCAGGTGTTGCAAACTCAAGGTGTTGTTGTTGTTGGTTCTCCTCCTCCTCCAGTAGGCACAGGAGACAATTCTGGCCCATTTTGGGTCATCCTACCAACCCTTGAAAGGTTTAGCCCTATGTCCACCACAAATAGGAACGAAGGGGATTTTTGGGGTTTAGGTAAAGGTAAAGATTTCCCTTGCTCGAAAGCCACTCGTATCCGACTCTAGGGTTCAGTGCTCGTCATTGTTTCAAAGCCAAAGAGCCAGCGTTGTCTGCTTCTGCAATCATTTCCATGGTCCTGTGGCAGGCACCGGAGCGCATAAGAACAGAAGAACAGCCTTGCTGGAACAGACCACAGGAGGCCATCCAGTCCAGCATTCTGTCTCACACAGTGGCTCACCATTTCCTTCAGGGTATTCCCAAGCAGATGCCTTCACCTGCTTAGGATTCCCTGGAAATGGCATTGAGAGATATCATGCCTATCTCTCCAACCCGGAGGTTGTCCTTAGGTATCCATCATTATAGCCATTGATACCCTTGTCCTCCATGAACTTGTCTAATCCTTTCTTAAAGCTGTCACCACTTCTTCTGGCAGGGAGTTCCATAGACCAGTAATCCTCTGGGTGAAAAAGTACTTTCTCTTCTTTGTTTGAGAACGCTGTTACCTTCCCACCGAAATGGTCTCTATTTATCTACTTACAATTTCTTGCTTTCAAACTGCTAGGTTGGCAGGTTTTATTAACATGTAAATGTTTTTGAGTGGGCAGAAGTGGAAATGGGGAAGCAGCCTCCAAGCTACACACTAAGTGCAACTCTCAGATATCTTCAGGTTGTTTCCTCTACATCAGTGTTTCCCAACCTTTGGGTTTTTTTGGACTTCAATTCCCAGAAGCCTAAGTCAATTCCCCAAAGCACTGATCAGCCGATGTGCTGACGGAGGAGTCTGGGAATTGAAGTCCCCCTGTGGGGTATGTGCCCCACGTTGGGAACCACTGCTCCATGTCCAAGTGAGTTGCTTAGGAGCTTTGTCTAGCACAGGGTTGGTGATCAGGCTACTTCAGATTTTATTCAACACTTCTTCTGACTCCCTTGGTTTTCAGTTAACTTCAAGTTCCAATTCAAAACACTAGTGTTGACCTCCAGGAATCCTAACCTATTTGGACCCTAAATTCCTTAGCAATGGACTCCTCTGTCCCCACCCCAGCCCACAAACTCCCGGCAATGGCTCAACTTGGCTCAGAGAATTACTGTACATCAAAATCCTGCTGCTTTCCTGGAGGGGGGAGAGCAGCGGCGCAGCAGTGCTTAAAACACCGATGCCACCCTCCAACACCATCGGACTCCCCTCGGCCGGGCCGGGCCAGCTTGGAGGGGAGAAAACAGGTGCGCGGCTCGGCAGGGCTCGAAAACGCTGCCACCACCCACCACTATCACCGGACTCTTCCCCTCGGCTGACCTGACCTGGAGGGTAATGGACAGAGTGGTTTGGGCTGAGTTTGTAATGTATTTCTGAGTTTTGCTTTTGAAATGTTTTGGTAATTACTTTATAATTGTAATTGTGTTATGTTGCAACTGTGATATTTTGCTTCTTTGCTAGCCGCCCAGAGTCGCATTGCGAATGGGGCAGCATACAACTCAACTAATTGAACTGAATTGCTTTCCACCTGTGGAAATCTCTGTCCCTTGAAATGTTGGTGTGTTTGTTTGGGGAAAGACAGTAAAGAAGGATAGAGGGCCAGAGCGGTTATTGGAGAAGGGGAGGGGATGGTGATGGGTAGCAGGGGCTTACCTGGAATCGGCGCATGTCTCGGGGATTTCCAGCATTCTTCAGGCAATTCTGGTTGCATTTCAGAAAGAACTTGAGGAAAAACCTAGAAGGAAGGAAGAGACGTATCTGTGATTGGGTTTGCTTGGCATTAGCAACCTGGCCTTTGCAGCAATGCTAAGAAACCTGATCCTTCACTGTCTCCTTCGCTTGACCCTTTAGATGTGCACGCTCAGTAAACCCATTAGTCTGGATTCACAGGGGACTACAAAGAAGAACAACAGTTGCAGGTAAGCAACAGGTAAGCAACAGTTACAGGTAAGCAACAGTTACAGGTAAGCAACAGTTACAGGTACATTATAGAGCCCTGGTAGCGCTGTCCTGCAGCCAGAACGTTACAGGTTCGATCCTGACCAAGGCTCAAGACTGACTCAGCCTTCCATCCTGCCGTGGTAAGTAAAACGAGTCGCCAGCATGTTGGGGAGCAAAATGCTAATTAGCCTTGTGAGCCATCCAGAGAGAGCACTAAGTGCTTATATCGGGCAGGGGATAAGAGTGATTACTATTCCATAAGACGGGGACTTTCAGGAGGCAGAGCTGACTTGATCCAAAACATGCAGACTTACATCCTTAAACTAATAGGTGGGTGGGTATGTTGGGGTTTTTAATTGTTTTTAATAGGTATGTTTTAATCTTGTTGTGAGCCGCCCTGAGTCGGGTTCGCCTGATTGGGCGGCCTAGAAATTTGAACCACAAATAAATAAATAAATAAAAACTTCGTCAAAAATGAAAACAACCAATCCCTGGCGAAGCCTGATCCAAAGCCCTCCTGCAACTCATCCAAAGCCTCGGACAAATTCCTTTTCTCAACCACAATTCTCAAAATCTTCCACCTGGAGACGATGGGACACCTTTGACCCCAAAACGCTGTTCTTGCCCAAGCTTGGACCAATACACCCCATGTTCTCTCTCCTCCTCACTCTCCGTGTGGCAGCTGTGCTGGCCCTTTAAGGCAGCCCTAAAGCCCTTTCTTCTCTGCTTAAGAGGGTATTGATTGGTAACTGATCCCCATCTGCCTTTGAGGCAGCTAATGGGCTATATTGCTGCAGAGAACGATCAATCAGGGAATACAAGCCCTGGAGATATCTGAGCCCACAGGGAGGGCAAAGGAAGAGGAAGACCCTTGGGAGCCAAGCAGCAAAGTATGGGATGGATGGAGTGCAGATCAATTACAAGAGCCACCCCTCATGCTAACACTTCACTTCTTCCAGGAGAGGCACAGACAGAAAGATGCATGTCTCCATTCATCCCAAAGTGGGCTGGCACTTTTAGGGGAGCATGATGTAGATTGCATAACAAGCAACTGTCTCCCGTCTCCCGTTAAAGCATCCAGGGACTGACTGGCAGTCCCTTGCCCTCTAATTTTTAATTTGGCTTTTCTTAAAAGAACAAGGAAAGTCTTGGAATGCCCCCCGGGCCACATCTGCCTGCCTGCGCATCGCTGCTCCCAGCAATGATTGGTTTCTTTGGGAAGGTCTGCCGTGATTAAAAATAAGAGGAAGTTTTCCAAAGGGAAATATTGTGGGAAGGGACGGTAGGGTAATGGATGCTACTCTCCATGGTCCGAGATGGGCAAGGGCAGCTATTGGACTTCAAGAAGTTGCCCATCCCTACATGGAAGGAACAAAAGCCTGCAGCCGTGATGGCGAACCTTGCCACTCCAGATGTTCTTGGACTTCAAGTCCCAGAAGCCCAAGCCCCCCATGAATCCACACAAATGGATTTGCTGCAATTCATCCGGCCCACACCGTCCTCGTCGCTCCTGGAAGCGGAAGTAAAACGCACCCGTACGGAGGAAGGGTTAACCCAGAAGAGCCTTATCTGTACAGGCGCGTTTCACTTCTGCTTTCAGGAGCGATGAGGGCGGCGCGGGCTGGATGAATCGCAGCAAACCCATTCGTGTGGATTCATGGGGGTCTTGGGCTTCTGAGAATTGAAGTCCAAGAACATCTGGAGTGCCAAGGTTCGCCATCACGGCCCTACAACCTTTGTTTCAGGTGGCAATTCTCCTGCTTTGGCAAATGATTCCACCACTTCTTTTGTGGTGGGATGGTTGGATGAGTGGTGCACATGAATGCCTTGGTTCTCTCTGGCACCAAAAGAAGCAGATGTTGTGAATTCTGCAGATTTCATCGGAGTCCACATAGCTTGGCTTGGCGGACCAGTGGTTGGGTTTGCTGTAAGTCTGGTCAGCTTGTGGAGTGAGCTGGAGTGTTGCGCTTGCTTCAGAATTGCCTTGGTTGTGGACTGCTCAAGGCTCAATGGCAGAAATACAGTAGCTCAGATGACCTATTCTAATGAGGATGGCAGAGTGAGAAATGGCTGGATCCTATCTCAGAGCACAATCTACTGGGATGTTCTTATGTGTTCTTCTTCTTTCATGCCCCACTCATACTCTGGACTGACAAAATGAAGTCACTTTCTTGGCTTTGTCCTTGGCCAAATGCAAGTCCTCATTGGTGCATGTTTCTGGCAGGCATTGGCAGGCCAGTAAATGAGCCCATGGATTCTGTATCTTTGCACATTCACACAGTGTGTTGTTGTCCACCACCAGCCCACACTTGAGCATGTTGATCTTGCATTAGACTCCAACCCTCAGCCTATTCAGGGTCTTCCAAGTGACGTAGGAGAGGTTGAGGAACGTTTTGCTCTTGCAAATAATGTTTGTTCTTGCCACAAGGCTCTTCCTAGATCTGAGCTGGCGGACGTGTGTGTCGCCTCTTGGGAACCAAAAGGAAACCAGTGAAGAGCCACAACCAAAGATCTCTGGGCACTGGAGATGGTCTTCTGCAGTGACTTCCACAGTGGTGCAAGCAATGTTGTGGGACAATTCTCGGATCACATAGTTCAGCAGTCCAGGGAGGGCTGGAGGAGTCAGGTGGAGAATGAGCAGGAATAGCAAGGTGAGCAGAGAAAAGTTCCCAACGAGAGGGAGGGAAGCTGGAGCATACAATCCACTCCCCAACAGTGTTCTTGGCTGATGAAATATTTAGGATGCTTGTGCAGGGTCCTATAATTGTCATCCTAGCATAAATAATTCACGGGCAGCTGCCATGTGTGAGTGTGTGCATGCGCGCACACTCTGGAGAGGCCAGGAAGGGAAGTGGATCTTGCCCTAATTATCTATGCACGCTGATTGTGAGCCTGTGTGAGTGTGTGTGTCTGCACACAAACTCACCCTCTCCACAGGCAGCTGGAGGGGGATCAAAATCATGAAAGCTGTGTTTTCAAAATCCATCTGCCCCGACTGGCTGGTTTGCTTCTCTCCATGTTGGTGGAAAACCAGACCTCTCCTGCTCTGCCCCAGCCTTGCCCTCCTGCCTGCCCATCATGCTCATCTGGGTGTCAAAGGAGACTCACATCCACTGTTGCTAGGATCTGCTTCGCATAACAGATGACAAGGGATGGACTACATCGGGGAGCCGAAACTACGGCCCATGGGCTGGATCTGTGGCACTAAATCATCTGGCTCACGCTGCCCTTGCCGCTCTCAGAAGTGAAGTAAAATGCACCCAAGCATGCGCAAAACACTGCCGTAAAGGACCCGTGGCTGTCATACACGTGTTTACAACAGCTGTGGGTGCATTTATGGCAGCACTTTGCACATGCGCGGGAGTGTTTTGCTTCCCCTTCTGGTGGGAGGGACCACATGACCGGCCCACTCAACCACATGGCCCCCAAAAATTTGGGCACCCCTGGACTACATAGACCTCTTACTGTACTGGCAAAGTTGGAGTGGGAAACATGCAGCCAGTTGGGCCAAACCTGGCCTCCAAAGTCATTTTCCCCCCATCTCACCAGCAAGGAAAGCTGTGAGCTTTCTAGTATTCCCAGGAAGGTTCTCACAATGGTTCGTTCACACCCGGTGGGGTGTGGGCCCCACAGTGGGAACCACTGCTGTAGAGGTTATTTCCTCCCTTCTTCACATGCCGCCAGTCTTTCTGTGTGGATGTGCCTAGATACTTTGCTTCTCAACAGGATACGTCCGTGACGGCGAACCTTGGCACTCCAGATGTTCTTGGGCTTCACTTCCCAGAAGCCCAAGCCCTCGTGAATCCACACAAATGGGTTTACTGCGATTCATTTGGCCCGTGCTGCCCTCATTGCTCCTGGAAGCGGAAGTAAAATGCGCCCAATTTGTCTGAGAAAAATTGTTTGATGGGTCACAGAAGGTAAAGGTAAAGGTCTCCCTTGCTTGAAAGCCAGTTGCATCCGACTCTAGGGTTCAGTGCTCATCCCTGTTTACAGCCTAAGAGCCAGTGCTGTCTGCATCTGCAGACGTTTCCGTGGACATGTGGCAGGGATGACTACACACGAGAGTGGACGGAACACTGTTTACCTTTCCTCCAAAGTGGTACCTATTTATCTACTTGCAATTTTTTGCTTTTGAACTGCTAGATTGGCAGGAGCGGGGGCACAGAGATGGGAGCTCATTCCATCATGCAGTACGCGCAGTAAACCCATTCGTGTGGATTCACAAGGACTTGGGCTTCTGGGAATTGAAGTCAAAGAACAGCTGGAGTGCCAAGGTTCGCCATAATGGGTCTAACTCAGTGTTTCTCAACCTTTGGACTTTAGTTCCCAGAAGCCTAAGTCAATTCCCCAAAGCACTGATCAGCCAATGGACTGATTTAGGTTTCTGGGAATTGAAGTCCCCCTGTGGGGCATGTTGAGAACCACTGGTCTAACCTCCTGGGCTGTAATAGCTTTGCCAAATTTGCCTTCCTTCATTCCTTCATCTTTTGGGCTAGTTGCCAGAATCTTTTTTTTTTTTTTGAGCATATCTTGTAGGGATTTTGTTTGTCCGCTTTTGAGCAAAACACATCAACCTCTTATGGACTTAGGACTTCTAACTAAATGGTAACATTTATGTATATGCTTTAATGTTGCACCTGAATTATGCCCACTGATGCAACAAGCTTCAGAACAACATGGCACATCGGTTTAACTTCAGCCTTTCCAGATGTTCTGGGATAACCAATCCCATTGGACCAACCAGTATGTAACACAACACATCTGGGAGCTGCCGATTTAGAAAACAGCAGTCCAGTGGAACATGACATCCCTGCTTTCATGTAGGTGTGTATCTAATGTTTGTATACATTTATGCCGGACCCAGTTTTAAAAGCACTTGGGAATAAGCAAGGATGTGCCTTCAGTCAGAAGGAAGGAATGGATCTGAAACTGTGGCCAGATTTCTGCACCTGCAGAATCTGACACAAACCTTAGGGCAGTGATGGCAAACCTGGGCACCCCAGCTGTTGTTGGATTTCAACTCCCAGAAGCCCAAGTCAGTTCGGTTTCACTTACCAGTGATAACTTTCGTTCTTCGAGTATATAGTTTGTGAATACACACTCATGGGTTATGCGCCTGCGCAGAACAGCCGATCGGAGGCTTGAAAAGCTATTGGTCAAAAGTTTTGGCGGTAAGACCGCCCACCGTACCGCCCACCCTGAGGCGCCCGCGCGCCATTTTACCTCAGTTCCATACTTAAGCCAAGCACAGGATAAACCAACTGATCTCATCCGTGCAGCTCAAGAGGGGAGGCAGGGTGGGTAGTGTGTATTCACAAACTATATACTCGAAGAACGAAAGTTATCACTGGTAAGTGAAACCGAACTTTCTCCTTCGTATAGTTTGTGAATCCACACTCATGGGAGATTAGCAAGCTCACACTTACTTGGTCGGTGGGCAGTCGGATGAGATGATCCCACGATGAGCTGAAGAACCCGTAGGTGGACCCGTCAGGGGCGTTGAGTCCGGAGCCCTCTGGTGAGGACGACACGGCCAAGCCTGGCGTCCGCAGTGGCTCTGGTGTCCACCCTGTAGTGCTGGACAAATGTGGAAGGTCTGGACCAGGTGGCAGCCTTACATATGTCCTCAAGCGGTGTGCCCTCCAGAAAGGCAGTGGATGTGGCAACCGCCCTGGTGGAATGCGCCCTGACATGCGGTGGAGGTGGCAGTGAAGCTGACTCGTAGGCCAGGTAGATGGTAGAGGTGATCCATTTGGAGAACCTTTGAGCAGAGATGGGTTCACCCTTGGACTTTCCCCCATAAGCCACAAAGAGGCGTTGTGACTTCCTGAACTCTCTAGTCCTGCTGGTGTAAAACAATAAAGCTCGTTTCACATCCAGCGTGTGCCAAGTCCTTTCTTGGGCGTTAGTGGGGTTCTGGAAGAAGGTTGGCAAGGAGATAGTTTGTGCCATGTGAAACTTGGAGACCACCTTGGGTAGAAAGGTGATGTCCGCTTGGAGGACGACGCGGTCGTTGAAGAACTGGAGAAAAGGTGCGTCTGCTCGCAGGGCAACCAGCTCACCAGCTCGTCGTGCAGACGTGATGGCCACCAGGAATGCTGTCTTCCATGTGAGGAGACGAACATCGGCGGTAGCCAAGGGCTCGAAGGGGGTCCTGGTGAGCGCGTTGAGAACGGTGGACAGTGACCATTGAGCCGTCGGTGTCCGGGCCGGCGGAAAAGCGTTCTTTAGTCCCTTGAGGAAGCGCTTTACCGTTTGGTCGCGGAAGGCCCCGGAAGCGGGCGAGCCAGCAGGAGAGTGCGCTACCACTGCTGCGAGATGCACTCGGATGGAGGTGATGCTGAGACCAGACTCCGCCAGCTGGAGGAGGTAGGTTAAAATGTCCTGCAGTCCCACCTGGGTGGGGGGCGTTTGCCGGGCGGCCAGGAAAGCACAAAAACGCCTGTATTTGGAAGCGTAGGACTTCCTTGTGGAAGGGCGCCGCGCTAGTTCAAGGATCCTGGCCAGTCTGGGGTTATCCTCCACGCGGTGAGGTGGAGGCTGGGCAGGTCCGAATGGTGCAGCTGGCCCTGCTCCATTTGGAGGAGTGTCGGTGATTCCGGCAGTGTGCGATACTGTGACGACATGCGCAACAGTAGCGGAAACCAGGGTTGGCGCGGCCACGCCGGTGCCACCAGAATTGCATTGGCTCTGTGTTGGTGCATCCTGGTGAGTACCTTCTGGACCAGAGGAAACGGAGGAAAGGCATAGAGATAGTCCTGATCCCACCGTTTCATGAAGGCATCGCCCTCGGAGTTCGGTCCGATGCCTGCTCTGGAGCAGTACCTGGTGAGTTTCTTGTTGGACTCCGATGCAAAGAGGTCGATGCTCGGCGTCCCCCAGACCTGGCACAGGGACTGGAACACTCCGTCGTCCAGCTCCCATTCGTGGGTCGTCGAGGTGAGACGGCTCAGGTGGTCTGCCAAGACATTCAGTGTGCCCTGAATGTGCACTCCAATTGGGAAAATGTGCCTCTCCAGGCACCATTCCCACAACTGCACTGCAAGGTACAAGAGGGTGGTGGACCGTGTTCCTCCCTGCTTGTTGAGGTACGCCACCGCCGTGGTATTGTCCGAGGCCACTTGAACCGCCTTGCCGGTGAGCAGAGTCTCGAAGGAGCGCAGGGCCTTCCAAATGGCCAGCAGCTCCAAGTAATTTATGTGGTGCACCGTTTCGTGCGGTGCCCAGGCGTCGTTGACCGTGAGAGTCCCGCAAGCAGCGCCCCAGCCGAGGTTGCTCGCGTCGGTCAGTATCTGCAGTGAAGGTTGCGGGGGGTAGAAACTCTTCCCCGTGGCCACGTTGAGTGGTGTGGACCACCATAGCAGTTGGTCCCTCAGTTCTGGAGATGGGGTCAACCGTTTGCATTGGCTCTCCCGAAGTGCGTCGAACTCGTGAAGGAGCCACGATTGCAGGGACCTGAATTTCAATTTGGCATGGGGGATCACTGCCGTCGTTGAGGCCATCAGGCCTAGAAGTCTCTGAGCCTTCTTCGCCCGGATGCACGGTTTCGTGCGCAGTTCGCTCACCCCCTGCGCAATGTCCCGTAAGCGTTTCTGGGGGGCGTAGGCTCTCGTAATGAGCGAGTCGAGTACCGCTCCAATGTACTCGACGCGCTGGGAGGGAGTCAACTTCGACTTGGTGAAGTTGATCCTGAGGCCGAGACTCTCCATGAGGTGAACCGTGTATTGTGTGTCCCGAACGGCCGACGATTTGGTGGGGGAGACGATCAACCAATCGTCGATGTATGGGAAGACCCTGATGCCCCGTTGGCGGAGGAATGCAGCCACCGGAGCCATGCATTTGGTGAAGACCCGCGGTGCCGTGGCCAGACCGAACGGTAGGCATCGGTACTGGTACACGGAATGGTCGATACGGAAGCGGAGAAACCGTCTGTGTTCCTCGAGGATGGAGACGTGGAAGTAGGCATCCTTGAGGTCTATGACTGTGAACCAGTCCCCTTTGTTGATGAGGGGGAGGACGGTTTGTAGGGTCACCATCCGGAACTTCCTGGTGTGGATGCATTTGTTCAGGCGGCGTAGGTCCAGGATAGGGCGAAGGCCTCCGTCCTTCTTCTGGACCACGAAGTACCTCGAGTAGAAGCCGTTGTCCCAGTCGGACGGTGCTACCCGCTCGATGGCTCCCTTGGAGAGAAGGGTTGCTATTTCTTCCTCCAAATGGGGGGACGAGGTGGTGAGACGATGTCTTCCTACTCGAGGCACCCGCACGAACTCGATGGCGTAGCCAGAGGACAAGATCTTTAAGACCCACTGGTCGTCCGTGATGCCCGACCATGCCTGGAGGAAGTTCCGGAGGGGGAGGTACGGGATGTGGAGCGAGAGAGACTCGGCCGTCGCAGCTTCAAACGCGGGGCTTGGGCCTCGCGGTCGAACGCTTGTCCTGTCCGTAGGGCCGGTAGCGGGGTTTGTGTTGTCGCCGCTGTTTATAGGAGCTGGATCTAGGCTGCTCCGCCGGTCCCTGCTGCTGTGGGTTGCCCTGGAACCGCCGTGTGAAGGGCTGGAACCTCGGCCTGGTGGAAGTTGCCGGCGTGGTGAGCCCCAGGAACTTCGCCGTGGAACTGGTCTGGCGCATCTCATTCAGGACCTTATCGGTGTCCTGACCGAAGAGGCCCTGCCCGTCGAAGGGAAACTCCTCGATGAGCTTTTTCATAGCGTCATCGAGGGAGGTGTCCCTGAGCCAAGCATGGCGACGGAGGTAGATTGCGGAGGCCATGTCTTTTGCCGCATAATCGTTGATATGCCGGGCAGTGCGCATCAACTGCTCGGCGACGAAGTCCCCCTCGGCGGCCAGCGCGTCAATCCTCTTCTGGGCATCTGCGGGCAGTTTAGCCGTCTCAACCTTCACCTGCTCCCAGAGGTGAGATTGGTACAGGCCCATGGCGGCCGAATAGTTTGCGGCCCGAAAGAATAGGGAACCGGTGGCGTAAAACTTACGCCCCACCGCGTCCAATTTCTTTCCCTCCGGCGTCGACGGGACCGGGAATCCGCTGGTGGCCGTCCTATGCTGGAAGGCCTTGACCACCAGGGAATTCGGCAGGGGGTGCGCCTGCAAGAACTCGACGTTCTCGTCCAGGACCCGGTACATGCTGTCGAGCCTGGACGAAACGGAGTGTGCCGCCAAAGGTTTCTTCCACGTCGCCCTCGCCGTGGTCATCATGGAGGGGAGCATGGTTATGTGGACCGGTCGCACGGCACGCCTGTCGAGCTTCGCGGTCATCTGATCCTCACCCTCCAACGGCGGCTGGTCGACCTTCAGGTTGAGGGCGGTGCCGAGCCTCGTGAGCATGGCGGTCAGTGAGCGCTGGTCCTCACCACGCGGTGGGTCCACCGAGCCGATGGCTTGTTCCGGCGTGCGCTCGGCGTCGACGTCTCCCTCGTCCTCCTCCGACGACGAGCTGGACTCATCGGAGGACGAGGGAGGCAGTCTTTCGTCCACGTCCGGACCGCGCCAGTACGGCCTGGGCGGGCCGGCGGGATGGGCGTCCACCGCATCAACGTCCGGACCACACCATGACGGGTTGGGTGGGCCGGCGGAGCGGGTACTCGACCCACGGGAGGTCGGTGGGGCCGCGGCAGAGCCGGGATGCCCGGGGCTTGCGGTGGTCGGAACCGGAGCCGCAGAGGCCGCAGGCGTGGAGGTCTGGAACCTGGTCGCAAACGACGCCATGACCTGAAACATCTCTCGGACGAGGGCCATCTGAGACGCGTCCGAGTCCGCTGGCGGTGGAGCTCCGGTGGCCGGCGGGATGGTGGCCCACGAAACGGTGGGAGCCGAAACGGTGGCCGGCGTCGGTGTCGGCGAAACGGTCGTCGAAACGGTGGCGACCGCCTCGTCCGTCGGTGTTCTGGGCCGTGGAGAGACGGAGGCCTGCCTCGGCGAGGAGTTTCTGCCCCGAGGAGGAGAGGAGAGCACCTGAGGTGGGCGAGCTGGAGCCCCAGCCCTGCGTCCTTTCTCAGGTGACCCGGAAGACGACCGTCCTCCCCAGATGGAGGATCCCGGAGAAGGACATCGGGCAGTCGAGAACGGCGGAGAAGGCCCGGGAGAGGCGGGTGTGCGCGGAGTGGGGGGAAGCGACCGTCTCTTCTCCGACCCACGCTTGCGCTTCTTCTCACCGTTCTTGTCCTTCTTCTTCTTCTTCCTCATCGGAAGCACGGAGGAAGAGGCCGGCGGTGGTTGAGCGGCAGCGGCGGCCGTGGAGGCGGACGCGGCGGGAGCCAGAGCGAGCTCCATCAGGTGAGCCTTGAGGCGATTGCTTCGGTTCTGCACCGCGAGGCGCGTAAACTTTTTGCAATGCGGGCAAGACTGGCTCTGATGCGACTCTCCCAAACAAAAGAGGCACAGGCTGTGTCCGTCGGAAGCCGGAAACTTCTTAAGGCAAGCCGTGCACTGTTTAAACGCTGCAGCCATCAACCGCGGAAAAAATTCTTCCAGTGGAAGTTTCTGGAGACGAGTACCCCGAAGGGCCGACCAGCCGCCACCCCCTTGAGGGGGGAGACGGTGATCGATGCGAAAAATTGGCTACTGAATCCACTCAAGAGAAGAGACAGAGCCGGGGTGGCGATCCTGCCCGGAGGACAAGATCACCGAGAAAAATTGAGATTTGCCAAAAAGACTTTCCCTCAGAAGGGCGAAAAAATTGAGGAAGCTCTCAACGATCGTCCTGCTGCTACGGCGGAAAGAAGAGAACTGAGGTAAAATGGCGCGCGGGCGCCTCAGGGTGGGCGGTACGGTGGGCGGTCTTACCGCCAAAACTTTTGACCAATAGCTTTTCAAGCCTCCGATCGGCTGTTCTGCGCAGGCGCATAACCCATGAGTGTGGATTCACAAACTATACGAAGGAGAACTTGTGAATCCACACAAATGGGTTTACTGTGCCTACTGCATGATGGAATGAGCTTCCATTTCTGTGGCCCATCTCCTGCCAATCTAGCAGTTCAAAAACAAGAAATTGCAAGTAGATAAATAGGGACCACTTTAGAGGGAAGGTAAACAGCATTCCATACTGGGGAGGGGAGGGGGGTTAATCAGCTAGAAAGAGATTTTGTGTTTAGGGAATAGTAACTGTGGTGGCTCAAGTGGTTAAGACACCGAACTCACTCAAGGTCAGCGTTTGATTCCTGGGTACTGCATGACAGAGTGAGCTCCTGTCTTTGTCCCAGCTCCTGCCAACCTAGCAGTTCAAAAGCAAGAAATTGCAAGTAGATAAATAGGGACCACTTTGGTGGGAAGGGAAACAGCACCCTGTGCATTCCGGTGTCTACTCATGCATGCCACGTGACTACGGAAATGCAAACGCAGACAGCACTGGCTCTTTGGCTATGAAACAGAGATGAGCACTGAACCCTAGAGTCGGATATGACTGGCTCACAGAGACTTGAGCTTCTGGAAATTGAAGTCCAACAACAGCTGGAGTGCCAAGGTTCACCATTACAGCCTTGAGGCAACATTCTGTACGGCCACATGCCAACCACATAAAAGCAAAGCCTTGCAAGGGCTACCTTATGTATTCAAATGAATTGCATGAAAGGGACACCTAACCCTCACTCCAGCACCCCCTACGCAACACCCCATCCCACCCCCCACCCCTACAAGGAAACAACCTTTGGAGGTTAATCATGAGTATGAACTAATCTCAAGAAATGAGAGGTGCCAACACAAGACCCAAGTTGGCTGCAGCTCCTGCTCGCTTTGCAGGTGGTAATCAAGGGAAGGAAGAAATGTGAAAAGGAGGAGGAAAGTTATATATATATATTTGAGAGATGAAATAGAACCTCTTCCCCCTCCCCCAAAATCCCCCCCCCACCAAGATTGACAGAAAGGCATCAACCCCCACCCCACCGCATCTTCTGCCAATGCCCGCTGCCTTCCCCTCTGTCTGCTGCCACCGACTTTTGAGGAAGAGACAAGAGAAAGAAATAAGAATAAACATACGTCGGGCTCCTTCACCTCTTTAAGCAGCAGCAAAGCCCACCCAAGCCCAGGGAGTTAAAAATAAAGACAATGTGCATACATTAGCATCCATAATGCACAACTCTCCCCATTTAATATGCAAATTCCCAGCGACGCTGCTGAACACCTTCTGTTCCGAGCACATAAATTTGAATTTGCAATTAGAATAATCTTGTATAATTAATGAAAAGCGTCAATTTTAGCTCCTAAGTAATTTGATTAACATGTTGATAGGGCACTTATCGGGCTCTCTAAACCAGAGGGGTTGGGCGTCTTTGGTGGAAGAACGAGGGGATAGGAATGAGTGAGCGAACGAGAGATTGGGGGGGGGGGTAGAGAGAGAAGTGGAAGACAGAAGGACCCCCTCCCCAATGTTTCCCAAAACTATAGAAAGGTTTAATCAGTAAGAGGGGGCAGATGAATGAACTCGGAGCCGTTGATGGTGAACCATAGCACGCCAGCTGTTCTTGGGCATACACACAGTAAACCCATTCATGTGGATTCACAGAGACTTGGGCTTCTGGGAATTGAAGTTCAAGAACAGCTGGAGTGCCAAGGTTCACCATCACTGACTCAGAGGAAGAAAGGTGACTGTGCAATACTTCAAAGAAGGGTAGAGCTCAAGAGAAGGGGAGGAAAACACGTCCATCTGTCCATCCATCCATCTCCTTCTTGGTCGGTCAATCTACCTGTCTCAATATGTATGCCATTTTTCACCCAATTAAGGGACACAAGGCCAGAAGCTTCAGAGATGCACCTGCAAATTGTCTCCTAAGTTCCTTTTGTGACCTACAGCAGGGTTTGCCAACCTTGGGCCCCAAGATGTTCTTGGACTTCAATTCCCAGAAGCCCTGACCAGCAGGTGTACTGACTTGGGCTTCTGGGAATTGAAGTCCAAGAACAGCTGGAGAGTCAGGTTTGCTGACCCCTGGTCTAGGGTTAGACTGGAGACCCAAGGTTGAGAAACCCTGGTCTACAGGATACACAGCCAGAGGTATTCTCGGACTTATAGACCATAAAAGACACCCTCCTTGTCTCTGCCCTGCCTTGAATCACAGAATTTGTTCCAATGGCCTCCAGCACTGTTTCAAGCCAGGTTACAGCTCTGGAAGAAGATTTAACCTAAACTTAACTTCCCGGTGCTGAAAGCAGAAGTCATCTCTATTTTATTTCATTTTTGTTCTCTCCAGCCTGCAAAGGGTTCATGCGCGCCCATTTGTTTGTGCGTGAAGGGTGAAAGGGGAGCTGAAAGATCAGTGCCCATTCAAGGGTTGCTGGCCAGACAGCCTGTAATAGGTTTGATTCTTCTCTTTCTAATCTCCACGCCGGCTTGTCAATCCCCATTCTTTCCCATTGGTTGCTGGTTGTCTCTCCTGTGGGCTGAGTGACTGGCAGGTCTTCCCAAGGGACCAGGGCTCTGTCGCCACAGCGCCGATGCTATCGCAGGGGGACAAAAGCTAGGGAAATGTCAACGTGTTATCAAAGCACCCTGTCCGTGGAAAGGATGTGCTGAAATGGGATGGCCACTTTCGTCGCATTGGACTATTGTCCAACTGATGGGGACATGCACATGAATGTGAGTAGGCACACACACACACACACACACACACAGACCAAGACAGAGACGGGTGCTGGGTGGGACAGTGTAGCAATGGGTAGATAGCCTTCTCCCAATCTCACCCACAAATTAAATTACTAATTATTAGATTTATATCCTAAATTAAATCTAATTTTTTAAAATTTATATTCAACTACTATGTGAGTAGCTGAAAGTGATCCAAGAAGTTTCATGGATGTATAAATATTTGTAACATCTGGCCGTGAGATCCTGCTATGATCAGAGAATAGCCCTCTCAACCTGTGATCCATAGGCCGGATGCGGCCCATTTCATGTGCCCCCCCCCCGCCACTACTGCCAGTGACTCAACACCGATCATCAAGCTGCGGTTAACTAACCTGACAACCCTGAGGACTAACGGCTTTGGGTGGCAAAGTCCACAGGGAAGGGTGATGGTCTCTGAGTGGATTAAATCCCACTTGAATCCCTCTTGATGGAGGGCATCAGTTTCACCCATCCTGGCCTGGGGCTGAGGAGGACCTTGTGTGCCAAAAGGGTTCAGGACCAGAAAGTGACGCATGGAACTGTCCATGGTACGGGTGTTAGAAGGCAAATGGAAGGCCAATGCATTATATTGCTCTGAAGACAATCTTCATGGCTGATCGAGAGCCAATATTCAGAATCAGATATGGCACTTGAGGAAGAAAGAGTCCAACACTCTAACCATTAAGCCACATTGGATCTGTAATACAACAGAGATTTCCAGGGATCTACTGGAAGTGGGTCTGCATTGGGCCTGGATCAGGCACATGGAGGAGGTATCATTGGTACATCTAGAGATCATGGATTCTGTCTTAGACCTAGGCACGTGAGCAACATCTTGAGCAATTTTTGCTCTGGTTTTCCAGCACTTGGAAATGCTAGGTTATTGGACTACACCTCCCAGATTCCCCAGCCACCCAAAGGGACTTGTACTCCCAAAACAGTCACATTTCTGATCTCTGTGGTTTCCCCACACCATGCTCTGGTCATCACTATTAAGAAATAAACTTCCTGGACACGGTTTCCCCCAAGTATGCAGAGTTGAGAAAGGTTACTTCTTTGGACTACATATCCCAGCCTCCACTACTCCCCAGTGAAACCAGCCATGGGCCACGTCCCAAGAGAATGTTTCCAAGCTTGGATCTAACCCCAATTCCAGCCTTACCTGTCGATGATGACAGGGTCAGAGGGAGTTTCGTTGCGGTTTCCACAGCTTTTCTTGTCACAACAACGGCTAAAAGGATGAAAAAGAGAGAGAGAGAAATGTTATCAATAAGGACAACAAAGGCCATGAGCTTTCCTGGATCCTGCAACCTCCCCTCCGCTTGACATCTTCACAATGTGCATTCTTTAAATGAAAGTGGGGAAATGTCATAAATGGAAAAGCCCCAGTATAAATATCCCAAACTTTTCTCTTTGCTTTAAAGAGGAGCATAGAGGTGGATGGGTGGTGGGCGAGTTCAGAAATCTCTGCACTCATTAACTGGAGAGGATTAAGTCAGTGGTTGGAAAAGTTACTTCTTGGACTACAATGCCCAGAATTCCCCAAGCTCTGGATTAAGTATTATGGGCAGTCTAACCCTAGACCAGGGGTCAGCAAACCTGGCTCTCCAGATGTTCTTGGACTTCAATTCCCAGAAGCCCAAATCAGTAGACCTGCTGATCAGGGCCTCTGGGAATTGAAGTCCAAGAACATCTTGGGGCCCAAGGTTGGCAAACCCTGCTGTAGGTCACAAAAGGAACTTATTCCAGATTATTTTTTTAGTCAAAATAGACAAAAACAAGACAGTGATGGCAATCTCTCCATTTCGGAGTATAGCAAAAGCAGAGGAAATCCACATCCTTTCCAGGCTGTACTGGAAGTGACAGAAGAACGAAAACAAAGCAGCCCAGAAAAGACCTCTCTGGAAAACCAAATCCCTGTTTTGGAAGAACCGAGAAAAAGCCCGCCACACCTAAATTCCAGAGAAACAGCTCAGAGGCGTGCGGAGCACATAGTCAACTTCTGGCTCAGTTCAGAGGTGATGAAATCATCCCTTCTTCCCTGGTTTTGCTCTTCTTTCCAAATGCGACTGGCGTTTTCCACTCTCCCCGGGGACAATCAGTCAACACATGCGCATACAAAGACACACCACTACCTTGTTCCTCGGCTCTCCACTGTCCAGATATCTCCAGCGACAAGCTGCCATACGGATGACTCCCCACCCATCATGTGCATACCTGTCAACCTTCCCGGACTGGCCAGGATTTCCCGATTTTTGGCACAGATTTGCGCCATTTCCCGCCTGCAGCTGTCAAAACCCTGCAGGCACATCCCTTCTGCGCAAGTCACGTTCTACGCATGCGTAGAAGGCTTTTACGCTTGCGTAGAACCTTTTTACGCTTGCGTAGAACCCTTCTAGAAGGCTATGCAAGCGTAAAAGGGTTCTACGCAAGCGTAAAAGCCTTCTACGCATGCGTAGAACGCGACTTGCGCAGAACCGTTGTGCGCAGGTCCCGGATTGTCCGGAGCCGCGGTTGACAGGTATGCATGTGCATCTTGTGAAATCCATGACCTCAAGGGATGGCTTGGGCAGGAAGGACCAAAGTTACTTTAGTTCCCAAGACTCAAACCCTGGTGACATTTTAAAAGTGCCTCCTCCTCCTCCTCCTTCTTCTAGTGCCGTATCCGATTCTGAATATTGGCTTTCCTCATGGTGATCAGCCATGCAGATTGTCCTGGGAACCACACAATGCCGTGGCCTTCCATTTGCCTTCCACATCGCACTGTGATACCCATAGTACCACTCATCCAGTTTCATGGATCACTTTCTGGTCCTGAGCCCTTTTGGCACACAAAGTACTTACCGACCCCTGATGAAGCTGCTGCCTTCCATCAAGATGGATTCAATCCACTTGGGGACCCTCACCCTTTCCTGTGGACTTTACCACCCAAGGCCGTTAGTCTTCAGGGTTGTCAGGTCAGTTAACCACCGCCTGAACATCGGCATTGAGTTGCTGGCTCAGGGTCACCATCAGGGGGACCATCAGGACTCCCATCCCGGGCCCGGAGATGACGGGGGCCCGTGCCACCGGGAAACCACTGATGTGCGCATGCGCAAACAAACCATGCATGCGCAGGAAACCACAGGGGCGTGGCCAAAATGTATGTGTGTGGGGCGTGTACCGGGCCCAGAAATTTCTGATGCTGGCCCTGTGCTGGCTGCTGGAATAATTTCTAGATCACTTCTTGGTTGGCCAAACGCTGGGAGGCTTCCCAGCTACTGAGAGTGACATGTCTGGGTTCAACATGCTGCACAAACATTGTTGCTGGAAATGCCCTCTCATGCAGGGATGGCGAGTGCCAGGGAGATTTCCACAGGATGGCTGGTGATGTAGTGACATGTCTTTTTTTGCATGGGAACAGGGGAAACAGCTCCAGTGGTTCCTTCTTCCCTGTATGGCAAATGGGCATGGCTGCCTTGACTCCAGCACTGGTCATCTTACTGGCCATAGACCAGGCAATGAAGCTGTCCTGGCATGAGTGGGCAGCTCCAGATACTCCAATCTTGCAGCATGTTGAGCCCAGACCTGGCCCTGTCAAGAGCTGGCAAGCCTCCTGTTTTGAATGTCTTCAACATGGCAGGCGCACACATGAAACAGGTGGCTTCATGCTTGCTGCATGTGCGAAGAGCGCTCCCACCTAGGGTAGTGTCTTCTTGCCAACTCAAAATGGGATGCTGTGAATCTCTCTCCCTCCCTTGGCATGTAGTTCTGTTTGCAGCTGCACAGTTTCTGCCACCCAGATATCCTGGCATGCAGGAGAAAAGACCATTTATTATAGCAATAGCGGTTACACTTCTATATGGTCCTACAGCACTTACAGTCCTCTCTGAGCGGTTCACAAAGGAATTAGCATTTTCACCCCAACATGCTGGCTCCTTATTTTACTGACCTCGGAAGGCAACCTGGACACCTGGTCCGGATTGAACTCACAACATTCTGGCTGCAGTACACACCAGTTTTAACCCCTGAGCCACCAGGGCTCTGTAATGACAGCTGGCTTACCTGTAACTGTTGTTCTTCCTGGTCCCCTGTGAATCCATTCATGTGGATTCACAGAGACCACGAAGAAGAACTTAATAGAGCGTAGGGGCAGAAATAGACATTGTAGACAGCCCATAATTAGAGCATTGTTATATTTAACAAGGATATAGCAATGGCAACTCCACTTCTATCCTGCCCCAAAAAAGCACTCTCTGGGCAGTTCACAAGGGAATTAACATTCCCCCCCCAACATGCTAGGTCCTCATTTTACTGACCACAAAAGGATGGAAGAGGCTGAGTCAACCTGGATCCCCATCAGGATCAAATTCGCAATGTTTTGTGCCCCTCCATTTTAGGGTGCCTTGTACTAAAAGATGTTGTGGCACTGAGGAACTTACCCATGTTCAACTTTTCCAGAACTCCACCGGCTACCACCATTGGTGTTAAACACAGTGAATAAGCCATTGAATGAACATCAGAAACCCTAAATCCAACCCACTGAACTCCATCCGTGGTTCAGTAAACAAAACTGAGGACATCTGAGCTGCCTGGCTTCCCCTTCCCTGTCCCATTTTCCTCCCCCCCCCCCACCCTCCGCCATCTATTCCCCAAGCCCCCAGGATCATTAGCCAGGTTCCTGGAGATCAATTAGCCAGGAAAGCTGACTCCAGAGCAGCTGTGCTAATTTCCACAAATCCCCAAGCTGGAGCATCATCGTAAACAAGGCAGGCGTTAATGGGGCACCAGGGAGGGCAAGGCAGGCAAAGGAAGGAACGGTCCCCAACTCTTGGTCTATTGGGTTGACCTGGGGTTTGGCAGAGGGTAGAAGTCCATGCAGGGGACTGTGGTGGATTAGTGGTTAAGACGCTGAACTTGACTACCGAAAGGTCAACAGGTCAGCAGTTCGAGACTTGAGTGCTGCACGACGGAGTGAGGACCCGTCTCCACCCCAGCTCCTGCCAACCTAGCAGTTTGAAAGCAAGAAATTGCAAGTAGGTAAGCAGGTACTGCTTTGGTGGGAAAGGTCACAACATGCCATGCGCTCTGGTGTCTAGTCATGCCTGCCACATGACCATGGAAATGTCTGTAAGACAATGAGAAATGGGCAAATCTAGGAGTTTGGCTTCTGGAACGAAGCCAGGTGCTGATCCCACAGTGGCCAGGTTGGCTGAAATATTCTGAGAGTTACAAGGTGGGAAAAGGTGTACATTTTACTTAAAAGGTGAAACAAATATATGAGATAGACTCACTAAATGCAAAGTGAGAGATGTCATGCCTTCATTAGTTATAATTGTGATGATCATGGCGTACAGCGTACATGAGATTATGTGATGATTATGGGGTACATGAGATGGGGTTTTTGGGGTTTTCATAAACTGTAAACCATAAGCATCAATATTCTAACAAAGTAAGGCTTGAACTATCTCGCTTTGCATGTAATGAGTCTATCTCATATATTTGTTTCACCTTTTAAGTTGCATTACTGGACTGAATGAACATTTGCACAAAATTCTAATTTTCCAAGTTTCACCTGTAGAATCGTAGGCTGAAATCCTGTCGCTTAGTGTAGTAATTTGCAATAGAGTAGGCCCACTAAATCCATGAGGATGTGGTCAGCTGAGAGCTCCACAAGTGGCATCGATTCAAATAGGCCTACTCTTGCCGTGATGTATTTTAGCGCAATAAGGATGTGTGATAGTATCATACAGCTGGGAAGAATCCCAAAGGTCGTTTAGTCCAGGCCTCTGCCAATTAAGAAATCCACAGCTAAAGCCACGACACATTAAATCAAAGGTTAGGGAAGAAAATTTAATTTTAACGATTTCTCCCATAGGATCAATGTGTGACATGCAAGTCTGGTTTGCAAGGAGGAATTTAAACTACTATCGCCAATCTTGCCCATTTAAAATGTGCATGGCAGGGAAAGTAGAAAAGTCTGCCTGGTGGACATGCAGTTTTTGCCTGAGTGAAGGCTCTCGGAAACCTCCACCGTCTCACCTGAAGCTTAAAGTGGTTCAGGACAGGAGGAGTAAAAGTAAAGTTTGCCCTTGCTCGAAATCCAGTCATGTCCGACTCTAGGGTTCAGTGCTCATCTCTGTTTATAGCCAAAGAGCCAGAGCTCTCTGCATCTGCCACATTTCCGTGGACATGTGGCAGGCATGACTCAAACGCTGTTTACCTTTCTCACCAAAGTGGTACATACCTATTTATCTACTTGCAATTTTCTTGCTTTCAAACTGCTAGGTTGGCAGGAGTTTGGATAGACGACAGGAGCTCACTCCATCATGCAACACTCAGGTCTCGAACTGCTGGCCTGCCAACCTTCCAGCCATCAAGTTCAGCACCTTAACCACTACCCCACCACATTCCCAGGAGGAGCCTGTTGATCCGGTCTGGGACTCAACTGCAGGTCTCCAACTACTGTGGCATCGAGGAATACAGGTTTATAGTCCATTGCTAGTTACAACAAGAGTAGACTCACTGATCCAGTTGATGAATGGCAAGCCATCACTTAATGTAATACCCATTGGCCAGATGAATCTACTCTAGTAATTAACGTGGGACCACCAGCTACATTCTGATGTACCTGCACAGGTGAACCAACTTTGAGGGCCATGGCGTGCTTGGCAATGGGTCTCACCTGCACATGATTTCGTGCGTCAATAACACACGGCACATCTCTGGGTTCTTGTCTTGCCCTTCGTAGATGATTGCCTGGAAGCAGAGTGGGGGGAAAACAGAGAGATGTAAGTGAGCCGCTGTGTCAAGCAGCTCAAGAGATCCATCATTTCTCACAGGCCAGTTGCAGGTTTGCTGTATAACCCCTCCCCAAATAATAATAATAATAATAATAATAATAATAATAATAATAATAATAATAATAATAATAATAATAATAATAATAATAATAATAATAATAATAATAATAATAATAATAATAATAATAATAATTTCAGAAAAGTAATTTAAGCCCCAGTTTTAATTAGTGGAAATTTTACCCAATTATTTCCTAGGCTTCTGACTTTCCACCAGTGCTCAAGCAAACAATCCAAAGGATTATAACTTGCAGATAAATATCTGAGAGTTTATCAGGCCAGAATTACTTGTTACCGTCCATATTTGGAACTTTGAAAAGCATCCTCTTTCTGCATCATCCCTTCTGTTCTGTTGAGCTTTCTGGCATATGAATGAAATTGCACTCTTGAATGGTAGCCCCAACCACTAGTTACTTTAAGGTATTGTAAGAAGTAGTTAAAAGTTACTTTTTAGGTGTATGAGAAACACCAAAGTCACTTAGGAGTAAGAAATAACATTTATTTATTCTCCTTTTTAAGGGAATTTTAAGGAACTTTCAGAGGTACTTTGACAAGTAGTTTTCAGTGTGTTATGCCATTCTCTTAGCAATCCTAAGTGACAAAAGATGTATTCTTCTATTTTGCCTTTATTATTTTTAGTACAGTAGAACCTCTTGTTAGCTGGAAGGCTGGCAAGTCGACCCGGGTACTGCCTGACGGACTGAGCGCCCGTCTGTCCCAGCTCCTGCCAACCTAGCAGATCGAAAGCGAGAAATTGCAAGTAGATCAATAGGGACCACTTCGGTGGGAAAAGATCTTGGGGGACATGAAAGGAGCCTCTTTTGGGCATCCCCTGAGAGGAGTTTCTCCAGCAAAAATCCTTTCAACCCAGAATAATTTCTGACACGGAATTATTATTATTAGTATTTTTTTTCAAGTTGCAATATCAGCATTGTCCACTAGAAGGAAACAAAATATTTCCCTCTATTTTTCTCGACCACAGGACAACCCATTAATAATGTGAGATTCAACATACTAATGTAATTAGAGCAATGATACTGGCTGCCAATAAGTAACTAAGAGTAATGCATAATGCCATATATTGCTTGGCAATGCAATGTTCTGAGCTCTGGCAGAACCAGTAGGATAACTACAGCTTCTGCATCCAGGCTTATAAAACATCTACACCAGTGTTTCCCAGCCATTGGTATTTGGACTTCAATTCCCAGAAGCCTAAGTCAATTCCCCAAAGCAATGATCAGCCAATGGACTGACTTAGGCTTCTGGGAATTAAAGTCACCCATGTGGGATGTGGTCCTAGCATTGTGAACCACTGATCTGCACACACAAGCTGATCCTATGAGCAAGGTTGTGGGTTTTTTTTAAAAAAGAAAAATCAATGTAAATGTTACACTGGCTGCACAACAAGGAAGGTGCAGCTTGTTCTCCAGTTGTTCACACAAATTATGTTGAAAACAAGACACACACCCTGCATACACCTTGTTTTTAAGGAAAATGTCCACACCTGGGACCATGGAAACAAGTGAAAGGCACGCATTTGGCCTGTGGGTGATGCGTCTCTTACCACCCTCTTGTCAAAGAGCAAAGTAAGCTTCTCCATAAGACAACAGAAACCACTCCTTGCATCATTTACTGGCTCAGTCCATGTTCCACAAACCAAAGGTCTGAACCCATGTTCCAAAATTAACCAGTGTTCCCCAGTCTATGGTTTTTTGGATTTCAATCCCCAGAAGCTTCAGTCACTGATCAGCCAATGGACTGACTTAGGCGTCTGGGAATTGAAGTCCACCAGTGTTTTGTGGAACATAGTTTGGGAAATGCTATGCACATGTATTTTTTATCCATTAAGAATTATTGAAACAGATTCATCAAACTGATGGCTCAAATAAACACTGTGGTGCTTGGGGCTTTGGGGAAGAGGTTAAAAGATGCATATGTGTGCACATGCAATCTCTCCCTCTACTCTCTCACACAGACACATGCAGAACGATTCTTGCTCAATGGCCCGTTCGAGGCCAACTGAGAACTGGGTTTTGCAAATAAAGAAGTCCCAAACAGAAGCAGAGAATCACAGAGTTGGAGAAAGGGGCCTTTGAGGCCATCGAGTCCAACCCATTCCTGCTCAAGGCAGGAATTCGAATCAAAGTACATATGAGTGTGGTTGCGTTCCAATTCTCTCTTGAATGCTTCCAGTGTTAGAGTGCTCACCACTTTCTGAGATCCTCGATTCCACTGTCATGCGCTCTAACTATTAAGAGGTTTTAATAAACTTTTAATAAATAAATAAAGAAGCCTCCACTTCCAACCTAGGGCGTTGGCCCTTGCTGTGTTTCTTGGCCAACTGGCACTTTGGCCGTTCCATGCCTGGGCTGTTCCATAGGACAGGACAGTCTTCCACTCAGAACAGGTCCTGGAGCACAGAAATCTAGCCTCTCAGGGGAAAATAGGAAGCTGGACTCCTTCTCAGCTAATTTGTTCATTGTGACGGCGAGGCAGACCGAGGTGGTGTTGATCGTAGTGGTGGCCTGAAAGACCCTGTGTGAGCTACAACCCCTCTGAAGCCATGCTGTGATAATCTTGCTTTCCATGCAATGCTCGGCTCTTTCTTGGTGCTAAGTAGGTGTTAAGCAGTCGAAGCTTCCCATGTGCCCTTAGAATCATTAATGGTGTTGATCAATTATGGTGCAGCTTAATGAAGTGTTTTCCTGTTATGTGGGGTTGTTTCCCTGGGGCTTCCATCTCCAAGGGAAAGGGTTAGACACACCAGAAACATGGCTACCTTTGCACTGACATGGCTACAATCTCTAGAGCCATGATGGCACACATTGGCACTCCAGCTGTTCTTGGACTTCAATTCCCAGAAGCCCAAGTCCCTGTGAATCCACACGAATGGGTTTACATGCAGTAAACCCATTTGTGTGGATTCACAGGGACTTGGGCTTCTGGGAATTGGTCCAAGAACAGCTGGAGTGCCAAGGTTTGCCATCACGGCTTTAGACATTCCTGGTCTTGGAAAAGGCTTGAGGGCTGTGGACAAGTAATGGTGGCCATGCCAACCAGAAGTCCCTGGGAGCTGTAGTCCCTCAAAGCAATGTTTCTAAGCTCTGACCTATGTGCACATTGTACTCTACCCTCCCCATGTGTGTTCTACCCTCTCCAGTGGGGCCACATCTGCAGAGAGTTCTCCCCTACCCCATCCCACCCCCAGCACTGGACGCTGTTACCTGCTTGGACATGGAGTCGATCAGCCGGACATAGAGATCTTGCTCCGTCCGAAGACCTGCAGGGAAGCAAAGGGAGAGGAGATGTCAGGGAAGGGGAAAGTTACCCTCCCCTCAAGCCCCAAAATATTGAGCCAGTGTTGAGCCAAGAGAAGGATAATACAATTGTAATGAATGTAACATACACAGCATTGTTGACCGGGCCAGAGAAGAGATTATGGGTCTTTTTAGCCCTGCAGGTACAGTCTGAAAGAGGTTGTCCACCCTACAGCCCCTGAGATGAGAAGCAATGTATAGTCTCTGCCTTCAACAACAACGACACCATGGACCCCTACTTTTGGGCCATTGTAGGCATTTTAACCCAGCGCCAAGGAGACGTGGCCTTACCATTACTGTACAACAGTTGTAACCGGTAGTGGATGCCGTTGTTGGTTTTCTCTCCATCCTGTTCCTGAAAGAAGATGGAGAAATGATCAACATTTGTGTTCTGGCCCTTGTTTCCGTGGACTCGAGAGACCCAGATCTAAAAATCCCTGCTCAGACTTAAGGATCTCCCGGGTAACTTTGGGACAGTTGCTCCCTTCCTTCCTACTGGGAAGTCAATCTCACTTTCCCATGTACAGTATTTGGTGAGACTCACTCGTAGGCATACAGGTAGAGGATTGTGTCTTTTACCAGATGCCAATACCTGCTTGGAAAAGTTACTTTTCGCCAACTACTTCTTCTTTCAGTGCTGTATCTGAGCCAAGATTTGGGCTTCTGGGAACTGAAGTCCAAGAACACCAGGAGTGCCAAGGTTCGCCACCATTGTCTGACTCTGAAAATTGGCTTATCACAGTGATGTCGAACCTTTTAGTGCCCAAATTGCAACCCAAAACCCACTTAGTTATTGCAAAGCGCCAACACAGCAAAATGGGAGGAAGGAAATGCTTCCATTGGGCTGCTGGGCAGAGGGGCGGGGTGAGCTCTGTGCTGGGGAGGGAGGAAGCATTCCCATTGGGTTGCTGGGCAGAGGGGAGGGGCAAACTCTGTACTGGGGTGACTCCACGGGTGCCCACAGAGAGGGCTCCGAGTGCCACCTCTGGCATGCGTGCCATACATTCGCCACCACTGGCTTATCATCATGGTGCTCGGCCATGGAGATTGTCCTGGGAACCATCATAATGCAGTGGTCTTTCATTTGCCTTGTGCATCGCAGCCTGACACCCATACCATTGATCCAGTTCTGTGAGTCACTTTCTTGTCCTAAGCCCGCGGTGACAAACCTTGGCACTCCAGATGTTCTTGGACTTCAATTCCCAGAAGCCCTGATCAGCAGGTGTACTGATTTGGGCTTCTGGGAACTGAAGTCCAAGAACACCAGGAGTGCCAAGGTCCGCCACCATTGTCCTAAGCCCTTTGGTCAAACAAAGTCCTCCTCAGCCCCAGGCCAGGAGTGATGAAGGTGCTGCCCTCCATCAACTACAGCTCCCTGAAATCTCCAGCCAGAATGGCAAGAGGTGTTGTTCAGGCTCATTTGGACAACTGAATTACAAACCCACTCTCCTTTATATGTGGTCTCTCTTTCCTATGTAGGGTTGCAGCAATGTCTCACGGCGCAGTGGTCAAACTGCTATATTGCAGCCCAAAAACTGTTGATGTTGTGAGTTCAGTCTTGACCAGGACACAAGATTGACTCAGCCTCTTCCATCGTTCAGAGGTTGGTAAAATGAGTATCCAGCATGTTGGGGGCAAAATGCTAATTACCTTGTGAACTGCCCAGAGAGGACACTAAGTGCTAAGGGGCCGGGTAGAAGTGGAATTGCTATATCCTTGTTAAATATAATAATTTTAAAATATAACAATCCCTGTTATAATTATGGGCCATCTACAATGTCTATTTCTATCCCTATGCCCATGATGGCGAACCTTGGCACTCCAGATGTTATTGGACTTCAATTCCCAGAAGCCCAAGCCCACATGAATCCACACAAAGGGGTTTACTGCGATTCATCCAGCCCGCACCACCTTCGTCGCTCCTGGAAGCGGAAGTAAAACGCACCCGTACAGTCCAAGTACATTACTGGATGGGAACCTGAGTACGGTGCACTTTTTTTGGGGGGGGGAGGGGAGACATGCTCTGTTTCCCACATTGTCCCAGTTGAGTTGACATCCCAAGATCTGCCATGAATGCACAGAGCGACTGCCCTGGACTGATGCTTTGAAATTACAACAGCGCACTCCGGCCGGCCACTTACTTTGTCTTTCTCCACAAAGTCGATGAAGGATGTCCTCTCAATCTCCACGGGCTGCCCGTGCCGGTCGTACATGGCCAGCACAAAGTGGAAGAAGTTGGACTTCCTGAGGTTGGAAGGTGGCTGCTTCTCAAAGTGGGCTCGAGCCAACCCCACGCCACTGGGAGGGAAAGACAATCCAACAGGAGAGGCAATCAGCTGGTTACTCTTTTAGCAATAGACCCATGGCCACAGGAATGACCTTCTTGCAAGCTCTAACCTCTGGGCTGTCGTTGCCAGCTCTATGCCAAAAGGAATAGGAAATGGCACGTGCAAGACCTTCTAATATCTGTGTTCAACTACTACAGGCATTCATTCTGTGACATTTCGCCATAAAGTCTCATGATCCAAGAGTTAGTTCCAGGCTTGGTGCGCGTCAACATTTTCATAAATGACTAGGATGAGGGAGTGAAGGGAACAGGTGTCAAATTTGCAGAAGACACGAAACTGGGTGGAATAGCGAATACCTTGGAAGACAGGAGGAGCAGAAATAAAAAAAAGGTCTTGATAGGCTTAGACACTGGGCTTCTCCTTCAGACGTGAAACTGCCAAAAGGAAGGCACACTTTGGTGAGTTCTTTCTGCATTTCCTTTTGTCTGACCTAGTGTGAGAAAGATTATCCGGCAACACAAGGTTGCCGTTACCAGGGTGCGCCCGATTGTGGTTCAAAAACACCAGAATCTTCGAGGAAGCTCTTTCTGTGTACCCTGACACTGGGCAATAATAATAATAATAATAATAATAATAATAATAATAATAATAATAATAATAATAATAATAATAATAATAATAATAATAATAATAATAATAATAATAATAATAATAATAATAATAATAATAATAATAATAATAATAATAATAATAATAACAACAATTTCAGAAATTATTCTCTTGAAAGGATTTTGGTCGGAGAAACTCCGGTCAGGGGACACCCGAATAAGGCTCCTTTAATCTCACCAAGGTCTTTTCCTACTGAAGTGGTCCCTATTTATCTACTTGCAACTTCTTGCTTTCAAACTGCAAGCTTGGCAGGAGCTGGGACAGAGACAGGTGCTCATTCCGTCATGCAGTACCTGGGTCTCAAACTGCCGACTTGCTGGCCTTCCGGCTAACAAGGCAAGCTTAACCGCTGAGCCACCTCAGTCCCTTTAAGAAACTGGGATGGAACCAACAGAATGAAATTTAACAGGGATTGAAAACAACAACAACAAATAATACCTGCTTTTTTGCGAAATTTGTACATGCTTGTCATAGAATTGTCAAAGATGAGGAGCCTTGGGGTGGGTGGGTGGGTGGGTGGGAATCGGAAGGTGATAACCCTAACTCAGTAGGAGCCGAGCGTCCTGGCCCCGGTGGGGGTGAAGAGGCAACTCCACCCGCCACCCCACCTGGCCGGCATTTTTGGCCCCCGCCCTCCCCCTCCTCGAACTCTAAAGGGGGGGGGATTTCGTGGGTGGTCTTGGACATTTCTTGTGTTTATTGTTGTTAATGGGTTTGTTTTTTGACGTGATATTTTGTATTCAAATTTGACCTTTCGAATTGTACTGCACTGCTTTTTGAATTGTGCTGTGTTATATTGTATTGATTAATTTCTGTTTATTATCGACTATTGATTATTGTAGCGAATTTACTTTTCATGCTTCTTTATTATTGTATTGTATGATATCTACATGTTGTAATGGCCGCCTTGAGTCGGCTTTGGCTGAGAAAGTGCGGGATATAAATTAAAATTTATTATTATTATTATTATTATTATTATTATTATTATTATTATTATTATTATTATTATTATTATTATTATTATTATTATTATTATTATTATTATTATTATTATTATCATTATTATCATTATTATCATTATTATCATTATACCCCATACAAGGGGATCTGAACTCTGGTTTTTAACAGCTGTGCACTCAAAAGTCCACTGGCTGGAGAGGCAAAACTCTTGGTTTTACTTCTTGCCATGTGTGAGTTTTTCCAATCTTGAGATTTTTCACTTCCTTTTATAAAAAAAGTTTCCAAGTTCCTTTTCAACAACTGGTAAAAACTGAGCCAAATAAAATCCCTCCACCCCGTGTTATTCCTGTTTAAGAAGACAATGCCAACTTTTGGCTCTTTTTGCCAACTACAGGAGGAGGAAAATTTCGGTTTTGGAATCTAAATCCCCACTGTTCTTCTTCATCATCATCATCTTCAAGTGCCATATCCAATTCCAAATATAGGTTCTCTTCATGGCAATTTGCCATTTATATCCCGGCCAACTGGCCAAACACTCCTTTGGGTGGCTTGCAAGCCATAAAAACCACAAACTCTCATATAATACAAATATCAAACAGTGTCATGCCAACGAATCATTAAAACAATAACACAGGGGTGCCCAAACCTTTCGGGCCATGGGCCGGTCATGTGATTCAGTTGGCTGGTCACATGGTTCAGCAGGCCGGCCACGTGGTTCCTCCTACCAGAAGCAGAAGTAAAATCTGCCTTGCATTCTGTTTTGCAACGGGATGAGATAGATTTTAAGCTGCCATTTTCCTCTCATTGAACCAGGGGTGCTCAAACTATGGCCTACTGGCTGGATCTGGCTCCTGGCGCCAATTCATCCGGCCTACTCTGCCCTCATCGCTCCCGGAAGTGGAAGTAAAATGTGCCTGCACATTTTACTTCCGCTTCCAGGAGCGACAAGGGCAGCGTGGGCTGGATGAATTGGCGTTGGGGGCCAGATCTGGCCCACGGGCAGTAGTTTGGGCACCCTTGCAATAAAACATATCAGAGAAGCGTCAACAGCATCATTAAAAACACCTAGGGCAGGTACCCGAACAATTTCCCCAAGAGCATACGACAATCTATCAAACTAACAATTGGCATATTAAGAGAGGAAGGCTTCGTCATGCAACAGAAATGTTTTCAAAGATTTCCAAAATGCCAGCAGAGTTGAGGTAGATCTAATTTTTGCTGGCAATGCATAGCTGTCAAGTATCCCGTATTGGCCGGGAAAACCCCTTATTTTAGCCTCTTCCCTGCCATCATCCCGTATTAATTAGACTGCAATGCCCTATTGCTGCCATTGGAGGGCAGCACAGGATAAGCATAGCTGTCAAGTATCCCGTATTTGCTGGGAAATTTCCCTTATTTCCAAATCCAAAACTTGACAGGTATGGCAATGTGCTCCACAACCTGAGATCTATGGCAGAAAACACTCTGGATCTGGTCACCCCTTTTTTAACCTCTTAAGGGGTGACCACCCCACATTTAAACATTTGGGTGGAGCAGGGATACTTTCTAAAGAAGATGAGCTCCCTCAGAGAATGTAGGACCAGGAAACATCCCACTGGAGACTTGGGTTGACCACAAACCGGCGGAGAACGCAAGTGTCTTGGATATATGGATACTGTTTTGGGCTGAAGTTCCCACCAGGCATAGCCAGACATGATGGGAGCTGTAGTCCAAGACCACATACTGACTCTCTCTGTCTTCTCAGAAGTCTACCCCATTCATTTTCACAGGGCTTACTCCAGTTGCAGGCAGATGCAGAAAAACCATCACTGACCCTGAACTTCAGCAAGACCTCAGTGGCATGACCCCATGCCAGGATAGTTTTTGAAGTACAGTCAAACCTCGAATAAGAACGGATCAACTTAAGAAAAACTTGAGAGATACATCTGGAAATCTCAGGGAAAAAATCAGGTTTGAGATACGATTCTTAAATAGGATTTTTTTTTTTGAGATAAGAAATTTAATGCATACCTATGGGAAATTGCATTCAATGCATTCCTATGGGAAATTCAAGATAAGAATTTTCCTAGATACAACCAACCTCGAGGAACGAATTAAAACCTCGAGGAACGACAGGAGACGCACCCAGTAGACAGAGCAGGAGGAGGAGGAAGAAAGAAGAAAAAGGAGGAGGTGAAGAAGAAGAAGAAGCCGCTGCTGCCTAAGGCCTGGCCAAGAGGGATTCTCAGGTGTTCTGCAAACTATTTTATGCTCTCCAAACACGAATCTGCCTCTTTGCAAAAGCAAGCAAATAGGCCTGTTTGCTTGCCTGAAAGGAGAGACAGAGAGGAGAGGAAAGCTTGCTTTGCATCTTCTCTGTGGAAAAGCCCAGATAGGAGAAGAATGAAGAGGAGGAGGAGGAGGAGCATAATTGCAATTGTTGTAAGCCAGCTTGGGTCACCTATGGGGAGTTATGTACCATATCTATATCTATAAAACAGAGGTATAGGTTTGTATGTGCTCCAAAGGAACCCACACCCCTGGACCAATCTCGCTGAAATTTTGCACATACATACCTTGGGCTTGCGAGATCAGCACTGTGGGGGTCTCCAAAACCATTTGGGGGTTTATGCCCCCCCAAAGTGGGATGCAAAGGGGACACCCCCACCGGCCAGACAAGCAGCAGCGAAACAGCAGTACTGCGCACACGCCATACCTGTCAACCTTCCCGGATTGGCCGTGATTTCACAGTTTTCGGCGCCGATTTGCGCCATTTCCCACCCCGCACTGCCGAAACCCCGGAATTTGACAGTGAGGGAAAGGAGGTACTGCACAGCCCTTCTGCGCAGGTCGGCTTCTATGCATGCATAGAAGGCTACGCTGCCTGCGTAGAAGGCTACGCATGCGTGGAAGGGGGCTACACAAGCGTAAAACCCTTCTACGCATGCGTAGAAGCCGACCTGCGCAGAACCGTTCTGTGCAGATCCCGGATTGGCCAGAGCCGCGGTTGACAGGTATGGCACACGCAGACAAGCCAACAACTTGAATTTTCTGCCGGGAGGTGCCATCACTAAAGAAAGCTGTGGCCGTGATTAGAGGCCACAAATTTCTTCAGCAGCGGAGGCTCCAGCCCGAAAACATACAGTTCTGTCAAGCCGTGGCCTCCTTTCCCTGACCAAAGGAGGCTGTGGCTTGACAGAACTTAAACCACAGTCAAGCCACATCATCCTTGCTTTAAAGGACAAAAACAACCCAGGCAAGGCCGGGTAATTAGCTAGCACATAATATAAGCAAACTAAATAAAATTTAAAAAGCACCTAAAGTCTCTCCCCTTCCATTTCCATTGGGAGATTTCTGCAAGGCACAACCTCTTACTCCCATTTGGTGCTCTCCAGATGAGTTTGGTACAAACCCCAGAATCCCCAGCACTGAGGGTGATGGAAGTTTTAGTCTGTCCCCAGCCAGAGATGTATCAATTGGGGAAAGATGGGAGTGGATGACCCACCATCCTATGTGCAAAGCCACGGCTCCCTGAAAGCCCATTTTGTCCGAGTGAGACATCATCTGTAGTTGTCTGGGAGAAATGAGATTCTGGATCTCTAAAACCTTGCATGTAAGTGTAACTCCAACTTCGAAGCCAGATTCTTCAGAATCTCGGTTTTTAGTTGGGGAGGGACTCTCCCAGTTCTTCAGTTTTATCCTAATTCAGGCATGCTTGAACTATGACCCATGGGCCAGATCTGGCCCCTGATGCCAATTCATCCGGTCCACGCCACCCTTGTCACTCCCAGAAGCGGAAGTAAAATCCATGCATGGGCATGTTTTACTTCCGCTTCTGGGAGCGACAAGGGCGGTGTGGGCCGGATGAACTGGCTTGTGTTGGGGCAGGATATGGCCCATGGCCCATAGTCTGGGCACCCCTGGCTTAAGCAGAGAAAAATGACAGCTTTTAAAAAATCATGTTGCAAAACATGTGTTTTGCTTCAGCGTCCGGTGGGAGGAACCAAGTGACCGACCCACTGAACCACATTACTGGCCCGTGGCCCAAAAAGTTTGGGCACCCCTGTTCTAACTGTTGTATTTCGATGGGTCCACCTTGCAAACATGCCATTCAAATGCCGGATTTTGTTTCACGGCTCCAGCAGCAGTGTCTGCAGGTGTTGGGGAGGGCGGATTTCGGAAGGAAACGCCATCCCTCTGGGTTTTCTCCGAAGAGAGAGATCGTCTACTCAAAGCTCAAACCAGCTTGTAATAAAATCTGCCATAGCATGTAAGAGAGCCGCCTGGGTTTTCTCCTTCTCGTCACGCCGACTGAGGTGTCAGGATCAAAAATGTCCTTGCTGAGCAGCAACAACCTCCCTTCGGTGAGTCCTCTAAACTCTCCAGGACTGGAGTGCAAATCTGTGCTCTGAATTAGCACTGCACTGAGATTGTGTGTGTGTGTGTATGTGTGTGTGTGTGAGGCTGCCAACTGAGTTTAATGACCAGAAGGTTAGCAGGTCAGCAGTTCAAGACCTGAGTGTTGCACGACAGAGTGAGCTCCAGTCATCTGTCCCAGCTCCTGCCAACCAAGCAGTTTGAAAGAAAGAAATTGCAGTAGATAAATAGGTACCATTTTGGCAGGAAACGTAACAGCATTCCAGTGCCTAGTCATGCCTGCCACATGACCACAGAAACGTCTACAGATGCAGACAGCGTTGGTTCTTTGGTTGTAAATGAAGATGAGCACTGAACCCTAGAGTTGGACACAACTGGCTTTCAAGCATGTTAGGCCTTTACCTTTATCTAATTCATAAAAACAAATTAGCTAGTAGGTTTGCAAAATTAACAGCAGCCATCCTTGTTGCCTGCCAAGTCAGAGGTAGGAAACGTCCCAAAACAGAGCTTGAAAATGCCTCTCCTGCATACCTGTCAAGCGCGGCTCCGGAAAATACGGGACCTGTGCAGAACCCTACTGTGCAAGTGTAGAACCGTTCTGTGCATGCACAGAACGGTTCTGCACAGTCTTCTGTGCAGAATGCTTCTGCGCATGCGCAGAATGGTTCTACGTATGTGCATAAGGGTTCTGTGCATGCGCATAAGGGTTCTGTGCAGAAGGGCATACGCAGTAACTACTTCCCCCCGCCGGTCAAATTACAGTTCAGTATGTCTAGTCATGCCTGCCACATGACCACGGAAACGTCTGCAGAAGCAAACAGCGCTGGCTCTTCGGCTTTGAAACAGAGATGAGCACTGAACCCTAGCGTCGGATACGACTGGCTTTCGAGCAAGGGAAACCTTTACCTTTAACTTGGTGCAGCTTACTCTTGAGTAAACATAGATTACATGGTCTCTCTCTCTCTCCCCCTCCCCCCACAACCTCTCACCAAGTATCAATGATCTTGTCTTTCCTTCAGCGGCACAAAACGATACCTAGGAAAGTGTCAGGAATATGAAAATTTATTCAAATTTAATCAGTCACTTAAAAGGAACATGGCTAATCAACCGCGGATTTTTCCACCCGCCTTAATTTTATGCATTGTTCTTTACTGGATTATGAGTGCTAATATAAACACACTTGGGTTGGCATTCTGCACCAGAAATTTTAAAAAACCCCACACAGCCCAAACCTCAATAATAATAATAATAATAATAATAATAATAATAATAATAATAATAATAATAATAATAATAATAATAATAATAATAATAATAATAATAATAATAATAATAATAATAATAATAATAATAATAATAATAATAATATGTAACCGTCTCAACTTTTGTTTCGGCATTTGTGCCAATGACATTTTGGCTCTAACAATGCCTGGTCAAAAACTCTACTCCATCCAATTCCCTGTTGAATTGAGATAAAGGCGAAGGTCACCCTTGCCTGAAAGCCAGTCGTATCTGACCCTAGGGTTCAGTGCTCACCTCTGTTTAAAAGCCGAAGAGCTGTCAATCAATCAATCAATCAACTTTTAATTTATACCCCGCCTTTCTCTGACCGAGGCCGACTCAAGGCGGCGGCAACATCTCAAACCATACAATGTAATACAGTACAATTCAAAAAGCAGTTTTCAAAGTCAAAACACAATACAAAATATCACATCAAAAATAAGCATAATATCATACATAAAATTACAATTCAAAAAAATCACATCAAGAAAATAACACGCAGACGTCTCCGTGGACATGTGGCAGGCATGTCTAGACACCAGAGCACATTGAACACTGTTTAACTTCCTACCAAAGTAGTACCTCTCTATTTACTTTCAATTTCTTGCTTTCAAACTGCTAGATTGGCAGCAAGCAGCTGGGACAGACGACAGGAGCTCATTCCGTCATGCAGTATTCGGGTTTCGAACTGCTGACCTGCTGCCTTCCAGTCAGCGTCTTAACCCCTTGAGCCACTGTAGTCCCTGTTGAATTGAGAGATCTCTTTAATTTAGTCAACTAAGTCCCAATTCTCCTGAAATTGCATCCATCCCTGCGACTCTTTCTTTCTTTCTTTCTTTCCTTCCCTCCCTCCTTTCTTTTTTGATAAAAAAAGAGAAGAAAAGGAAAAGGAAAAAGAGGGAGAGAAAAAAGAGAACACAAAACCTTGTTTGGCTGCATCATTAAAAGTGAAGAGAGCAGGAATAAAAGAAATCATTGCCCTTTCAAAAGCAAAGTGAACAAATTTCTCTCCCAACTTTTCCAGCCCACGGACAAAAAAAGGTAAGCAATCTTTTCTCCTTCGGTATAATCTCCCAGGTAAATTATTCTTCCACCCACTGCCTCTTCCTATGTTTGTTTCTCTCTCCCCCTCTCTCTGTCTTTTTAGCTGAAATGCTTGTTGAATGGAGGGGAGAGATTTCCAAGCTACTCCCCAGACAAGTTTGAGAGAAAAAATAATTTTCTTGGTTGGTATTATGGTGGGCATTATGGCTTGGGAACGGTATGGTGGGCATTATGGCTTGGGAACGGGAGGACTCACTTGAGAAGGCCTTGATGCTGGGAAAGGTGGAGGGCAAGAGAAGAAGGGGGCGTCCAAAGATGAAATGGATAGATGGTATTGTGGACACAATGGGCACAGAGCTTGGGGGGCTGAGGAGGATGGTAGGGGACAGGGGTGCCTGGAGGAAAATGGTCCATGGGGTTGCAAAGGGTCGGAATCGACTGTGCGACTGAACAACAAGGGTTGGTGCCAGGAGTCGAATAGAAGGAGCCGAGTGTCCTATTTTGCAGAGGGCAGACTTCTTTTTTGTGAAGGTGCCTTGCCAACCTAGCCGTTCGAAAGCAAGAAATTGCAAGTAGATAAATAAGTACTGCTTCGGCTCGGAAAGGTAACAGCGTTCCGTGTGCTCCGACGTCTTGTCATGCCTGCCACATGACCATGGAAACGTCTGCAGAGGCAGACAGGCTGTAAACAGAGATGAGCACTGCACCCTAGATCTGGCTACAACTGGCTTTCAAGCAAGGAGGGCCTTTATCTTTACCTATTTATTAGCTGCAATGCCCATTGCAGCAAAGTCTCCGTGGTGCTGCTTGCTGCTGCGTGGTAGAGGATGATGCCCAATAGAGGGGAGCTCCCCTCACCTGGTTTTTGGAGTCTGTGGCATCACCTGTGGCATCAAACCAAGCAGGGGCTGAGTGAGAGTATTTCTACACATGCTGTTCCTTCCACGTCTCCCCCTCCCTGTACTTTATTTCTTTTATATGTAAAGAGTTACTAACAAATTTGTTGCATTAAAATATTTATAAACCGCCTTTCAGACCTCACCATGCCCTCCAGGCAGTGTGCATAACAAATTGCCCAGTGGAACAAATTTACAGGACCAGCAAAGCTTCTGAACCGCTCTATATAAAACATCCCGGAGTGTGTAAGCAGCCTCAAATTGAAAGCCATTAAAATCCACACCAAAACAGAAATGACTCAAACTGAGCAAAGAGTGTGCTTTAGGGATGAAATTCTGCAGCCAAAAAAAAAAAAAGACCTGATTTCAACCAAGCCACCAAATACCAAAGCTAAAGTTAATACAAGGAACAATATCATCAGGAAACCCACAAACTATAAATGGGGAACTCAACCAGTGGTGGGCTCAAATTTTTTTTACTACCACACTGTGTGTGTGGTATGGTGGACGTGACCAGGGGGGAAGCCCTGTGTTGCACCCGAATTAGGACTACTTTATTTCAAAACTTGGATGGGCAGAGGGGCCAGCCAAAATTTCTGCTACCGGTTCTGGCGAACTGGTGCGAACCTGCTGATGCCCACCACCGAACTCAACCATCCACACTGCACACATCAGCTTTGGCCCTGCCTGAGCATCTCCTCATCAGAGTATGCTGCTCCAGTATGGAGCGCATCCACACATGCAAAATAAGTTGACATCGCTGTTAATGAAGCCATGCGCATAGTGGCAGGATGCTTCAACCCTACACCAGTTGAGAAACTAGAGCCTCTTGTTGGTATCACTCCACCTAAGATCAGGAGAGAAGTAGCAGTGGACGCTGAGATAACTAAGCAAGAGAAGGACCCTTGGCATCCTCTCAATGGAGATGATCCTCAAGTCCATCGGCTCAGGTCCAGGAAGAGCTTTATGGCAAGAACAAACATTATTGAGGGAACACAAGAGCAAAACCAAATTGGAAGATGGAGGAAGGATCTCACTGGAGAAAGAATAACATTAGAGGAGGATATAGCTGAGGAACTCAACCTTGGGAGGACCCTGAATAGGCTGAGGGTTGGAGTCCCTCAATGCAAGACCAACATGATCAAGTGGGGGATTTTAGTGTATGGGACCAAAGACAACCGGACAACCAAAGGGTTGGTTTAACACAGGTTTATTGCATGAGGTTCCAGTGAAGCATGAGGTAATGGCGGTGATACATCTCAATATATACAGTAGCTCTCTACATTTGAATCTTGTAGCACGGTAGCTGATTGGCTGCTACCGGCGTGGCCTCGCCCAGGCACGCCTCTTTCTTCTGCTGCTGAATGCGGGGAAGGTTTTCCCGCGGCTGTCCGTGATTGAGCAATGTGAACCATGTGAGGCTGAACGCTCGCAGCTGCCCTCTATGGGCTGTCTGCTCGCGTTCTTTTACAGCTGGTATCGTTTGTATCTGGAGTGGTTACATTCTTGCCTTTACAGTATAATGAACATGCATACATACATACATAACATCCCTCCCCCCTAGGATGGGACGAAGTCCCGCAACCATTGTGGCTTGCCGCACGTGCGCTTGGGACGCGCTTGCGTCTGACCTAGTACTGAAGAGCCTGTGATCCCTGACTCCGCGGGTGCTTGTCCTGCAACAGGAAACGGGGATTCGTTAGTGGCTCTGTGGGGCGTCCGTGCCTGCCTCGCGCCCGGGGATGGGAAGGGAATGAATAGTTGGGAGGTGAACCCCTGCCTGTTGCTCTCTGACCCCGGGGACCCTCCTATTGTAAACTGCGGAACCGATGAGGTCGCCCTTGTGGTTCGGCTACCTTCTGATTCCTGCTCGGGGGACCTTGAGACTGTGGTGGGCGGACTCGCTGACGCCTCCCGTCTTGGGGGTGTCGGTCTCCGGGGAAATGGCGCTATATCGCATTCTGACTCACAGGGGCTACTGGGACTGAAGGTACCAGGGGCTGAACTGAAACCCCTCTTTTCGCTAGGACGGGTGGGGGACCACTCCGCTAACTCCCCCTGGTACTGTAAATCAACGTCTAAACTTCTATGGGCATCTGTGTTTCGGGGAAACTCCCGCGGGGTATGTGTGTGGTCGGGGCTCTTCCATTTTTTTCGGGGACTCCCGCAAAAGATTTCTGTGGATCGATTCCCTTTCCTCCCCCCTTGGTGGGGACCCATGCTCCCCTTTTCCTCCCCCTTGGTTTAAGCGGGTGGGGGAGTACCCTAACGCTGATTCGATACTATTCTCGTCTTCGTCCTGCTCTCCGGGGACCCTGCGCCTGAGTTGGTCCACGTGCCGTCTCCACAGGAAGCCTGTACTGGTCTCTACGCGGTATGAGACGGGGCCGGTTTGTTCTACTACGGTGCCCGGCACCCAGGCTGGCCCCGCGCTGGCGTAGTTCCTGCAATGCACCGGGGCGCCTACGCTGAAACTCTTTGTGGGCTCCACCCCTATGTTCCGCCCTTTGTCCTCTACTCTCGTGGGGTCTAGCTTGGAGATTCCCGTGGCCAGCTTCCTGCGCATCAACAGCTCTGCGGGGGAGTACCCTGAGGCTAATGGGGTGACCCTGTATCTTAGCAGGAATTGGCACAATTTCAGGTTGAGGTCTCCGGGGCCCATGCGCAGCAGGGCGTCTTTCGTGGTGCGCACGAGGCGCTCTACTTGGCCGTTGGTGGCCGGGTGAAAGGGGGCAGAGGTGACGTGCCGAATGGCGTTTCGCTCCATGAATGCCCCGAACTCGGCGGACGTGAAACAGCTAGCGTTATCGCTGACGAGGGTGTCGGGTAAACCGAACGTGGAAAAGACCCTCCTTAACTGTTTAATTGTTGTGGCCGAGGAGGTGCTCGAGACTGGAATGACCTCCAACCACTTGGAGAACGCGTCCACCACGAGGAGGAAAAGCGTTCCCCTGAACGGGCCAGCAAAGTCTACATGTATCCGGGACCAGGGCCCCCTAGCCGTGTCCCACTCCCTAGGTGGCGAGCGAGCCTCTTCTGGCCTTGAGCTTTGGCACGCTTCGCAAGTGCCGACCATGTGTTCAATGTCGGCGTCTAGCTGGGGCCACCAAAAGTAACTGCGGGCCAGCGCCTTTGAGCGGACGATCCCCGGGTGGCTGACGTGCAGCAGTTTAAGCACCCTCGGCCGGAGAGGCGTGGGGATCACTACCCGCTGTCCCCACAAAAGGCAACCCCTCTCTAGGGACAACTCTAGTTTCTTTTTGAAAAATGTGTCGAATTCCGCTGCTGGGGAAGACACGGGCCACCCTTTCTGTACCCAGGAGCAAACTGTGGCCAGCGTTTTGTCCTTGCCTGTCGCTTTGGCGATGTCGGCCGGTACTACTGGAGGGGAGTCTAGAACCTCTATCATTAAGACCTGATGGTCCCTCTCTACTCCGCCCACGTGGCAGCAATCCCGGGGAATGGGGGACCTCGACAGGGCGTCGGCATGGCTGATCTCCTTCCCGGGCCGGTATACCAACGCGTGCTGATACGCGTTGAGAAAGATGGCCCACCTGAGCATTCTCGGGGACAGGATTTGGGGTGTGGGCTTATCTGCGGTGAAGATGCCTAACAAAGGCTTATGGTCAGTCACTATGGTGAAGGGGCGGCCGTACACAAAATCATGAAATTTCTTGGTCCCCGCAATTATTGCTAGTGCTTCCCTGTCTGTCTGGGCATAGTTCCTCTCCGCTTGGGACAAAGACCTAGAGTAGAACGCTATCGGGGCCTCCCTACCGTTCTCCAGCACATGGCATAATACCGCCCCCACCCCCACCGGGGATGCATCGCAAACCAGGACCACTGGGCGTTTGGGATTGAAGTGGGTCAGTACGGCATCTGATGCCAGGAGTCGCTTCAGGTCATTGAAAGCCTTCTCCTGGTCGTCGCCCCACTTCCATGCCTCGTCCTTTTTTAACAATTTGTGTAGCGGTTCTGCCACGGCTGCCTTCCGCGGGAGGAAGGAGTGGTAGAAATTGAGCAGTCCGAGGAACGACTGCAACTCGGGCTTGGAGGTGGGGCGAGGGGCCTTCTTGATGGCGGCTACCTTGGATTGGGCTGGCCTTATTCCCTCGGGCATGACACGGAACCCTAGGAACTCAACTTCTGTAGCGAAGAAGACGCATTTGTCTTTCCGCAACCGCAACCCCGCCTTTTCGAATATAGTCAGGACCTTTCCCAACCTTGTTGCTAACTCGGCCCGGCTCCCCCCTGTAATCAATACGTCATCAAAATAGGGCAACACCCCCTCTAACCCCTTCAGGAGGCGTTCCACAAGTGACTGGAAGATCCCGGGCGCCGAATTCACGCCGAATTGGAGGCGCGATACCTGGAACGCCCCTTTGTGGGTGACTATGGTCTGCGCAGCAGCTGCGGCGGGGGTCACTGGGAGTTGCTGGTAGGCTTGGGCCAGGTCGAGTTTAGCGAAACACCTCCCCCCGTGTAACCTGGCCAACAAGTGGCTGACTACCGGCACCGGATACGCATTAGGGCGGATCGCCTTATTGATGGTGCACTTGTAATCAGCGCATATGCGGACCTCCCCGTTGGCCTTGAGCGCCGTTACAATTGGAGTTTCCCACTCCGCAGAATCAACAGGAACAAGAATCCCCTGGCCCACCAACTTGTCCAACTCCGCCTCTATTTTGTCCTTTAGTGCGAAAGGCACTCTGCGCGGTTTAAGTCTGATTGGACGTACTTCAGGGTCCAGGTCGAAAGTCACTGGGGGGCCCTTGAATTTCCCGAGCCCCTTTTTAAAAACCTCGGGGTGCGCATCGCACACGCTCTGTATTGGATCAGTCCCGGCGGCGTGTGCTTTCACGGCGTGAACCCCCCCAATGAACAATCCCAGGGGCTGGAACCATTGAGTCCCGAGGAGGCTGCATTTACCTCCCTTGAGGACGACTAGGGGAAGCGTTGCGGTGTGCTTTTTAAACTGAACCCGGAACTTCCCAACCCCCAACACTGGGATGCGGTTCCCTTGCACGTCCTTCAGTGTGGCCCTCAACGCCTTGAGCTTGGGCCGCATGTGGGGGGCGATTTTCATAAACTCCCCCTGGGAAATAATGGAGTATGAAGAACCCGAGTCCACCTCCATTCTAACAGGGGCCCCTTGTATTACTACCTCAACGAAGTAACGGGGGTGCTCCGTGGAAACGCTGCAAACCGGCGCGTCGTCCTCGCTGTCGTCGGAGATGCGCCCTACTTCGTCCCGCGTCCTCGTGGTCCGGGTGCCGTCCTTTGGCCTCGTGGTGCGGTCCTGCCTCGTGGTGCGGTCCTGCCTCGCCGAGCGGTCTGGAGAACTCCTGGTGGCCTCGCGCCGTTTCCGGCAGACCTTGGCGATGTGCCCGCGCCGGCCGCAGTTGTGGCACTCGGCCTTGCGGAATGGGCATTTGGCGCGGGCGTGGGCGGCGCCGCAGCCGTCGCAGCGCCGGCCCTCTCTCTGGACCCTCCGGACGTCCTCGTCGTCGCCGCTCTCCGCAGACGAGTTCGAAACTCGCCGGGCCGCGCGCACCGAGCTCTCTGCCTTGGCGGTCTTCGGGCGCCAGTCCTGAAGCTCGTGCACCCCGGCAGAAGTGGCCTCCGCGGCCTGTGCCGTGTCGAGGACTTGTTGCCACGAGGGAGGCGGCTCCCTTTTCATCAGCGCGCGCTGAGTCTCTGTGTCCCTCAGACCGCAGAGTAGGCAGTCCCGGAGGGTGATTTCGGGGAGCTCCCACTTGCACGGGCCGGCGGCCAACCGCAGGGCCGCGGCGAACTCATCGACCGATTCCCCGGGTGCCTGGACTCGCCTCCAGAACGCGCTCCGAGCGGGGAACATCGCTATTGCTGGCCGGAGATGGGCGCGCAACGCCGCCAGGAGCTCTGTGGCTTTGAGGTCGCTCACCTTCCTCGGCGCAATCAGGTCCACCAAGGTCCTCTTGGTCTCGTGTCCGAGCATGCGGACGAAAATAGCCCTCTTTTTGGCCTCATCTGAGACTTCGAGCTCCACCAGCGCTGCGTTGAAGTCTATCTCAAACAGCTCCAAGTCTCCCGGCTTCTTGATCACGTAGCCGGCGCATGTCTTGGTCCCGTGGGCAGCCATATCCCACCTTCGTCGCCAATTTAGTGTATGGGACCAAAGACAACCGGACAACCAAAGGGTTGGTTTAACACAGGTTTATTGCATGAGGTTCCAGTGAAGCATGAGGTAATGGCGGTGATACATCTCAATATATACAGTAGCTCTCTACATTTGAATCTTGTAGCACGGTAGCTGATTGGCTGCTACCGGCGTGGCCTCGCCCAGGCACGCCTCTTTCTTCTGCTGCTGAATGCGGGGAAGGTTTTCCCGCGGCTGTCCGTGATTGAGCAATGTGAACCATGTGAGGCTGAACGCTCGCAGCTGCCCTCTATGGGCTGTCTGCTCGCGTTCTTTTACAGCTGGTATCGTTTGTATCTGGAGTGGTTACATTCTTGCCTTTACAGTATAATGAACATGCATACATACATACATAACAGGGATGCTGGTGGACAACAACACACATGGTGTGAATGTGGAGAGAGAGAGTTGGGTTCAGGGTTGGGGGTTTGCTTCCCTACTAGGCCTCCTGAGAGAAGAACCAGTTTGTTTAGCATTGGGGAAGCTACACAACTCCAAAACACACTTGGAAGGAGAGAATGGGATCCCACATGTGACTATTCCCTTCCTAGGGTATCAATGAATCAGAATTGACTAGATATCATGTAATGATTATTTTATATTTGGTTGCCTTCCCTGCTACATCAAGTTCTCTCTCTCTCTTTTTAAAAAAGGAAGGCCTTGGGTTTTTATGGAATTTAGATTGCCATCTCATACCTTTTTATGCCCAACTGAACTCTTAGACCAGGGCTTCTCAACAGGTGGCCTGTGGTCCAGATGCGGCCCATGGCATCATTTCATGTGGCCCCCACCACACCAGGAAGTGCCATGTGGTGGAGGAAGGGCAAAGTGGCTGTCCAGCTCCCGAAGCTGACTGAGGAAGCGTGACCCGGTCCCCGTCGTAGGCACTAAAGAACTACCATAGAGGCTGTGACGTGAATAAGAATTATAATACAATATATTGAACTTATATATATATATATTGAATATAAGAAAACCCCGAGGAAGCGAATTTGTGAAAGGCTATATTACCGGATTAGCTTCGGTTTTCTTGATCTTGCTACCTGAAGTAAAGGAATTTAAGTTCATATGAGTTCATTACAATAAACACTTTATTCTTCTAAGATGCACCTTGTTGGAAGACACAGCCATCCATGATGGTTGGACCATGCTCATGACCTACTGGTGGTCCTCCTGGGACCTTTGGTTGTGGTCATCATATGATTTGGAAAGAGGCTTTGCCAGAGAACTAGGGTGGTTAGGGAGCAAATAATACCCTGCATACCAACTCCTTCCTAGCAGCGGCTTATATTATCAATATGACCACAGCCATTGACATCAATGGGACTAATAGCAGTCCAAAAGCAAGAAATTGCAAGGTGATAAATAGATACCACTTTGGCAGGAAAGGTAATGCATTCCATGCACTCTGGCATCTGGTCCTGCCTGCCACATGATCACAGAAACATCTGCAGATGCAGATAATGCCGGCTCTTGGGCTATAAATGGAGATGACCATCTTAACCGTAACCCTAAACCTACAGTCGGACAAGACAGGCTTTTTGACCTTGAATGTCAAACTAATCTAGCCCAGATTTCTCCTTTTCCTTTGTAATTCCCCTGGAACTTTCCAGAATGACACGATATAACTTTTTTAAAACAAATAAATAACTAATAGATGCCAAAATGTCATGAAAATGACATTTGTTAGATGCAAATAGATGCTGGTTTCATTAGAATGGCACATTTACCTTTGTGTAGTCCTAATTAAATCTCAGAAATTAAGTCTCAGAAATGTCAAGATCCAGAACCAAGATAATTAGCAAAGACAAGGACGGTTCTTTCCCAACAATGCAAATCAGAAGTAATGCAATTGGAAGAGGAAAGGTTGAGAAACTGAGGAATGTTGGTCGGGGAGGTGGCAAAAGTTACCCAGCAAAGAAGTATCTCAGTCTTATGTGCTTATATATCACAAAACCATTGTTCTGTCACAAATCATACTGTGGGAGGGTTCAATTTACTTTAAGAGGTTAGGATAATAATATCTTACCAAGAACATTTCAGATATTTTCTGAAGGTCTTACACTTTAGTGCTATTTGTTGCAAATGCATGTGTTTAAAATAAACACTTTTTCCAATGTTCTCTCGCCTTTTTATTGAAATAATTTTAAAATGCCCATAGATCTTAATCTAGAAACAGACATTGCGATGCCTTCTTTCCTAGCTGAACTCAGCTCATGACATTTGTGCATTGGTAATAAGGTCTTGGGTAATTGGCTGCACTAAATGCAAAGAAATGTCAAGAGAAAATAAAAACTGAATCTTTCTTTCTTTTATGTTTGTAAACATACAAATAGGCAGGAGTGTCGTTGGCTGCAATTTGATCTGAGCATACTTTTGTCCCTGTCCCAGAGTGTTGGAAAGCCTGGTCTTGGAGGGCAGCTCTTTCTGGGCAGCCTTTGCCCTCCGAGGCATGCGGGGAAATGCCACTGGCATGAATTTGTTTAAGGTGGATCCCAGTTTGCCATGAAATGACCCACACACTATGATCATTGAGCCATCTCCTGCGGCCATACCTGTCAAGTTCCTCATAATGGTCGGGATTACCCCGTAATTCCGCACCGATTTTCTCCGTTTCCTACCCAGAGCTGCCGCTACCTTGTAATTTGGCAGCAGGGGGAAAGGAGTTACTGTGCATCCCTTCTGCGCAGGTCCTTTCTACGCATGCGTAGAACCCTTCTACGCATGCGTAAAAGGCTTCTGTGCAGAAGGGGATGCGTAGAAGCCTTCTAAGCATGCATAGAAGCGACCTGCGCAGAACGTTTCTGCGCAGGTCGCTTCTACGCATGCGTAGAAGGCTTTTACGCATGGGTAGGACGGACCTGCGCAGAAATGTTCTGCGCAGGTCCCGTAATCTCAGGAGCTGCACTTGACAGGTATGCCTGCAGCACATATGAAATGAGACATGCAGGATTTAACACCGGGACTGCAATGGACTGCGGCAGCCTTGAGGATATTATCAAGGTGCGCCTTCACAGCCAGTCCATCTGGCATGGCCTCTTCCACCTCCATGACCTTTGGGAATCAGAGTTCCTCCTCCGCTCATTTTGCCTTTGGGCCCAATGTGATGGTTTCCAGTGGCAATTCCTCCACTGAAGAGACCATCACTCCACCTAAAGGGGATCATCCATCCATAGCCATTGACCACTTTTAGGGAGTCAGGTTATTTACCGCCACCCAACACTCGGCGTTGAGTCGCTGGCTGTACGGTCTACTCCATTACCGTAGCAGGATTACTGGCCAGACATGTGCAGAAACTGTATCTCATGGCTAAAGGACCCAATTTGTTTCCAGAAGGTTCTCAGCTTCACCCCTGAGACAACTAGACAGAGCTAAGAAAGATTCCTGACCCTAAATCCGGCAACTTGGAAATGACATATTACTTTCACAGAACCATAGAATAGTGGAGATGAAAAGATCATAAAACATTTTAAAGACATTGTAAGTAAAAATGATGGACTGTGGTGGCTTAGTGGGTACGACACTGTACTTGACGACTGGAAGGTCCGCAGGTCAGCAGTTTGAGACCCAAGTGCTGTGTGATGGAGTGAACACCCATCTCTGCCCAGCTCCTGCCAACCTAGCAGTTGAAAAGCAAGAAATTGCAAATAAATAGATAGGGATCACTTCGGTGGGAAGGTAAACAGCGTTCCGTGCACTCCGGTGTCGAGGCATGCCTGCCACATGTCCACGGAAACGTCTGCAAGTGCAGACAGCACTGGCTCTTTGGCTTTGAAACAGAGATGAGCATGAGAGATGATAGGACTGGCTTCCAAGCAAGGACAACTGTTACCTTTAAATTTACATTTACTAATTTAAAATAATTACTTTTGCATTAAACAGGAGAATAAGCCAACAAATATACTGTATCCCAAAAACATTTTGAAATTATCAAGGTGCGCAACATGTTGCTTTCAAACTGCTTTTTCTTTAAGGTTAGATGCTTTCCTTGGGTTTAATATACCGTAGCAATTTTAATTTTAAATTAAATCTAAGGGCTACTGCTATTAGTGTAGACAAGAATTAGAGCTGTAACTAAAAACCCTAGGATTTGGCATCCTCTCAAAACCTATAACACCGTTTTTGTCAACCTTTGCAGCAAACTCCAAACCCTGTAAGCACTCCTTCTTCTTCTTCTTCCATGTCTAGACCAGACATGAAACTGACAAAATGAAGGCACCTTTTGGTGAGTTTATTCTGCAGTGCTCTTCGCCTGGCCTAGTGTGGGAAAGATTAATATCACTCAAGCAATGGCTTGAGATTGTTATTGGTGAAGAAGAAATCACAAAAGCAAGATTACAGTTGAATTGTAAGAAGATTTAAAAATGCCTGCAGAAGATCTGCATGTTAATATTGACAATAAAGAAATACAAATTTTCTGTATTTTGGTACTAGTATCAGTCCAAATGAAGACTAGCAATGAAAATTGGAAGAAGACTGAGACTGGGTAGAAGTCGTAGTTTTGTTTTTTTGGTCACGTTCACGGGGCGGTTGCCCCACTGGTGACTTCCGGAACCTTGTGGCGATGGTCGGGCAGAGTTAAGGTAAGTGCAGGCAGCTAGGTTCGGGATGGTTGGGCCAGGTGCGAGAGCCTTTGTGACATTACAACAGTTAATGTCCCTCCTTATAGGTAAAGATTACTGATTACTATGCACAGATGTGAAAGCTGGCCAATGGAGAAAATGGTCATTGGGGGATAAATGACATTGTGAGTAAATAAATAGGTACCACTTCGGTGGGAAGGTAAACAGTGTTCCATGCATGCCAGTGCTTAGTCATGCCTGCCACATGTCCACGGAAACATCCTCAGACACAGACAGCACTCGCTCTTTGGCTGTAAACAGAAATGAGCACTGAACCCTAGAGTCGGATATGACTGTCTTTCGAGCATGGGCAACCTAGATCAAATCAAGCTGGAACACCTCCTAGAAAGCAAGCATGTTTACACTGAGGCTGTGTTTGGTCAGAACATCAGGTACATAAAAGCCTCACTTTAAAAAGACCGTAATATTAGGAAAAGTGGAATGAGAAGGAGAAAAAACGAACATGAGATGGACTGACTCAGTAAAGGAAGCCATGCTCTTGCTCAGCCTGCAGCATAATGCTAGTACATTGCGGCGATCACTTTAATCAGAACAGACTTGACAGCAACAGAGTTCAAATAAATATTGCAAAACCCATCCATATTCTTTTCACTCAAAACACGTGCCAAAAAGTAATTCAGCTGGATCTGTAGCGGTTTTTGCAGCACAAAAACATGATTTAACAAATCTTAGCATTTCCAGTTAACGGGGCAGTATATAGCCGCGACCAGATGGTGGTAAAATAGGTTTCTCTGTTGCTACCTTCCCTTACAGGATTCCTTTAATTTTTTTCATAGTGCTTACGGTGCAGAAAATGGTTAATAAACTCCAGTTAATCAATAAGCATTACTACTGGGCTCAAAATGATTCAGAAAAATGGCCCAGGATCATTGAAGCCTCGCCCCCCCCCACCCGACCCCCCTTCAATTATAATCATTGCCTGGATAGGAGACAGACAGGCCTCTAGAAGTAAAGACAGGGCTTAATAAATTGGGTAGATCTATTTCGCCAGAGATAGTAATTGATCCGAAAGAGGATGTTATGGCTTTTCTAAGCATGGCATTCTCAACCATTGCGATATATGCGCAGTAAACCCATTTGTGTGAATTCACAGGGGACCACGACAGCAACCTGTCATTATAGAGTCCTGGTGGCGCAAGGGTTAAAGTGCTGTCCTGCAGCTAGAACACTGTGAATTCGATCCTGACAGGGATCAAAGTTGACTCAGCTTCTTCCATCCTTCCGAGGTGGTTCAAATGAGAACCTAGCATGTTGGGGACAAAAATGTCAATTATCTTGTGAACCACCCAAAAAGTGCACTATGTGCTATAGGGTGGTATAGAGGGTCATTGCTATTGCTACAATCTCTTCTCTTTGATGTTTAGGTGTTTCCCAGCAAAACAGGCAAGGGGGGGGGGGAGAGAGATATGCAGGAATCGGACGGGCTACATAAGGCATTCCTGAGGGCCACATCTAGCATAGAGGCTACAGGTTCTGCGTTCCAAGATTTGGATGATTTGAAGCATGTGGCTGCTTTTCTTTTAAAAAAAAACATTCATTTTTTTATTGTGCTTAAATCATAAAAGAACAAAAAAAAGCTAACATGTACAAGCAGAGAAAATAAAAGACTCCCAAAGAAAGAATGAGAAACACATTTATCCAAAGTTTTTTTTAAAAGGGTGGGGGAAACAGGAATGGAAGAAGAATAGAAACAATTTTATTTTAAGAAAATCCCCAATCGTACAGAAAAGAAATCGATATGTTATGTTTTGTATGGCTGATGATATTGATCAAGACGGATCAACCTATGAAAGGGCTTTGCTGGATCAGACTGAACCTCCAGCCCAGCCCTGCGCTCTGTTTCCAACAGGCGATGGTCAAGTGTCCAGGGAACCCTAGAGAGGAAGGAATACACACACACTCCATCCATCCATCCATCCATCCATCCATCCATTCTATCTATCTATCTATCTATCTATCTATCTATCTATCTATCTATCTATCTATCTATCCATCCATCCATCCATCCATCCATCCATCCATCCACCCACCCACTCACTCACTCACTCACTCACCCACCCACCCACCCATCTATCCATCCATCCATCCATCCATTGTATCTATCTATCTATCTATCCATCCATTGTATCTATCTATCTATCTATCCATCCATCCATCCATCCATCCATCCACCCACTCACCCATCTATCTATCTATCCATCCATTCTATCTATCCATCCATCCATCCACCCACCCACTCACTCACTCACTCAACCCATCTATCTATCTATCTATCTATCTATCCATCTGTCTGTCTGTCTGTCTGTCTGTCCGTCCGTCCGTCCGTCCGTCCGTCCGTCCATCCATCCATTGTATCTATCTATCTATCCATCCATCCATCCATCCATTGTATCTATCTATCTATCCATCCATCCATCCATCCATCCAATCTTTAATAGCATGCTGCCCCTGGAGCAGAACTGGTACCATTCTTGTGTGGGTGGTTGGTCTACAGCACTCAAAATCCTACAGACACCCCAGGCTGGTGCTGGTGACCCCGTGTGTCACCATTCAGCATTCAGACTAAAGCACCTGGAAGGATTCATTCGGATTCTCCTGTCTTCAGTCTGGCAAAACCGAGGAGGAGGAGGAGGAGGAGGAGGGAGAGGGAGAGAGACCAAGCGAGTCACGGAGCACCAGAGCCTTTCATTCTCCTCCGCTTGTGCCTTTCATTCCATCCCCCATTTCCCCAAAGCCTGGTCCATTAGAGGAAATGGCCAGAGGTGGGGAAGGTGGTGTGTGTAAGATGAGGGGGGAACTGCCCCCATGCAATCCCCCCCACCCTACACATACACACACACTGGCGAGGCCAGCCTGAGCACCCATGAATTATTAAAGACCCGAGGTGCATTTCCTAGCAGCTGACAAGGCCGGCTGATGGCTGTTCCCGGAAAGCCACCTCGCCTGTCCATGCACCGGGCGGCCAGGAACCTATCAGGATTCACGGCTGCTTTCACCCAGGGTCAGGGAGATTGACCTTCCCTTTCCAGACCTCTGTCAGGAATGAGGGGCTTCAGGGGTCAAACCCAGACTTCCAGATATCCTAACCTCTGGACCTTCCTGGCTCCCTCTCTCTCACAGCATCTCCATTCATCCGGAAGAAGGGAATGTCTTCCTCGCCTCCATGAATCTCTCCGATACTGAACACACATCAAGAGGCAGAGGTGTGAATGAAGCCATGTGTAGAGTGACAGGATGCCTCAAACCTATACCAGTTGAGAACATAGACTGCGGATTCCGCATGCACAATTGGCATAATGCCTCTGGCAGAGGTTACACCGGCGAAGAAGGTTCCTGGTCACTGGCCCTTGCCAGCATGGAAATTGGGGGGGGGGGGGGTGGATTAATAATCATAGGGTTGATTCACCCACATATGACCTGACCAGCGATTCCGCTGAGGGAAGCAAATCACTAAACTCCGTCACGTATTAGGCAATTACTCACTCGCAGTTAAACCTAATCCTTAGTACAAACAGTGGCCATGTTTGCTCTTGAGCAAGCCAGGAACAATGGTTTTCCCCTGTCAGTGTTTGCCTTAGTTAATTAACTTCCCCAAGAGAGGTTCTCAATTAACCCGGGTAAATGGGTGATGTGATTCTCTGTCAGATGACGATTCTACCACACGCAGCCTTGAACATAATATATACTGATGGTTTTCCCTCAATAAATCACTGGTCTTCGCTCCATCTTGCCTCGTGTCATTACTCAACCAGTCTCCTCCGGGACCTCAAGGGCCGCTTCACGGCCCCAATCCAACAATAGACCCTCTTGTTCAGGAGTTGTCAAACTTTTAAAGCCGGGGGGCCATTGGGTCACGCTCCCTCAGACAGCTTCGGGGACTAGATGGCCATTTTGCCCTTCCTCCACCACATACCACTTCTTGGTGTGGTGGAGGCGGTGGGGGGGGGGCACATGAAAAGATGCCGCCGGCTGCATCCGGCCCATGGGCCGCAGGTTGAGAATCCCTGCTCTTGTTGATATTGCTCCACCTAAAATCAGGAAATAAGTAGCAGTGGACGCCGAGGGAACTAAGCAAGAGAAGGACCCTCGACATCCTCTGAGTGGCTATGAGCCGGCTCGGTTCTAGGAAGAGCTTTATGGCATGAATAAACACTCTTGAGGGTACGGAAGAGCAAAATCACATTAGAAGATGAAGGAAGGAGCTCACTGTGAAAGTAACATCATTAAAGGAGATCTGAGAGTAAATAAAACAGAACAGCAAAAAAAAAAAAGACAAAAAATGTCGTGGCACCTTAAAGACTAACTCCTGTATTGAACCGTGAGCTTTTGTGTACCAAGTCCACTTCATCAAACTTGGTCCATGCAAGCTCACAGTTAAATACAAGAGTTTGGCTTTAAGCCAGTACCACCACATTATTTGTCTTTTTTTTAAAAAAAATTGTTCTGTTTTATTTACTCTCAGATATGCTTGCACAGACCAACACGGCTACCACTTCAATCATTAAAGGAGGATATAGCTTAGGAACCTAACCTCCCCTACCTGACTTGGAGGACCCTGAACAGGCTGAGAGTTGGAGTCCCATAAATGCAAGACCAACATGCTCAAGTGGGGGATGCTGACAGATAACAACATGCTGTGTGAATGTGGAGAGATACAGGATCCGGCTCATTTGCTGGTCTGCTGATGACTGACAGAAACATGCGCCGATGAGGACTTAGGTTTGGCCAATGACAAGAAACTAGCTTCATTTTGGCAGTCCAGGGTTTGATCGAGACTCAAAAGAAGAAGAATCAAGTGTACAGGCTAAACACTGAGTAGCACAAGACACACATCAACTGTGTTCCACATGCCTCATTCTTCTGAACACCTACAACCAAGCTTTAACCTCTTCGTATAAAAAGTTAGCAAAGACCAAGACCAAAAGACAAGGAGATAGTTGGCCAAGAACATCCAGTGGATTCAGTGTCAGAGATAAGATGCATTCACAGGAGCCAGAGACACACCAGTCTTTACAAGACTTAAGCTGCTGCAAATCTCACAGGACCTTTAGGAAACCATGTGTTCATAGGCACATCTGCAACAGGAATCTCCCTCACACACATAGACAAGACAGGGATTCAAATCCATGCATCTCAGTCAGAGAGCTTTTTAGTATTGGGGATTCTGGGAGTTGTTTTTTTTTATTAAAAAAAATAGTTTTTCTAACCTCTGCTAAGGACATCTTGATTTGCAGCCCATTTTCTGCCCCCCTACAAACATAATGTGTGAGTTGACCGTCTCCTCTGGCATCCAAAGAGGCCATCAGCAATGTCTGGTTGTTGCAAGTAATTGCGAGTGGACGTTATCTGCTTTCTGTAAGGATCTTAAGTGGCTTCACCATTAGAGGCCAGGAAGAATATTCCCTGGCCGGTCTGAATTAGCTAATGGCCTTGCATCTCCTTCTTCCTCAAGATACAGACAGAAGGAAAGACAAATAAACACACACACACACACATACACATACACAAAGAGGCATGGAGAATTGGAATGGCTCCATATGTGGGACCACTTGGTTGCACAGCTATGGCTAAGAGCTGAAATCTCCACTGAGCTTTCTTCTCTCCTCCTGTAAATCTGTCATACTCCAATGTAGGACTAAAAGGGTTTTGTAGAAGATATCTTGTTCTTCATTTTTTGGGGTCCTCTGATTTTTTGCAATGATTATTCCAATAGTTCAATTTGTCCCTATATACTAAGCACTGAGAAGCTGTACTTAAGATTCTCACTGTATTTAAGATTCTTTCCCTATTTCTGTTGCTTTTTTTAAAAAAAATCTTGTTTGTTCTTAACTGTTTTAAGAGCTTCCTCTATTATCCATCAAGTCTCCTGTTTTCATTACAGGAATAGAATATAGTTCTTGCATCATCCTGTGATTAAATGTCTGGTTTCAGGCCACAGATCTTCTTAATAATAAGTCAATTGAGTTTAGAAATACAAATCCATTGTTTACATGGCATTTAAATTAATCGGGAAGATGATTTAAATTTGCTTTTTGGTACTATGATTGTTTTAGTGTTCTTCAGCTTGACTCCATTTTTTAAAAAAAGACAAACAGTTCATGGTCTGTACCACAATCTATTTACATCTTCATCTTCTATTTCTGATGATGAATTTCTATTAGATTTCTATACTGGCCAGCCAGACATGCCAACCTACTCCATTGCTTGAAGAATTAATTTGCTAAAGAAAGAGAGAGAGAGAGAGAAAATAAGCTTCTATTTATAATAATCATCCATAAAATCCCACTAAAGGAGACTGAGCAGCCAATCACACCATTTGCTTCTATAATTGAGATTTGATTCAATAATTTGAACCAGTGAATTCAAATTATTTTTGCTGCCCCAAATCCATCCATGGCTTTCTTCTCTGAAAACAGCTTTTTTTTCCTCTGCCGTTGGAGGGATTCTACTTTTTTCATGTCAAAGTAAGTCAAGTGGTTTTATTCCTGCGACGATGCACATGAAAGAGTGACCATGTCTTTAGGTGGTGTTTTGGTGATATTAACAATTGGGTGTGATATTCAGGATGATGGCCACACCTTCCATGTGGTTTCATCTGCCCTCATCTTCCTCCTTTTTAAATTTAATAAATAGATGAGATTAGTGCTAGAGCACACTGTCTCCTTACCACTAGGTCTATGACTGTGAATAGACCAAGGACACCAGTGTACCAAGATTTTAGAAAAATAGTAGATAAGTCAACAGGCGTTCTAAACAGAGAGCCATCCTGCAGTTTAGTCTTTTTTAAAAAAACCAGCAAAGGAGAATGGAAGAGCATTTAGAGCAGGGTTGCCCAAACTTTTTGGGCTGAGGGCCGGTCACATGGTTCACGGCGGGCGGTCACTACGGCCCAGGAGTCAGATCTGGTCCCTGAAATCAATTCATCTGGCCCACAAAGCCCTCATCATTTTACTTCCGCTCCTGGGAGTGATGAGGGCTTCACGGGCCAGATGAATTGGCATTGGGGGCCGCATCTGGCCCCCGGGCCATAGTTTGGGCACTCCTGGTTTAGAGCTTCCAAAACATTTTCTGCCCTGTTCCTTCCTTCCTCCCATTCCTCTGAAAATCCCATTTACATTCTCAGATGCTTAATTCTGTTGCAAAACAATGGGATGGGTGGAAGGACCCCCTGAGCCTCACAAGCGTATCAAAATGCTAGCCTTTCCCCCTCTTTTGCCTCTGAATTTTGCACAATAGCGGAGCAGGAAAGATGCTCACCATCAGGAACAGTTGCAGAATTTCAACCTGCCAAGGTGGAGACCTGCAGGCTAGGAAGCAGGAAGAAAACAGATCAGGGAGGCTGAGCAGCCCTCCAGGGACCTTTCTATGCAACACCTGTCCACTTCTGCTGGCTCTTAACCAAGTATGTTTTCTCTAATGGAGTTTCCCAGGTATGTGAGGTGTTTAAAGAAGTGGCACACATGCATGCACAAAAACACACACCAGAAAGCTTCCATGGCTGAGCAGAGATCCTCTCCCTCCCCGCCCCACGCCCAATCAGAGTATGAGACTTTATCCGCTACACCACAGTGGCTTTCATTGATTAAGTTTTTCCACCCATCATATCGTAACCACTCGGGAGAGTATTGGAAACAACGTGCAAAGTAAGAGAAAGCCTCAGTCAGGAACGTGACTGAGCCAAATTTTACAGACTCCATACCTGTCAAGTATCCTGTATTGGCCGGGATTTCCCGTATTTTAGCGCTCATTCCTCCCCTTTCCCGGCGCCATCCCGTATTTTGAACGGCAGGGAAAGGGGTTACCATGCATGCACACCCATTGCCAAGGGGTTCTGCGCATGCGTAAACGGTTTACTGAGCATGCACGTGCATGCGCAGTAATTTCCCGTATTTTCCAGAGCCACGCTTGACGGGCATGAAAGACTTTGGTAGCCTCTTCAGGACCAAACGCGCACAAACTCTCTTCACCTTGACGACTGTCATACCCAAATCACACCAATGGACGTAAGTCATAACTCTCCCAAGACAGATGACATGATGTGGGATCACAAGGCACAATGCAACACTTAGACAAGCATAATCAGGATGTAGACCAAGGGCTGGGTCAAGTCCACTCCTATGCCAGTTTCAAACAACAATGCATGCATCATTCACACAAATATAGCAAAGATATGGGTAAAGGTAAAGGGCACCCACTCTTGATTGAAAGCCAGTCGTATCTGACTCTAGAGTTCAGTGCTCATCTCCATTTAGCCTAAGAGCAAGTACTGTCTGTGTCTGCAGCAGATGTTTCCATGGCCGTGTGTCAGACATGACTAGATGCTGGAGCACACAGAATGTTGTTAATTTCCCCCTAGAGCAGTACCTGTTTATAAAGGTAAAGGTCACCCTTGCTTGAAAGCCAGTCGTATCTGACTCTAGGGCTCAGTGCTCATCTCTGTTTCATACTTGCAATTTCTTGTTTTCGAACTGCTAGGTTGGCAGGAGCTGGGCCAGAGACGTGAGCTCACTCCGTCATGCAGAACTCGGGTCTCGAAGTGCTGACCTTCCAGTCGTCAAGTTCAGCGTCTTAACTACGAAGCTACTGCTGCATTCCCCTGCAGCAAAGTCTACCTCAGCAAAGATATACAATAATACAAATTATAGTTGTTGCAAAGGCAAAAGGAGAAAAAGAAACGTCCTATCAAATGTGATGGGCTTGTTGCAAAGCAAAAAAAAAAAAAAGGGCTGGAAAAAGATTTATTGCGAAATTAAAACAATATTAAAAGTCAAAATTGATTTTTGCCCAGAACCATTTTTTTATCAGGTTCATGTGAAAAGAAAGTGATTGATGGGAAGCATGAAGAACTCTTAAGGATAATGTGTGTGGCTGTTAAAATTGTTTATGCAAAATATTGGAAAGGTCATGATACACCCAACGTTACAAAATGGACCACAAAATTAATGGATTTGGGGGAGAAAGGAAAACTGTCAAGCAACTGGGAAAAAACCACACCAAATAAAGTTTTCTGGAAGCTTAGGGAATGCCCTTCCCCTTCTCTCTTTTCTACAGACATGCATTTCTAAGAATTGTTGTTCAAAACAATGCGGTCTGCTCCTGGAATTATACTTTGGTGCAGGTGGGTAAAGGTAAAGGTTTCCCTTGCTCGAAAGCCAGTCGTATCCGACTCTAGGGTGCAGTGCTTATCTCTGTTTCAAAGCCGAAGAGCCAGCGTTGTCTGCTTCTGCAGACGTTTCCATGGTCATGTGGCAGGCATGACTAGACACCGGAGGAACGCTGTTACCTTCCCACCAAAGTGGTCCCTATTTATCTACTTGCAATTTCTTGCTTTCAAACTGCTAGGTTGGCAGGAGCTGGGACAAAGACGGGAGCTCAATCCGTCCTGCAGTACTCAGGAATCGAACTGCTGACCTTCCGCCTCCCAGTCAGCGTCTTATCCACTTGAGCCACTGCAGTCACCACTGCAGTGGTGGGTACAAGAGATCTAATATAGTCATAGATAAAACGGCTGGCTGCTGTTACTAATATTACACAAGCATATTGGTATTATAGGAGCGAAAGAGATCGGTGGCCACGTTATCCTAGCAAAAGCAGTTTAAAATGATCTGCTAACACCTTCCACCCTTTTTCAACCTTGTCAAATTCACCAGGTCTTTGCTTGAGCTGGGAAGCAGAATCAGGATGGTAGGGGGGGGGGGAGAGACAGGGACAGACAGTTAGCCACAAACATTATGAGAACAACCAGCCTTTGACATCATAAGAACATAAGAGCAGCCTTGCTGGAAGAGGCCACAGGAGCCCATCATCCAGTCCAGCATTCTGTCTCAGGCAGTGGCTCACCATTGGCTTCAGGGTATTCCCAAGCAGATGCCTTCACCTGCTTAGGATTCCCTGGAAATGGCATTGAGAGATATCCTGCCTGTCTCTCCAACCCGGAGGTTGTCCTTAGGTATCCATTATAATTATAGCCATGGATGCCCTTGTCCTCCATGAACTTGTCTAATCCTTTCTTAAAGTTGTCAAGACTGACAGCTGTCGCCACGTCTTCTGGCAGGGAGTTCCATAGACCAGTTCCATAGACCAGTGATCCTCTGGATCACAGCAAGGTAACTCCACAAAACAAAACCTTCTGAAACATTCATGTTTTCTGGTGGTGACGGGGGAGCCCCATTTCAAGCTTAGAAGCTTCGAGGACACACTGAGATGAAAGGAAGAGGGTTAACCCTTTGTGGTGTGGATCCTGGTCTCCAGGTCCCAGAAAGGAAAATGGCATTGGAATGGTTTACCAACACCCCACAAAGCTCCGGTGATAGCTTGCCAGGTTGGGTACCACTGTGATGAAATAAAACCGAATAGAGGGTCAAGAGGTCTTTCTCTTAATACAGACAAGAGAAAATAAGTGGAACAGAGAAAAGTGGCCTCAATTGGGTGAAAATCAGGCAGCCAGAGAAGAGAAACAGAGATGCGTTGGGGGGAAATGACTGTGAGAGAATGTCTTTCAAATTTAAGATAAACAGGATATTTTATCACAAGAAAAGGGTATGGGATATTATGGTGGAGGAAGGAGATACAAATGTCTGTGCTAATGGATTGTATAATTCAATAAGTGCTAAATGTTAAAGGAACAAGGAAAAAAAGGTTCAGTTGCGTAGGATGTAGAAGATAATTAGTTAGCGATACAGCTTAGGTTGCACTAAAAATAAGAACTAAGATAGACATGATTAGGCACAATTTCTGATCTTCCACTCGTCCCGAGAGGAGTAAAATGAATATCTTTATATTTTAACAACTGAAACCTTGCACATCCTACCTGCAAATGAATCCAAATTCCAACAAGGAGCACCAGTTATTGCAACCTACACAGTCTTCTCAACAATTCTTCACTGAATATGCTGTTTTCATTTATTGCTATTTAAAGTTAATTCATCTATTCGGAGATCCGGTAGAGAAATGCAGCATCAAGATTACTTGCTGGTGAAAAACGCTCACGGACTTGACAAAGGAACATTATTAAAGGTGGATATAGCTGAAGATCTCAACTTCCCCTACATGTCACTTGGAGGACCCCGAATAGGCTGAGGGTTGGAGTCCCTTAATGCAAGATCAACATGCTCAAGTGGGGACTGCTGGTGGACAATAACAAGCTGTGTGAATGTGGGAAGACACAGGATCGGGCACATTTACTGGTCTGCCAGTTACTGCCAGAGACATGCACCGGTGAGGACTTGGGTTCAGGCTACAACAAAGCAAAGAAAGTGGCTTCGTTTTGGCAGTCCAGGGTTTGATCAGGACATGAAAGAAGAAGAAACTTTGCTTCTCTGTTTTATTGCATTTATTGTACAACCTGCTCCACCCTATGGTTTTCTTAGCTGCGCTTCACCTATTTCACCCTGTCGACTTCTAATCCAGGACAGATCCCAATATTTTTAACGGGTGAAGCTGCTTCACAGCTGCCCCCATCTCTGTGCTGGGACCGCCCTTCAAAATCCAAATGTGAAGTACGACTAGAGAGTCAGACTCCAGGAATGGAAAACCTAGGCTGAAATCCCCAGTCAGAAGAGAGAAGGGTGTTGGCAAATACAGTCATTCTGCCATCTCTGGGTTTATCTGATGCTTACGGCTCTGGGGAGCATAATGCGTGATCTGAATGCTAAAGTGCTTTGGGAACGATACGATTAGACACTCCTGCGAAACGTGGAGCAAAAGACCCTTCAGGCTGATGAAAATATGGAAATGACTGCCACAAAGATATGAGCCTCGTATTACCAGTTATCCCAGCACTCAAGCAATAGGGTTCCCACAACGTGCTACCTGAGATCTTTTCATCTCGGATGATGGAGACAGAACCTTGGGCCTGCTGCATGAACTGAATTGCTCAAGCAAGCCAGAAAAGGAAGGAAGGAAGGGATTGAGAGCTGCATGGCCCATGAACAAAATTCCAGAGAGGGATTAGGTAAAGCTAAAGGTCTCCCTTGCTAGAAAGTCAGTCGTATCTGACTCTAGGGTTCAGTGATCATCTCTGTTTATAGCCAAAGACCCTGCCTGCATCTGCAGACATTTCCATGGACATGTGGCAGGCATGACTAGACACCGGAGTGCACCTTCCCACCGAAGTGGTCCCTATTTATCTATTTGTAATTTCATGCTTTCGAACTGCTAGGTTGGCAGGAGCTGCGACAGAGACAGGGGCTCACTCTGTTGTGCAGTATCCGGGAATTGAACTCCTGAACTGCCGACCTTCCAGTCGTCAAATTCAGTGTCTTAATCACTAAGCCACCGCAGTCCCCTTCAAGACAATAGACAGGTTTGTTTATATAGTGAACTAAGATGGCTTATTTGCTGCAGCCAAAACTGTGCTCATGATCTGCTGACCTGCTGAATTTCTAGTCATCGAGTTCAGCATCTTAACCACTAAGTATCTTTTTGGTCCCCTAAAATACCATTAAAGATGTGGACTTGCAGGTCCTGGGGTTTTTTTTTTTTTTTTTTTTGCATTTTTATGTTACAGTATTTGGATGGTCTCTATTAAAGTATTACCTGACCCAAATTTCAAGTTGCTCTGTGTTTATGGGTGGGTGGGTGGGTGGGGAAGGGGCTGCTAAGAGATGCCACAAGGAATAAAGACCGTGGCCAGGACCGAACTCAGGGCAGGCCTACTTAACAAGCATCTCCATACTTTGGGCACCTGGGTAAGGAACCTAGGTTGTGCTCTCAGGCCCCTGTCTGAACAGGACTCTTGGATCTCAGGCCGGGCCCAGAAAAAGGCTTTCTTGGGGGCTTCGATATTTCAAGGCTAGGAGGAGAAGGAGACAAGGGTAGTAACAGAAATGCAGTTGGTCTATTTTGGGAAGGATGAAGGAAGTCCTGCAAAACACAGTGGGCTTGTGCAGAAGGATGCCTGTTTCCATCTGCCCCAGCCACCTACCTGGTTAGCGGAGGCACCTAATACTTATTTATTTTGTTTAACCCACTTCAAGTAAATGTCAAGCAAGATCAGATGTCAAAGGTCAGGGAACATGTGAGATCGATAGAAAATCCATTTAAATCAAAAGGAGCCTTCTCCCAAACCCTTCAAGCCCCGGAAGGAGTGATTCATATATTCCAGGTTATCGACTGGAAGAAATAATTGCAAAAGACAGATGGAGGAAAAGAGAGAGCAGGGAGAAGGGAAAGGAAGAAGAGGGGAGAGAAAGAAAGAAAGAGGAGTTTGTATTCTGAAGACAACAAAAAGAAACAGCTCAGGAAAAAAATAGAGAGAAATGCTGAAGTTTGATCAGCAATTTAAAATGAAAATAAATAAAAAGATGCTTCTTTTAAAAATAACTTTACAAGAGAACCTGAAAAGTTGAAAAACTGCAAAAGTTGGTGTTGCTAAGTCAAAGGACCAGATCTACCTTTTCACCAATCAAGACAAAGCATCAGTCTAAACCAGGGGTTCCCAACCTTTTTTTTTGCTATGCCCCACTAAGTATCGCTAAAATCCTGACACCCTCCCCACTGTGACATATTCTTATTATTCAAAAAGTGAACTCCTATTCACATGGAGGAAGCCTAAAAGGCCATTCATTTCCCATTGCACCCCCCCCCAATTAAAAATCACATTGTCCCCTATGGGGCATGTGCCCCACATTGAGAACCATAGCTTTAAACTGTTTCCTCCTCGCTTTCTGCTTTTCCTACCAGAAGTGTTAAATCTTTTTTTTTAAAAAAAACCACAACCCTCTTTCTAACAGCTTGAGAACAAGAAATCCAACACTAGCTTCAGGATTCTCGATGCCCCGTAAATGTGACCGGATACCTCCTGTCAGCTCCAACCTACTGTATAAGTGTTTCTGATTCTGCTGTATGACACATCTGAAAACAGTTATGGTCATAAAAAGTTCTGGTGGATGATAGGCAACTTTAGGAGCAAACCCAAAATCCAGGGGTTTGAGCAGGGGGAGGACTTCTTTCTAACTTAATACAAGGTCTGTCATCTTAGCTTAGACTTAGGCTAAAAGATGGGAACTTTACCATCCTAGATTTAGGCTAAAAGGTGGAGATTTTTACCATCCTAGACTTAGGCTAAAAGATGGGAACTCTACCATCCTAGGTAAAGGTAAAGGTAAAGGTAAAGGTTTCCCTTGCTCGAAAGCCAGTCGTATCCGACTCTAGGGTGCAGTGCTCATCTCTGTTTCAAAGCCGAAGAGCCAGCGCTGTCTGCTTCTGCAGACGTTTCCATGGTCATGTGGTAGGCATGACTAGACACCGGGGCGCACGGAACGCTGTTACCTTCCCACCGAAGTGGTCCCTGTTTATCTACTTGCAATTTCTTGCTTTTGAACTGCTAGGTTGGCAGGCGCTGGGACATAGACGGGAGCTCACTCCGTCCTGCAGTACTCGGGAATTGAACTGCAGTCCCCCAACCATCCTAGACTTAGGCTAAAAGATGGGGACTTTACACTGCCCTGAGCCAGAAACTTAATACAGTAAAACTATTGCAAACATTCTCCCTGCTCTGGGGTGCAGGTCATCATTCATCATCACTCTCAGCTAATGACTCATCAGTTTCTCCTATTCACCAGATCTGTCAGATTTGCATGTCACCGCGGGGTCCAGGAAAATCAAGACCATGGGTCGGGAGGTTTGGTGAGCCCCCGACCCTCTTCCTGAAGGGCAAAACGCCCCCACCCCCCCGCCAAGAAGACCCGGCGCTGCGGCTGCCTACCTTTGGGCGGCGGTGTTGGCATCCAGGATGCCGGCGCTTTGCATCCAGGAGCGCACGGCGGACAGCCCGCCGGTCATCGGCTCTTCCTTCATGGTCAGCCCGCCTCGGGGGAGACCCTCCTGGAGGGAGAACATCGGGAAAGCCCTTTAAGGGTCGGGGAGGGCGGCGAGGAGGACACCCCCTCCCCCAAAAAAAATTTTTAAAAAGGGAAGGGCAATCGGCAAGCCCTGGTCGGGTCTCCTCCTCCTCCTCCTCCTCCGCTGCTGCTGCTGCTGCAAAAGTTTAGGGTCCTCCCCAGCTGTTGGGTTAAAAGGAAGATCTGCGCACCCCCCCCTCTCTTAAAACAAAACCAAAAACCCAGGAGGGAAGCAATTCTCCTCGCTTTGGCTGTGATCTGGCACAGAGGGGAACCCCCAGCCCCAGCCCAGCCCCCGGGGGGCGACCGACGGAGCCTGCGATCCCTGGACCGCCCGACCCGGCTCCGCGGAAGGTGTCGAGGCGGCTCCGGGGCTGGTTTGTTTGTGTCCCGGTGCGTGGAAGGGAGGGGGGAGGGGGGTTGGGGTTGGGAGGGGAACTCTGGGAGGGGGGAGGAGGGGTGGGGTGGGGTGGGGGTGGAAAGAGGGCGGGAGAGAGGGAGGGGATCAGAGCGGGCGGAGGAGAAGAGGAAGGGATCCCCGAGGAGAGGATGGAGCAGGAGTGGGGGGGCGGGGGGGCGGGGGAAAGGGTTGCTGTGGGGGGGGGCATCCCAGCCCGCAAGGCAGGAAAGGAAAGGAAGGGGCTCCGGCCGAGGGACTCCCACCCCACCCCCCACCTGAGGACCACCAAGGCTGGAGAGGTGAGGCTGGAAAGGACGGGCGGGGGTGGGGGGAGCGAGCCAGCGGTCCAGGGCCGGGCCGGGCCTTGGGGGAACATCTGCGGAGGTGGTGGTGGTGGTGTGTGTGTGTGAGAGAGAATGTATTTGTGAGCAAGAATGTGTGTGAGTGTGCGTGTATAAAAGAAAGTGTGAGAGAGTATGTGTGTGAGTGTCTCTGTGTGTGTGTGTTTGAGAGAGGGAGTGTGTGAGTGAGCGTGTTTGAGGGAAAGAGTGAATGAGTGTGTGAAAAAGAGAAAGTGTGTGTGAGAGAGAATGAAAGTGCATTTGTGTGTGTGAGAGTGTGTGTATGTTTGTGTGTGATGTCCCGAAAGGACAGGGGAGCTGCGCCTGTCCTGTGGCTCTCAGGGTGGTTGTTGTTGTTGTTGTTGTTGTTGTTGTGTGTGTGTGTGTGTGAGAGAGAGAGAGGTCCTTGGGGGAGGGAGGCAACGGGGGCTGCGTTAAAAACTCCCCCAGGCAGGCAGGGGAGTGGGGGTGGGATGCATGCGTGTGTGTGTGTGTGTGTGTGTGTGTGTGTGGCCCGGGCACCGCTGCTCCTCCTTGGCGCCGGGGCCATCCATCCGAAAGACGGGGCAAAGACAGATGTGGTGCCACCCCTGGGATCTCCCCTCCTCTCCCTCCCCCCCCCCCCCGCTGGCCTGCGAAGCCTCCCTCTCTGGGGAAGAGTGGGGGGGGGGGGTGGCTTTTTTTACCGTGGGCGCGGGGGGGCGAGAGCAGCGAGGGCCCTCCCCGCCGCCGCCGCCGCCGCCGCCTGCATTCTCCGCCGCCGCCGCCGCCGCCGCCGGCGGGAGGAGGAAGAGCAGGAGCCTGCGGCGCGGGTCCCCAGGGAGCAGCCCGGCGGCGGCGGCGGCAGAAGATGCTGCGGAGGCGGAGGATGGCGGCGGGGGGGCGCCTCCCCGCGGACTCCTCGGCCGCCGGTGCTGATCTTGGGGCCGCCTCCTCCTCCTCCTCCTCCTCCTCCTCATCCACCGCCGCGCGGCCTGGGCAGCTGCCTCCTCCTCCTCCTCCTCCTCTTCTTCTTCCTCCTCCTCCTCGTCCTCCTCGTCCGGCAGCAGCACCATCAGGACGGCCAGCCAGGGCTGGAGGGGGGGGCCCGGGTGGGGGCCGCCTCGGGCCGGGCCGAGCCGGGCCATGCCGCCTCTCCCCAGGGAGGGAGGGAGGGAGGAGGGGGGGCGCTGGAGCCACCGGGCCAGGCGCGGACTGACATCATCCGGGGAGGGGCGGACTCCAGGGGACGGACCGACCGAGGGGACGGACGGAGCCACGGAGGGAGGGGAGAGGAGGGGGCGGCCCTTGGAGCCTCCCCGAGAGGATCCAACACCACCCCCACCACCCCCACCACCCCCCTCGTCCTCTCCATCGGTTGGGGTCCGTCTCACAACGCCCGCCCCCCCCTCCCCAATTAGCAATCGCAATTACACTTAATGCACTGCCCCATCCTACCGCTTAGGGCACCCTCTCTGGGCGGTCCAAAGGGGAATGCGCTTTTTTGCCCCCCCAACATGCTGGGGACTCGTTTTACCGACCTCGGAAGGATCGACCTTGAGCCCTCGTCAGGACTGAACTCACAACCTTTTGGCTGCAGGACTGCAAAGCAATCACACTTGTATATACAGATATATAAAGCCACCAGGGCTCTATAAGGACAGGTGGCTTTCCTGTAACTGTCCTCCTGCGTGGCCCACGTTTCTGTGGATTCACAGAGACCACGAAGAGGAACTAGTAGGGAGAGAGGCAGAAATAGACATTGTTGCTAGCCCATCATTAAGATATTGTTATATTGAAGAAGGATCATTATACAGTCAAACCTCTACATACGAATTTAATTTGTTCCTCGAGGTTGGTTGTATCTTGAAAAATTCTTATCTTGAATTTCCCATAGGAATGCATTGAATTTTGCATCTTGAAAAAAATCCTATTAGAAATTTGTATCTTGACCCTTGGTTTTTTTGTTTTTTGAGATTTCCAGATGTATCTCAAGTTTTTCTTAAGTCAAACCGTTCTTATCTCGAGCTTTGACTGTTTAAAAATTGTTATATCTAACAAGAATAAAGCAATAGCAGTGACACCGCCATACCACCCCATCGTACTCTCTGGGCGATTCAGAAGTTAATTAGCATTTTGCTCCCAACATCCTGGGTACTCATTTTACTGACCTTGGAAGGATGGAAGGCTGAGTCAACCTTGAGCCCTGGTCAGGATTGAACTCTTAAACTTTTGCCTGCAGGCAGCTGTTTAACCTCTGTACCACCAGGGCTCTTAGCTCCGCAGGGGACCACATTCTGCCCTGGGTAGTGCGCGCACACGTGTGCACTCTCTCTCCAGTCGACCTGGCACTCCATCACAGGCTCTCTTCCCCAAAATGTAGGCTATGCTGGATCTGCCACCTGAGGACATCTGAGGCAGACCATTTGCAAATGACATCCATCATCGTCTTTCATTGGTTCTCGTTGGGCAGCAAGAGTCTCCCCAGCCTTGGATCTTGACTGGTGGACAATATGTTTGGTGCAGGGCAACAACCCTGCAGGGCAGGCCAAAAGTGGAAGAAAAGCGGACAGGGGGTTTGCACGTGCAGATTTACTCTGGTATCACTCAACCATTTGCACACATGAAGGAGACGCAGTGGTTCCAGTTCCCCCAAACACAATGTTCATGCTGCGTAGGACCATCCCAGGGAAGGCCGTTGTTGGGAAAGCCAGCCTGCCTTAAGTGATGACCCATCCAGAGAGTAGGATGAAGTTGCATGGCTTCCTATGTAACACAGTGACCACATGAATTAGTGACCTTGAAAACTCAAGGCTTTGATTCCTTTTCCTGAGTTAATCCATCTTGTGTTCAGTTTTCATCTTTTCCTAGCCCCTTCAACTTTTGCCTTTTCCAGATAGTCTTCTCTTTGTACAACATGCTCATGTTTTGACCACAATAAACTGTGGCAAGTCCTTAAAGAGATGGGAGTACCAGATCACCAAATTTGTCTTCTGAGAAATCTGTATGTGAGCCAAGAAGCAACAGTTAGGGCAGGATTGGTTTAGAATAGGAAAAGGAGTATGATAAGGCTGCATATTGTCACCCTTCTTGTTTAACTTATATGCAGAGTACATCATGCGTAATGCAGGGCTGGATGAAGCACAAACCGGAATTAAGATTGCTGGGAGAAACATCAACAACCTGAGATATGCAGATGATACTGCACTAATGGCTGAAAGTGAGGAAGACCTAAAGAGCCTCTTGATGAGGGTGAAAGAGGAGAGTGCAAAAGCTGGAACTCAACATCAAAAAAACCAAGGTGAAACTCGGAAAATTAGAATATTGTGCAAATGTTCATTCAGTTCAGTAATGCAACTTAAAAGATGAAACAAATATATGAGATAGACTTATTACATGCAAAGCGAGATAATTCAAGCCTTACTTTGTTATAATATTGATGCTTATGGCTTACAGCTTATGAAAACCCCAACCCCCCAATCTCACGTACCCCATAATCATCACATAATCTCATGTACGCTGTAGGCCATGATCATCACAATCATAACAAATTAAGGCATGACATCTCTCGCTTTGCATGTAGTGAGCCTATCTCATATTTGTTTCACCTTTTAAGTGAAATGAATGAACATTTGCACGATATTCTAATTTTCCGAGTTTCACCTGAAGATCATGGCATCCGGACCTATCACTCCCTGGCAAATAGAAGGGGAAGGAATGGAAAAAGTGACAAACTTTACTTTCTTGGGATCTAAGATCACTGCAGATGGTGACTGCAGCCATGAAGGAAATCAACCCTAGCTGCTCATTGGAAGGACAGAGACTGAAGATGAAGTTCATGTATTTTGGCCACCAAATGAGAAGAAAGGACTCACCAGAGAAAGCCCTGATGTTGGGAAAGATCAAAGGCAAAAGGAGAAGGTGGCAGCAGAGGATGAGGTGGATGGATGGTTGACGCGATGGGCGTAGACCTGAGAATGGCAGAGGACAGGGGAGCCTGGCGTGCAAAGGGTCGGACTCCACTGTGCGACTGAACAACAACATGTTTTGCTACTTAGGGAGAGTTTGTGCTTTTTTTAGTTTTGATTTAGGTACTAAAAAGGGGACAAGAAAGGGGACTTTACTTCACCTAAGGGGTCTCCTTCGTTAGAGTAGGCTTCCTGAAAAATAAACAGACAGCAATTTGTCGGCTTCAGGTATGTCTTTTTCCTGCACCTGCTTCTTCTTCTGCATCTAGGCCAGATGTGAAACTGCCAAAATGAAGTCACCTTTTAGTGAGTTCATTCTGCAATTCCTTTTGCCTGACCTAGTGTGAGAAAGACTAGCTGGCCAAATGTTGTGTCCTGGACAACCCTTGGAGTTCCTTCCAACTCTACAATTCCATGTTTTTGTCCTGTTACTACACAAAATTCTACCTATTTCCGAACATCTTTCATGTAGGGAAGTTGCATCACCCACTGGATGTGACAACATTTCCTAAAGGGGAATTCACTAGAAATGAGTAAAGGGGGTTAGGTACACCTGTATGGATGTACATCCATACAGACGCTTTCTGCTCCTGCCTATTCAGGAACCGGTACCCAAAGGGGTTTCAGGTTCGCAGGAGATGAGAAGTGATACTGGCCCTTGTCAGCGTCTTGCCCAAAGCCTGGATTTGTGCAATGTTCAGAGCTGTCAAGTATCCCTTATTGGCCAGGAAAACCCCTTATTTTACCCTCTTTCCCGACGTTATCCCTTATTAATTAGACTGCAATGCCCTATTGCCACCATTGGAGGGCAGCAAAGGATAAGCATAGCTGTCAAATATCCCTTATTGGCCAGGAAAACCCCTTATTTTACCCTCTTTCTCACCGTCATCCCTTATTAATTAGACTGCAATGCCCTATTGCTGCCATTGGAGGGCAGCACAGGATAAGCATAGCTGTCAAGTAGCCTGTATTTGCAGGAAAATTTCCCTTATTTCCAAATCCAAAACTTGACAGGTATGGCAATGTTTAAGCCTCATCTCCTTCATTGATTGAGCAGTGCCTTTCTCTTATATTATTTCTCGGTTTAGGAGGTATCATGAAAACTATGCACAGGGTAGTCAACAGAAAGAGCATGTGGAGAGATCCAGAATCCGGCTCATTTACTGGTCTGTCAATTACTGCCAGAAACATGCACCGACGAGGGCTTAGCTTTGGCCAACAACAAAGCCAAGAAAGTGGCTTCATTTTGGCAGGCTATGTACACTGTATTCTCAGAACAGTCTTCATGGCTGATCACCATAGGGATCACCAATATTCGGATATGGATGCGGCAGAACAACAAGAAGAAGGGTTTGATTGGACACAAAAGAAGAACAGAAACAGCTCCCTTTAAGGATGTCTTCTCTACTACAGCCATACTTCCAATTGTTTTCTATCAACTACAAAAACCGTTCCTTGGAACATGAAAAGCACAAGTATGAATTCCTTCATTTTGGCTAAACTGTCTTCGAATGCCACAATCAGCATGCTTGGTGAAACCTTTCTCTTGGCTTCCTCAGCTATATGAAAGGTCCCTAGAGTTGGATACAACTGGCTTTCAAGCAAGGGTGATCTTTTACCATAGCAGTACATAAGTACCTTGGCTCATCATCAGCTTCACATTGATTGCTAGAGGGCCGTCCATAAAGCCAAGGATAAAGCACTTGTCTTTTTGAGCTGTTTTGCTTTTGTTTTTGAAGATGCAACCAGGCATCAAATACACAATTGTTGTTGTGGGGTTTTTTTTTGGGGGGGGGGTTGGGGTTGGGGTTGGGGGGAAATGTGCATTTGTATAGTTCTAAACTGCAAGTCACACAAATGCTCTATTATCCTGGCTGATGAAAGAAGTGACTGATAAGAAAGTAGAAGGCAAAAGGATCCTTTCGCATCCCAGTCTGTAGTCAAGTACCTGTATATCTATTTAAAATCATCTTGCAAACATGCCATTTCCCTGGAGTGCAATGTTTGAAAGCTGGAAGAAGCTGTTCTACAACAACAACAATTTCATGTCAGAAATTATTCTGGGTTGAAAGGATTTTTTTCTGGAGGAATTCCGCTCAGGGGACGCCCTAATAAGGCTCCTTTCATGTCCCCATGATCTTTCCCCACCAAAGTGGTCCCTGTTTATCTACTTGCAATTTCTTGCTTTCGATCTGCTAGGTTGGCAGGAGCTGGGACAGAGATGGGCGCTCACATTTCCAGGGAAATGGCATGTTTGCAAGATGATTTTAAATAGATATACAGGTACTTGACTGCAGACTGGGATGCGAAAGGATCTTTTTGCCTTCCACATTCTTATCAGTCACTTCTTTCATCAGCCAGGATAATGCAGTACCTGGGTCTCGAATTGCCAACTGGCCAGCCTTCCAGCTAACAAGGCGAGCTTCTTAACCAATGATCCACCACAGCCCCTGATGAGAGACTGGAATTACGTTCTGCCTTTCACATGAAACACTGTCCACTGGTATACAAATCTTAGGGGCACGCACAGCACAGGGACGTTCCTGGATCTTGTACATTTCTGTGAGCATTGCTATTAGGCTCGCTGTCTCAGGACTCAACAAAAAAGGGTTGGAAACCCAGCATGATTATCTCAACAGGGCCCAAGACAAGTGCTAACCCATCATTTCCTCTCTTTCCCCCCAGATACAGGGGCACGGAGCAGGCTTGTGTGGAATCCAGAAGCAAAAGAACCAGACCACCGTTTTGGGGATGTGACTAGAAGAGGCAAGTAGAAAGCAGGGCTGCTTTCCATAGAGATCAATCTCTAATGATGTTCCCAGGACTTCTGATGCGGAAAAGGGGCAATCTCAGGCATGCTGAAACCCTGCGTTCTTATCTCTGTTCAATCTGTGTATGTATAGGTCTCCCTTGCTTGAACGCCAGCCATGTCCAACTCCAGGGTGCAGCGCTCATGTCTGTTTACAACCAAAGAAACAGTGCTGTCTGCATCTGCAGGTGTTTTTGTGGCCATGTTGCAGGCATGGCTAGATGCAGTGGTGGGCTCCAAGAAAAATTACTACCACACTGTGGGCGTGGTATGGTGGGCGTGACCAGGGGGGGAACCCCGTGTTGCACCCGAATTGGGACTACTTTATTTCAAAACTTGGATGGGCAGGGCCAGCCAGAATCATATCTGTCAACCTTCCCAGATTGGCCGGGATTTCCCGATTTTCGGCACCAATTTGTGCCATTTCCCGCCCGCAGCTGCCAAAACTCCGGAATTGGCAGCGGGGGAAAAAGAGGTACTGCACATCCCTTCTGCGCAGATCACTTCTACGCATGCGTAGAAGGCTTTTACACTTGCATAGAACCCTTCTACGGTTGCGTAGAACCCTTCTATGCATGCATAGAAGGCGATCTGCGCAGAACCGTTCTGCGCAGGTCCCGTATTTTCCGGAGCCGTGGTTGACAGGTATGGCCAGAATTTCTACTACCGGTTCTGGCAAACTGGTGCGAACCTACTGATGCCCACCACTGGCTAGATGCCAGAGCGCACAGAACAGTTAACTTTCCTGCTGAAGCGGGAGCTATTTATGTACTACAATTTCTTGTACCTATAGGCAAAATGCTATATACCAGGGCTTCGCAACCTATGGCCCATGGGCCGGACCCAGCCCACAGCACCATATCATGTGGCCCACCGTCCTCACTCCTGCCACTGCCTTAAGCAGTGCTGAAAATGCACCGTAAATGCACCTGTGGCTGTCGTAAATGCATTTATAACAGCTGCAGATGTGTTTTATGGCGACGTTTACGGTGGGGGAACCACGTGTCCAGCCTACTCAGCTATCTGTGGGGGCATGGTCCGGCCTCAGGTGTGAAAACATTGAAAATCCCTGCTATATATATGTACACACACACACCTGGCCATACTTCCCTAGTGACCTCATTTAAAGGAAAGCACACTCTGGGCAAAATGCACGCACCCTTTGATTCTCCCCAATAAAAGATCGGTGGTAAAAATCCTATTTCCTTGGCTATACAACGGAAGTATGAAGAGCTCTTTGCATTTTGCAGTTGATAAAACTGGCCTAGATTTGGACAGATCAGTGAAACCTTGCTAGGGACTGAATCCATTCTGGTTTCTCAAGGTCTGGGGTCGCCAACCCTTTTAAGTCGAGGGTTCCGGCTATGGCTGCCTGCCATAAACTCATCTACGGCTGTCGTAAATGAGTCTGTGGCTCATTCCGGCAGCGGTGGCTGGAGTGAGGGCGTGGGGCGGATGATTTGGCACCATGGGCCAAATACGGCCCATGGGCCGTAGGTTGCCATCTCCTGCTCTAGGTAATTATTTTTTCATCATCTTAACCTTGGTTTTAACTTAGCATATGAAAGGTGCATTTTGCTACCACACACATCATGAACAGGGAGAATGAAGGCATCTTGTTGAAGCTGAGTGGGTCTCAGGTTACTCAGCGATCCCTGGATATGAGACCAACTCCAAAGTTCAGGCACAGTCCTTGGCTCTTATGAAGAAAGATGTGATACTTACCAATTGGATAAATGTATATGTCCTACCATGCATTCCATGACAGAAGAGGCATAAATCTGTGTACCAAATAAATGCACAGAGCATGGAACAAAATAGGTGTGTTGCACCATCTAGTGGCAGAAAGCTGCCAAGGATGAGAGCCACCTTTCAATAATCTGAACATTCTCCCCACCTCCCTGGCCATGGCCGCATGCGCAACTCTGTGTTGAGAAGCAAGGCAGCAAAATACTGGTCTGACAGCCACCAGACAGTGGTCCGTGTCTACATATCTTGGGGAACCAACAGAAAAAAGCTATCTTATGTGTAGGTTTATAAATGCAGGACCTAACCCCGCAATGGCGAACCTTGGCACTCCAGATGTTTTTGGACTTCAATTCCCAGAAGCCCCCCCCCATGAATCTACATGAATGGGTTTGCTGCGATTCATCTGGCCCACACATCGCTCCTGGAAGTGGAAGTAAAACGCGCCCGTACAGGCCGAATGAATTGCAGCAAACCCATTCGTGTGGATTCACGGGGGCTTGAGCTTCTGGGAATTGAAGTCCAAGAACATCTGCCATAGCTGTCAAGTATCCCTTATTGGCCGGGAAAAACCCTTATTTTACCCTCTTTCCCGCCGTCATCCCTTAATAATTAGACTGCAATGCCCTATTGCCGCCATTGGAGGGCAGCACAGGATAAGCATAGCTGTCAAGTATCTCGTATTTGCCGGGAAATTTCCCTTATTTCCAAATCCAAAACTTGACAGGTATGAACTGGAATGCCAAGGTTCGCCTTCATGGCCCTAACCATATTATGCCAAATTGCAGCTGAAAGATGAAATAGCTGTTCTCATCTCACGGCATTGAGCAGGACCAAAAATTACCCAGGGACCACTTTCCCTGGAAGATGATGCTAAGAAAAAGCTTCACCTGGGAAGTTCTTCGATGTTGTTTCCAATGGTCTCAGAGAAAGTCCGAGAAGCTTCGGATCCTTGGAAACATGACAGTTCTTTTGGATGGGGGCAAATAAAGGAATACCTGAGAAAAGCTGGAAAGACCCAGAAATATATCCCCCCCCCTCGGCAAGCCTTCTATCATATAAATGCATTATGCAGGAATGGCCTCCTGGGAAAAAGAATGGATTGCACTTGACATTTTAGATGTAACTGTTTCAGGCTTTGCACCTCAGTGTTCTCCAATTTAAAAAATACAAACCCCAAAATACAGTACTTCAGAAAGTGAGAGAATCCATCCTATGTCAAGCATATATCAGAGAGTAAACAAACAAACAAACAAACCATTGTGCCATTTTAAAGACTAACTGCTGTATATTAACCTCACCCTATACCTGTGGTAGTGAAGCTATGGCACACGTGCCAGAGAGGGCACTCAAAGCCCTCTCTGTGGGCATGCGCACCATCGCCTCATCAAAGAGTTTGCCCCTCCCCTCCACCCAGCAGCCCAATGGGAACACTTCCTCCCTCCCCCCAGCACAGTTTGCCCCACCCCTCTGTCCAACAACCCAATGGGAGCATTTCCTCCCTCCCCCCAGCACAGTTGGCTCCTCCCCTCCACCCAGCAGCCCAATGGGAACACTTCCTCCCTCCCCCCAGCACAGTTTGCCCCACCCCTCTGTCCAACAACCCAATGGGAGCATTTCCTCCCTCCCCCCAGCACAGTTGGCTCCTCCCCTCCACCCAGCAGCCCAATGGGAACAGTCATCTGTGGGAGGTAGTGGCATGGCAAGCTTTGGAGGATTGTTATTGCTGTTGATTAATAGTTATTGCCAGTGTGTCTTTAATTTATACTTTATATTGTGATTAATTTATGTTTATAACCGAGTATTGATTATTGTACTGAATTGACTTTTCATGTTTCTTTATTATTGTATTATTATATTGTATGGTATTTACATGTTGTAATGGCCGGGATATAAATTAAAATGTATTATTATTATTATTATTATTATTATTATTATTATTATTATTATTATTATTAGTCCTCCCTCTCCCCAGCAGTTTGCCCCATCCCTCTGCCCAGCAGCCCAATGGGAATGCTTCCTCCCTCCCCCCAGCAGTTTGCCCCTCCCCTCCACCCAGAAGCCCAATGGGAATGCTTCCTCCCTCCCCCCAGCAGTTTGCCCCACCCCTCTGCCCAGCAGCCCAATGGGAATGCTTCCTCCCTCCCCCCAGCAGTTTGCCCCTCCCCTCCATCCAGCAGCCAATGGGAACGCTTCCTCCCTCCCCCAGCAGTTTGCCCCACCCCTCTGCCCAGCAGCCCAATGGGAGCACTTCCTCCCTCCCCCCAGCACAGAGTTCACCTTGCCCAGAAGCCCAATGGGCTTCCTCCCTCCTCTGTCTGGGGTAAGGATGCGGCATGAGGATGCGGCGCGGACGGCAGCTTGTTGAGTCTGCTGCAAAGGTGAAGTTGGGCACTCGGTCCCTAAACAGGTTCGCCTTCACTACTCTATACCATTTGTAGGAGGTATAATTTCAAAAAAGGTCAACTGGGACAAGTCAACAACACCACTAGACATAGCTGTGCTTCTGATTGCCCCTCAACCGGAGAATGATGATCAATGTGTAACTTGCATTTCAGAATGTTCTCGTGCCTCCAAACTACATCCCAGGTCTCATCTTAGAAACACACACCTAATACCTATGATTATATCTCACACTTTGAAGAAAATCCTTTTGGTGAGCATATAATAAAAACTGGAAGAAATTTGATTTAAAGTACCCACTAGTCTGACATTAGAGACAGCGTTTGACATAGCAAGAAGCAGCCAGAAAGCCTGCGGACTACTGGAAAGACTAAACAACGATCCAGACAAAAGGACACTCTATGTGAACATCACCTGGAACCTAACCCTAACCCCCACTGAAAAGCATTAACTAGTCAGCACTGGACATTCAGAAGTATGTTAAGGGGCATTAGCAAATAATGAACAAAAGAAGGCAAAAGAGCAGTTCCTAGACACCAACCTCCTAGATCAGGGTTTAATTTAATTTAATTTAAATAGTTCAATTTCGACACCGCCCACTCGGCTCCCAGAGGTTCTTGAACATCAATTCCCAGTAGCTCTGATCAGCAGGTGTGCTGACTTGGGCTTCTGGTAATTGAAGCCCAAGAATACCTAGAGAGCCAAGGTTGGCTAAAATCAAGGAAAGCTCCTTTAAGGTCTAAGTATAAACCAGAAGTGGCTAAAGCTGTAGAAACCAAGACAACTTGCTGAATGCCAACGAGTAGAAGGATAAAGTTCTGGTTGGAGCATCTGGAAGTTACTTAATAAGAGTCCAAAGCAAAGCAGGAGGAGCAAAGAATAATCAAGCTAAATGGGGCTACATGAAAAGCCCTTGTGGCAATAGTCGTTAAGCTACACTTTTGCAGCGGAACCTCGGTTAACGTAATTAATGCATACTCCGGGACGTTTCTTACAGGGGAAATTACTTTAACTGAATTTTCCATAGGAATGTACTGAATGCAATTTCCCATAGGAATGCAATGAAAACCAAAATACTTTAACCAAAATGCGGTTTCCCATAGGAATCCGTTGAAAACCAATTAATCTGTTCCCAAAACATTCCATAAACCGAGCCACTGTTTTCTATGGAATTCCTTTTGTTGTGCGATTTTTATGTTATCTGAGCCATTTGTTAACCGAGGTTCCACTGTATAGGCAAACTCTGCTCACAATCTGAGTTTGAACCCAACAGGGTCGAGTTTAACTTAGCCTTCCATCCTTCCAAGGTTAGTAATATGTGTACCCAGCGTGTTGGGTGCTAAATGTTCTTTACTTGTGAGCTGCCCAGAGAGTTGTCTAAGCTAAGCTTATATAAACATAAATGCTATTGCTACTTACAGGACATTTTTTCTGTGAATGTGGAGAAATTCAATTGATGTAACACTTATGTACATGCAATTTATGTCATACTACCTGCCCAAAAGAAAATCTAGTAAATGGTCATGATGATGCTATTGCATGCAGCCCAAGTCTGGTCAAAAATAGTCTAACCGTTTTAGTTTGTTTGAATTTTATGTAATTTCAGATACATCCGAATTTTTAAATTGTGCAACACTCGGATATGAAGGAAGGAAGAAACATCACTCACAGGCATGGTCAACGGTTGAAGAGGTGTCCCAATGTATCTGAACAACCCAGCTCGGGACAGACTGAACTGTATTGGTTTGTTTTGTTTTAAAGCTACACGTAATAATTTCTGAACATAGCTTTGCTTTATCTATTTGGTTGGCAAGCGAGAGGCTTTGGCTCTGGGCATCCACACTGCTGGATGAACATGTCCTGCCAGCCAGTAACCTCAACACAAAACTAGTCAACTGACTGGATGTTGTCCCAAAGGGTCCATATTGAGTCCAAGGCTGGCAGGAAATCCTTGTCTTCTCCGGTGTTCATATTAATCAGGGGTATCTAAAATACAGCCCATGGGCCAGACCTGGCCCCTGACACCAATTCATCCGGCCTGCGCCGTCCTCGTCACTCTCGGAAGCGTTTTACTTCTGCTTCTGTGAGCGACGAGGGCAGCACAGGCCAGATGAATTTGTGTTGGGGGCCAGATCTGGCCCACGGACCATAGTTTGGGCACCCCTCGTTTAAGCAGAGAAAATGGCAGCCTAAAATCTATCTCATCCCATTGCAAAACAGGTTGCAAGGTGCATTTTACTTCCACTTCTGGTGGGAGGAACCATATGACTGGCTCACTGAACCGCATGACTGGCCCGCGGAACCTCTTACTTGTACAGAAAAGAAATACCTCTATTTCGCTCGCCTGCTAGAATCTGGTGAGGTCAGATGGGTGGAATGGGTCGGTACAATTAAGGCCAGACAGCAACTTCAGGTGCCCTGATGCCACTTTAAAATGGGATCATGGATTTCCTACCCATTCATTGTCATAATGCCAGGCTTTCACACGCCTGTTGTGACCAGCACAAGCCTCTGAAGATGGGAATGGGTGCCCTGAGAAAAAGAGCCTATGGCTCTGATGAAACAAAAACTGCCCAACACCTCCCAAGTGGTCCTGGATGCTCAAACCAAAACCTTGTGCCTCTGTAGAGCACCTCAATACCCTGGAGTGGCTGATTTCCGTCATTGCAGTCCCGAAATCAAGGTGAGACCCAATACTCTTTGCTAGCATACAAAGCAAACCATCGTTGGAGTTGGTCGATACAAATAGTTTCATTGGATTTTTTTTTTAGCAGAAGGGAGAGAGGAAATAAAGATGGCAAATGAAGGCTAAGGAGGGGAGAAGGATATGCAAGGATCCAGACTGTGCTTCGGTTGGCCCTCTGACTTGACTGAGGAGTCAAGAGTGCTGAGGACAGTCCCTTGCTGTTGGTTCCCATGGGTGGTCTCCTCTTTCCTTTCTGCTACCACAGAAGGATCAGCAGGAGCTGGATTAGGTCCATGCTTCTTGAGAGCCCCTCCAGGTAGAACACCTGAAGCCATGGTGAGATGCAGGTCTCTCTCGGCTTGAGCAGTGGAACATGCCAACTCTCCTTGGAGAATGCTACTGGCAGGACAGTTCATGGGCTCTTCTGACCAGCCAAATGGATCTTCAACTTGCAGCTTCATGGGATCTTCTAGAATAGGTGGGGGGTTGGGGCTATCAAATCCATGGCCACCTTCTGCAGCTGTGGAGGAGGTCCCTGCCTCTCTCAGGGGAAGGCTGCTGTCCATTGGCAATCCTGATCTGCCAAAGGGATGCAACTTTCCCCCATCAGATGGTCCTGCTGAGGATGGGTCTTGCTGATGCCCCTTGCTGAGGTCACTGGCCTCTGCAGTCCTGTCATCACTTGCACCTTCTGCACCATTGGAGACAGGCTGGTCTTCACCCTCAGAGCTGGAATCTTCCTCTCTTGCTGGCGCAGGCTCCGCTGCCTGTGTACGTCCCTGGGGCATCTGGCTTTCCTGGCCAGCCATGGGCCTGACGGGCTGGTGGCAGAGAGGGCAGGTGTCCTGTACATAGAACCACTTGCGCAGACAGTTTCCGTGGAACAAATGGCCGCACTGCATGATGACAGCAATGCTCATCTCCTGCAATAAGCCCAGAGCAAGGGTGGTTAGGAGGAAACAGGGACATAGTAGGAAGCTGCCTTCTACTTGACTCTAGAGCAGGGCTGGACAACCTTGGTGCTTCAGCTGTTCTTGGACTTCAAAATTCCCAGAAGCCCAAGTCAGCACACCTGCTGATCAGGGCTTCTGGGAATTGAAGTCAAAGAACAGCTGGAGCACCAAGGTTGGCCATCCCTGCTCTAGAACATCTAACTCTGCTAGTACTGCTAGCTCTGACAGGCAGCATTTCCCCAAAGTTCTAGGCAGGGCCTTTGCTGAGCCCTACCTCTAGACCCCAGGTGTTCTCTGGTGGTCTCCCACCCAAGTACTAACAACACCCAATCTTGCTTTACCTCCAAAATCCAGGCACAGCAGGGACTGGGGGGCTGGGTAGGCAGACCCAGTTGTGAAATGTGATGTGTGGGGCCAGGATTCAGTTGGCAGTGTCTGAAAACAGAGCCCCCAGGGGTCAAGCAGGACATCTCTCCAGCTGGTGATGGGGAAGCCATCCATCAGCCGGAGGCCTTAAAGCCATGGATGGTGGTGGCCCTACATTTTAGCCCTTGAAAGCTGGTGGTACGAGAAGCTGTACTTGGCCACAAAATACAATTCAGGGGTTGGCCCTGGCTTAGACACCCTTGCTTTGTGTTGAGTATTTTAGTGCAACCCCAACATGCAGCGAGTGTTAATATAATGACAAAAATTCTGGACTAAAGGAAGTTGTTAATACTGTTTTATCCCTAACTAACCAATAGGAAGGTTTCTGTCTCCCCGCCTCTAGGAACCACCTGATCTATTTTGCATGTATTAAGGCTTTGTTGTTCAGGTCTCTCTTTTTCTCTTGCCTTTGAAGGAGAAACATGTATCATTGAGCTCATTATTTTGAAGGCCACATGGCAGGCCTGAAATAACTAAAAGACTCTAACTCTAACTTTATTTCTTCCAGAAACTATTCTCATCAAGCCCCCAGAAAACATGACCTAACTTGTGAATAAACAATACTTTTGTTCTTTCTAAACATTTAGTGAAGTGTATTTATTGCTGTGCTAAACAGAGTAGAAGCCTTAGAGGACTTGGACTTCAAGCTAAGAGTGCCTAGAACTGCCCTGCCTTACTGCTGCTGCATAAAACGTAACGCTTAAGAGTGCAGAATCAGTCAAAAGCAGACAAGGCTCAGCTAAATGGTCATGAATTAGAATAAAACAACTCCACAAGAGTGGGTAGAGGAAGGTATTTCCAAACCCACCCTCTAAGGCAGGAGTGCCCAAACTACAGCCCATAGGACAGATCCACCCCCTGATGCCAATTCATCTGGCCCACACCGCCCTCATGGCTCCCGGAAGCAGAAGTAAAACATGTGGATCTGGCCTACGGGCCATAGTTTGGGCACCCCTGGTTTAAGCAAAGAAAATAGCAGCTTCAAATCAATCTCATCCTGTTGCAAAGCAGATGGCAAGACACATTTCACTTCCGCCTCCACTGGGAGAAACCACATGACCAGCCTGCTGAACCACATGACTGGCCCGCTGAACCACGTGACCGGCCCACAGTCCAAAAAGTTTGGGCACCCTTGATTTAGAAGCTCACACCAGAACCAGGGCTTGCCTACACCCCTAACGCAAAGAAGGGGTGGTGGTCAAGTAGGCCAGATCAGGAGGGGGTTGCTTACCTGGAAGCAAATGGCACAGACATCATTGTGGTGCTCCAGTTGTTCTTGGGTGGCCCCTGGCAATGAGCTGATCTTCTTGGCCGCCTCTCGACGGAGCAGAAAACTCTTCCAACCCGACTGGGCCCTCAGCCAAACATTGAAGTAGCAGTGGATGATGATGACGGAGGCCCCCATCCAGCTCCACTCCCCAAAGATGGATTCCCAGGTGCCATAGGCCACCACACAAACGGCCACGAGAAACTCCAGCACCCGGCTGATGGCGTTGACGTAGTAAATTATTTCATCCATCTTCTCCATGGGGGTATCGTGGAGCAGCTCAATCATGAAGAGGGCATAGATGAAGAGTGTTCCCATCATCTGCAAAGAGGGGAAGAGAGGAGGACCTTATTCACAGGTGAACCTCTTGAAAGCTTTCCTAGGCAGTATCCACACTAGAACATCATTGTCTCAAAGGAGACCAAAATGTAATGAATAAATGAATGAATAAAAGTCATTTGTGAACTTCAAAACTTGGACAGAGGAGTCTCTAGAGGTGGAGTCATTAACATAAAGGGGGGGGGTGTCCACTGGAGAAAACACACAATCCTGAGGACTGCATGCACTAATTGTCCAAATACTTCCTCAAGTGTCGTATCCGATTCCGAATATTGCCTCTCCTCATGGCAATCAGCCATGAAGATTGTCCTGGGAACCATATAATGCAGTGGCTTGCCATTTGCCTTCCATATTGCGGTGTCACATCTGCACCATGGATCCAGTCCCACGAGTCATTTTCTGACCCTGAGCCCTTTTGTCCTCATCATCAGCCCCAGGCCAGGACTCCTTCATGGTAGTGGGCCAGGTTACCTAAGAGACCGCATCACCCCAAGGGAGTCTGCCCGCCCCACAAGTGTTCCATCGGCTAGAGGGTCCTGCCTCTCTAGCACAAGGAGGAGGGCCTTCTCCATGTCCGCCCCGACCCTGTGGAACCTCCTGCCAGTAGACCCACAGCTACAGACAGTATTGCTGCCTTTTAGGAAAGGGCTTAAGACCTGGCTGGCAGGGCAAGTATGGGGGGCCGACGGGGTGCTGACTCCCGCTTGTTGGCTCTGTTAAGAGTTATATGTCCCTTTTACTGTTGGGTGGGGAGGGGTGGGTTTCTTTTAAATTTGGATGGTTTTAATAGTTTTAATTGAATTTCTAAGGGGTATTTGTATAATACCTATGTTGTTGCTGCTGCCTTGAGTCGCCCTTGAGTGAGAGGGCGGCATACAAATCCAAATAAATAAATAAATAAAAATAAATGAAGCTGATGCCCTCCTTCAAGAGGGATTCAAATGGGATTTAATCAACTTGGGGACCATCACTTTTGTCCAAATACTAGATGTAAAATTCCCTACCCTCAACTGCTGCCCCTTGTTCATCAAAAAACGAATTACCCACTTACAAAAAAACTAACCCACCACAACTAATTATCCACCTACAGGCACAATGAGCTGAGAAAATTTAGAGCAGGGGCACCCAAACTATGGCCCATGGGCCCATTTAGGCCCGTGCATATCATTAATGCAGCCCCGGGTGAGTACCCAGGCACACCACGGACCGACCCTCCACCCCGTCCACACCGCCTGAAGTCAGCAGTGGCAGCGGCGATTGCGCTTTGTCCCAGCTGCTCCGAGCAGCTTCTGGCTCGGTCCCATCCCTTCTGCAGCCTTTGACAAAGCCGATTGCCGTGTTGGGGAAATTTTTGGAGCATCCTCTGTTTCAAAATCCATGGCGCTAGGAGAGCCCCCTGGTGCGCCCGAGATAATGTCACCGCAGCACGCCAGGTTTACCCTTCCGGCGCTGCGGATTTTGAAACAGAGAAGGCTCCAAAAATTTCCCAGACACGGCGATCAGCTTTGGCAAAAGCCGCAGAAGGGATGAGACTGAGCCAGAGGCTGCTCGGAGCAGCCGGGACAAAGCACGATCGCCGCTGCTGACGTCAAAACAGTCAGCAGCGGGAGCATCCCGCCTCTGGCCCCTGCAGCTGTGTGCCGGGGGCGGGACCGGCCCGTGAAAAAAAAGTTTGGGCACCACTGATTTAGAGTAAAAAACCTCTTTCAGAATAACTAAGGGGAAGGGAGCCAGTCTAGGTAGTTTGGAGAAGTTTCACAGTCCAGATTTCCCCCCCAAAGAAGGGATACACCTCTTCTGCATATTCAGTCTTTGGAAAACCCTGGGAAGGGTTGCAGGCCAGAAACAACTTGAAGGCATGTAATTATACATGGAAGTGAAACAGTCTAATATCCCCATTCTTGGTGACTTCTCTCCCTCGTGATCCTCTGTTGTCTCTCTACAACAGTGGTTCCCAATATAGGGCCCAGGCCCCACAGGACGACTTCAATTCCCAGATGCCTCAGTCAGGACATTGGCTGATCAGTGCTTCAGGGGAAATGACTTAGGCTTTTTGGTAATTGAAGTCCAAAAAAACCAAAGGTTGGGAAACATGGCTCTACAAGACCAGACTACAAGCTCATGGGGTGTGCATGTGTGTGTGTCCTCTTGATAGATGGAGGAGTGCCACGCACACTCATAGCCCTGCACCAATGATGCTTCTGAGCCAGCCATTTTCAAATGCTTTTCCAAGATAGGTCCACAAGAAGCATGGAGATAAGCAGTCTTCACACCCCCTCCTTTTGTTTTCACAGATTGTTTCTAATCCTCTTTTAGTGCCAAAGCTCTTGCATTTCAGGCAGGGATGCCCAAACTCTTTGGGCTGCAGGCAGGTCACGTGGTTCTTCCCACGGGAAGTGGAAGTACAACGCGCCTTGCAATCTGTTTTGCAACAGGATGAGATATATTTGAAGCTGCCATTTTCTCTACTTAAACCAGGGGTGCCCAAACTACAGCCCATGGGCCTGATCCGGCAAATTCATCCGGCACACGCCACCCTCTTTGCGCCCAGAAGCAGAAGTAAAACATGCACATACGGGCACATTTTACTTCCACTTCTGGGAGCGAAGAGGATGTCGGGGGCCGGATGAATTGGCATCAGGGGCTGGATTCAGCCTGCAGGCTGTAGTTTGGGCATCCCGATTTAGGGCCTTTAAAAAGGCAGCACCAAAGAAAACAAGGAGGAATTAAAATGGGACAGAAGGGAAACCAGGGAGTACCTGCAGTGACGTCAACATGCAACTGGAGACGAGGATCAGGAGCCAGAAGTCCATGTGGAAGAAGTGGGCGATCTTATAGGCCATGAAGCCCGGAAAGATAAGGAGGAAGAGGCACATGCTGACTGCACGGACATGTTTCCAGAAACTCCTGTGAGAAGAGAGGACTTGTGGATAAGCTGATTTCTCAGGTCCATATCACGAGCCATGGCCTTGTAGTACAGACACAACTATGCAAGTCTTGAATAGGATTCCAGAGGTGGTGTGTGTGTGTGTGTGTGTGTGTGTGTGTGCGCATGTGCACATAAAAAACAGCACAATACCTCTGTATTTTCAGCTGGAAATCCCTCCCACCTCCTGCCTCCTTAACTAGCTGAGAGCAATAGGCAGGAACTCATGTTAGGAAAAGTGGGAGGAATTTGAGTCCCACTATCATACATTCGAGGGAGTGTGGTGGCTTAGTGGTTAAGACGCTGAACTTGATGACTGGAAGGTTGGCAGGTCAGCAGTTTGAGACTCGAGTGCTGCACGACGGAGTGAGCGCCCGTCATCTGTCCCAGCTCCTGTCAACGTAGCACTTCAAAAGCAAGAAATTGCAATTAGATAAATAGCTACCACTTCGGTGGGAAGGTAAACAATGTTCCGTGCACTCTGGAGTCTAGTCATGCCTGCCACATGTCCATGGAAACGTCTGCAGACATTCTAGTCTTTTTCTTCTCTCTCTGGAGGCACCACCTAGAGCAGTGGTGGTGAACCTTTTAGAGACTGAGTGCCCAAACTCACCTTTGCCATAGACTCAACAGGTTGCCGTCCGCAGCACACCCTCATGCCACATGTGAGCCACCTGCCTTACCCCAGACAGGAGTGGGAGGAAGCGCTCCTGTTGGGCTGCTAAGCAGAGGCGCGGAGTGAACTCTGCTGGGGGGAGGGAGGAACTGCTCTCATTGGGCTGCTGAGCAGAGAGGCGGAGTGAACCTTGTGCTGGGGGGAGGGAGGAGGCGCTCCCATTGGGCTGCTGGGCGGAGCGAAATCTGTGCTGGGGCGATGACACGGAAGTTCACAGAGAGGGCTCTGAATGCCCCCTCTGGCACATACGCCATAGGTTCATCACCACTGGCCAAGAGCAAGTGCAGACTGTGTTAGAGCTGATTCTCTGATGCCATGACTTACCAGGAGGTCCACATCTGCCCCCAAATCAGCATAAGTTAGGAGCATCTTTTCCTCCACCCACCCAGCATCACATGGCAAAGGCAGTCCTTCCAATGTGCTCCTGGGTCATTCTGCCCTTCATTCGCATGCAAGGTAAGAGGCTAGTCACCTGTTTCGTGAAGCCCCCAGGCCCAGGATGATGGGGTCAGCAATTTCAATCATGGACTGCAGTGTGGAGGTCACCACAATGAAGAGGATGATGCTGAGGAGGAAGGTCCTCTGGAGGATCTGCAGGTCCAGCAGGCCAGTCTGGATGGCAAGCAACAGCAAAGTCACACCCTCTGTTATGCCCCTGCAAGTAAAAAAAAGGCAGGAAGAGGAAGGCTGGGCGTGGAAACGTTGTCAGCCCAAATAGCCAATGGGGAAAATGAAGGCCAGTGGGCCAAGATGGTGGGGGTGGCTAAAGGGGACCCTTCAATTCCCAGAAGCCTAAACCCGTACATTGGCTAACCAGTGCTTTGGGGAATTGACTTAAGCTTCTAGGCATTGAAGTCCAAGAACCAAAGGTGGGGGAACAGTGCTCTGTGAATCCACATGAATGGGTCTACTACACAGAGCAGTGTTTCCCAACCTCTGGTTCTTGGACTTCCAATGTCCAGAAGCCTCAGTCAAGACATTGGCTGATCAGTGCTTTGGGGAATTGACTTAGGCTTCTGGGAATTGAAGTCTAAAAACCAAAGTTTGGGAAAACACCGGATTAGAACATCCTGATGTTCCCAGCCTTGATGAATTCTTAGTCTAGCTTCTCAACTGGCCGAGGGTTCCACTTAAGGCTTCCTGTGTCCAGTCCGACCAGTTCTCAGTACTCCCTCCCTTAATAATCCTATTTCATCTCTCTCACCTTTTCCCCTTTTCTAACCCTACAGCCAATTGCAGGTATATAGCAGTGGACGCCGAGAGCCCTAAGCAAGAGAAGGACCCTCAACATCCTCTGAACAGAGATGAGCCTCAAGTCCATCAGCTCAGATCCAGGAAGAGTTTTAGGGCAAGAACAAACACTCTTGAGAGTAAGTAAGAGCAAAACCAAATCTTTCTTCATTCATGTCAGAGGCACCACAAAGCTTATAATAGCACATAATAGCTAAAACCAACATACAGTATATAAAACAGACAGGAACGAGATGACATCAGCCAAATATTGGGCCACATCAACCGCATTTCCTCTTGCCAACATTAGGTCCTCCTCAGTGCACGTTGAGGGGCACCGAGTGCATTGTATCCTATAGGGTATAGTTTGTTCTTCTCCAAATTAAAAGATGGAAGAAGGCACTCACTGGGCAAGGAACAACAAGGAGATAGCTGAGGAACTCAACCTCCCCTACATCACCTGGAGGACCCTGAATAGGCTGAGGGTTGGAGTGCCTAAGTGTAAGACCAACAGGCTCAAGTGGGAGCTACTGGTGGGTAACTACATGCTGTGTGAATGTGGAGAGATAGAAAACCTGCCTTATTTACTGCTGTACCAGAAACATGTACCGACGAGGACTTAAGTTTGGCCAACAACAAAGCCATGAAGGTGGCTTCATTTTGGCAGTCCAGGGTTTGATCGGGACATGAAAGAAGAGGAAGAACTTATGCAGTGTCTGCTTGAACTGGCACTGGTCCTTTTAGTTACTGCACGTGGTTTTGTTCTCCCATGACCTGTGTCTCTTTTAAATGGAGCCTGCAGTCCTCTTCTTCTTTCGTGTCCCAATCAAATCCTGGACTGCCAAAATGAAGCCACTTTCTTGGCTTTGTCCTTAGCCAAACTTAAGTCCTCATCAGTGCATGTTTCTGGTAGAAAACGGGCAGACCAGTAAATGATCCAGATTCTGATCTCTCAAGAGCAGATGCTATGCTATTCTAGCTACAACACATCACTTCAGATTACATTTAGCATTTATACAGCGTTTCAGAGTTCCCTGTGCGGTAAAAAACTATAGTTATCACTGTATTAGGCAGGGGTAGCAGAGAATGGCCAAGGTCTGAAGCCACCTAGTAAATTGGGGACAGAGGTTTTGAGTTCAGCCTTGGACTTTCAAAGATTGGCATAGCAATCTTTCAAAGCCACCTGCTAGTCTCACCTGTGCATCACATTGCCGTTCTGGAAGGCTCCGTAGCCTGCCAGGTAGAACTTGCAAAGTTTGAGTAGTCCCAAGGCTAGGTAGGAGATGGTGAAGGTGAGTCCGACGAGAGAGTAGGGTGTGCTACAGCATTCAGCCACACTGGAGGAAAGAGAAAGAGTTAGGTGCAATCCACGAAGCCCAGCATCTTGTTACACCTGCTTCAAGCTACAGCCATCTCCTGGAACCAGAGAAAGAACACAGGTCCAGAACCATGGTAATTTTCACCTCACAGTTGGTAGCCACTCATCAATTCATCCTGTATGCATTATAAGCCACCGACCATTGCCACAGACTGTGACAGGACATCCCATCAGTTCATCAGGCATTTTCCTTCTTCTTCTGGGTCTAGGCCAGACATGAAACTACCAAAATGAAGGCACCTTTTGTTGAGTTCATTCTACAGTTCCTTTTGCCTGACCTAGTATGTGAAAGATTAGCTTGGCAACACAAGGTTGCCGTTACCAGGGTATGCCCGATTATGGGTTAAAAATACCAGTCTTCGAGGAGGCTCTTTCTGTGAATGATGAAGTAATTACCGAATTACTGAAAAGGCGAATCAGAGGGTAAACAAAAAAAACCCAAAAAACATTGCGGCACCTTAAAGACTAACTCCTGTATTTTAATGTTAGCTTTCGTGGATCAAGTCCACTTCATCAGATACAAGAGTGAGACTTCACGGCATCAGTTTAAACATATCAGGTACAAAGGTACGCAATGGTTGGTTAGTATGTCTCAGGAAGTGGACTTGATCCACAAAAGCTAACATTAAAATACAGCAGTTAGTCTTTAAGGTGCCACAATGTTTTTTGGTTGTTGTTTTTCGGTCATTTTTGTTTTGTTTACTCTCAGATATGCTTGAAACACAGACTAACACATGGCTACTGCTCCATTTCATGAGGATTCACAGGGACTTGGCCATCTGGGAATTGAAGTCCAAGAACAGCTGGAGAGCTGCCATGATCCATGATCTAATCAATCAATCAATCAATCAATCAATCAGTTTAATTTATATCCCGCCTTCCTCAGCCGAGGCCAACTCAAGGCGGCTAACAACATAATCCAACAAAGGAACAATATAACATCTAATCAGAATTCTTAACCTGCATGACATGGGGGCTGTCATGTCAAAAATGCTGTCCACTGTCCTGGGTTGCTACAGCCCTTTCCTACCTGCTGAGGAAGACAAAGATGATCCCTTGCTGGGATAAAAGACTCCCAGAGGAGAAAGAGGCCAAGGCATAGATCTGCAAGGTGAACAGTGCAAGCCAGAAGACCAGGAACAAGAGGGGAACGGATAACTGCCTCCAGAGCGACATCCCCAGAGTGACCAGCCGATAGACCTCCAGGACCTGCAAACCAAAAGGAGAGAGAGAGAGACTGAATCAACATGGTGTGCAGACTGGGAAGTATTTTTAAAACACTGTGTGATGCTCTCAGATACATAAAATGCCAACTTAAGAACCTGCCAGAATTTCTGGCAATGCAGTGCCACTACATAGACAGTGTCAGCCAAACGAAAGTGAAGCTTGTGAATGGAAACAATATCAACAGGATACTTTTTGCAGATGATCAGGCATTGATAGCAAGTACAGCTCAGGAATTAGAGGAACACCTTTGCTTTAAAACACAACTGTTGATGATGTGAGGTTGTGCATGATCAAGAGCTAAGGCAAGAATTGGTTGCATAATTGACTTGAAGAGAATGCTGGATCCCTCAGCACAAGACGATAGGACAGTGATAGCGAACCTTTTAGAAACTGAGTGCACAAACTGCAACCCAAAAAAACACTTATTTATTGCAAAGTGCCAACACAGCAACAGGGGAGGAAGGAAACACTTCTATTGGGTTGCTGGGCATAGGGGCAGGGCAAACTCTGTGCTGGGGGGAAGGAGAAAGCACTCTCATTGGGCTGCTGGGCAGAGGGGCAGGGTGAACTGTGTGCTGGGGGAGGGAGGAAGTGCTCCCTTTGGGCTGCTGGGCAGAGGGGTGGGGCAAACTCTGTGCTGGGGTGACAGCATGGGTGCCCAGAGAGAGGGCTCTGAGTGCCACCTCTGGCATGCGTGCCACAGGTTCGCCACCACTGCGATGGGGAAAGGATGGAAGGTGGAGATTTGGCAATGGGCTCACACACACCAGGGGAAGCCACAACAGTGACAAAAAACTGAGCCTCATGACCAGGGTGGATTTGATTTAAATCACTTTGATTTAAATCATGATTTAAATCACAATTTAAATCACTAGTCAGTAAGGCTTGATTTAAACCATGATTTTCTACATAAAGACTCATTTTTGCTGGAGTTCTTTTAATCTTAATATTTACAACCAGATAAAGTTTTCATTTTTAGAATAATAATTTTTCAGATTACAGTAGTTTTACATTTATATCAGAAAATTACTGATTTGCTGGTTCTATACCAGTAGAAATACATAGATAATTATGAAATTACTGCAAGGTCAACTATCTCCAGTTTAATAGGTTAATCATTCATATTACTTTAACATTTAAATAGTTTTATTTAACCAAAACAATAAAATTATATAGCATTATGTATGCTTATATTTGCTTAAACATCTATGTTTTTAACTGATGTGATAAATATATTTTAAAAAACGTAGACTGAGAGTCATTAACTACATCAGCCAGGTCCATATGATAAACTTCAGGCTGCTATACAAATAAAGATCTCAAGATGCAGAGTTCCGTCCTCAAAAGGTTTCACTTTTATTTTACTGCTTGCCCCTCCCTCCTCAAACTTTGCTCCTTGTGCTATTCCATTCCAAACAGCCTTCTATTCATTGAACTTCTTTTAAAAATCCGATTTTTTTAAAAACAAAATCATTGATTTTTATCCTCCCTGCTCATGACCTATTTCTCACCTGTGCGATCTCTCGGCAGGCTGCAGCAGCCAAGTGGAAAAGCACCGAGAAGCCAGAAGTGGCAACGTAGAGCGCCTCCATGGCAGTGAGGCAGGCAGCAAAGGTGTTGACCGTGGTTAGGGCTTGGAGCGGAAAGCAGCACAGGCGGGCCGCCAAGGGAAGGAGAGGAGCACAGAAGAGCCACACCTGTTTGGTTTGCAGCAGAAGGGCACAGAGGGTAGCAACGATGACTTGGCCTGCGAGGGAAGGGCATGTAGAGGAAAAGGGCATCAGGACGGGTAGCAAACTGATTATTTACACCAGGGGTGAGGAATGTGGAGCTCTCCAGGTATTTTGCACTGCAATTCCTGCCAGCTTCAGCCAAGAGAAGGTAGTGTTTATAAATGTTGGGAATTCAATCTGAGAATATCTAGGAAACCAACACATTCCCCATGTTCCATCTAGGATTCCCTAAGCAACCAGGTACCTGCATCCCCATTTTTCATCCCCGTTGAAAATCCCACCTCACACCTCAACATGGCACAGTGGTGACCCCTGGCTGTCCAACACCTATGGTGGCAGGAGTCTATTTCCCTGGCAGGTTTAACCATCTTGAAGACAATGCTTCGATCCACCACATCAACCTGACGTATGAAACACGGATCAACCAAGTAATAGATGAAAACCTGGCCAGGTTATCCTGCTATGGTAATAGAGTAGAGCATACCAATGGCCTTGGGTAGCAAAGTCCACAGGGAAGGGTGATGGTCTACAAGTGGATTAAATGGTCCCACTTGAATCCATCTTGACGGAGGGCAGCAGCTTCATCAATCCTGGCCTGGGGCTGAGGAAGACTTTGTGGCTCAGGACCAGAAAGTGACCTGTGAAACTGGTTCAATGGTACAGGTGTCACGCTGCGATGCAGAAGGCAGATGAAAGGCCACTGCATTATAGTCTCAGGACAGTCTTCATGGCTGATTGCTATGATGATTACCTATATTTGGAATCAGATACAGCACTTGAAGAAGAATGGCTGGGCTCCTGCATATCAACTTGCCTGACAGAGCACCAACAGTTGACCACTGGATCCCCATGCTGGAGAGATTTAACAGCTGCCTCCCTACTTTCCCAGTATTTAGACCTGAACTAATCTGGGGGCTTCCAGATGACTATAAAGCGTGTGTATGTGCGCGTGTGTAATTACAATACCAGCTTTCAGTTGACAAAGTAAGTTCAGTTTGTGGAAGTGCAGAAGATAATCCAGGTGAACAGGCTGGTGACCATCCCCACGCCTTACTTGTGAGTGCAGTGGCAAAGCAGGTGAGCGTCACAGGATCGCTGTACACAGCACCATGGAAATCACGTTCCATCTCATGGCGGATGTAGTCCCTGGAACAGGAGACCAGACAAAGGCCCATAAAAGGAAGAGGAATCTCCAAGAGTGAAAGATGCATGAGAGCTTAATCAAGCAAGGACCAGTCCTTTTTTGAAAACAATCTTGTAGATCAGGGTTCTCAACCATTTTAAGCTGCGGGCCAGGTCACGCTCCCTCAGACAGTTGAGCGGGCCAGACTGGTGGTTCCCCCTGCCATAAACGCTGCCATAAAATGCATCCCCAGCTGTCATAAACGTGTTTATGGCGGCCGCAGATGCACTTATAGCTGTCATAAATGTGTTTATGACAGCCGCAGATGCGTTCACGGCTGCTTCCGCCACTTCTGCAGCAGCAGCGGGAACGGGGGCAGCGGGTCACATGAAATAGCACCATGGGCCGTAGGTTGAGAACCCCTGTTGTAGATCATCCTTTGCCAAGACTGACCTCAGAGCCATCCTATGGTTTCTACTTAGCTAATTCTTGGCTGGCTTTGAATTCTTTATATTCTCAACTGACTATAGTGAGAAGCAAGCAATGGTCAGAGCAAGAGACAATCTCAAAACAGACACCTTCAGCCTAGTTGGGCAAAGATTGGCTTCCAAAGCCAGGACTTTTAATTCCTTTCTAACAGGTACATTTTTAGTATGGACTCTATCATCAACCTCCCACTACACTTTCCATTCTAGAAGGCTAACTCTATGATCCATTTCTCCCAATCCTCCAAGGATTTGATCGGGATCCGACTTTTTGCACCTTACCCCAAAGCACCCCATAACCTTTACATTCCTCCTTTCTAAAAAACCAAGATCAGTTGCTTCCAGTTCTCCAAGCAAAGTTTTAGAGTATTTACCGGGCAGTCTGGTGGCTAACATAAAGCAGCAAAACTGTCAGGATGTAGAGGTACATATTCACCAAGGACCGGACTGGGAGAAGCAAAACCACCACACAAACCACATGACCTAGAAGTTGGGAGAGAACAAGATTTAAAACATACTTCTGCCAATGTGTTCTTTTTGTGCGAAAGCCGTATCTAATTCCCGGGAGCCCTCCATCAAAGGGTTAAAAGTTAGTCCTCTCCTTAAAGTAAGATATCAATAAATTTCACTAATGTCTCCTTTATGACTGAGACTTCTCAATAGCCTTATACTATTTTCAAATTCTAAATCATATCTTAAAAATTTTCCAAAGTGTAATTAATCTCTTACCCACCATTCTGACACATAATGAACTGAAAATAATTGCACCAGGACCTTCTTTAAGATACGTTTTCGCTGGCTGTCACAACCTAAAATTTAAGGATCCAATTGGAAATGCTTCTGCATTTTGTACTTATTTGTTCCACCAACAATTGGAATCAAAAGCAGAGCACAACAAAAATGGAAACAGCAACAACAGCCTATTAAACAAGATACTAAATGTGGAAATGTTCACCCTTGCTCTCAACTTTCCCTGTTTCAAGTATTAATTGGAGAGCCTTCATTGGGGTTTACAGGTAAAAAGAGAAGTTTCAAATCAGGTACAGATACCGCATTTGCTGGTGTATAAGATGCATCAGAGTACTGTATAAGATGCACCTTGTTATTACCAAAATAGGCCACTAAAGGCCACCATATACTGTGAATACCATATTTGCCAGCACATAAGACAGACTCAATTTTTCCGGTGTATTGTATTTTAAGGAGGAAGGGAAGTGGGTCTTATATGCCAGCAAATACGGTAATTACACATACAGGAAAAGGTTATGCTAGCCATCCAATGTGTGCCTCTGTACCTGATGTGTATAAATTGATGCCATGAAGTCTCACTCTCAGGTCTGACGAAGTGGACTTGATCCACAAAAGATCACATTAACATTCAGCGGTTAGTCTTTAAGGTGCCACAATTTCTCTTTGTCTTTTGCTTGGCTTTTTTGACTCTCTGATATGATGCACAGACCCACAGGGCTACCACTTCAAAAATTACATATAAAAGGTTATTGTGTTAAAAGATAGTTAAATCCACTGTAATATTGGAGCACTATTGGAAATAATTTTAAAACACACTTTCCTGAATCCTGAGAAAGCCCACCCGCCCATACGAGTTGGGTAAGAACTTGCTACTTAAGATTAACCAAATTAACTAGACCCTTTATTGCAGTTTGTATTTTACTGTATTCTGATTTTGCTATATTGTATTTTTATTTAAATATGTTGTAAGCCGTCCTGCGCTGAGGAGGGCAGGGTATAAATTAAAATAAAAATCGAAATAGCTTAGCCATCCATGTCTATGCCTTGGATTTTGGAGTCTCCAGCAATTTATATATTCAGTGGCATGCAAAGTTTCTCCATCTGATACAGTACAATCTATTCCAGTTCTACAGTTGTAAGGATTGCTACAGAAAGATCATGGAATTATTTTCACTAGGTTTGCAAATATTTTAAAGGTAAAGGTTTCCCTTGCTCGAAAGCCAGTCGTATCCGACTCTAGGGTGCAGTGCTCATCTGTTTCTAAGCCGAAGAGCCAGCGCTGTCTGCTTCTGCAGACGTGGTCATGTGGCAGGCATGACTAGACACCGGAGCGCACGGAACGCTGTTACCTTCCCACCGAAGTGGTCCCTATTTATCTACTTGCAATTTCTTGCTTTCGAACTGCTAGGTTGGCAGGACCTGATTTACATCATGGTCCAGAGAGTATTGTATTTAGTGTTTTACGTGATTCATTAGAGCAGGCTGGGATACTTATTGGTCAGTGTATGATTGCTTTTTGGTCATATAGACTTTACTGTGTTTGTACTGTTTATTGTCATTGTGATTGCTACACTGAGTATTTAGTCTGACCAGCATGATTTTCTAACTTTTATATCCCGCTCTTTTGACCGCTCTATTTGGGTTTCGCCCGGGTTGCTCTGCTTCCGCATATTAAATGCTATTGATTTTATTCTTTGATTGACTCCTTCGAATGGGATGGTTGCCTCTTGCTTTCCCTTTGGGATGAAGATGGGAGCTCATTTCCGTCCTGCAGTATTCGGGAATCGAACTGCTGACCTTCCGCTTCCCAGTCAGCGTCTTAGCCACTTGAGCCACTGCAAATATTTTAGACTCCCAGTAATTTAGAAAAAGGCATTCAAAGATAGTGATGTCCTTATATAACTACACTCAAACTGGCCCGCTAAAATGTCTTCTCACACATGGCTTAAAGCAAGGATTCTCAACCTGTGGCCTGTGGGCCAGATGCAGCCCGTGATGCCATTTCATGTGCCCCCCCCACCGCCTCCACCACACCTGGAAGTGCCATGTGGTGGAGGAAGGGCGAAATGGCTGTCCAGCCCCTGAAGCTGTCTGAGGGAGCGTGACCCGGCCCTCGGCTTTAAAAAGGTTGAGAACACTTGGCTTACGGTCTCATGAGATGTAGAGAGTAACTGCTTCACCTTTTCTCATCGGGTTCAAAGTACAGTACCAGGTGACAATAAAAATGTGATAATACATAAAAGGAGAGTAAGTCCACCTTCATCTGCCACACAATGCATGTTCAGCCATGCACTGCTATAACCAGAACTGTGTTTCCAGACACAATCTTTCTCCTAAATCCAACTGGAGTTGGATTGGGTTCCAGGCCAGAACTCCCAGGATCTGCCCATGAGAGCCCATTAAGCGATATGGGGCGGTATATAATTGCAATTGTTATGCTGTCTGTGGGATACTTCTTCTTCTTCCATGTTTAGGCCAGATGTGAAACGGCAAAAATAAATTTTTTTTGGAATAGGTAAAGGTTTCCCTTGCTCGAAAGCCAGTCATATATGACTCTAGGGTTCAGTGCTCATCTCTGTTTCAAAGCTGAAGAGCCAGCGCTGTCTGCTTCTGCAGACCTTTCCGTGGTCATGTGGCAAGCATGACTAGACACTGGAGCGCACAGAACGCTGTTACCTTCCCACCGAAGTGGTCCCTATTTATCTACGTATAATTTCTTGCTTTCGAACTGCTAGGTTGGCAGGAGCTGGGACAAAGACGGGAGCTCATTCCGTCCTGCAGTACTCAGGAATCGAACTGCTGACCTTCCTCCTCCCAGTCAGCATCTTAGCCACTTGAGCCACTGCAGTATTTCGGAATAGTAGCCATGTTAAGTCTGTGTTTCAGGCATATCAGAGAATAAACAAAACAGAAATGCTGTAGCACTTTAAAGACTGTTATTTAATGTGAGCTTTCATGGTTGAAGTCCACTTTTAGTTCATTCAGCAGTTCCTTTCTCCTGACCCAGCGTGAGAAAGATTAGCCCGCAATGCAAGGGTATGCCCATGTGTGGTTCAAAAAATGCCACACTATTTGAGGAGGCTCTTTCTGTGTACCCTGAGAAGTTTGGAAAGCATCCTTTTCAGACAAAACACAGCAAAAGTAAACTTTTGGGAACTGAATGCCCAGAGAGCCCCTCAGCCAGCATGGACCGATTCTGAGATCCTCCTTTTCCTTCCTAGCCTAGGAGGAGTGGTGCTGGTTGCACCTGTCTGTGGTTTACCTGCATAGTAGATGTTCCACAGGTGATGCTTCTGCAAGTAGGGATCCGGAGAGTGGGTGTTCAGGAGCTCCGCAAACGCTTGGACGTCCCACCGGTAGAGCAAGTCCAGGAGGACAATGCTGGGCACCCGCAGAACCACGTTGGCCAACGTCTCCAACTTGGGGGGCATGGTTGGGTCTCTGAGGGAGGGGTTGAGCCCTCCCAAAAAAATCCAGAGACTGGTCTTCTCACACACCCCTTTCTCACTTCAACCCCCAAACCTAAAATACACCACAGTGAGGGGGGGGTCTCCTTCCCCAAGGAAGATCCCCTCCCAGGGGGTCTCCCTCCCCAAGAAAGACCCCCTCCCTCCTTTGCCAGGTATTATGGATGGGGACAGGTTCAAACCCACCCACCCCCCAAAAAAGATAATGAAAGGCTCAGGAACTGGAAAGGGGGGAAATTTTCTGGGGTGGGGGGCATTAAGATAAAAGATGTAGGGTGAGGTTTTCAAGGGTTGTGAGGGGGAAACTGAGTTTCAAACCCAAGCCATTCAAAGGGGGGGGGGGTTAGGTTGGTATTATTACTAGAAGTTGTGAGTTCTTTGAAAATCAAACTGGGAGGGTGTGTGTGTGTGTCTAATATTTCCTTCCCCACCTAAAAGTGGGGAGAGGAGAATAAAATTATGGAGGGTTGGGGGGTGGTTAGGGTAATAACCAGGTGTGCTGGGAGGGGGGGCACACCTGGCTGCCTCAGAATTGGGGGGGGGGGGGACGAATGGAGACTTTCGACCTCCAGAGGTGTTTGAAAATGAGGGGGGGGAAAAAGAGAAATTAATTAGCGTCTTTCCTCAGGGAAAGCCTCGGAGTCGGTAATGTGTGAGTGTGGGGGGGGAGGGGGGGTCTGAAATGCTCGGGGGGGGGCTTGCCCCTTAGGAGAAGGCCCAAGCCTGGAGGGCGAAGGGTAAGGGGTGTGGGTGATTTCCTAGCAGGAGAGCCCCCCTTTTTTATTCCCCTCCTCTTCTTCCTCCCCCCAACTTTCACTTTTCTTCGCCCCCTCCCCTTCTTCCCATAACGGAATCCCCCACCTCTGAAGCCGCGCCGGCCATCTTGGTCGAGGGCGCCCCTCTCCGCCGTCCCGCGGGAGCTACGTGGCGTGGGCGCGGCGTGTTTGAAGGCGGGCCCGCCATCTTGGGAGAGGGCGCTTGGGTGTGTGTGCATGTGTGTGTGTTTTTTTTAAAGAGGTAGGCATTAAAGGACAGCACTCGGAAGCTCCGGTTCCTGTTCGGAGCCAGTCCGGGCTATGCGGGGCAGAGAAGGTGGAAAGGAGAGGAAAAGGCTCGTGTCAAAGCGCTGCATCCGTTTTTTTTGTAAAGGTAAAGGTTTCCCTTGCTCGAAAGCCAGTCGTATCCGACTCTAGGGTGCAGTGCTCATCTCTGTTTCAAAGCCGAAGAGCCAGCGTTGTCTGCTTCTGCAGACGTTTCCGTGGTCATGTGGCAGGCATGACTAGACACCGAAGCGCACGGAACGCTGTTACCTTTCCCACTGAAGTGGCCCCTGTTTATCTACTTGCAATTTCTTGCTTTCGAACTGCTAGGTTGGCAGGAGCTGGGACAAAGACGGGCGCTCATTCCGTCCTGCAGTACTCGGGAATCATACTGCTGACCTTCCGCCTCCCAGTCAGCGTCTTAGCCACTTGAGCCACTGCGTTTTTTTGTAGGCACGTGAAAATCCATGTGGCACAAGTGAGTCAGCCAGAGCCTGGGAGGCTTATTTTGGGAGATTGCAACAAAGCATGTGATGGCAACAAAACTGGGTGGGATAGCTAATGCCAGCTTGAAGGAAATGTAACTTAGTGGTTACATTCAATCTTAGAAGAAATCAACCCTGACTGCTCATTGGAAGGTCAAATAGTGAAGATGAAGCTTAAATACTTTGGACATCAAATGAGAAGGGAGGACTCACTTGAGAAGGCCTTGATGCTGGGAAAGGTGGAGGACAAAAGAAGAAGGGGACGGCCAAGGATGAGATGGATGGATGGTGTGGTAGTTGCAATGGGCACAGAGCTGGGCGGGCTGAGGAGGGTGGTGGAGGACAGGGGTGCCTGGAGAGCGGTGGTCCATAGGGTCGCAAAGGGTCAGAATCGACTGCGACTGAACAACAAAATTAGTGGTTAAGACGCTAAACTTGACGACAAGAAGTCAGCAGTTCGAGACCCAAGTGCGGCATGACGGTGTGAGCTCCTGTTGTCTGTCCCATCTCCTGCCAACCTAGCAGTTTGGAAGCCAGAAGTTGCAAGTAGACAAATAGGGACCGCTTTGGCGGGAAAGGTAACAGCATTCTGTGCGTTCTGGTGGCTTGGCTAGTCATGCCTGCCACATGATGACCACGTACACATACACAACCTTTTATTTTGTGTAGCCGTCTACAACCGCAGTTACCATAGAAGGTCTTACCCCTGGGGAACATGGTCGCTGAGGTACTTTTCCGGAGCAAGGTTCATTGAGCAGTGCCTTTGGCATGCCAGTTCCACATCCCGATGGCCAACGGGGGCTTCCGGGGGAGGAGGGATGTCTGTTTCTTCCACGGAGTCATGGCTTGCTGCCTGAAAATCCCTCCATCCATTCCTTGTTTGGCCTCAGCTTACAAATTGGCCGGAAACTTTTCGAGCACATGCCATTCTGCCAACATCTCCCTGGGTTTATGCAATACTTTGCTATGTAAGCACAATTGGAACTCGAATCAGTTGCAGCAGTGCCTCCACGCGTTGGGAATCCCAATGGGTATTGACTACTCTCCCATAAGCTGAGAAGCAACAGCAACATGGATATCAATTTCTTGGTGGGGTGGGGAAACTCTGAAACCCTTCTCTCTCTCCCTCTCTTAAACCTTTCATGAATTTGGGAACAGCAAAGATCCTTCTGGGAGCTTGAAAGGTGTAGCCGGAGCATCAAGTGTCCTCTCCACGTACTGGGGAGCTATGTTACAGTTCTGCATATTCTGACCATAGCGCTGGAGAAACCCCTAATTACGACCTCCAAAACAACTGACCTTTGTGCATGTGCTTCTCCACCATCTTTTGCCATTAACACCCCACGAGATTTGATTTAGCAGAAACCGCCCAGTCTCTACTCATAAAAGAATAAATTAATGCCCATCTGTCTTCCTTAGCACATGCCCCGGAGTCACGTCAAACCTATAATGGCCATATGAATGAGTGACCTTAGGTTTTGTCAACCTAAGCTCATGGCTTCCTTTATTGAATCGATTCATCCCACATTTAGTCTTTCTTTTTTGCCCTGCTGCCTTTTATTTCTCCCACCATCATTGTCTTTTCCAGTCGCCGCCGCCGCCGCCGTCGCCGCCGCCGCCGTCGCCGTCGCCGTCGCCGTCGCCGTCATTATAGCTAGTGGTGTTAAGGGAGCAGTCAGTGCCACTCCAAATAACTGGTTACTTACCTATCACTGTGGTTCTTCAAGTGGACATCTGTTGACACAGCCAAGTATCCTGTTGGATGTTTGAATGGACAGACTTGGAAACATTCTTTGGTCTAGACTAGGGGTCAGCAAACTTGGCTCTCCAGGTATTCTTGGACTTCAATTTCCAAAAGCCCAAGTCAGCACACCTGCTGTTCAGGGCTTCTTCTGGGAATTGAAGTCCAAGAACATCTGGAGAGCCAAGTTTGCTGACCCCTGGGCTAGAAGATTTCCTGCGGATTTCCTGCTTTTGACAAGGAGTTGGGATTTTGATGACCCCTAAATCATATTTCTTTCCTTTCCTACTGCTTGTTGAAAGGATAGTTAGCAAAAAATAAAAATAGTTTCGATAACCAAGAAATTGCCATGTCTTTGTTTGACCAGCAGGTAGCACCAAATTATCAGATTTCTTACTCTGTCAGTTCTACTAACATGAGGAAGGTTTGCATGACTATCTTAGCTGTAAACACCATCTTATGCATGTCTACTCAGAAGTAAATTCCTTGTAAAAAAAAATCTGAAGGTTTACTCTTCACTCTTGAACGACGGCGTCCAAGAAGTGACCTGATTGAAGTTTATAAAATCATGCACAGTGTGGACAAAGTAGATAAGGAAAAACTGTTTTCCCTATCGCACAACACTAGAACTAGGGGGCACGCCATGAAACTTTTGGGTACTAGTTCTCAAACAAATAAGAGAAAGTACTTTTCCACCCAGAGGATTACTGGTCTATGGAACTCCCTGCCAGAAGAAGTGGTGACAGCTGTCAGTCTTGACAGCTTCAAGAAAGGATTAGACAAGTTCATGGAGGACAAGGGTATCAATGGCTATAATTATGGATACTTAAGGACAACCTCCGGGTTGGAGAGATAGGCAGGAGAGATTGTGAGGCGCTCCAGAGGGATCTCTTGACACTGGGGGAGTGGGCAAAACAGTGGCAAATGAGTTTCAACATTAGTAAGTGCAGAGTGATGCATGTTGGGGCAAAGAACCCCAATTACATTTATAAACTGGTGGGGTCTGAACTCTCTGCGACAAACCAGGAAAGGGACCTTGGTGTCCTGGTGGACGAGAGCGCAATGAAGGTGTCAACCCAGTGTGTCTCAGGAGTGGAAAAAGCAAACTCAATGTTAGGGATCATTAGGAAGGGTATAGAAAATAAGTCAGCAAGTGTCATTTTGCCTCTTTATAAATCTATGGTGAGGCCCCATCTGGAATACTGTGTACAGTTCTGGTCGCCATACCTCCAGAAGGATATTATGGAGCTGGAGAAAGTGCAGAGGAGGGCAACCAGAAGGATTAGGGGACTGGAACACCTTCCTTACCATCTGAGGCTGCAACGGTTGGGCCTCTTCACTCTTGAACGACGGCGTCTAAGAGGTGACCTGATTGAAGTTTATAAAATCATGCACGGTGTGGACAAAGTAGATAAGGAAAAACTGTTTTCCCTATCGCATAACACTAGAACTAGGGGACACTCCATGAAACTTTTGGGTACTAGTTCTCAAACAAATAAGAGAAAGTACTTTTTCCACCCAGAGGATCACTGGTCTATGGAACTCCCTGCCAGAAGAAGTGGTGACAGGTGTCAGTCTTAACAGCTTTGAGAAAGGATTAGACAAGTTCATGGAGGACAAGGGTATCAATGGCTATAATTATAATGGATACCTAAGGACAACCTCCGGGTTGGAGAAATAGGCAGGATATCTCTCAATGCCATTTCCAGGGAATCCTAAGCTGGTGAAGGCATCTCCTTGGGAAGAATACCCTGAAGCACATGGTGAGCCACTGTGTGAGACAGAATGCTGGACTGGATGGGCTGTGGCCTGTTCCAGCAAGGCTGTTCTTATGTTCTTATGTTATGTTGACACCCTTGCCTATAGGAAATCCTTTTCTCTCTCCATATTCTGTCCCATCAGGCTACACACCAGGATAATAAAGTGCTGAAGTGCACTTGTTTCTTTCATATAACCCAAAATTTCTTGGGCACCACACAGCCAAAGGCTTTGCTGTAGTCAACAACGCACAGGTTAATCTTCTTTTGAAATTCTTTGAGGCATTGAGCAATGGGTTGGACTCAATGGCCTAAAAGGCCCCTTCCAACTTAGTTATTCTATGATTCTACTTCAGAGTCTACCTGAGTCTGGCCAGACACCCCACTACAGTAGTAATGGAGTAGACCATACAGCCAGCAACTCAACGGCAAGTGTCAGGTGGCGAATAACTAACCAGATGCCCTAAAGGGACCAATGGCTAAAGGCGGATAAGCCCTTCTAGGTGGGGTGATGGTGGAAGAAATACCACTGGAAACCATCATATTCAGCCCAATGGCAAAATGAGCAGAGAAGGAACTCTGATTCCCAACGGTCATGGAGGCGGAAGAGGCCATGCCAAATGGACTGGCTGTGAAGGTACACCTTGTCCATATCCTCAAGGCTATGGCAGTCCATTACAGTCCCAGTGTTGAATCCTGCATGCCTCATTTCATGTGTGCCACAGGAGATGGCTCCGAGGTCATCGTGTGTGGGTCACTTCATGGCAAGATGGGATCCACCTTAAACAAATTCATGCCAGTGATATTTTCCCTGCTTCAGGAAAAATTGGATATGAGGATTAGCAGGGGAAGAAAGATCCTTTTGAAGCCGTCTCACCAGGAGCTGGGGGAGGGTGGGACCGCAGGGGAAGAGGGCTCCTTTTGAAGCTGCCCTCCATCCACTTGCAGCCGCGGCTGATCCATACTTGTCAAGTTTTGGATTTGGAAATAAGGGAAATTTTCCGGCAAATAAGGGATACTTGACAGTTATGCTTATCCTGTGCTGCCCTCCAATGGCGGCAATAGGGTATTGCAGTCTAATTAATAAGGGATGACAGTGGGAAAGAGGGTAAAATAAGGGGTTTTCCTGGCCAATAAGGGATACTTGACAGCTATGGGCTGATCGCCTGAGCTGGGCAAAGGGGGGCTTCCAAAGGAACCCACTTCCTCTTCTGATCCCACCCTTTGCCCAACTCCCTGCGAGCCGAGCAAACGGCGGGTTCAGAAGGGGAAGCGGGCTCCTTTTGAAGTCGCCCTTCACCCAGCTCCAGCTGCCACTGAGCAACATGATAATTGTGATCACAATTTTTATGTAACTGATGTTGTGCATCAGCATTGCAGCTGGCCAACCCTTTCTCATCTCATGACACACTGATGGTCATTTCCCTAGAATTATGAAAAAAAGATATGAATTTTAGCAGTATTGAGAGAGGCTGTTGCAGGTAGAAACCATGCTTAAATCAAGCCATTGATCTGGATCCCTTGCAACCTGGTTTAAAATGAAATGCTTTTGCATAAAGCACCTCCTGACAGGTAATGCCATGTGGCAGACTTTGATTGGGCACACTGAGTGACCAATCAGGGAGCAGCACCTGATGAATAGGAACAATTCTAGAATCTTTTATATAATAAATGACGGTGGTTGAAATGTCTGAAAGAAGGTGCAACTGCACAAAGATCAAGAGGTATGGAGAGGAGAACATGGTTGGCTGGAGGGTCAGAATCTATAAGAAGGGCATTCCCAGTTGGGACACTTTATTCTGGCTGGCAGGGCAGGTGTGGGGCATCGATGGAGGGGTGACCCCTGCTTGCTGGCTTGAATAATTAAGATTTATCTCTCTCTCTCTCTCTCTCTTTTAATGGATGGGATGGGATGAGTGGGTAAATTACTGAGAATTTTTAATGGGGTTGTAAAGGGTTTTTAGTAAGTTGATGTTGTTTTTAATTGTTGTTAGCTGCCCAGAGTCATTGCCTAGTTGGGCGGCAATAGAAATTTGAATGAATAAATACCGTATTTTCCGGCATATAAGACGACCCCCAACTTTTCCAGTTAAAATATAGAGTTTGGAATATACTTGCCGTATAAGACTACCTCTCTTCCAATGCACACCAAATAAAAATTAACCCACACTCAACCCGAAGACGCGCAGCCCTCCGAGTCGAATGGGCAGGTTCTGGTGGAGAGCCAATCCACGCTCACGTTCTCCTCCTCGAGGTACAGGAAGATGTGTGCAGCTTGCTTCCCCTTGCTTCATACTCCCCGCACAGAGCAGGGACTCGGCCGCGGCACCCCCCACCATATGCGCCGGACATATGAAGCAAGGGGAAACAAGCTGCAGTTAAGTACCTGTCCTATAAGACGACCCCCGACTTTGGCACAGATTTTTCGGGGTTAAAAAGTAGTCTTATACGCCAGAAAATACAGTAAATAAATAATTCTCATGAGCCTGGTTTACACTGAGTCCAGAAAGCTGGAGGCACATTAATGTTGTAGAGTAGCTTCAAAGGAATCCCATTCAAAGGGATCCCATCAAGCTATCTTACCTAATCCAGGAGGTGAAAGACACTCCTCTTACAGCACTCCAATGCGTGCAGGGGAGCATGAAGAACATATCCCAGCCTTGGGCCCAAAATAGTATTCTTAAAATCAGATACATCTAAATACAAGACTAAAATGAATCGAAACAACTGTACAAATAACAATACTAAAACCTCAAAGGTATCAAAGTTTCCTTAGATGAGTAATAATGCAATCTATTGCACCCGTAGACTAGGGGGAGGTCAGAGTACCCTGGTTCTTCAGGGGAGCAGTCCCACAAAAGCCTCCTTTAATAAATAGGTATTGAGTGACTTCTTAAATACTTGGTGAGAGGTCGCCTGGCGAATGCTGCTTAGGAGTTCTTTCCAAGCTTTTCTTTGGGTGGCCTTTTTCAATGGCATGGTCTGAGAGGATCTCAGAAAGTAGTTCTATGGAAGAGTCATTCCGTCAGTTAACTAGGTCCTAAACCAGAGATGGGCAGTCTTGGCCCTCCAGCTGTTCTTGGACTTCAATTCCCAGAAGCCCAAGTCAACACACCAGCTGGTCAGGGTTTCTGGGAATTGAAGTTCAAGAACACCTGGAGGGCCAAGACTGCCCATCACTGTCCTAAACCATAGGTGGTTTTGTACATCAGAGCAAGCACCTTGGAATACAAAGGGGTAACACCACAGCCAGGGATAGAACGACATGTCTACTCTTCACTGCTGATGTTTTTGTACCAGTTTCTGGGGTAGCCCTACGTAGAGAGCATTGCAGTAATCTGCTTTTGAGATTACCAACACATGGACCAGAGTGGTTAGGGACGTCCTGTACAGATATTGATGGAGCCTTCCAATTCGCTGTAGCTGATGAAAAGCAGTTTTGATCATGGCTGATATCTATAGTTCCATACGTAGTATTTGGCCAAGAAGGATGCTCAGATTTGGAACATTATCCTTTGTTAGATAACGGATTTGCCCTTGTCAACAGGTCATCCATCTTGTCCTGATACAATCCCAGCCTATTATCCTTCATCCTCCAGGTATTGCTTCAGGACTGAGACACCCCTCCATTGCTGAGGTGGAAAAATAGAGCAGTGTATCATCAGTGAACTGATGTCAGCAAACTCTGAATACCCAAATGACCTCTTCCAGAGGTCTTATACATGTTGAACAGTGTAGGATATGGCCAAAACCCTGTGGGATAGTCATCACAATAAAAAGACAGCAGCAAGGTGTTGAACGAGAACATTGTCTCTCAAGATTAGTCCTCAGTTCTCTAACCTACCTGGAAGCCTTCAAGATGATGCTCATGCTCCTAAGATTCAGCTGCCACCTCAGGCAGGTTTTGTCCTTAGAGGTTACCTTTTTGTCACTTCAGATGGCAAAGTGTTTTGAGGTGACAGAGGCTTCAGTCATTGTTTTGTTTTTGTAAGGTGGCTTATTCCATACAGTGATCAATCATCTCATCTCACCTGTCAGGTCTCTTCCCACCCAGGTACACATAGAGAATGGAACTATGTTGTGACCGAACATAATTTGGGTGTTTGAAAATGACTGCAATGCTGGTAGTCATATGATTTTCACTTAATTTTGCCAAGTCTTGAACTCGCCCTATTCTGTCACCCCTTTGCCACAGGAGAATTAGCTTCGACCTGTTGTGTATGTACAATGTTGCTGTATATGTATGTACATTGTCGCTTTAAGAAATGTATGAATGTAAACCTGGTCACAATCACAATGTAACCCAGCTGTTAAAGGAACGCGAGCAAGCTGCCTATAGAGGGCAGCTGCGAGTGTTCAACTCACATGGTTATCATTCCTCAAATCACCTGCAGACGCGGGAACTCCCTGCAACAGCAAACTACTACCGATCCACCACCAAAGATGGGCGTGACCCGGATGACGTCACGCCGGTAGCAGCCAATGAGCTACCATGCAGCCAGATTCAAATGTATTGTACTACTGTATATAATGTGAGGTATCTCCGCCATTACCACATGTTCGTTCTGATCATCAACCAATAAACCTGTGTTAGTCCTTATTGCGACTCCTTCCATGTCTCCTGGAAAAGACACTAAATTGGCGACGAAGGTGGGATCGATGGCGAATCCCAAGGTCAAGGCGTACCAGTTCGATGTGAGCGAGCCCGAACAATGGGAGCTCTACGAGTGCCAGTTTCGGCACGCGATGGAAGCCATGGGCGTCGACGACGACGCGAAGATGCGCTCCCACTTCCTGGCCCAAGTGGGGCCGGCCACGCTGCGGATCCTGATGACCCTGGTGGCCCCCCGGAAGGTAGACGAGGTCCCCATCGACCGTATCCTGGAGAGACTGGGTGAGCATTTCCAGCCGCCCGTATCGATCTTCCCAGCACGGGTCGCGTTCCACAGGCGAGACCAGCGACCGGGCGAATCCGTGTCCGCCTACGCGGCGGCCCTCAGGCTTGCGGCGGTCCACTGCCAGTGGGATGACCTGGACCAGGCCCTCCGTGACCGCATGTTGTGTGGTCTGAGGGACGAGGAGCTGCAGAGGAGGCTGATGACCCGCGACCAATGCCTCACGTTCAACGAGGTACTGCGGGAGGCCCAAGCAGCTGAGGAGGCCAGGAGCGGGGTGAGGCTGTTCAAGTCCCGAGGGGCCGCGTCCGAGAGGGCCAAGTCACCAGTACAAGCGGCCCGGCGGACACCCGCGAAGGCGGCCTGGCGGGCCCCCAAGCCGCCCGCCGGCACACCAACGTCGTCCGAGGAGTCGTCCACGACAGCGGACCCCTACTCCAGCGAGGACGACGACGTCCAGAGGATCAAGAAGCGTGGTGAGAAGCGGCAGACCCGAGAACGGCAGGACCGCCGAGCTGCTTTCGAAAGGCCGAGTGTCACAACTGCGGCCGAAAGGGGCACATCGCCCGAGTATGCAGGCGCGGGCGAGTCGAGGACAAGGGGAGTTCCAGCCATCCCCAAATGCACCAACGGAAGGCGGCCGGCACCAGGAAGGTCGCAGCCAGCTACAGTGAGGAAGGCATGAACCGCGTGGGCCTGGAGCACCGGCGGTTTTTCGTAGAGGTACTGTAGCAAGGGGTCCCAGTGAGGATGGAGATAGACTCGGGGTCATCTTATTCCATCCTATCCCAAAAGGAGTTTATGCGTATTCCCCCAGATAAGCGGCCCAAGCTCCGGGCCATGAGGTCACACCTACGGGACGTGCAGGGAAATGGGATCCCGGTGTTGGGGGTGGGAAACTTCAAGGTAAAGTTTAAGAACTACTCCGAGAAACTGCCCTTAGTGGTCCTCAAGGGGGGGAGGTGCTGCCTTTTGGGAACGCAGTGGTTTGCTCCCCTGGGAATCGAACTGTCCGGCATTAACGCCATCGAGACTGACCCAATGCGGGACCTGTGCAACGCGCACCCTGACATTTTCAAGAAGGGGCTCGGGAAATACAAGGGGCCCCTGGTTTCCTTCGAGCTGGACCCAGAAATCCGGCCCATCCGCCTCAAACCAAGGAGGGTGCCTTTCGCCCTAAAGGACAAGATCGAGGCGGAACTGGACAAATTGGTGGGGCAGGGGATTTTGGTTCCAGTTGACTCGGCGGAGTGGGAAACGCCGATTGTTACAGCCCTTAAGTCGAACGGGGAAGTCAGGATTTGTGCAGACTATAAATGTACCATTAACAAGGCCATTCGGCCAAATGCATATCCAGTGCCCGTGGTCAGCCACTTGCTGGCCACGTTACATGGGGGGAAGTGTTTCGCCAAGTTAGATCTGGCTCAGGCGTACCAGCAGCTCTCTGTAACCCCGGCTGCTGCCGCCGCGCAAACGATAGTGACGCACAAGGGGGCGTTTAAGGTAACGCGCCTTCAGTTTGGCGTGAATTCGGCCTCCGGAATTTTCCAATCCCTCGTGGAACGCCTTTTAAAGGGGTTTCCAGGCGTCCTCCCATACTTCGACGACGTGTTGATAACGGCGGGGAGCGAATTAGAGTTGGCAAAGAGGCTAGATGGGGTCCTTTCAGTGTTCGAGAGGGCAGGTCTTCGACTGAGGAGGGACAAATGCGTATTCTTTGCGAGGGAGGTTGAGTTTCTAGGCTTTAAGGTAACCCCGGACGGGATCAAACCCTCTGAGTCAAAGGTTGCAGCTGTGAAGAACGCCCCTCGCCCCACCGCAAAACCGGAGCTACAGTCATTTCTAGGGCTCCTAAATTTTTATCATACCTTCCTGCCACGGAAGGCATCGGTCGCGGAGCCACTGCACGCGCTGCTCAAAAAGGACGCGGCTTGGCGGTGGGGGGACAGGCAGGAGAGAGCATTCAAGGAGCTTAAGTCACTCCTGTCTTCGGACGCTGTCCTGACCCATTTCGACAAAAAAAAAACCAGTGGTTTTAGTCTGTGATGCGTCCCCAGTGGGGGTGGGGGCGGTCCTGTGCCACGTGTTGGAAAGCGGGAGGGAAGCCCCGGTAGCGTACTACTCTAGGTCCCTCTCAAAGGCCGAGCGCAATTACGCGCAAACTGATAGGGAGGCCCTAGCCATCATCGCCAGAACGAAAAAGTTCCGTGACTTTTTATACGGCCGCGAGTTTACGGTAGTGACCGATCACAAACCACTTTTGGGGATCTTCACTACCGGCAAACCCACACCGCAAATACTATCCCCCAGAATGCTGCGTTGGGCCATTTTCCTCAACGCCTACCAGTATGAGCTGGTCTATCGCCCAGGGAAGGAGATCTCCCATGCGGACGCACTGTCCCGATCTCCCCTCCCAAGTGTAGGGGACCCCACATGCGAGGTAGAGCAGGATCACCAAGTCCTACTGATCGAGTCTCTCGACTCGCCCCCCATTGTCCCGGCCGACCTCGCCAAAGCCACGGCGGCCGACAAGATGCTGGCCCAAGTTAGTTCCTGGGTTAGGAAGGGCTGGCCCATGACTCCCCCCGATGAAGAGTTCAGACCATTTTTTAGGCACAGGGTAGAGCTGTCGCTGGAAAGGGGCTGCTTACTCTGGGGCCAGCGGGTAGTTATCCCAGAGAAGCTGAGGGCCAAGGTACTGAGACTACTGCACACCAGTCACCCCGGGATCGTGCGCTCCAAGGCTCTGGCCAGGAGTTTCTTTTGGTGGCCCCAGATAGACGGGGACATAGAGCGTTTAGTGGGCACGTGTGAGAGCTGCCAGAGCTCTCGGCCCGAGGAGTCCCGGTTACCCCATAGGGAATGGGATACGGCCCGTGGGCCATGGTCCCGGATCCATGTCGACTTCGCTGGCCCTTTCCGCGGGTCCATGTTTTTACTGGTAGTCGACTCCTACTCCAAGTGGTTGGAGGTAATCCCTATGAACAGCACCTCCTCCGCCGCAACCATCAAGCAGTTGCGCAAGCTTTTTGCCTGTTTCGGCCTACCAGACGTCCTTGTAAGCGATAACGCTAGTACCTTCACGTCTGCAGAATTCAAGTCGTTCATTGAGCGGAACGCCATAAGGCACATCACCGCTGCCCCGTTTCACCCCGCCACAAACGGTCAGGTAGAGCGCCAAGTGCGCACTACGAAAGACGCACTGCGGCGCATGGGCCCCGGTGAGTTGAACCTTCATTTGTGTCAGTTTCTCATCTGCTACAGGACAACCCCCCTAGCTTCAGGATTTTCCCCAGCCGAACTCCTCATGAGGAGGCGCCCGGTAACACTTTTTGACCGGATGGATCCATCCAGGGTGGAGGATGAAGGGAGAAACATAAACATAGGGGGAGGGAGCTCCAAAAGTTTTTCGGCAGGGGACCCGGTTCACTGCAGGAATTACGCGGCGTCAGGGCCAGCGTGGGTCCCAGGGACAGTCATCGAGCAGACGGGGCCAGTGTCCTACAGGGTCAAGACTAGCTCGGGTCTACTCTGGAGGAGGCACGCCGACCAACTCAGAAGGCGGGTCACTAGTGAAGGGGATTCAGCGTTAGGGTCCTCCCCCACCCGCATTACCCAAGGGGGAGACACGGCGGAACCCGGGGATACAAATGCATATCCTCGGTTCTCAGCCACAGAGGAGGATACTTTGGAAGAGAGGGATCAGTTTGATGATGATTATGAGTTACGGTACCAGGGGGGTGCAGCGGAGTGGTCCCCCACCCGTCCTAGCGAAAAGAGGGGTTTCAGTTCAGCCCCTGGTACCTCCAGCCCCCCCAGTCCCTTTGTGTTAGAATATACCATAGCTCCAGCTCCCCGGAGACCAACACCCCCAAGGCAGGCATCGGGGGGGAGTCCAACCACCACAGTCCCCGGAACTCCCAGGCAGGGAACGGGGGGTGGCGAGACCACGAGGGTCTCTTCGTCGGTCCCGAGATTCGTGCTGGGGGGGACCCCTAGCTCCTCAAGCGGTAGGCAGGAGTTCACTTCCCAACTGTTCATTCCATTCCCATCCCCCAATGCAAGGTTACCACAGAGCCCACACCGAGCCACTAACGAGTCCCCCCTTTCCGTTGCAGGACAGGACTCCGCAGAGCCAGGCTCCCCTGTGTTAGGCCAAGCGGCCGCTCGCCCCAGGCGCACGTGCGGCAAGCCACAGTGGTTGAGGGACTTCGTCCCATCCTAGGGGGGAGGGATGTTGTGTATGTACAATGTTGCTTGATATGTATGTACATTGTCGCTTTAAGAAATGTATGAATGTAAACCTGGCCACAATCACAATGTAACACAGCTGTTAAAGGAACGCGAGCAAGCTGCCTATAGAGGGCAGCTGCGAGTGTTCAACTCACATGGTTATCATTCCTCAAATCACCTGCAGCTGCGGGAACTCCCCGCAACAACCAACTACTACCGATCCACCACCGAAGTTGGGCGTGACCCGGAAGACGTCACACCGGTAGCGGCCAATGAGCTACCATGCAGCCAGATTCAAATGTATTGTACTACTGTATATAATGTGAGGTATCTCCGCCATTACCACATGTTCGTTCTGATCATCAACCAATAAACCTGTGTTAGTCCTTATTGCGACTCCTTCCATGTCTCCTGGAAAAGACACTAAAGACCATTGCTGTGTTAGTATCATGGTAGCCATTTAACAGTCTCCTCCCTTTTTCAGCCCCACAAACAGAATGTGGAAACCAATGTTGTTGACTCAAAGAAGATAAGATGGAATCCAAACCACCCCCAGCAGGCAAGTAGATTCTGCTATTCCTCTCTGCAGGCATCCAGAACCTGTTCCCTCCAGACTTCCTTTCTAGCATTTGCCTCCCCCCCCCCACACACACACACCTCTGGCTGGTGTGACGGAGAAGACTATGACTGGCGCACATTGCGGCTTCTCCTCACAAGCTATGTGGCAAGCTGGAATCGTTAATCATCGCGCGCATCATACCCTGCAGCGTCTGCCCACGCCTTTCAACATAGGCATTATGCTGGGGTCTATAGGGAGATGCCCTTTTATGCGTAACGCCAGCTCTGTGGAGGAAGTCAGTAAACTGATTGTTAACGAACTCCAACCCGTTATCTTAAACTACAGTAATTAGCTTGTTATTTGACTTTTTCTCCGCAAAACGCACCCACAGTTTGAGTGCATTAAAAGTGTCAGACTTAGACTTGAGGAGATAAACAAAACCATACCTAGAGTAATGATATACAATACTCAAGATATACCTTGCACCACCAAGCGAGGGGTTCTTTGGGCCAATGGGATCTATAAACATTAGCTCTAGGGGCTTCCTGGTTTGAAAGCCGCCTACACTATTGGCCGGACTAGCCTTGCTCTTCTCCTGGTTGCAGGGAGTGCATGAAACAAATTTATCACATGGCTTGATTTTGATACCAGTAGCTAACTGGACTGTGTGTTTGACGTCTTTGTAATTGATGTGTCCAAAACGCCTGTTGGGCTAAATGAACACATTCATTGTGCGCTGGCACGTTATCAAAAGAAGAATTCACCTGTACAGTATTGGGTTAACCATCTTGAAGCACAAACAGGTGATCAGATATTGGCACAGGACAGTGCTTTCCTTTTTGATGCAACAAACATCCTTGCTGAAAGTCACTATGTACCCTTGCTTGAGGAGGGACCCAACAGACAACAGGTTAAAATGCAAATTAGGCACATATAACATGGGCATGTTGCATTTCAGTGAAGGACAATGGGCCATGCCCTTGCATACCACCTTGAGTTACCGGCCAAACCAGAGCCCCACAGAAGCCTAGGACAGCCAGCGCAGCCATGTGGATATGCCCTCCACGCTGTACTGGAGCCGTAGAAGAAGTCCAACAAATCGCTCGCCAGAGTGTGCAAGTCCTAGACTGGCCAGGGGACAATGTCTGCCCCCACCACAGCTTTTAACGCCAGTCCCTCACACCAGCTTCTACTGCTGCCACGAGTTATGTAAAAATCGAGTTACGTAAATTGCCACAGAACTAACTTTTTATGTAACTTGGGGTTTTACTGTGCAACAACCATAGAATGTGAGTTGCTGATTATTAAATTTGGATTTTGGATCTGCGGTCCCGTTTGTGCTGTTTATGCCATGGACTTGGCCGCTGGGATGGATGTGAAGGACTGGTGTAAGGGACTGGTGTTAAAAACTGGGGGGGGGGAGGCGGTCATTGCCCCCTGGCCAGTCTAGGCCTTGCACACTCTGGCGGGCAATTTGTGGGACTTTTTTAAATGATTGACTTTATTCTTTTTCCCCAATGTTTTATGATGCTTGTGATTTATGATTTTGTGATTTAGTTGTGATTTATATGATGTTGTGATCCATTTATTATTATGGTATTGTATTTCATTGTATTGTGATATGTATATTTTCTGACATGATATGTATAATGTGTATTGGATGTTCTATTGTTGTGAGCCGCCTGGAGCCTCGTTGGCGAGTGGGCGGCGTACAAATCCAATAGAAATAATAATAATAATAATAATAATAATAATAATAATAATAATAATAATAATAATAATAATAATAATAATAATAATAATAATAATAATAATAATAATAATAATAATAATAATAATAATAATAATAATAAACCATTTTTAAACTTTTCTTCCAGAATCATTTTTTGCAAGTGAAACGTGTAAATATGTTTCTGCAGTGGTCACATTTACCTTGGTTATCCTTGCAATAGGATGCAGCTTTGTGAGTAAGTTAACTCTTATAATTTTAAATAATTATTCACTTTTCAACTAAGAAGGAGTTGTAAGGAAATGTAGCATTTTTCTTGGCAGGCAAGATACCTTGGTTATGAAATTAGGAAACTAAACAAATATGGGAGCAGCTTAATCTCCTTAGTGTAGAAGGTTCACTCCAAATGGGATTATGATCAAGAAAGGCATTCAGAATCTGCTTAATGGGATGAAAAAGGTTTCCCCCAAAAAATGGGATTATGTCTTTCCCACCAAAGCTCACGACTTCCCCTTGATTTCAGTAAGGTAAGAGAGGTAAGGGTGTGGTTAAATCTCTCTTATTGAGGTCTGTGTACTGTTCCATTAAACAGCTAATGGCAGAAAGTGAGGAAGACCTAAAGAACCTCTTGATTAGGTTGAAAGAAGAGAGTGCAAAAGCTGGCTTGAGACTCAACATCAAGAAAACCAAGATAATGGCAACAGGCCATAACAGTCCCTGGGAAGTAGATGGGGAAGAAGTAGAAGCAGTAATAGACTTTACTTTCTTAGGATCAAAGATCACTGCAGATGGGGATTGCGGCCATGAAATAAAAAGGCAACTGATGCTTGGGAGGCAAGTTGTGAGAAACCTGGGGAACATAGTTAAAAGTAGAGACACCACCTTGCAAACCAAAATTTCCATAGCCAAAGCAATGGTATTCCTGGGGGTAATTTATGGTTGTGAGAGCTGGACCATTAGGAAAGCTGAGCGCAGAAGAATAGACGCCTTTGGAATGTAGTGTTGGAGGAGAGTTTTGAGAGTCCCCTGGACAGCACAGAGAACAAACAGGTCAATCATAGAAGAAATCAACCCTGACTGCTCCTTAGAAGGTCAAATAGTAAAGATGAAGCTAACATACTTTGGATATCAAATGAGAAGAGAGGATTCACTTGAGAAAGCCTTGATGCTGGGAAAGGTGGAGGGCAAAAGAAGAAGGGGGCAGCCAAAGATGAGATGGCTAGATGGTATTGTGGACACAATGGGCACAGAGCTGGGCGGGTTGAGGAGAATGGTGGAGGACAGAGCAGGTGCCTGGAGGACTTTAGTGTTCCTGAAATAATGGGCAGCAGCCAGCAATATGGGCCAAACACATAACTTTATTGCAGAGTACAGAACACAATTTTAGCTGCGCCACAGCGCTTTATATACAGGTGTGCAAAGATACATTCTGGTGGGCTTTAACAGGATTGGTTGAAGGAGAGTGGGGTGACCGAGGACCAGATCTCCATCACGCTTCTCAGAGTACAATGGTGCGAACCCCAATCTTGCGATACTTAGAAACTGATTAGAACATAAAATGGTGGACAAATTTCAGTCAATACACAACACCCCTCCCCACTATGATCGCACAAAACCTTTAAGCCATTGCCGGGGGGGGGGGGCACAGGATCTTTTTGGCCACGCTTGCGCCTGGTCAGTTGGCTGAGCCATAGGGCTCTCTGAGGAATCTAATGTTTGTTCCGCAATGGATGGTCTGCTAGGACTAATAGCATTTTGGGAGCCAGTGCCCATTTCTGAACTAGACCTAGAGAGGGGAGAAAACAACTCAAAATCCCATTTAGTAAATGATGGAGCAGGGAAACGCTCAAACCCAAACCCAGAATCCAAAGGGGAATAACCAAACTGAAAGTCCCTCTGATGACCAAGAGTGGAGGGTGAATCAACACAAGCTTCCCCATTTTGGGTGTGTGTAGGAGTAGACACAAAAAAAGGAAGATGGGGGGGGGGCCTGGGGAGAAATCAAACCCCCATTTTTCACATGGACGAGTAGGGGAACACTTGAAAATCTCCCCTCAATCCTGTAACACAAAGGATGAAACACAAGGTTCCTGGGACTCCTTTGGTTGCTTAGAGTTAGAAAGCTTGGGATTACAAACTGAGCCCGAGCTTTCTTCGTCTTCCCCTTGGAATAAGCGGGTGGGGGAGAACCCTAACGTAAAATCATTGCCAGCTTCGTTGGCTCTGTGCACCCCAAACTCAAAACTTGCCTCCTGTTCCGCCAGTGAATTGTCAGTTAATCTGTGCCTGATTTGATCACATGTCACTGCCACAGAAAGCCATTTTCCAGTTTTACCCAGTAGGAGACTGGTGCCGTTTGCTCTACCACAGTACCTGGAACCCAAGCCGGCCCTCTTGCAACGTAATTCTGGCAATACACAGGATCCCCTACCACAAAACCTTTTTTTTTTGCCCAATTCCTATATTTACCCCCCCTATCCTCCACCCTGGAAGGATCTAACCTATCCATTAAAGTTGTCGGCTTTCTGTGCATGAGAATGTCATCTGGGAACAGACCAGAGGCCAGAGGGGTAACCCGATAGGTTAGAAGGAACTGACAGATCTGCAGATCAATGTAGAGCTTCCTTAGTCGTATGGACCTGGCGTTCAACCTGGCCATTGGTGGCAGGGTGAAGCGGGGCAGAAGTAATGTGCCGGATGGTGTTTCTCTCGAGAAGCGCCTGAAACTTGACAGACATAAAAGTAGTGGCGTTGTCAGAGACAAGCACATCTGGCAGGTCGAAGCAACTGAAAAGCCTATGTAGCTGCTTAATGATCACAGCAGAAATGGTACTAGGGACAGGGATTATGTTTAGCCACTTTGAGAACGAGTTGACCACTAGAAAAAATAAGGTGCCTCGAAACGGACCGGCAAAATCCACATGGATTCATGACCATGGTCTGCGAGCCATGTCCCATTCCTGGGAGTGAAGTCGGGACTCCTCAGGGCGAGAACTCTGGCAGTTATTGCAAGTGCCTACTATCATGGATATTCACAAGGGCCTAGTCCTTGTAGAAGGGGGTCAGTTCATGTCTCATGAAGCCATCGTGCTTTCAAATAGGCAAGCTTCACATGAGGGCTTTTAACAGCATTAATGTCACCTAATTCAATAAGCAGATCTCCCCATAAAGATCTGTAGCCTCACTGATTGTAAGATTCTATGAGCAGGCTTATCTTATAAAAGCCTGACAGTGTTCAGTAACATCAAATTCCTATGAACAGACCTCCCCATAGGAAGGTCTGATAGTGTAACTTTCCTTATCTGAACATTCCAAGCTTGTTCAGTCAGGCACAATAAAGATCTGTCTCCTGGTAACCTGATTCCTGAAGGAAGGGGGCCTGGGAAATCAGTCTGGGCTTCTAAACCACAGGAATGCTGTGTGAGTTTGCAGAGTTTGCCAGAAAGGCATGTGTAGCTCTTCACTTACATGTTAAGCTGAAACCATATTTTGTCTCTTATCAACAGGTCCAGTAGGGAACATGTTTGTGCAGGCTAGTCTTTCTCACACTAGTCAGCAAGATTTCTTTCTAGTCTAGTCAGCAAGATTACTTTTCCATAATGGGGGGCCATATGATTGGAAGTGCATGGTTAACTGTCAGTCACATCTTTGATGCACATTTAGTTACCATGGTTACCCAGGATAACCCTATAAGAAAGGGGGGAAAGGGAGAAGGAGAAAGAGGGGAGCGAACATCTTTCAGGGGGTGAAACTTTGTCACTCTGGTCCTCAAGATGCCCATCTAGAAGGGGACCTATGAGGGGCTCAGAAGCCCCAATCTCTTATTAATTAGATTGATTATATATGTTTTTATTTTATTAGAAATATGTTTTAAGTGTAGATGTAGAAGTAGTTTAATAAAAATTATTAAAAAGGCATTTTCTCTGCCTGCCTGCCTGTGCTGCTTATCTGGAGTCTGAGAGTCAGGAGAAGGGCTGATAAGGAGAAGGCTTGGCAGAACTCCTAGAAACACAAATCTCTCATTGAGAAAAATGGGAGCTGGCTTGGCTCGGCTTTGAGAAGATCATGAGTGATGGAGGGAGGGAGCAGGTCTGAAGCCCTGTGAAAGGGGATCCTCAAACTTGAGACCCCCATTGGCCCACCAATCCACCTCCCTCCGTCATGACACCTACTAACTGCTCTATGTCTGAATCTACTTGCGGCCACCAGAAATAGCTACGGGTCAAAGCTTTGGAGTGCACGATTCCCGGATGGCTAATATGCAGAAGTTTAAGGACTTTTGGCCACAACACAGCAGGAATCACTACCCGGTGACCCCATAATAGACAACAGAGACAGCATTGGTCGCACTGATGGATGATCTCTGGCGGGAGTGGGACAGTGGTCATCCATCCATCTTTGCTCTTCTTGACCTCTCAGCGGCCTTCGATACCATCGGCCATGGTATCCTTCTGGGATGGCTCCAAGGATTGGGGATCCAGGGCACTGTGTGGTCCTGGTTCTCCTAATTCCTGAAAGGCCGGACCCATTCAGTGTGGTTGGAGAATGAGAGGTCCAGCCCTAGGCCCCTCGAATATGGAGTGCCTCAGGCCTCGGTGCTCTCTCCTTTCCTATTCAACATCTACATGAAGCCATTGGGTGAGATCATCCGTTCCCATGGGATGAGGTATCATCAGTATGCTGATGATACTCAGCTAACATCTTGGCCCGTGGTGATCCAAGCGAAGCTGTCAAAGTCCTATCCAAGTGACTGGAGGCTGGTGCGGTCTGGATGGGGGACAACGGGCTACAACTGCATCCTGGCAAGACTGAGTGGCTATGTATTAGGGGCCCTGCGATATCTGGAGAGCTACCATCTTTTGGTCCTGGATGGGGCTATTTTGCCCCAGACAGACCCGGTGCACAACTTGGGGGACCTTCTAGACTCACGACTACTGCTTGAAGAGCAGGTGGGAGTCGTGGCCAGGAGGGCTTTTGCACAACTTCGTGTAATTCACCAGTTGTGCCTGTTCCTGTACCGGGACTCCTTGCTCATGGTCACACATGCTCTGGTCATCTCCAGACTAGATTACTGCCCTTGAAGACCATTTGGAGGCTGCAGATGGTCCAGAACGCGGCTGCCCGGGTGGTGATGGGGTGCAGGCATTATGCCCACATCTCGCCACTGTATATCCCAAAAGTCTGCAGCTGTAACTCTATTGGTAGGAAGTTCCAAAGGGCCGGAGCGGACATGGAGAAGGCCCTCCTCCTTGTGTTAGAGAGACAAGCCCCTCTAGCTGATGGCATGAGTAGAGAGTCCCTCTGGTCCGCTCTGGTTGGATGGACAGAAGATCTTGGGACGACGCGGTATCTTAGGTATCCTGGCCCGCTACCATGTAGGGCTTTAAAGGTCATAACCAGCACCTTGGAGGCAAACTGGCAACCTGTGCAACTCCCAGATCAGCAGCGAGACGTGGGCATAACTTATTTTATCTGTAATTGTAGTAATGAATATCAGGGAGAAAACTTTTAACTGTTAGAGCAGTAGGACACCTAGGGAGGTGGTTAGCGCTCCAACCCTGAAGGTCTTCAAGAAGATTTCGATTTGATTTGAATTTATTTTTATATACCGCTTTCCTCGTCTAACAGACAACCCAAAGCGGTTCACAATATAAAGAACATACAGAAATACAACATTACAGTAGTACAAGGCAAAAATACCAGTTTACAAGAAAAAATGCAGAATTACATAACAGCATACAATAGGGGAACAATACAATTTCAAGGTACGATATCATAAGTAGCAAGTCAAAAAGGAGGGGTGGGAGGTCAGATCCATGGCTCAATGACCATAAAGAGGACTTAACAAGGACTGGGCCCAACTACATATTGGAGCCCAGCTTCAAGTCCTCAGCAGCATCACCCCACCCCACCCCGCGGCAAAAGCCGGGCTGGGGGAGAAGGCTCGGAGAAGGCTCAGATGCATAGCTGTCAAGTATCCCTTATTGGCCAGGAAAACCCCTTATTTTATCCTCTTTCCCACTGTCATCCCTTATTAATTAGACTGCAATGCCCTATTGCTGCCATTGGAGGGCAGCACAGGATAAGCATAGCTGTCAAGTATCCCTTATTTGCCGGGAAATTTCCCTTATTTCCAAATCCAAAACTTGACAGGTATGCTCAGATGAGCTGCAACAGTGCGCGGCTTAAGTCCTCACCAAGGCACAGCTGGGCTGCTCCCACCTCCCCCAACCGGCTGGGCTGAGGGAGGGAGCCGAGATGGAAACGGCGAGAAGAAGCCAATTAGAAATTGGAAAGCAACCCTCTGACAAATGTGCTTTGATTTGGATTTGTGTGCCTGCCTAACAGGGAGTTGCACTCGATGGCCCCTTTCTGACTCAGTTATTTTATGACACCATAATTTCCTTTAGCAGTTTGTGTTAAAATACTACATATTTTATCTCTAGGTATAAGGTGTCCCAATGAACAAAACAATATTTTCTGAAGCTTACTAGGCATGTTGAGCAGTAAATTTTGACACCTTTTTTTTGGGGGGGGGGGGGGGGATAAATAAAAAAACAAATACTTTTGGTTTTGGCTGACTTCTGACATGGTCCATGACCCTGAGTTAAAGGTCACCTGGGGATGGGGGGGGGGGGTTTATAGCATTCTGTACTCAAGACAGCATATGATAAGAAGCTTAAACCTTCCCCATTAGCTCTTTATCAATGGATTAAAGTATTTGACACACTACAAGCAATGGCGATCATTAGACGTGAAGTGCTAGAACGCGGTGGAAGCGAGGATACATCTGGTAAGTAATGAATTCAAGTCTGAATATTTCTAATCCTTTCCACCTGCTTCTCGACCCCAGGCAAGATCATTCAAGCACAATTTATCTCCGATCTCCTGTATCAGCTTAGGGGAGCAAGCCTTCCTACCTGGTGGAATGGGTTTCCCTCAGGGCATCCGCCCCCATCACCCGTTCCTCTCAGGGGGGGCAGCTCCAGGTGCCGACCCTGAGATTAGCAAGAAAGGCCATGACTCAAAGAAGAGCCTTCTTGGTGGCGGCACCAACTTTGTGGAACTCTCTTCCAGTTGAGCTGCAACAGGTTCCATCCCTGCCTTTATTTTAAAAACAGTTACTATCATTCCTTTTAAAGAGGCTTTTAAGAATATATTGCCAATGGCTGAACATTAGGTATTTTATTTTATTTATCTCCATTGCCAATAGGGTTTTTTTTGTTTCTGGTATAACAAGAACAAGAACAAGAACAAGAACAAGAACAAGAACAAGAACAAGAACAAGAACAAGAACAAGAACAAGAACAAGAACAAGAACAAGAACAAGAAGAACAACAACAACAACAACAACAACAACAATAACAATAACAATAACAATAACAATAACAATAATAATGTTATTGTCAGAAATTATTCTGGGTTGAAATGATTTTTGCAGAAGAAACTCCACTCAGGGAACACCCAAATGAGGTTCCTTTCATGTCCCCAAGAGCTGGGACAGAGACTTGTGCTCAATCCATCATGCAGAACCCAGGTCTCAAACTGATGACTTGCCAGCCTTCCAGCTAACAAGGCAAGCTTCTTAACCACCGAGCCACTGCAGCCCCTCTGGTGGAACGTCTTTCCCTTATGATGTTACAAATAAATTAAATAAATAAACTCCTCCAAAAGGTGGGTTACAAGGGAACAAGGGTGAGTGGAGAAAGTACCAAACATCCATTGCTTCTTTGTCTCACCTGCTACAAATGTTCCTTCCTAGGCACCAGAGTCTCAAAATCCCACTGAAACAGACAGAAAAGCTGTAAAATGTGTAGGAAACAAAGAGGGGATTATCACCTCCTCTGACAGAGGGTAAAACACAGAAATCTAGTTGATCTCATGCCTGTCTTTGAAAAGAACAGGAGTTTGCAAGGGCAAATCATGCCTCACTAATCTGTTGGAATTTTTTGAGAGTGTCAACAAGCATGTGGATAAGGGGGATCCAGTTGACATTGTTTATCTGGACTTTCAGAAGGCTTTTGACCAGGTCCCGCACCAAAGGCTCTTGAATAAACTTACCAGTCATGGAATAAAGGGACAGGTCTTGTCCTGGATCACTCAACTGGCTAAGGGACAGGAAACAGAGGGTAGCACTCAATGGACACTTCTCCAAGTGGAGGAAAGTAAAGAGTGGGGTCCCCTAAGGCTCAGTACCGGGACCCCTACTTTTCAACCTCTTCATAAATGATCTAGAAGTAGGAGTAAATAGCAAGGTAGCCAAATTTGCTGACGACACTAAATTATACAGGGTAGTGAAAATGGTGAGAGATTGTGAGGAGCTCCAGAGGGATCTCTGGGGATCATACAATGTTATGATAATCATTAATGAGGGTTAGATTAAAAATGTTAACATTAGAAGTTAAATCAAGAATTCAAATACTGTAGTGTTTATAATGTGCAGTGGTACCTTGGCTAACGTAATTAATATATTTTCCGGGACAGTGAAAATTAACCAAAATGCAGTTTCCCATTGGAATGCATTGAAAATCAAATAATGTATTGCAGAGCTCAGGGAAAAAAGCCAGAAAACTTGTTTTTTTTCTGTTCAGAAATCTCTTTAAAGTGGCTAAAACATGGTGAAAAATTCCAAAGTTCACTTTAGAACGAGTTTAGAAGAGAAAAAATACATTTTTTCTAATTTTTTTCTGAGTTCCGGAAGGTTTTCACTGCATTTCACTGCATATTTGGCACATTTCCAACAGCACCATCCAGTGGCCAGCTCTGGTAATTGCAGGACTAGTCTCCAACAATCGGCTGTTGAGGGAAAGGGAGAATTTTCCTGGTGGCACAGGGAGGGACAAATATTTCCAAAAGTGGAGCAGAAATGTTCCTAAAACCCTCTTGCTGCTGTGGGAAGCATCAGAAGGGTGTTCTGAAAGCCCCACATGAGCTTTTTACTGCGGAAAAAAATCCATCAACCGAGCCACTATTTTCCTTTCATTATGCAATTTTTACATTAACCAAACCATTCATAAACCAAGGTTTTACTGTATATGCAAAAATTACATAAAATACGATGTATGTTAACATTCAGGGAAGGTGAAGGAAGTCTGTTTTATCTTAAAATCTTGTGTATGTGTGTGTTTCTTTTTGATATTGTCTTTTCTTTCCTTGTAGTAAGTCCAAGGAGAGTAAAGGAAGTTTTAAAGTTAATTAACAACAAACCTTACATTTTGCATCAGTTCAGAATCAATCCACATGTATGCACACAAGCTTACATGCATGCACACACACACACGCAAATGCACACACATAATGCAAAACATCCCAGCAAAGTTAAGAAACTGCTTTCAAGACAATTGCTCAGGACAGGTTCCACTGACTTTAATCATTGCAATTCATTTTAGATCTTGAAATACTTGAGGATGCTGATAATCTTGCAAAAAGTTTACATCAATCGTCCATATTCCTCATAGAAGTGAAAAAGGCTAGTGGTAAGTTACTCTAAGGTTTTAATGCAATGGAATCACAATACAGTACAGGGGAAATTCAGACTGAATTTGCATTTTCTGAAAGTCCCCATAACTGAAGATATATTTTCCTTTCTAGGGGTCTGGTATGCATACAAGTGGTGGGCACTAAAATGTTTTTCTACCACACTGTGGGCGTGGCCTACTTTGTGGGTGTGGCCTACCTTGTGGGCATGGCCTACTTTGTGGGCATGACCATGTGACTGAGTGGGCGAATCTAGTCATGCCTGCCACATGACCATGAAAATGTCTGCAAACAGACAGCACTGGCTCTTTGGCTGTAAATGGAGATGAGGACTGCACCCTAGAGTTGGATACATTTTTGTTGTTGTTCAGTCGCACAGTCGGTTCCGACCCTTTGCGACCCTATGGACCATTGCTCTCCAGGCGCCTCTGTCCTCCACCATCCCCCTCAGCCCTCCCAGCTCTGTGCCCATTGTGTCTACAATGCCATCTAGCCATCTCATCCTTGGCCTCCCCCTTCTTCTTTTGCCCTCCACCTTTCCCAACATCAATGCCTTCTCAAGTGAATCCTCCCTTCTCATTTGATGTCCAAAGTATTTCAGCTTCATCTTTACTATTTGACCTTCCAGTGAGCATTCAGGGTTAATTTCTTCTAAGATTGACCTATTTGTTCTCCTCGCTGTCCAGGGTACTCTCAAAACCCTCCTCCAACACCACATTTCAAAGGCATCTATTCTTCTGCGTTCAGCCTTCCTAATTGTCCAGCTCTCACATCCGTACATTACTACTGGGAAGACCATTGCTTTGACTATTCTAATTTTTGTTTTCAGTGTGATGTCTCTGCTTTTCACTATGTTCCCCAGGTTTCTCATCGCTTGTCTCCCAAGAATCAGTCGCCTTTTTATTTCATGGCTACAATCCCCATCTGCAGTGATCTTTGATCCCAAAAAAGTAAAATCTGTCACTGCTTCTACTTCTTCCCCATCTATCTTCCAGGAACTGATTGGGCCTGTTGCCATTATCTTGGTTTTCTTGATATTTAGTCTCAAGCCAGCTTTTGCACTCTCCTCCTTCAGCCCAATCAGGAGATTCTTTAGGTCTTCCTCACTTTCTGCCATTAGGGTGGTATCGTCTGCATATCTCAAATTATTGATGTTTCTCCCAGCGATTTTAATCCCATATTGTGATTCCTCCATCCCTGCACTGCGCATTATGTGCTCTGTGTATAGGTTGAATAGGCATGGTGACAAAATGCAGCCTTGTCTTACTCCTTTTCCTATTCCAAACCATTCTGTCATTCCATGTTCTGTCCTAACTGTTGCTTCTTGGTTCATGTACAGATTTCTCAGGAGGCATATGAGGTGCTCTGGTATTCCCATCTCTTTAATTACTTGCCACATCTTGTTGTGGTCCACACAGTCAAATGCCTTAGTGTAGTCAATAAAACAGAAATAAACTTGTTTCTGGTATTCCTTTGTTTTCTCCATGATCCAGCGTATGTTGGCAATGTGGTCTCTAGTCCCCCTGCCTCTTCTGAAACCTGCCTGCACCTCTGGTAATTCTCTTTCCACATGCTGCTGAAGTCTATCCTGTATTATCTTGAGCATCACCTTACTGGCGTGTGGGATGAGCGCGATTGTTCGATAATTTGAACATTCTTTGGCATTGCCCTTTTTTGGGATTGGGACGTACACTGATCTTTTCCAATCCTGTGGCCATTGTTTTGTTTTCCAAATCTGTTGGCATATTGAATGCAGTAATTTGACGCCGTCATCTTTTAGCGCTTTGAAAAATTCAACTGGGATACCATCACCTCCACTAGCTTTGTTGTTTGCAGTGCTCTTTAGGGCCTTTATGACTTCGCTCTCCAGGATGTCTGGCTCAGGTTCTACTTCTTCATCATTGTGATTGTCAGGAGTGTTGAGGTCCTTTTTGTAGAGTTCCTCTGTGTACTCTTTCCATCTTTTCTTAATCTCTTCTGCATCAGCTAGCTCCTTTCCTTCTTTGTCCCTTATCATGGTCATTTTTGCTTTAAATGTTCCCTTAATTTCCCCGATTTTTTTGAAAAGATCTCTGGTTCTGCCTCTTTTGTTGTTTTCCTCCATTTCTCTGCACTGTTCTTTTAGGTAGTTTTCCTTATCTCTCCTTGCTTTTCTTTGAAATTCTGTGTTCAAATGATTGTAGTTTTTCCTTTCTCCTTTGACTTTTGCGTTCCTTCTTTCCTCTGCTATTTTAAGAGCCTCATCAGACAACCACTTTGCTTTCTTACTCTTCTTTTCTTTTGGTATGGTTTTCTTTGCTGCTTCCTGCATGATGTCCCTCATCTCTGTCCATAATTCTTCTGGCACTCTATCTATTGAGTCTAAGCCATTGAATCTGTTCATCACCTCCACCGCGTATTCTTTAGGGATGCTGTCTAGGTGATATCTTTCTGGTCTCCGTGTTTTCCTTATTTTCTTTAGTCTAAGCCTGAATTTTGCGATCAATAGGTTGTGATCTGAGCCACAGTCTGCTCCAGGTCTTGTTTTTGCTGACTGTATGGAGGTTCTCCATCTTTGGCTGCAGAGTATGTAGTCAATCTGGTTTCGGTGTTGGCCATCTGGTGATGTCCATGTGTAAAGTCGCCTCTTGTGTTGCTGGAAGAGAGTGTTTGCTATGACCAGTGCATTCTCTTGGCAGAACTCTATCAATCTTTGCCCTGCTTCATTCTGTACTCCAAGACCAAATTTGCCTGTTATTCCCTCCACTTTTTGATTTCCTACTTTGGCATTCCAGTCTCCTAATATAATTTGGACATCATTTCTTGGTGTCTGTTCTATGAGGTGTTGTAAGTCCTCATAGAACTGGTCCATTGTGGCTTCATCTGCACCAGTGGTTGGTGCGTATATTTGGATCACAGTGACATTGAAAGGTTTGCCTTGAAATCTGACTGACATCATTCTGTCATTTTTGAGATTGTATCCCATTACTGCTTTTCTCACTCTTTTATTGACAATTATGGCTACTCCATTTCTTCTAAGGTTTTCTTGCCCGCAGTAGTAGATATGATGGTTTCCAGAGCTGAATTCACCCATCCCTGTCCATTTTAGCTCACTGATGCCCAAGATGTCAATGCTTATTCTTTCCATCTCACTTTTTACCACTTCCAGTTTTCCTTGGTTCATTGATCTCACATTCCATGTCCCTATGCAGTATTGTTCCTTGCAACATTGCATTTCCCCTCCCCCCTTCCTGTCCCTCCCCTTTCTCCCCTCTGTGGTGTTAAGCATCCTGTATCACCTAGCCTGCCCTTTTGTTTTGCCTTTTGTTTTGGTCAATAGGGTTCTCTTGGCAAGATTTTTGGCGTGGTTGCCGGTGTCTGCGCCATTTTTCTCTCCTCATACATTTTATCACAGTTTTTAAAAGTTTAACACATTTAAGACAACATATTATCATGCATATTATCACACTTTAAAATACAGTCTCTATGTCAGTTTCTATGTTTAGTCAGTATAAAGTCTCTATGTCAGTTGCTATATTAATTCTTCTACATTTGCATATCTGTTACTTATCCTTTGCCTGGAACTCTGGCTCTCCTCCTCCTCCTCACCCCCCCACCCCCCCTGGGGGTGGCTGCCCGGCGGCGACGGCGGCAGGCCCTTTTTGCCGCTCGCCCTGCTCTCCTCCTCCTTCCTCACCCCCGGCTGGGGTGGCTGTCCGGCGGCGGCAGGCCCCTTAGCCGCTCGCCCGGCTCTCCTCCTCCTTCCTCACCCCCGGCTGGGGTGGCTGTCCGGCGGCGGCGGCGGCGGCAGGCCCCTTAGCCGCTCGCCCGGCTCTCCTCCTCCTTCCTCACCCCCGGCTGGGGTGGCTGTCCGGCGGCGGCGGCGGCAGGCCCCTTAGCCGCTCGCCCGGCTCTCCACCTCCTTCCTCACCCCCGGCTGGGGTGGCTGTCCGGCGGCGGCGGCGGCAGGCCCCTTAGCCGCTCGCCCGGCTCTCCTCCTCCTTCCTCACCCCCGGCTGGGGTGGCTGTCCGGCGGCGGCGGCGGCAGGCCCCTTAGCCGCTCGCCCGGCTCTCCTCCCAGAAGGACAGGGTTTTCTACCTAAGGAACCTCTGTCTGCCTCCTTGCTCAAGTTCCAAAAACTGTGATAATTCCTGGACACCGTGAGGAGACTTGGGTCTTTAAACAGGTCACAGAGCCTCCATCCATGGAACATTTTTAACTTTCCAGCCCAGCAGGCTTCCTCTGCTCCTGCTGATACATTCCTCTGCTCCTGCTGATACATGATAAAACTGATACATTTTAGACAGCCCATAATTAGAACAGTATTATATTTAACGATATAGCCATAGCCATGCCACTTCTATAGTAAAGGTCGTCCTTGCTTGAAAGCCAGTCGTATCCAACTCTAGGGTTCTGTGCTCATCTCTGTTTATAGCCAAAGAGCCATTGGACTCGATCTACAAAAACTCGCATTAAAATACATCAGTTAGTCTTTAAGGTACCACAATGTGGTTTGTTATGGGGGAACGAGGGCCATTGAGCTCCCTGGACCAGCTGCAGTCTACCCCGGAGCAGCAGTTAGTCTATAAGGTGCCACAAGGTTTTTGTCTTTCTGTTTTGTTTACTCTCTGATATGCTTGCACAGAATAAAACTTTTGAAATGGTAGCTGTGTTAGCCTGTGTTTCAAGCATCATTCAAACATGCGCTGGTGCGCCCCCTGCTGAAGAAACCATTGCTTGACCCAACAATATTGGCCAATTTCAGGCCTGTATCCAACCCCCCCCTTTTTTTTAGAGAAGGTACTGGAAAAAGCAGTGGCACGGCAACTCCAGGAAGTTCTGGATGAAGCGGATTATCTGGACCCTTTTCAGTCAGAATTCAGGCCCGAATATGGTACTGAGACTTCATTGGTCGCACTTATGGATGATCTCTGGCATGAGTGGGACAGGGGTCATCCCTCTGTCCTTGCTATTCTTGACCTCTCAGTGGCGTTCGATACCGTCGACCACGGTACCCTTCTGGAACGGCTCCGAGGATTGGGGGCCCAGGGCACAGTGTGGCACTGGTTTTCCTCATTTCTGAGGGGCCGGACTGTTGTGTATTAAGGTTTCTTATGCATTGAAACTGATTCGCCAATGTTTTCCGGCTTCTCCGGAAGCCTAGGGTAAATGTATCAATTGTGTTCTGTATATAAGCTTACGTCCCTGCACCTGCTCCCTGTTCTTTGCCTCTTGCAATAAACCATGTTGCTGTTTGAGCCAGCTCTCTCCGAGTAATTCTTCCTTGGGTTCGGACACAATAATTGGCGGCGAAGGTGGGATCACAATGGCGGCGGCCACCCTAGTGTCGATGGGCCCCTTCGACATCTCGAATCCTGAATCGTGGACTATGTATGTGTTCCAGTTTGAAAATTATTGTACGTCTCAGAGGATCAATTCAGTGTTGAAAAAAATTAATGTTCCTCGCGTTTTGTGGGCTGCTGATGCTTGAGCTCCTCAACGATCTTGTGCTGCCGAGACTGCTGAGAGACATGGTGCTCGAAGACATTCTGACAATCCTACGGGACTACAGAAGGCCGGTGAGTCCATTGCTGAATATGTTGCTGCACTCCGACATGCTGCCATCCCCTGCCAATGGGAGAATCTTGATATAGCCCTGAGGAACAGGCTGATATTGGGCATTAGGCACAAAGCCACGCAGCGTCATCTGATGAAATGGGACGTTCCAACGCTTACGGCAGTGCTTGAGGAGGCTCAAGCTGTGAAAATAGCCAATGCTGGGGTCCAGTTCTTACAGTCAAGACTGGCGAACCCCATTCAGAAGAGTGCTACTGTTCACAAATACCGAATCTCTAGCCCATCATTGTCCTCCGGCGGCTCAGAGGGAGAGGATGATGTGGATCAAGTCCGGTGCTGGTGACTGGCGCCTTCTACTCCTTGCAAGGACACCATCACGCCATGCCAAGGGAAGGGTGCAGAAGATGGCACCTTTGCACTGACTGCCTTTTTAGAGATGCCGAATGCCACCAGTGTGAGAAAAAAGGGCACATCTCCAAGATTTGCCGCCAGGATCCCAGGAGTTCGCACAAGGACAGTGCTCACCGGGAGAGAGACTACCCAATTTCCAAGGTGTTTGAGGGCCGGCGTTCCAGTTCCAGTGTGCAAAGGTCTCCAGAAAGTTCTTTGTCGACATCAACATCTAAGGGTGCCCAGTCAATTTGGGGATTGACTCAGGGACTTCCTTCTCTATTATCACCCAGAAGGAATTTTTCCGTCTGCCCGCCCCAAACTGTGGGACCTGAAGGCCAGGCTGAGCGACGTGCAGGGTGGACACATTTCTGTGTTGGGCATCGGGAACTTTCGTGTGTATTTCCGTAACATATCTGCCCTCCTTCTCCTTGTTGTGGTCAAGACAGGTAAGACCAACCTCCTGGGAACTCAGTGGCTTGGGGCCCTGGGTATTGCCATTTCGATTATTAACTCAGTGGGGTCTGACCCCATTCAGTCCGTTTGTGATAAATTCCCGGATGTCTTCCACTCAGGGTTGGGTACATATAAGGGCCCCCTGGTCCATTTTGAGTTGGATCCTACTGTTGTCCCCATCAGGATGAAACCCTGCCGGGTGCCTTTTGCGCTCAAGGACTGTATTGAAGCGGAGCTCAATAAATTGGTTGTGCAGGGCATTTTGAACCCGGTGGACTCCACCGAGTAGGAAACTCTGATTGTCACCGCCATCAGATCCAATGGGGACATCCGCATCTGCGCAGATTACAAGTGTACCATTAATAAGGCCATTCACCCAAATTCTTATCCTGTGCCAGTAGTCAGCCACCTCCTTGCTTCACTCCATGGGGGTAACTGTTTTGCCAAACTCAACTTGGCTCAGGCGTATCAGCAGCTGCCTGTTACCCCCGCCTTGGTTTTGTGCCATACTATCACCACATACATGGGCACCTTTAAGGTTCATCGCCACCAGTTCGGGGTCAACTTGGCCCCGGACATTTTCCAGGGATTGGTGGAAAGGTTGCTTAAGGGTCTCCCTGGGGTCTTGCCATATTTTGATGATGTCTTGATAGCAGGAAGTGATAGGGAGGACCTTGCTGTTAAATTGGGAAGTGTATTGGAACGTTTTTATAATGCGGGTCTCCGCCTGAAAAAGAAGAAATGCTGTTTTTTCGCCACTGAGGTGGATTTCTTGGGATTTAAGGTTACTGCTGAGGGTGTTCTGCCACACACTTCTAAAGTCTCGGCGGTTTTGAATGCCCCAAGACCAGTATCTAAAACTGAGCTGCAATCCTTTTTGGGACTTTTGAATTTCTATCATTCATTCCTTCCCCAGAAGGCAACCATGGCAGCCCCACTTCAGTCTCTTGCGGAAGCAAGCTGTGTGGTGTTGGGGTCCCCCACAGGAGCAAGCATTGAGGGCAGTGCTGGGCATCAGCCGGTATGCCCTGGTCCAAGCGGACCAGTAGTAGACCTGGCTGGCCACGCCCCCTCCCCACCCCACCCACCTCTTCCCGGGAGAATGGGTGGCGATGGCATCGGCTCTTCCTCCTTCTCCAGAGTGGCTGCTGCTGCCTCCTTAATAAGCACGGGTGCTGCTCAGGTGGTGGTGGAGGTGGCGGTATGTTCGCGCCGGGGGAAGGGGAGAGGGAGCTGACGTCATGCCACCCAGAGCAGCTTGCACACCCCATCACTGCTCCCCTTGTCTCCTTCTAGCAGCAGCAGCAGCAAGCAACTTTTGCGATGCCTGGACCTAGTTCTGCAGGAAGAGAACTTCCCGCAGGATGTCTGTCTGACTCTGGGCATTGCAAGAGTTGCCCTGCTTGTGCCATGCTGCCTGGACACCCTGCTACCACCAGGGGGAAGGAAGGGAAGAGCTAGTACAGGCACTGCTGGTCCAGGCAGTGCGGCGCAAGCTCTTCCCTAAGTTAAGTTCCCTCAGCACGCGCATTGGGAAAAAAACAACGGCCACGCCAGCCAATGGGCAAACCTCTTCCCTCTGGCTCCGGGAGACACTTTGTGTCTCCCGACCGGTGAAGACCTCCACCATGGCGGGCGGGTGGGCACGTCGGTTGCCGGCTGAGCCACCTGCTTTTGGTGCCCCCTCCCCTCCCGACCGGTGAAGGCCTTGCTGGCAGTGGGGATGGAGGACAGGCCATGCCACAGAGGCATGGAAGTTGAGTGGCCTGTCCCCTGCACCACTTACCTGCTGCAGGCTGGGCCATTCGCAGTCTGTGGCTACCCGGTGCGGCCTTCTGAGCTGGGCCGCTTGCCTTCTGCGGCACCACGGCCCAGCCTGAGGCACATAGAGTGAACAGCCCAGCCCCTCATGTACCCGCAGCCCCAATGATGAAGGCCACGATCTGGCGCTCCATCCTGCCCTTGCCTGACAGGGGAAGGGAGCCCCCTTCCCCTCCAGGCAAGGGCCGTATGTGCGTGTGTGTGTGTGTGTGGTTGTGTTGTGTGTAATGTGTGTGTGTGAGTTGTGTTGTGCGTGTGTATTGCATGTGTGTGGTTGTGTGTGGGGGGTTGTGTTGTGGGGGGTTGTGTGTGTGTTTATTGTGTGTGTGGTTGTGTTGTGTGTGTGTATTGTATTGTATTGTGTGTGTGGTTGTGTTGTGTGGGGGGTTGTGTTGTGTGTGTGTGTACCCCCAAAATCATCCCAAACAACCGACAGTGCCCCCAAAATCACCCGAAATGCCAAAACACAATTTATACCTGCCCGGCAGGGCCGGGCAAAAAAGCTAGTAACTAATATCTTGGCAGACAGGAACAAAATTTTAAAAATCTTGATAGGCTTGAGCATGGGCTGAAAACAAAGCAATGCCAGTTAACAGGGAGAAGTGCAAAATCCTATACCTTGGGAGTGGGAAGGGTAAGTAAAGTTACAAGATGGGGTCAAGAGTGCAACATAATTGCAAAAAAGCAAATACTATTTCATGCTGCTTTTAGAGAAGTATAGTTTTTAAAACCCATGAGTACTAGTCCCCCTCTATTCACCATTAATTAGGTCTGATCTAGGGTAGTGTGTCCACTTCTGGACATTGCACTTTAACAAACTGGAACAAGTTCAGAGGAAGGCATCAAGTGTGATAAGTGGACTGAACGTTAAATCCTATGAGAAAAGGCTAAAAGAACTGGGTGCCTTTTAGCTTTGAGAACAGAAGACATGTAATAACAGGCTCAATTATAGCAAGTTAGAAATAGGCTGACTATCACAGAAAACGTCTTAGAATAATATGGCACCTTGATGTGCGTTTCTGCGCTGAACAAGAGTTTTGTCTCAATGGCCTCATAGGCATTGTTCAAATCAATTATTCTATGTGTCTATGAAATGGAATAGAAAATACAACCATCTAGGAAATTTATTTTTAAAAATTGAGCTTGTACCAATAATTATAGGAATTTGAATTTCCATGCTGCAGATATTAGAAGGATCTAAGTCTGAGTAGATCTAAGACATCCTTCTATATAATTTCCTAATAATATAATGCTGCCAGTGAGAGAGAGAGAGAGAGAGAAAGAAGTTATACATATGCTGAAATGTGTTTTTTTTAATAATGATGGATGCAAAAAAATAGAAATGAAAGAAATTAATGAGAGACCAATTAAAATAAGCTGAACGTATTTATTATAAGAAACGCTTCTTATGTTTTGTTAAATAAGAGTTTTATACAGAGATGTTTGTAACATACAAACTGACATCAACTAGATCCCTCTTTTCTCTTTGTTCTTATAACCTGTCTTGCTTCAAAGACGAGATTAAATATCGCTTAAATCATGAATGGTTCTACTATCAAAAGGCACTCTATGCGACTCCCTTAACAAGAATGAATTGGTCAGAAGCGAGGGATTATTGCACCAAAGAAAATGCTGAGCTGCTCGAGGTGCACACTTGGCAGGACATGGTGAGTAGAACAGACGTGATAGCATGATGACCCCTTGTCCAGCCGTTGGGTGTCTTCACGTTAATTTCAGCTCATTGTCTTTTTTCTTCCAGGAAAAAAGGGGTCATTTTACAAGAGCTCTATTCCAATGAGGTTGAAACACTGTTTTTACAAGTATTGTTAAGAAGTCTTAACTGCTGAAAAGTCCTACCCCCTACCCATAGTAGTGCAGCAGTGGCCCTGGCTGTCTTGACAGCCAAGTACAGCAGGGCATAGTGTGCCCTGGCAGGTTCAACTAAGCTGTGAAGGTGTAAGACTGCCAGCTAGTGGGATAAGGGAACGACTGTGCCCCTACCCATGAAGTCAAGGCTAGCTAAGTTGTGGAGGCAAACATGTCACTGACAGCCCAGCCAGTGGGTACCTAAAATTAATGGCTAAAGCAACTCGCATCAAAGGACCTCAGTACCTTACAGGTCCCTTGACCTGCATTCTGGTGGTGGTAAGGAAATCAACTGACCAAAGGCTGCTAAGAATCTTGGAAAATGCCAGACCACCTTTACATCACAGAACCATGTCCCTCTCACTGTGCAGCTATAACTGTCAGACACTAGTGAGAGATGATCAATTGAACCATCTTATGGAGGAAAAAAACAAGTTAAAGTGTGATATCCTCAGCTAATTTGAAACTCAGAGGGGGAAAAAACCAATTGGAAGTCCTTTGGAGAAACAGAAGGCTTGGCAAAGGTGAAGGCCCATGAACAGTAAGGGGGTACTGGATTCATCCTCAGCAAGGATTGGTCCTTTAAAATCATATTATGTAACATCACCTCATCAAGAATTGTGTCCTGACTCATACCTGTCAACTTTCCTGGATTGGCCGGGATTTCCTGTTTTTCGGCACCGATTTTCGCCATTTCCTGCCCGGAGCTGCTGAAACCCCGGAATTTGGCAGCGGGGGGGAAAGGCGTTACTGCACATCCCTTCTGCGCAGCTCGCTTCTACGCATGCGTAGAAGGCTTTTATGCATGCATAGAATCCTTCTACACTTGTGTAGAACCCTTCTATGCATGTGCAGAACCCTTCTACGCATGCGTAGAAGGCTTCTGCGCAGAAGGGGATCGTAGAAGCCTTCTACGCATGCGTAAAAGCCTTCTAGGCCTGGGTAGAAGCGAGCTGCACAGAACGGTTCTGCGCAATTTGCTTTTATGCATGCGTAGAAGGCTTTTACGTATGCATAAAAAGCGACCTGCAAAGAACCGTTCTGCGCAGGTCCCGGATTTTCCGGAGCCGCGGTTGACAGATATGCCCTACTTGATAAACTTACTCCCACCAGGATCCTCAAGATCATCCAAAGCTACGTGCCAGCTAGTCAGAGCTATGAAGACAAAGTTGATAAATTTTGTGAAGATCTTTTGAATGCTCTTGTCTCAAAAAAAAAACAACTTATGCAATGGTGTTTGCCAATTTTAACACAAAAATCAGAAGACGCACAGAAGGTGAAAAATTCATTGGAAGGTATGAATTTGGTGAAAGAAATGAAAGAAGCAGAAGTCTTGCAGTAATGGTGAAGAAAATTAGTTTGTATGTTGGTAATACCAGGTTTAAAAAGAATATAAAGAGATGATGGACCTGGATTGCTTCAAAAGTGAAAAAGAAAAATGAGATTAATTTCATCTTAATCAATAAAATAAGACAGCTAACATACATGTCAGTAGTGCCTTCATCTAATACAGGCATTGGTTAGTAAGAGCACAAATAGTGGTCAGTGAAAACGTCGAGAAGAAGATTTTAAGATTTGCAAGCCAAAAGCGGCTGCCGAAATCTCTCAACAAAACCTTGTTAAGGGAAAGCATTTTGAAAGTAGACTGGAACATAGAAAACAACATAAATTATGATTACAACAACTTTGTTAAAAAAAATACAACGGATGCAATGTGCGACTAAATCATGAATAGTGAATTCGAAAGAAGAGAGAGGAATAATTTCAGAGAACACCAAAGCATACCTGTCAAGTATCCCGTATTGGCCAGGATTTCCCGTAATTCAGCACCGCTTTTTCTACTTTCCTTCTCTCTGTGTGACCAGGTGATTTCCCTGTGGCTGGCAGGCAGCACGCGCGCGCGCGCACACATACACAAACACAAACACACACACACAGGGTGGGGTAGGATTTCTACCCCCTCTCTCACATGCACACGTGACATACATGTGTGCGCGGGGTGGGATCTATCTCTTCTTCTCTCTTCCTCTCTCACTCTCTGGTTCCCGTTGACTTTCTTACATCAGGCAGGCAGGCTCTGGCGAGTGCGGAGGGGAAGGGACAGGGAACTCACCTTTTCCAGCCTGTCTTTGGCTTCCTCCCGCAGGCGGACATATATAATGTCCGGTTTATCCTTTTTCAATGCTGTCTCCAGATTTTTCCTCTTATAAATTGTCCCCAACCTTCTAGCATTTACAGCACTATAGAAAAAACACTTTTATCAACATTGCCAGGTAAGGGCAGGAGGAGGAAAGATAGCTCCCGCCCATGATGTAGATCACTCTTGGCATCACCATAACAAGCTCTCTCCTTGACCTATGAACATGGTTTCCGTCTCTGGTTTCCCTATTCTGAACATCTATGAAGGATTCATGTTGTTCTCATGAGAGGAAAATCTACCTCCTCATTCCCAATAGGGGCTACGGTGGCTCAGTGGTTAAGACGCTCGCCTTGTTATCTGGAAGGCCAGCAAATCAGCAGTTTCAGACCCAGGTACTGCACGACAGTTTGAGTGCCTGTCTCTGTCTAGTGATGGCATAATTCTACCCCCCCCCCCCAAACCGGGACTCCCTTGCTCGAAAGCCAGTCATATCTGACTCTAGGGTTCAGTGCTCATCTCTGTTTCAAAACCGAAGAGCTAGCACTGGCTGCTTTTGCAGACGTTTCTGTGGTCATGTGGCAGGCATGACTAGACACCGCAAACTCTAAGTCCCTTCCTCTCTCTGAGGTCACCCCTACCCTACCCTTCACACACACACCCCAAATTGAGTTGGACTCACCTGCCTTGGAAGAAAGCTCTCTAAGAATGCTGACTCTATGCATTTAACCCTTTGCAGTCTGAAGGAACACTCATAACTTTCTACATATTTTTCCGTTCCAGACTTTTTAAAGCTTTTTTCCAAGGCATTCTTGTGTGGGGTTTGAAGGTGAGTCCAACTCAATTGGTGTGTGTGTGTGTGTGTGTGTGTGTGTGTGTGTGTGAAGGGTAGGGTAGGGTAGGGTAGGGTAGGGGTGACCTCAGGGAGAGGAAGGGTCTTAGAGTTTGCGGTGTCTAGGCATGCCTGCCACATGACCACAGAAACATCTGCAAAAGTAGACAGCACTGGCTGCTACTGATGCTGCCTGCCTTGCTGTTCAATAATTTTGATCTTCAGTCGCACGCTTTCCCCCCTCTCTTTCTTCTTTGGCCATAAGCTATTGCTGCTGCTGCCACCTGCTGGTTTTCTCAATAGAAGTGCAAGGAAAAGTGATTTTTTTTATCTTAAAAAAAAAAGCCATGAATTTTCAATGTTTTGTATGGAACCTGGCGGGACAGTTCCAACCTGTTAAATTCCCAGAAAACCGTGACATATGGCATCTCTATCCCTGTCCCAGCTCCTGCCTACCTAGCAGTTCAAAAGTAAGAAATTGCAAGTAGATGAATAAGGACCACTTCAGTAGGAAAAGATATTTGGGACTTTGAAAAGAGCCTCATTCGAACAGAGTTTCTCCAGCAAAAGTGAAGTCCTTTCAATGCAGAATAATTTCTGATATGAAATTATTATTATTATTCTCAGTAAAGATTTCCTAATTGCTCTGGTTACAGGGTTTGGCACAGAGTTTGATCAAGGGAAAGTATATTAGTTACTGGATTGGAGGATATAATAATGGTACCGGATGGAAATGGCTTTCTAACAACAACATAACAGCAACGTAAGTCATTAAACCTTCATCTATGGCCTGCTTTTGTAGAAACTTTTATAGGTTTGTTCTTCACTTAATGTCATTCCTCTTTGGATATATTCATTGCAGAATCATGCACAAGATTTAGTTGACAGAGTATCTGGCCTTTAATGTTGATTTTTTTTCTTTAATGGAAGAAATGGGAGATAAGTTATATTAGATTGTTTACCAATCAGCAGGAACCTACATACAAAATTTAACATTGAAAGAGTGTCCTTGAAAGATGCTAGGTAGCTATTTTTGTAACACTGAAGACCTAGAAATGCAACAATCCCCACATCAGAAAACCTGATGAATGGATGTATTCTAAATTTATTATAGTTTACATCTTGCAAGCCAAGGTGATTTTGGATTTTTTTATCTTTATATCTCCTCACCTCAAGCTCTAAAATGCACATCTTGGGTCTTGGAGAAAATGGAACCATGGGCTTTGAATAATATTTAGTGTGCCTCCTGCGCTCATTCTGCTGTTGGGGCCAATATGATGGTTTCCAGTGGCATTTCCTCCACTGAGGGAGGGGACCTTCACCCATACCTATCAACCGCGGCTCCGGCCAATCCTGGACCTGCGCAGAACGGTTCTGCGCAGGTCGGCTTCTACGCATGCGTAGAAGGGTTTTACAGTTGCGTAGCCCCCTTCTATGCATGTGTAGCCTTCTATGCAAGCGGCATAGCCTTCTACGCATGCGTAGAAGGGTTCTATGCAAGCGTAAAACCCTTCTATGCATGCGTAGAAGCCAACCTGCGCAGAAGGGCTGCGCTGTACCTCTTTTCCCCTGCTGCCAAATTCCGGGGTTTCGGCAGCGCGGGGCGGGAAATGGCGCAAATCGGCACCGAAAACCATGATATCCCAGCCAATCCGGGAAGGTTGACAGGTATGCCTTCACCCCACCTAAAGGGACTCATCTGCCCATAGCCGTTGGCCCCTTTGGGGAATCAGGTTAATTATCGCCACACAACACTCAGTGTTTGTTATATTAAACATAGTAAATATTATATAAACATAGTCTATAAGTTGGCATGAAAAAGGGAAGGATAGGATATAATGAAAAATGTTAAATTTTAGTAAAGGTAAATCTTTCCCTTGCTCGAATATGATAAAATTTAACATATATAAAAACGTAATGAATACTTTGAAGATGCAAAAGAGTAATGGATTATTAACTTTGTTGTTTTTTCTTTCAATTTTTTTTAGTTAATTGGTTTATGTAATGTTTTATTTTCTGATTATTAATCATTGTTTAGTCTGGTATTGTAGATTTTTATGTTACTGTTTTTTCCTTTGAAAATCTAATAAAAATTATAAATAAATAAATAAAACACTCAGCATTGAGTTGCTGGCTGTACAGTCAACTCCATTACCCTAGTAGGATATACAGCCAGACATAGGACATATAATGCCTCACACACACGTGCGCGCGCACACACACACACGCACACACACACACACACACACACACACACACACACACACAGAACCTGAAGCAAAACACCATGGGCATCTCTAGTTATAGGTCATTCATTTGTTATCCTTCGAGGAAGGGAATCTGAGGGAGAGGAACTAGGTCAAACCATACCTGTCAACTGCGGCTTCAGACAATCTGGGACCTGCGCAGAATGGTTCTGCGCAGGTCGCTTTTTACGCATGCGTAAAAGCCTTCTACACATCCGTAAAAGTGACTTGTGCAGAACCATTCTGCGAAGCTCGTTCTACGCATGTGTAGAAGGCTTTTACGCATGCGTAGAAGGCTTCTACGATCCCCTTCTGCACAGAAGCCTTCTACGCATGCGTAGAAGGGTTCTGCACATGCATAGAAGGGTTCTACGCAAGTGTAGAAGGATTCTATGCATGCGTAAAAGCCTTCTACGCAGGCGTAGAAGCGAGCTGTGCAGAAGGGATGTGCAGTAACGCCTTTCCCCCCACTGCCAAATTCCGGGGTTTCAGCAGCTCCGGGCGGGAAATGGCGAAAATCGGCACCGAAAAACGGGAAATCCCGGCCAATCCAGGAAGGTTGACAGGTATGAGTAGGGACACAATTCTTGATGAGGTAATGTTACATAATATGATTTTAAAGGACAGAAGCCTTCTACGCATGCGTAGAAGGGTTCTGCACATGCATAGAAGGGTTCTACGCAAGTGTAGAAGGATTCTATGCATGCGTAAAAGCCTTCTACGCATGCATAGAAGCAAACTGCACAGAAGGGATGCGCAGTAACGCCTTTCCCCCCACTGCCAAATTCCGGGGTTTCAGCAGCTCTGGGCGGGGAATGGCGAAAATCAGCGCCGGAAAACGGGAAATCCCGGCCAATCTGGGAAGGTTGACAGGTATGGGTCAAACTCACCCTGTTTATGGTGCTGTGAGGACTTCCACAAGGTTCTCTCAAGCCTTCATGAAACACCCTAGCTTAAACGAGGCTCCACAGATTAATTTCCAAATAAAACCATGGCTATTCATGAAAGTATGTTACGACCTGGTACTTCTCCTCCAGAACGCCTAGCCCACATTTGAACAATCGGAATTTAAAAAAAAGAGAGATTGCCAAAAATTGGGGAGGGGCGACCAACAAATAAAGTATTGTCACAATATTAATTTAGAAGAAGATAACCTTTCGGCATGAATTGATTAGTGCTGCTTTTCTTTTCAGATTCTGGGCTGAACTGTATCCCAAAAGCGAAGGAAGCCCAAGCAAACCCCTCTGTCTTCAGATTCTCACAGAATGTATTCCAGCAAAGTGCTGGATTCATAATACTCCTGATACCCTATCAAGGGCATTCTGTAAGAGGATCCCTGACAAAAAATTCTCCCCTTAACAGTGTCAGGAAGGAATTCCAACATTGTTGTGAAAATACAAGGACAATGGATGAGCCCCACTATATCCTACAGACACTTCCATCAGTTTGCTAAGTTACCAGACCCAGGCCTTGAAGAAGCTCTATCTCACACCAGCATTTGCAACCACCTTTCTGGAGAATTTGCAACCTGAGTTAGATGGTTATAAAGTGGGAGTTAAGGAAAGGTTCAGTCTCTTTTAATTCCATGTGGGGATGACAAACACAGGGAAGGGGGGGGGACGGGGAGTTGTTTTGGAAACCTTAGAGCAGGGATCTCCAAACTATGGCCCATGGGCCAGTTCTCCTTCGCATAGTTTGTGAATCCACACTCATGGGTTATGCGCCTGCGCAGAACGGCCGATCGGAGGCTTGAAAAGCTATTGGTCAAAAGTTTTGGCGGTAAGACCGCCCACCGTACCGCCCACCCTGAGGCGCCCGCGCGCCATTTTACCTCAGTTCTCTTCTTTCCGCCGTAGCAGCAGGACGATCGTTGAGAGCTTCCTCAATTTTTTCGCCCTTCTGAGGGAAAGTCTTTTGGCAAATTTCACAATTTTTCTCGGTGATCTTGTCCTTCGGGCAGGATCGCCACCCCGGTGCTGTTTCTTCCTTCTGGTGGACTCAGTTACCTACTCGCTTCGGTCACCGTTTCCCCCCTCAAGGGGGTGGCGGCCGGCCAGCCCTTCGGGGTAACCGTGTTCCAGAAACTTCCGTTGGAAGAATTTTTTCTTTGATGGCCGCGGCCTTCAAACAGTGCTCGGCTTGCCTGAAAAAGTTTCCGGCTTCCGACGGGCATAGCCTCTGCCTTTTCTGCCTCGGAGAGTCTCATCAGAGCCAGTCTTGCCCTCACTGCAAGAAATTCACCCGTCTGGCCGTGCAAAACCGGAGCTACCGGCTCAAAGCTCACCTGATGGAACTCTCTCTGGCCCCCGTCGCGGCCGCTTCTACCTCGGCTACCGTCTCTCAGCCTCCTCCACCTTCGGCCTCTTCTTCCGCTACCATCAAGAAGAAGAAGAAGAGGGACAAGAACGGAGAGAAGAAAAAGAAGCGCGGGTCGGAGAAGAGGCGATCGCTCCCGCCTACTCCGCACACCCCTGTGTCCCCGGGACCCTCGCCACCATACTCGGTCGCGAGATGTCCGTCTCCTGGGTCTTCCATCTGGGGAGGACGGTCCTCCTCGGGATCGCCTGAAAAAGGACGCAGGCTGGGGCTCCAGCTCGCCCACTTCAGGTACTCCCGTCACCGCCTCGTGGGAGGGCCCGCTCGCCTATGAGGCAGGCCTCCGTCTCCCCAAGGCCCAGGACTCCGACGCTCAACGACGCGGCAATCACCATGCCGGCCACCATTTCGTCGCCGATTCTACCGGCCACCGTTTCGTCGCTGACTCTGCCGGCCACCGTTTCGTCGGCCACCGTTTCGTCGCTCCCGACGGTGGGGGACCCATCCCAGATGGAGTTCCTGAAGGGGATGTTTGAGGTCATGGCTCAGACTTTTGCCAACCAGTTTAAGACCTCCATGCCTGCGGCCTCTGCGGCTCCGGTACCGACCACCGCAAGCCCCAGGGATGCTGGCCCTGCTGTGGCCCTTCCGACCTCCCGAGGGTCGAGTGTCCGCTCCGCTGGCCCACCCACATCGTCGCGGGTTGGTCCAGACGTTGAAGCGGTGGACTCCCATCCCGCCGGCCCGCCCAGGCCGTACTGGCGCGGTCCCGACGTGGATGCAAGAGTTCCTCCCTCATCCTCCGATGACTCCAGCGCCTCTTCGGAGGAGGACGAGGGAGACGTCGACGCTGAACGGACGCCGGACCTGGCCATCGGCGCGGTTGACCCACCGCGTGGTGAGGATCAACGCTCGCTCACGGCCATGCTGACGCGCCCGGGGACCGCGTTGAACCTGAAGGTGGACCAGCCACCACTGGAAGGTGAGGACCAAATGACCGCGAAACTGGACAGACGCGCGGTACGGCCGGTCCATATCACCATGCTTCCGTCCATGCTGACGTCGGCGAAGGCGACGTGGAGGGAGCTGGTGTCAGCGCACTCCATTTCGTCCAGGCTCGACGGTATGTATAGAGTCCTGGACGAGAACGTCGAGTTCCTGCAGGCGCACCCCCTGCCGAATTCCCTGGTGGTCAAGGCTTTCCAACACAGGACGGCCACCAGCGGGTTCCCGGTGCCTTCGACCCCGGAAGGGAAGAAGCTGGACGCTGTGGGCCGCAAATTCTACGCCACCGGTTCCCTCTTCCTCCGCGCCGCCAACTACTCGGCTGCCATGGGCCTGTACCAGTCTCACCTCTGGGAGCGAGTGAAGGCCGAAACGGCGACGTTACCTGCCGACGCCCAGAGATGGATCGACGCGCCGGCATCCGAGGGCGATTTCCTGGCGGAGCAACAAATGCGAACCGCCAGGCATATAAATGACTATGCGGCGAAGGACATGTCGTCTGCGATCCTGCTCCGTCGCCACGCCTGGCTTAGGGGCACCTCCCTCGATGATGCTATGAAGAAGCTCATCGAGGAGTTTCCCTTCGATGGGCAAGGCCTTTTTGGACAGGACACGGACAAGGTCCTCAATGAAATGCGGCAGACCAACTCCACCGCCAAGTTTCTGGGGCTTACCACGCCGGCTCCGCCTGCCAGGCCGAGGTTCCAGCCCTTCATGCGGCGCTACCAGGGAAACCCGCAACAACAGGGTGGCCCCGTGGAGCAGCCCAGGTCTGGCTCTTACAAGCAACGACGCCAGCACAAACCGCGCTACCAGCCCTACGGGCACGGCAAGCGTTCGGACGCTAAGTCCAAGTCGCGCGTTTGAAGCTGCGACGGCCGAGTCTCTCGCGCTCCATCTCCCGTACCTCCCCCTCCGGAACTTCCTCCAGGTATGGTCAGGCATCACGGACGACCGGTGGGTCTTAAAGATCTTGTCCTCTGGCTACGCCATCGAGTTCGTGCGGGCGCCTCGGGTAGGAAGACATCGTTTCACCACCTCGTCCCCCCATTTGGAGGAAGAAATATCAACTCTTCTGTCCAAGGGAGCCATCGAGCGGGTGGCCCCGCCTGATTGGGGCAACGGCTTCTACTCGAGGTACTTCGTGGTCCAGAAGAAGGACGGAGGACTTCGCCCGATTCTGGACCTGCGCCGCCTCAACAAAGGCATCCACACCAGGAAGTTCCGGATGGTGACCCTGCAGACCGTCCTTCCCCTCATCAACAAAGGGGACTGGTTCACAGTCATAGACCTCAAGGACGCTTACTTCCATGTCTCCATCCTCGAGGAGCACCGAAGGTTCCTTCGATTCCGCATCGGCGATTTGGTGTACCAGTACCGATGTCTACCGTTCGGTCTGGCCACGGCACCGCGAGTCTTCACCAAATGCATGGCTCCGGTGGCCGCCTTCCTTCGCCAGCGGGGAATCAGGGTCTTCCCATACATCGACGACTGGTTGATTGTATCCCCCACCAGCTCGTCGGCCATTCGGGACACGCAGTTCACGGTCCACCTCATGGAGAGTCTCGGCCTCAGGATCAACTTCACCAAATCGAAGTTGATCCCCTCTCAACGCGTCGAGTACATCGGAGCGATACTCGACTCGCTTGCCACCAGAGCCTTTGCACCCCAGAAGCGCTTGCAGGACATCGTGCAGGGAGTGAACGACCTACGCACCAAACCGTGCATCCGGGCGAAAAAGGCTCAAAGACTGCTAGGCCTTATGGCCTCAACGATGGCTGTGGTCCCTCACGCCAAGTTAAAGTTCCGGTCCCTACAGTCGTGGCTTCTGCACGAATTCGATGCTCTCCGGGAGAGTCAGTCCAAACGGCTAACTCCGTCCCCGGAGCTGAGGGACCAGCTGGTGTGGTGGACGACACCACTCAACGTGACAACGGGGAAGAGTTTTTACCCCCCGCAACCCTCGTTGCAAATATTGACCGACGCAAGCAACCTTGGCTGGGGGGCTGCCTGCGGGACTCTCACGGTCAACAACCCTTGGTCGCCTCAGGAGATGGTGCACCATATCAACTACTTGGAGCTACTGGCCATCTGGAAGGCCCTCCGTTCCTTCGAGACCATGCTCATGGGCAAGGCGGTCCAAGTGGCGTCGGACAACACCACGGCTGTGGCGTATCTGAACAAGCAGGGAGGAACACGGTCCACCACCCTTCTTTACCTCGCCGTGCAACTCTGGGAGTGGTGCCTAGAGAGGCACATTTTCCCGATTGGAGTGCACATTCAGGGCAAGCTGAATGTCCTGGCCGACCATCTCAGCCGCCTCACCTCGACGACTCACGAATGGGAACTGAACGACGAGGTGTTCCAGTCGCTTTGCGAGGCCTGGGGGACTCCGAACATCGACCTCTTCGCATCGGAGTCCAACACGAAATGCCACAGGTACTGTTCCAGGGCGGGCATCGGTGTGAACTCCGAGGGCGATGCCTTCATGAAACGGTGGGATCAGGACTATTTCTACGCTTTTCCTCCGTTTCCCCTGGTCCAGAAGGTCCTCACCAGAATGCTTCAGCACAGGACCAGAGCCATCCTAGTGGCCCCAGCATGGTCTCGCCAACCATGGTTTCCGCTGCTGTTGCGCATGTCATCTCAGTATCGCACGCTACCGGAGTCACCGACGCTCCTCCAAATGGAGCAGGGCCAGCTCCACCACTCGGACCTGCCCAGCCTCCACCTCACCGCGTGGAGGATAACCCCAGACTGTCCAGGATCCTGGAACTAGCCAGGCGCCCTTCCACAAGGAAGTCCTACGCTTCCAAATACAGACGCTTTTGTGCTTTCCTGGCATCTCAGCAGACCCCCCTTTCGCAGGTGGAGCTGCAGGACGTCTTGACCTACCTCCTCCATCTGGCGGAGTCTGGCCTCAGCATCGCCTCCATCCGAGTACACCTCGCAGCGGTGGTGGCTCACTCTCCAGCTGGCTCGCCCGCTTCTAGCGCTTTCCGCGACCAAATGGTGAAACGTTTCCTCAAGGGATTGCGGAACGCCTTCCCACCGGTCAGGACTCCGACGGCCCAATGGTCACTCTCTACCGTCCTTAACGCGCTCACCAGGACTCCTTTCGAGCCCATGGCTACCGCGGATGCTCGTCTCCTCACATGGAAGACGGCTTTTCTTGTGGCCATCACGTCTGCTTGGCGAGCTGGTGAGCTGGTCGCCCTGCGGGCGGACGCACCTTTTCTCCAGTTCTTCAATGACCGTGTGGTACTCCAACCGGACATCACCTTCCTCCCCAAGGTGGTCTCCCAGTTTCATATGGCACAGACTATCTCCTTGCCAACATTCTTCCAGAACCCCGCTAACGCCCAAGAAAGGACTTGGCACACGCTGGATGTCAAACGGGCTTTATTGTTTTACACCAGCAGGACAAGGGAGTTCAGGAAGTCGCAACGCCTTTTCGTGGCGTATGGGGGCAAGTCCAAAGGTGAACCCATCTCTGCGCAGCGGTTCTCCAAATGGATCACCTCTACCATCTACTTGGCCTACGAGTCGGCGTCGCTGCCCCCTCCACCGCATGTCAGGGCGCACTCTACCAGAGCGGTTGCAACATCCACGGCCTTTCTGGAGGGCACACCGCTTGAGGACATCTGTAAGGCTGCCACCTGGTCCAGACCTTCTACATTTGTCCAGCACTACAGGGTGGACACCAGAGCCACTGCGGACGCCAGGCTTGGCCGTGTCGTCCTCACTCGGGGGCTCCGGGCCCATCGCCCTTGACAGTTCACCCTGCCTGACCATCAGCATCTTCATCGTGGGATCATCTCATCCGGCTGCCCACCGACCAAGTAAGTTTGAGCTTGCTAATCTCCCATGAGTGTGGATTCACAAACTATACGAAGGAGAAAGTTCGGTTTCACTTACCAGTGATAACTTTCATTCTTCGAGTATAATTTGTGAATACACACTACCCACCCTGCCTCCCCTCTTGAGCTGCACGGATGAGATCAATTGGTTTATCCTGTGCTTGGCTTAAGTATGGAACTGAGGTAAAATGGCGCGCGGGCGCCTCAGGGTGGGCGGTACGGTGGGCGGTCTTACCGCCAAAACTTTTGACCAATAGCTTTTCAAGCCTCCGATCGGCCGTTCTGCGCAGGCGCATAACCCATGAGTGTGTATTGACAAACTATATACTCGAAGAACGAAAGTTATCACTGGTAAGTGAAACCGAACTATCCAGGCTGTGGCATCAAATAACCTGGCCCACATCCTCATTGTGGCCATGGGTGGTGTAACAGACCCATTGCTCCCGAGTAGACCCTTGGATGGTGCAATGGGCACTGCCTCAATCCTTGTCCCCTCCCTCTTCTGCTTCACTTGGTGTCCCTGCCAGTGCTCTGTGACAGGGCACAGGCAACATCCGCCCTGCAATGGAGTGCTGGCAGGGGTGCGCCAAGTGGAGGAGGGAAGGGACAAGGACTGAGGGGCAGTGCATGGTGCCACCCAAGGCTGCAATAAGGGTGCCTGTGACCTTGCCTGGCCAGGTGGCTCCTCTGCCCGCCCAGCCTCTCCACGACTCACCCTCACTGCCAGCGGCAATTCCAGCCGCCGGAGCAGCTGAGGGCGGCTTGTCTGGCAGATGGAGCAGCCAAGAGTGGTGTTTCCGGCAGCTGGAACAGCTGAGGGAGGCATTTCCGACTGCCAGAGCGGCTGAGGGTGGCATTTCCAGCAGTTGAAGTGGCCAAGGGTAGCCTTTCCAGTGGCCAGAGCACCCTTTGCCAAAGCCAAGCCACCTGAGAACAAGTACCTGCCCAAGCCCATGGCTGAGAAGGACATCCTTGGCAGTGATGCTCTGCAAAAAAATTTACTACCCCCATGGGTGTGGCTAATGCTGTGGGCGTGGCTAACTGTGGATCATGCCCACTTGGCCTCCTTACACCATGGTTTGGGGTAGGAGTGGGCGTGGCCTGCCAAGTGGGTGTGGCCTGGGAGAATTACCGCTATCGGTGCCCGGGCACCTGTGTGCGGTTTCCCCATGCCCCGCAGGGCATGGAACGGCCCGCCAGAGGCCACCGCGGTGAGAGACGCTCCCAGCCCGTGGGCTCTGCGGCCGCCAAATTAAGGGGGGTGAATAAAATATGGGGTTTGATTCACCCAGTTACCGTGACCTGACCTGCGACTCGGCCAAGTAAGCAGATAGCTGACTCCTGTCAAACATTAAGTGCATAGCTCATCTCCCGGCTCGGGAAATCCCTGGCGCAAATAAGCCATGTTTGTCCCTGCCTAATCCCCAAGACAATGAGGTCCCTAAACCCATGTTTGCCCCGGTTAATTAACTTCCCTTTGAGGAGTTCCCCATTAACCCGTGTACGTGGGTGAGGTAATTTTCCTGTCAGGTGACAGCTTGCCACCGTTGCGCTTTTTTCCCTATAAATGATGTTGCCTTTTTCCAATAAAGTACTGATCTGATCTCGCTCCTGTTGCCTCGTGTTGTCATTGATCAGTCTCCTCCGGGCTCTAACGCCGCCCTAGCGGCCAGACATCGCTACAGCTGGTGACCCCGACGTGATTTACTCGTGAGTAGGAGACCCCGGAGAGGTCTACTCGTGAGTAGCGCTCCACGCGGTCCGGTTCTGCGCTTGAACCGCGACCCGCCAGCCCGGAGGATAGCGCGGCGCTCTGGTCGGCAGCCAGCCGGACAGAGAGCGGCCTGCCGCGAGGCATTCCAGAGAGACATTCCTACCGCTTCCTCCCCGCTTTCGAGAGGTTTGCCAGAGAGGGAAACGCGTTCCGCTCAGGGCAGGCTGTGAGCCCCTGACATCGCAGAGGCCGATAGAAGGGCCCGTGGCAGAAGGTCCACGCTCCGAGGTCTACCCCAGACACCCGTCGCCCGAACCTGTTGCCTGCAAAGACGCGTCGATCTTCGTCCCGAGGAGGAAACTTCGGAGGACCATCGCAGGTAATATGGGGACTTGTTCTCATAGACCAAGTCCGTCCGCTAGCCAAAGAACTCGGGAGCAAGAGTTCATAATCCTGGCCAGGGTTTTTAAGTTCCGATTTCACAGCAGGGAGCTAGCGAGACTTTTGGCGTACCTCAGGGAACACTGCCTACTTTACCCAGGAGTAGGTACGTTAACCCTGAAGCTCTGGGATCAGATAGGAGACTGTATTCAGCAAACCCCGAAAGCTCCAGGAGGGATAGTCCGCACATGGCGGAAATGTAGGAGACTCTTAGAGCAGATCGAGCCAGTCCGGGTAGAAGCGGAAGAACCCCCGTTAGAGAAGCCATCAGGCACGCCAGTCGAGCCGACTGCGCCCACCGCACTCTATCCGACATTCAAGTATCAGCAGAGTAGCGCAGGGAGCCTTCCCGCGGTGACAGCTGCAGACGTCACCGAGGGAACGCAAGGAATGAGAGGCGCTGGCGCTTCTCTGACAGCCCCAGGTTCCCTAGTCGTGAAGAGTGCCCTTCAGCGCACAGCTGAGATAGAACTTAAGAAGGGGGAATTGTCAGTTGAACAGCTAGCTGAACTCAGACAGATTTGTCCCATCCGCTTGGAGATGGACGCGCTCACGGGCGCACAGCAGATAGTACACTCCCCAGTCCCGTACAAGCTTCTCATGGCTTTACGGAAAGCGATCTCAGAGACAGGGCTCCAAAGTCGTTTTACGAGGGGCACGCTCCAGCAAGTGTGCGAAACCACCATGTGGATTCCTCACGATTGGAAAGCCATCATGAGGATGATGCTTACCCCCAGCCAGTACATGATCTGGGACAGCGAGTTCCGCCTAGAGGCGCAAGCTCGGGCTGCCAGGATGGGAGGCGCGGTAATCCCTGACCAGCTGTATGGTTCAGGTGCCTTTGAGTCCATCAACGCTCAAATCAACTTGCCTCTCGCCACCCTAGAGATGTCAGCCGAAGCTGCCTATAGGGCATACTTCAAGGTCCCAGCGTCTGGCAAAACGGCCAAAAACTACACCGCCATTAAGCAGGGAGCCCAAGAGCCCTACATGGACTTCATCAATCGCCTGGAAGAAGCAATTAGCAGGCAGATTGACAATGAGCAAGCCCAGGAAGAGCTCATGATTAAGCTAGCCAAAGACAACGCCAACTTGGACTGCCGTAAAATCTTGCAGTCCCTGGGCAATCGCCCCGACATAACCTTAACGGACATGATTCGAGCATGCTCCGACGTTGGCACAGACTCCTACAAGATGGGTCTGCTAGCAGCAGCGGTGCAGGGGGGAAGAAGACCTAATGGCAAGAACAAGGGGGCATGTCACACTTGTGGCAAGGTCGGTCACTTTGCTAGGGAGTGCCGATCCAAGGGAGGCGGACAAAAGTCCGGCCGTCCCAAGGCTCCGAACACCCCCTGCCCGAAGTGCAAGAAAGGCTACCATTGGGCCAGGTTTTGTCCGAGTTCGGGAAACCGGAATCCGGGCACGTCTCTGGCCCCAGTCCAAACAGAGGCTTCCTTCACCCAGATCCAGAACTCCCCAGACCTAGACTAGATTCTAGGCACATTCCAGGCACTGCGAGAGCACAGGCCAGCCCCAAGGGCAGCACGGGGCTAGAATTGACTTGCCAGGCGGACGTTACATGCGACCTGCCAGGCACAGTCTATCTAGTCGACACCCAGTACATGGGACCCCTGCCCAGAGGCTTTATAGGTTTAGTTTTGCCCCGTAGTGTAGCTGGAGCACGCGGAATTTTCATAATTCCAGGAGTCATAGACTCGAATTTTTCAGGCATTCTCCAGGTCCAGCTTTGGGCGCACCTGCCCCAAACAATCCATAAGGGAGACACGTTAGCGCAACTGATCATGGTTCCTTGTCACTCGCCAGCAGGCAGCCAGGGAAGGCTCAGGGACAGCTCAGAGTCCGGGTCAGCAGACCGCTCGAGCGCGAGTGAGGCAGTGCAAGGATACCAGGTCTTAGCGACAGTGGAGACTAACATTGAGTGGAAACAGCGCCCCGTTATCGAGGTATTTTTGAACAAAAGGGTGTTCTCAGGGTTACTCGATACCGGAGCGGATGTGTCAGTGATAAGCAGGAGCCAGTGGCCAAGAGAGTGGGCCATTGAGCCGGTCTCCGATGTGTGGGGGGTAGGAGGCGTCCAGGAAGCGTTCAGGAGCCGAGAGTGGGTAGAAGTCACAATCCCAAAGGCTGACGGCACAGCGGTAATTCGGCCGCACATTCTTGACGTGCACATCAACCTTTGGGGGCGAGACATTCTCCAGCAGTACGGTGCTACGCTTACCTTCGGGTAATGGCGTTGCCACTTAAATGGCTCACCGACACTCCAGTATGGGTAGAACAATGGCCGGTAGTGGGAGAGAAATTAGTTGCCCTCAAGCAGCTAGTTAAGGAACAGCTAGACGCAGGACACATAGAACAGTCCACAAGCCCCTGGAACTCGCCAATTTTTGTGATTAAGAAGAAGTCGGGGAAGTGGCGACTCCTCCACGATCTCAGGGAGATCAATAAATGCATTCAGCCGATGGGTCCGCTTCAATGCGGCATCCCAAATCCTAATATGATTCCCGAGGGGTGGGAGATCCTATTTGTAGATCTCAAGGATTGCTTTTATACAATCCCCCTAGACCCCAGGGACCGGGAAAGGTTCGCCTTTACAGTGCCGGTCGTGAACCACGGTGAGCCCACGCAGCGTTACGCGTGGAAATTTTTGCCACAGGGCATGCTCAATTCGCCCACCCTGTGCCAAATTTATGTTCACGGCGCACTGGCCAAGTTTCGAAGCCTTTACCCTAAAGCTATAGTGTGTCACTTCATGGACGACATCTTAGTAGCGTTGCCGCAGCTCGGCAGCGAAATGTTTTCTGACCTCCAGGCCAGCCTGGGGGACAAAGGCTTACTTATTGCCCCTGAGAAAGTGCAGAGAACCGAGCCCTTTTCATACTTGGGCCATCAGCTTCTCCGCTCTTTTGCAGCACCAGTCCTGCCTCAGATAAATTTACAAGACTCAGTCACCCTTGTAGAGTTGCAGCAAGTTTTGGGGAACATCAATTGGGCCAGACCGTATTTTCGTTTAGATACGGATCTTCTAAAACCGCTCTTCTCGCTGCTAACCTTAGGTAAGCAGCCGGCAGACCGGATAAAAATCTCTCGAGACGCGCGCTTGGCGCTCGAGAAGGTGAACCAAGTTCTCAGCCAGAGGTGGGTGGATAGGATCGCCCAGGGGCCATATGCCCCGATCCTGAATTTGTACATCGTACGGTCAGGATCCATGTTCACTGGGGCGCTAGGAGTAGACTCAGAGAAGGGAGCGAGAATTGTGGAGTGGGTATACTTGCCTAACACCTCTTCTCGGAACATTGTTCCGCCCCAAGAACTGGTCTCCGCGGTGATCTACCGCGGCAGGCTGAGAGCAAGGGACGTTTCGGGGCACGATTTAGCTAAGATCATAGTCCCGTTCACCAAGGAACAAATCCATCAGTTGATGCAGCTAGGTGACTCGCTTCCGATAGCTTTGGAAGGATTCACTGGAAGCTTGGCATACCATTTGCCCAAAGACCCTAGGCTTGTCTCACTTCAGACAGGAACAGTCAGTTTGTTCGAATTGCTTTCGCTGGTCCCGCTTCAGGGGGCCAAGACAGTTTTTACCGATGGGGGACGCACATATGGTGTCCTGACTTGGCAGGAGGGCGAGGCTTGGCGCACGCTGCTAACTCTTCCACAGAAGTCCGCGCAGCGGGCAGAGTTGGCAGCCGTGAACCTTGCCTTGCGCACCTTCGCCAAGGAACGTTTAAATATCATTACTGACAGTCTGTATGTAAGGAATTTGCTTCACAGTCTACCGGGAGCTTACATCACTCCCGCGATAGACAAGAACTTGCTTAGCTTGTTTCTCACTGCTCAATTTCATTTGCGGAACCGCACAGAGCCGCTCTATATTGCCCACATCCGAAGTCACCAAGACCTACCGGGTCCGATTTCCGCGGGCAATGGCAGAGCGGATGCGGCGGCAAGGGAAATTCAGCAACGTTCAGTTTTGGGAGTTTTCACTACTCCAATCCAGAGCCATGCCTTTTTTCACCAAAATGCCAAGGCACTCGCCAGACAGTTCAATCTGCCACTCTCTCAGGCCCAGGGTATAGTCCGCTCTTGCCAGCATTGTGCAGGGGCGCCGGGGGGGCCCTCGTGGGGGGTCAACCCACGAGGGACAGAGGCGAATCAGGTATGGCAGATGGACGTCACGCATGTGCCACAGTTCGGCAGATGGCAATACATGCACGTCTGCATTGACACCTTTTCTCAGTTCGTTTGGGCAACGGCGCAGAAAGGGGAGGCTGCCACTCACATAGAGCAGCACCTCCTTTCCTGCATTGCGGCGATGGGCAAGCCGCGGCACGTGAAGACGGACAACGCGCCGGCCTACAGTTCCAGGCAGTTGGCCGCCTTCATGGCTACTTGGGACATCAAGCACACATTTGGAATTCCCTACAATCCGCAAGGGCAAGCGATTGTAGAGCGGGTCAATTGGACGCTAAAGTCCTATATTGACAAACAAACAGAAAGGGGGGAGCCACCAGCCCTCCCCAAGTCACAGGGAGAAGCACAGATGTGTCTCAACAAGGTATTGTTCACTTACAATCACCTTAATGTTTTTTCGGATTGCACGCCGCAGGAGAAGCATTTCCGCCGTTCGGAAGCTCTCCCGCGACCTATGGTCCGGTACCGAGTGCCACCAGACCCTTCTTGGAGGGGCCCGGTGCCGCTCATAACCTGGGGAAGAGGGTATGCTGCAGTTATGTCTCCTACAGGTGTCGTTTGGATTCCAGCCCGGTGTGTCAAGCCCTACTTGGAACCGCATGGCGTGGAACCAGGCCGGCCCGAGTCCGATCCCGGAGATGGAGGACCTCACCCTGACCGAGAGGACCCGCCGGAGGAAACGGCCGCCGATGCCCAAGATCACCTGGGGGATGGTCAAGGCTCTTTGCAGTGACGCCCAGGACGCCGTTCAGCGCGAGGAGAAAGAGCCGACACCGGAGAACCTCACAGCTGCAGTTTTTGCCCTGATTCATGCCAACACAGCGGCGATCACCATCATCCTGGCCCTTTCCCTGCTTTTGGGGGGAGGCGTTCAGGCTACTCCGATCCAGGCCGACGGTTTGCCGCCTGGTGAAGATCTTTCCGCACGAATGCAGTACAACTTGTGGGAAAGGTTGGCGGGTCTCGCCAACCAGTCCGATTTTTGTCTACAGCAGGACATTGGTTCTGCATCTATCCTCAGCACCTGTCTCATCCCCGTGTGCCACACTCTGGACGCGCGCACCAAGGATGGCGACTGGTTGTTGAAGGCGTTCTTTGGCCCGCACACTCCTACCACCTTCTCAGCATATGCACGCTGGGGGGGATTGCGACTTGCATCAACCTTGCCGGCTGACGCCGCCACTCTTCATACCCCTCGAGTGGCGATCAGCCCGGACGCTGCTTGCACCCGAATGACCGGCTGCACCTCAGGCGGTCAGACTCGGCGCTACCTCGACCCCAGCAGCGGCAACTGGACTTGTAATAAACCAGAGACACTCACTTCGCTGCACGCTCACGTCACCCTACCTTCAGGGTGGTTTTTCACCTGCAACCAGTTCACATGGAACTATATTCCTGCGAATCTGTCGGACTCAATGTGTTGTATCAGTCGTTTGACACTGTTACTTCCTACTAAGGACATGATTGCCCCAAGCACAGATGTTTCTAATGTTCCACATGTTTCCAATGTTTCAAATGTCTCCCCACTCATACGGCACACACGCACAACCCAGTTAGACAGCTCTTGTGACAGCAGCTTCAGAGTAATGAGTCCCGCTGAATATGTATCACTGGCAGTCAGCCTTGTCGGCGTGCCAGGCTTGGCTGTCGGCAATGCACGGAGGATTGGCCGCTTGGCTTGCGGTTTGGCCAAAGCCATTAACCATACCTCCACAGCGATAGCGCTCCTCAATCAGGAACAGGCAGAACTTCGCCATGCCGTTCTTGACAATCGAGCGGCTATCGACTACCTCCTCTTGCTGCACCACCTGGGTTGCGAATCCTTTCATGGAATGTGTTGTTTCAATCTTACTGATAACTCCCGTAAGATCCAAAGCCAGATCACGAACCTCCACACCATAGTCCAGGGCATTACTGAGGGTTCCGCATGGGGGGCTTGGTGGAGTTCCCTGTGGAATTGGATGTGGTCATGGATCCCCTGGGGGTGGCTGCAAACGGTGCTTAAGGTAGTGGTGGGGATAGCCATACTAGGCATTACGCTTTGTTGTTTTGCTCAGTGCATTCCCTCGCTGATCTCCAAGTGCTGCCCCAGAGAGAAACTCCGTGACGTCATACCCGCTCAACAGCTGATGCCGCTCTTGCGCAAGGTCGCCAGTCAGGTCCTTAAATAGAAAATAAAGGGGAGATGCGGTTTCCCCATGCCCCGCAGGGCATGGAACGGCCCGCCAGAGGCCACCGCGGTGAGAGACGCTCCCAGCCCGTGGGCTCTGCGGCTGCCAAATTAAGGGGGGTGAATAAAATATGGGGTTTGATTCACCCAGTTACCGTGACCTGACCTGCGACTCGGCCAAGTAAGCAAATAGCTGACTCCTGTCAAACATTAAGTGCATAGCTCATCTCCCGGCTCGGGAAATCCCTGGCGCAAATAAGCCATGTTTGTCCCTGCCTAATCCACAAGACAATGAGGTCCCTAAACCCATGTTTGCCCCGGTTAATTAACTTCCCTTTGAGGAGTTCCCCATTAACCCGTGTACGTGGGTGAGGTAATTTTCCTGTCAGGTGACAGCTTGCCACCGTTGCGCTTTTTCCCCTATAAATGATGTTGCCTTTTTCCAATAAAGTACTGATCTGATCTCGCTCCTGTTGCCTCGTGTTGTCATTGATCAGTCTCCTCCGGGCTCTAACGCCGCCCTAGCGGCTAGACATCGCTACACCTGTGGGCACCAGGAGCAGCTCAACACTGATCCTGGCCCCCTCCTTCACCCACGCCATTCAGCCCCTCCTCGCTGGTAAGCAGGGAAGAGGTGGTGGTGGTGGGGTTTCACCACCACCTCTACCTCCACCGTGGAACCACCAGACCTGTCCCTTATCAGTCTGAGGGACCATGAATTGGCCTCCAGCTTAAAAAGTTTGAGGACCCCCAGCTTTAGAGCTTTGAGGAAGGGATCCCTTTGTTTCAGAGCTTAAAATAGGCACTTTGCCCCAGTTCAGTTCTAAAGAGATCTCTGTTTCCGTCTGTTTCCTAAAGGTTTGGGAGTGTCTCCCTATCCATAATAATATTGAAAGCAACATATAACTGTAACTTTGCAATGTTTGGTCAGAATTGGACAACATTTCAGAACTGTCATACCAGTCTCTTTCCAAATGAAAGGACATGCCAAATATTTTTTTTAAAAGAAAATATTTGTGGACCTGGAAAGTAGTCCAAGGATTTTCTAGCCCAACCATCTGCTGATAACAAGAAATACAAGATAAAGCATATGTAACTGATCAACTTCCAACCTGTTGGAAATCTCCAGTGAAGGACTGGCAGACCAGTTCCGCAGTCTTGTCTGTCTGTCCATCTGTCCGTCTGTCTATTATTGCCCACCATCCCCTGTGTGAAGAGTTGGACACATGAACATGGATTTAAACATCTGGACCACTTTATTCAAAGCAACAATTAGTGACCAACCACAGTGAGCTGCAATGTGGCCGTGTAGTACAGAACAAAGGCCAAGAGCAGGATGCGCCTCACCACATCCTCTTCCCATGATGATACCCAAAGCTGGGAGTTGCCTGCTAACAGTGCTAATCCCCCCGCCACTACTTCGGGCATTAAAGAGTCCCACCAGGAGAGCAGGATATAAATGTGCAAAAATAAATAAATAAATACTTGACAGCTTCAGAGCTGTTGGATCCAGCGAGCGCCAAGGACTGTGGTTAGCCTGACTACCACGATCCAAACATTTCGGATCCTTACCAATGCCAGGCACACACCCACGGCCCTTACCAGAACATAATTGGGTCTTCATCTTTTACCTTTTCCTGTACTACCCTCCACAGCGGGTGTGAGGGGGGGGGGAATCACCTTGGTGAGTCGGTCCTTGGGCTGAGAATTGCGGTATATAAATTAAAATTTCATTCATTCATTCATTCATTCCCTCGCCCCCACTAGGCCACAACACAGTTCAGCTCAGAGACACCATCAAAAGTTCATAGAAAACACTGCCCCAGCTGCAGTGGCCAAAAGCAATGGCACCTCCAGGTGCACACAGGGTGAAATATGCAATGGCATATCACCAGACCACAGCAGTGGGTGGCTGTCTGCGCTGGTATTTGCCAGGAGTAGGGGTACGCCATCTGCACTCCACACTCCACATAGTTCACAGCGCTCCTGACAGAGTCTCCTGAAAGAAAAGAGAAGGAGGGCAACAGCAACTTGTGCATAACAAAGTCGAACAGAGGTCCTGCCAGGGTCAGGAGATCCTGGTGCGGCTCCCTGAGCAATAGAAAGGGAGAAAAAAGGGGACAACAGGTCCATGCCAGCAGCAGCAGCCATCACTTCTAAAACGCCCGATAGCGTCCGTTGCACAACATGGCAAGGTTGCAATCCAATCAGGTGTTGCCCGTTGCATGTAAGCACCCAGTTGACCGACTGTGGAGGGAGTAAGGCTGGGTCCACCATGATCCATGATCAGTATCGAACCCAACCTAGGTCACAGTACCGCAGTTTGATCCCCCCAGGTCAGGATCAAACTCACAACCTTTTGGTTGCAGTACAGCAGTTTAACCACTGCACTACCAGGGCTCATTAAAATTTAGAGAGGACGCTAGTAAAACCAAATTATCCAAGTAAATAACATTAATGCCCATGAAGATGAGTAATTAGACGCTCTTGCCCCATCACCTTCCTTAACTGATTTTGTAGTCACTCCAATTTGAAAAATAACAGTCACGGCTGCAGTTAGCAACCATAGAGACAAGTACAGAGGGAGGCGACAAAGCAGGCAAGTAAAACCGAATGTAAATTCAAGTAAAAAGAGCCCCTGTAATTAAAGGAAAATTACCTAAGCGAGAAAGCTCCTCAAAATTCAAAACTAAACTATAAACGGTACTGTTAATGTCTGTAGGCTGGCCAATCATTGTGTGCTGGTGTGACTGTGTGTCTAATAGACGCCATGAGGCCACACTCTTACATATGAGGAGTGGGACAATCCAGGAAGAAAAGCCTACATTTCAATATGAAGCAAGCCTTTAAGAGGCCCAAGATGTCCACCTCTCCTTGTTTCATTTTCACTTTCAGTACAGCTTATCAGCCAGCAACTCTCCGACCTACTCCATAAAGAGGTCCCATTCTCCCCAACCCTCCCTCCCTTTTGTTGTTCAGTCGCTTGTGACCCTATGGTTGTCCTCCAGGCACCCCTGTCCTCCACCATCTTCCTGTGCCCATTGCATCTACAATGCCATCTAGCCATCTAAGCTTTGGCCGCCCCCTTTTTCTTTTGCCCTCCACCTTTCCCAGCATCAAAGCCTTCTATAGTGAATCCATTAAAGTTCATGAAAGAGGCTGGGGAGAGGCATGGACTTTGAAATAAAAGGAAAAGGCATCCTTTCTCAACAGGCAGCAGCATCCGACTCCGGGGTCCAGTGCTCCAAGGTTACACAGGATGGCTCTTCTTCCAGAAAACACAGTGGGGAATCAAACTTCCAGTCTGTTGAGTCTGGCGCTTAAGAAGTATTCTGCCCAGCAGGATCCGGTCAAACACAAGTGATTTATTATTCAGCTCATAATACTGGACTGGGGAACAAGTGCAAGGTGGCTGGCTTATATACAGTGGGTATGGTAGTTACACAGGTTGATACATTTTGACAGGCTTCCGGGGAAATGGGAAAGTTTGTACTGACGAATCAGCTATTTGGACAGACCTTTGAAAATGGCGCCTTTGCAAAAGGCGCACAATAGCGTTGTAGACATTACGGCGCTCAATCGGTTATAACAAGTAACGCTTGGACACAACATTCCTCCCCCCTAGCAAGAAACCCACTCCCCCCCATCTTTCTGGTGGACCACAGGTCCGTTTAGGGCACCCAAAATGGTCAGGACTTAGGACAGGGAATAAGGGTCAACCAGGAGCTATGGAATGGTGGGCTGGCTTGCTGGACTGGCTAGGTGTGCTAGGTCTTTGAGGGGTTCTCCCAGATACTGGGATTGCCTCTGCATCTGTACCCATAGAGCGAGGGCCAACCTCTACCGCAGACTCCGTGGTGGTCAGTTCAGGGGAGTTATCTTGAAAAGGGATTGCCTGTAAAAGGTCACCTGGTAGTGGCTGAGTGAACAGCTCTTCCTCCAGGTTGAAGTCTGCCAACTTCTGACTTCCGTTTGATGAAGGATCCACCTCTGTCTCTGTTGAGGCATTGTTTCCCCGAACCCAGGGATGCATCTGATCTGCATGTCTCCTCCATGTTAGCCCGTTGTCCATAAGGATTTTGTAAGACACAGGCTCTGTTTGTTCAATTACCTTCCCCCCCAACCATGGGGACCCCGGCACATAATTGCGGCAATGAACAACCTGTCGAACCTGAAACAGCTTAGTATTACTGATGTCAGTGTTGAGACCCCTGTCTTCAACACGTAGTGGGTCTAGACGGTCAGGAACCGTAAACAACCGCCTCTTCATTAAGAGGTCCAAGGGCGATGAGCCCGAAGCTAAGGGAGTAACCCTGTATGCTAGCAGATATTGGCAAAGCTGCAACTCTAAGTTTCCTGCGCCCATACGCTTAAGTGCCTCCTTGACGGAGCAAACCATTCTTTCTACCTGCCGATTTGTGGCAGGGTGAAAGGGGGCAACAGTGATGTGCTTTACGCTGTTTCAGCTAAGGAAATCCTGAAAGTCGGCCGACATAAAAGTTGATGCGTTATCGAAGACAACTATGTCAGGCAACCCAAAAGTACAAGAAACCCTTCTTAATTTACGAATTGTAATAGCAGATTATGTCCCTGAGACAGGAATGACCTCAAACCATTTAGAATATGCATCAACAATCAATAGGAAAGTGCCCCCCCCCTGAATGGTCCAGCGAAGTCGACGTGGACTCTTGACCATGGGCCCTTTGCAGTGTTCCACTCCCTGGTGGGCTGGTGACTTTCTTCCGGCCTGTAAGATTGGCACTCTCGGCAGTGCCCTACCCAAGCCTCGATGTCTAAATCAAGCCTGGGCCACCACAGGTAACTCCTGGCAAGTGCCTTAGAGCGGACAATGCCTGGGTGACTGACATGTAATGTGCGAAGAACCTTATTACGAAGTGCTGGCGGAATCACCACTCTGTCACCCCAAACTAAACATCCCCTTTCCAATGATAGCTCATTACGTTTTGTGTAATAAACCTTGAATTCTTCAGAGACCGGAGGCGATGGCCACCCTTTCTGAACCCATGAGACAACCTTCATTAATAGGGGATCTTTCTTTGTAGCGTCAGCGATGTCCTTGGTGGACACAGGCGGGGACTCTAAAATTTCTAACATTAAGACCTGATGGTCTGAAACAATCTTGCACACCGTCTCCATGGGGATCTAGATAGGGCATCTGCATTTGAGACACTGGCACTGGGCCGGTGCTGAAGTGTGTACTGATAAGCTTGAAGGAACATTGCCCAATGAAGCATTCTGGGGGATAGTATCTGGGGGGGTAGGCTTGTTGGGCACGAAGATGCCCAGGAGTGGCTTGTGATCTGTGACGATCGTAAACAGCCACCTGTAAATGAAGTCATTAAATTTTTTGGTACCCGCAATGATTGCCAGAGCCTCCCTGTCAATCTGGGCATACCTTTTCTCAGTATCAGTATACCTTGAATAGTAGATGGTTGGCGCCTCTTTTCCCCCTCCCAGGTTGTGACAAAGAATGGCCCCAACTCATATAGGGGATGCATCACAGACGAGAATGATCGGTTTACCTGGGTCAAAATGTGTGAGTACGGCATCCAAAGTAAGAAGCTTGTTTTACTTCTCGAAATGCTTTATCTTGTGGAGGACCCCAATGCCACACTACCTGCTTCCGAAGCAGCTGGTGAAGGGGAGCAGCCATGGTGGCCTTTTGAGGTAGAAATGCATGGTAAAAGTGCAGCTTCCCCAGAAACGCTTGCAACTCACTTTTCGAATTTGGGCGCAGAGCGTCCCAAACCGCTTTCACCTTAGAATCAGAGGGCTTAACACCTTCTGGGGTGACTTTGAACCCCAGGATGTCTACTTCCGTTGCAAAGAAACAGCACTTTTCCTTATTAACTCTTAGCCCAGCATTCTGAAAACGTTCAAGTACTTTTCCCACAATCAACATGTCACCAAAATATGGCAGAACACCTGGGAGACACTTCAACAATTTTTCCACTAAACCCCATGGTGAGGCCCCGTGTGGAATACTGTGTACAGTTCTGGTCGCCATACCTCCAGAAGGATTTTATGGAGCTGGAAAAAGTGCAGCGGAGGGCAAGCAGAATGATTCGGGGACTGGAACACCTTCCTTACCATCTGAGGCTGCAACGGTTGGGCCTCTTCACTCTTGAATGACGGCGTCTAAGAGGTAACCTGATTGAAGTTTATAAAATCATGCACGGTGTGGACAAAGTAGATAAGGAAAAACTGTTTTCCCTATTGCACAACACTAGAACTAGGGGGCACTCCATGAAACTTTTGGGTACTAGTTCTCAAACAAATAAGAGAAAGTACTTTTCCACCCAGAGGATCCCTGGTCTATGGAACTCCCTGCCAGAAGAAGTGGTGACAGCTGTCAGTCTTGACAGCTTTAAGAAAGGATTAGACAAGTTCATGGAGGACAAGGCTATCAATGGCTATAATTATGGCTACCTAAGGACAACCTCCGGGTTGGAGAGATAGGCAGGATATCTCTCAATGCCATTTCCAGGGAATCCTAAGCAGGTGAAGGCATCTTCTTGGGAAGAATACCCTGAAGTAAATGGTGAGCCACTGTGTGAGAGAGAATGCTCAACTGGATGGGCTCCTGTGGCCTGTTCCAGCAAGGCTATTCTTCTGTTCTTATGCAGTTCCTGTCATTTCCGCAGCCTGCTGTGCTTCTGGTGTGGGCGTGCATCTCGGCTGTGAGAGGGTGCAATTGTCCTCCTGTTTCCGCTCGCTGCTGGGCATATGTTGCGCCCAAACATTTGTTAGCATATATTGATTTAAGTTGCAATCACAATTAAGTCTTTGCTGCATTGCACGCCCTTTGCCTCACCATCCCTGCCCCCCCACAAAAGACCGGACAACAACGTGGAGAAAAGGTCACTTTATTTACGTCATAAAGTAACAGGCCCTACGCAGGGGCATAGAGGCAACACTTTGGTCTGGGCATGCCTGTTGTCACATATCCATGCAAACGTCTGCAGACACAGACTTTACCTTTAACATACACACACACCCCGGTCGGGGCTGCTTGGTCAGTAGAAGCAGCGGAGGCTCACCGAGCGCCCCAAGCCTGCTCCAGGGAAGGGGGGGGAGAGAGGGACTCCTTCCTGGAGGGACCCCGAGGGGGTGGGCATGGCAGCCGGGGTGTGTGTGTGTCAGGCAGATGGGTTCAGTCCCCCCTGGGAAAGGGGCCTTTTATTTTATTTTTTATTTTGGAATTGTATACCACCCTCTTGCCCTAGGGCAACTCAGGGCGGCGCACTTACACATAAATATTATAAAAATCCCCTTAAAAATTCAATAAAAACTATTTAACACCATCCCGAATTTAAAAGGCCCTCCCTTCCCACCCAACATTAAAAGGGACATATAGTTATAACAGGGACATATAGTTCTATCAGAACCAACGAGCGGGAGTCAGCACCCTGTCGGCCTCCCAAACTTGCCCTACCAGCCAGGTTTTCAACCCTTTCCCGACGGGCACTTTCTGAGCTGCTAGTAAGAGGCCCGGACAGCCAGAGCTCCTGCGCGGATGGAAACCGCCTGGAACAAGAGAGCTTGAGGTGCTTTCCTTCTGCCATGGCAATGGTGGTGGTGGTGAACGTAGTGGAAGGTTTGTCTCTCTGAGATTTGCTGGCCCTCCCCCTCCCCTCCGTGGCCCCTCAGGAACAGGCCACCTGTCCCAAGAAGGGCTTGTGCCCCGCCCACCTCACACACACCCCGGAGCCTCCGAGGGTGAGGAAAGTGGTGGGGTTTGTATGAGGGGGGGCTTTCTTCCAGGGACCCCCACCCCACCCCCGCCAGCTGGACACGGTGCGTTTCCTCCAGCCAAAAGGTCCCTTCGTATCCCCACATGGCGATGGGGAGGCAAAGCTCTTGCATCAACCTTCCTAGCTGGGTCCAAGTGGGAAGCAGGGGGGAAGGGGGGTTGTGACCTTCCAGAGATGTTGCTGGTTGGGGGGGGGAGTGGCCTCCATGTGCTGTTGGGGGACCCTCTCTTTGACCACGAAAACATCTGCAGAAGCAGACAGCGCTGGCTCTTCAGCTTTGAAACAGAGATGAGCACTGCACCCTAGAGTTGGATACGACTGGCTTTCGAGCAAGGGAAACCTTTATTTCTGACCCGGTTTTGTGGGAGAGAATTATAGCAATTCTACCCCCGTGGTCCTCGTGCTGCGCTTCAGCTGGCCAGCCTCGCACTTTCACTTATTATTAGGAAATTCTAGTTGTAACTAAGACATTTAGTTAGAACTAGTTTTGACTAGTCAGAGGTTTTGACTAGACAAAACCCATTTTAACTGGAAACTGGTTTTAATGGAAACCTTTTCCTTAGTAGGAAATTCTTGTTTTAACTAAGCTGTTTAGTTAGACTAGTAGTTTTGACTAGAAAAAACCAGTTTTCACTAGAAATGGATCTTTCATTGTCAGTTAATTCTAGTGCTCACAAACGCAGTTAGTCAGAACTAGTTATAACTAGGGAAAACTAGTTTTAACTGCAAACTAGTTTTAACGGTAACACAGGTGACACAAACCTAGGTGAAGTAGCTAATACCTTGGAAGACAGGAACATAATTAAAAAAATATCTTGATAGGCTAGAACAGGGTCCCTCAAACTTGACTCTCCAGGTGTTCTTAGACTTCAATTCCCAGAATCCCAAATCAGCACACCTGCTTATCAAGGCATCTGGGAATTGAAGTCCAAGAACACCTGGAGAGCCAAGTTTCAGTAACCCTGGGTTAGAACCCTGGGCTGAAAACAGTACAATGGAGGGATAAGTGCAAAGTTCTATACCTAGAGATGGAATTTAAACACATAGTTACAAAATGGGAGATCCTTGGTTCAGTAAATAATATTACAAGTGAGAAGGGTCTTAAAATTGTTGTAAGATCACAAACTGAATCTGAGCCAACAGCACAACATGACTGCAAGCAAAGGCAGTCTTGTTTTAGGTTCAATTAATAAAAGTATTGGACGGGAAAATTGTCCCGGCTGCTTCAAGAAAAAACATGTAAAAGTCCTGGTTTTTAGCAGGTCCAATCAGTGATGCACTGCAATAATTTTTACTACCCACTCTGTGGGCGTGGTCAACTCTGTGGGTGTGGCCTCATCCCCCCCCCCCAGAAAAAAGAAACCCAGGGACTTCTCTATGTATTGCCTGCAAGCGGAGGGGTCGGGCTGGCTGGCAGGCTCACTCACTTGCTCGCTCGCCCATTTTTTACACTCCACAGCGAAAGCCTGCCTTTGGCTCCCTGCTTCTCTCAGTGCTGCCAAGGGCTGTTCAAAGCCGAGAGGAGGAAGGAAGGAGAGCCGGGTCTCTTTCAATTTTAAATGTTTCTGCTTTATTCTTAATTTTTTAAAGCTATTTTTCTATATTCTGCATTTATTGGACTTTTGCTATTTTTCCAATAAAAACCGTAAAAGGACTTGGTTTGCCAAGCTTACTCCTTTTTGCTCCTGCTGCCAACAGAGTTAATTGGGGAGGGGGGACTTTAACAATAAGGCCTTATTCCTGAAAGGAGAACTGTGTCTTAGTTTTTCAAATTCGTGGAGTCTGTTGCCCAGGAGAAGAAACTTCGCCCCACACCCTGGGATCCAGTGAGTTGCTGCAGAGGTAACAGAGTTACTCCCAGACACCTTTCACACTGCCAAGGCTAAAAGTTCCCCAGAAGCAAGATAAGGGTGTTTTTCATATGGGAAAGTGGCGTTCCATCCCAGGGATCTCTGTAGCTCAATTTCCCCTGCATAGTTTGTCCTGGATTGCCATTTCTCTACCAACTATGAGCCGGAATTCTCTGGACTAAGCCTTCCTCTGCCAAGCCTTGAGGAAACCACCTTTTCAGCCTGCAAGCCACATCAGGACCTCTGCCTGTGCTGCAGTCGACCGAACCTCTAGCGGAGGGGAAGAGGAGCCTACCAACAGGTGAAAGCAACCCCAATATGGTGGCAGCAGTGGGATACCAATCCCATTGTCCACTGAGGAGAATAGAACTACATCACCCCGAGGAGTTTAATGGGAAAGAAGAGAAAAACACCTAATTCCAGATGATTTACCATCCAGAGGGAGGTTCGAGGCCAGGCTACACTGCGGATGGGAAATTGCCTTTCGCAGTGCAGATGGAGGGAACAACGCTGTAAGCAGTTGGATTTTTCATCCCAACTTACCGGCCCGTTCACCCAAACCAATGACCGGTTTGTCATCCGTGCCAAACGTCACCACCGGTAGCCCAGGTCAGACCCGAACTTCCAGAGGGATGTCAGCGGGGCACCCCACCATACGGAAGGAGTGAACGTGGAGTGTCATTGACTCAAGTGACCCAGCACCCTGACATCACTGTTAATTCTGTCTGGATTCAAATTCAATGCAGTCCACATATCACCATTACGGTATCAGCTCAAGCAGGCAGAAATCAAAGACTGGTTTGAATAAACCCGGAAACAACAGTCTATCAATCTCCAACAACTTTGGAACACCTGGATTGTCACCAGCGACACACTTCCAGCCACAAGTCAAGTCTACCTTCTTCCAGTAACACCAACCAGAAGATCAAGTCACGTGTCACTCATATATGAGTATTGCTGTTTCTTTAACTCAACTTTTAAAGAGACTGCTAGCCAGTGCTTTTATAGAGACTGTGCTGGTTAATTAGCCATGGATAAATTCATTATTTATTCCAACCCTGCACAGCCAAATAATGTGAGAAGGGCGGTTTCCACACCAAGCCCTAGGTTGGGTCAAGTGACAGGCGCAATTCTGCGAGGCATAACTACTTTTGCAAGACCGAGACTTTGTCAAAAAGGGGTGTGGTGGATTTAATTCATTAGCCCCCCTTCCCATACGCCGTGGCACCAGTCACTGCGAGAGAACGGTCCGGCTTGGTTAGGCGGGGTTCTAGAGGAGGAGGGAAGCACCCGAATTCTCAGCATGGAAACATGAGAAGCCCTCAGGTTACTTGTTCACCTGGTCCTCCCTTTTTCAACCATTATTCTCCCAGGAAGTGGAGGCACCTGGCGAGCGGCTCTGCGCCTTCGAGAGGCGCCCTGCCAACACCACCGGCGAAGCCCTTTTGTATATTCTGCATTTATTGGACTTTTGCTATTTTTCCAATAAAAACCATAAAAGGACTTGCTTTGTCAAGCTTACTCTAGCAGAGGGGGAGTGGAGCCTACCAACAGGTAGAAGCAACCCCAATACCATCTATTATAGATATGGAGGATATAAAAGATTTTCCAGTAAAGATAGATAGTAAGATAAAGGAAGTTTTCTTTAGAAATGTTGTGTTCCTGTTTAAAGATTGGATGCAGATATGTAAAAATCGAGAGAAAAGACAAGAGATATATAAACAATTAATCTAAACTGGTTTCAAATAATGTTAGTAAATAAATGGAATATATATATATATAAAATCAAGGTGTCGTGCTGTATGTTACTCATACACACCGACACCCCTGCACCCAGCGTGCTGGAACCTGTGTGCACGCCTACCTTAAATGTCTGGTGTGTCCATCATGGGGGACCGGCAGCACCTTTCGGCTTCCTTCACCCTGAAAAGGGGGCGCAAAGGGGGCACCCCCACCCGCCATTGAGGCCAGCAGGGAAAGACGGGGCTGTGCATGTGTGACCTGCACGCGCAACCCAGAAGAGCCGGCGTGCCAGCCAGCAAGGGAAGGTGGGAGAGTGTGGGCATTTTGGCCGGGAGAGACAGATGAGTTTCTGTCCCCAGGCCTGAGGGAGTGCCGCCGCCCGACCAATGCCACAGACACCAACCCGCACCGCCATTGCTCCTCCCGCCGCAAGACACAACAGGGCGTGCTGCTTTCTCTGTCACCCCAATGCTGCCTGTGTGCCTTCCACCAAGGACCATGACCCTTGCCCACCTTACCTGCACCGGGAGGTTCTCCCTCCTCAACCACCTGGGCTCCTGCTCAGGCCTCCCGGCCCCGGCCCAGGGCCTGCTCCACTGCTCCCGCTGGCTGGGGGTGTGCTGCGGCCTCCGCTGACTGCGATGCCCTGGGCTGGGGTGGCGCTGGAGATGGCTCAGCGGTGGCAAGGCAGGGTAATCGGGGGTGTTGGTGTGTGTTGTGCAACTGTGTTGTATCGTGTGTGATGGGTGTGTGTGCTATGTGTCATGTGTGTGTGTGTGTGTGTATATTGTGTGGGGGTGTCGTGTGTGGATGCGTGTCGTGTGTGATGTGTCTGGGTGTGTGTTGTGTGTTGGGGTGTGTTGTGTGTCAGGGTGTGTGTTGTGTGAACACCTAACACAATACAAAATTGGCCCCGGGCAACACCGGGCACCCTTGCTAGCAATAAATATAAGGAAGATTCCGTCTTAGGAAGGGCAAGGACAGAATTTTAAGAGATAATACATAGAATAAGAAAGGGTCAAATGGGAGTTTAGAGCTTGGTTAGTAAGATATACAAAATATTAAATCAAGATGGCAATCCACAAGATACATTAAGAACAATATGGGAACAGGATTTGAATATTCAAATCATGGAAGTAAATTGGAAAAATAAATGAAGGAGATGGGTTATGAGAAGTCTGTCAGTCAGAGTTAAGGAAGAAAATTATAAAATGTTATGAAGGTGATACTTGACTCCAGTTCAGTTTCATCAGATGCATAATACAAGAAATAAAAACTATTGGAGATGTAAGAATACACTGGGGACATATGAACACATGTGGTGGAGCTGTAATGTGCTCACGGGTTTTGGGCAAAAATAGTGAAGGAAGCTTTGGAAATAATGAGTGTTGACCTTAAACTGGAGTCGGGTACTGCCTTACTGACAGACATAGATGGAATGAATATGAATAAAAAAGATTTGTTATCTATAAAATGTTAACAATAGCAAGGCAATGTATCACAAGAAATTGGAAGAATGATTCTTTGTTAAAAATGGAAGACTGGTATAAGGAAATGTGGGAAATTGTGTTGACTGATAAACTTACATGGGAATTGAATTTTTAAAAAGGCATAGTCAAAGAAAATAAATTTTGGAATATATGGAGGCTGTTCGTGGAACACACATTGGATAAAGGCAAAGGTGGCAGACCAGCACCAGATCAATTGAGTTTCTGGAAATAACGAGATGTGGCTATGACAAATCATAATCTCCAGAGCATTGTAAATATCACTGGTGTCATGATTTTGTTTGTTTATTGTTATTACCAGTGATACGCTGCAAAAAAAATTTGACCCCCTACGTGGGCGTGGCTAACTCTGTGGGTGTGGCTATGGCCGTGACCTCCCCTCCAAAAAAGAAAAAACTAGGGGGGAAAGGGAAAACCTACCTTGGGTTCTGGAAGAGCCTCGTTGCCCCACACCGTCCGGGCACCCAGGAGGAGGAGGGGGAGCCACACTAGGCAGGAAGAGACTCGCCATCCCAGAGACGATGAGGGGGAGTCCCAGCCGTGCAGCCAGGGGTGGGTTGGTGACCTGGCGTGCAGGAAGTGCGAAGGTCAAAGCGCGCCCGGACAATGAGGGGCTGACCCACTAGCCTGGCTGTGCTGGGACTCCTCCTCCTCCTCATTGAAGGCCCACCACCGCTCCGCTCCTCTGTGGGGTAGGTAGGTGGGCATGGCTGACAGAGTAGCCGTGGCCTGGGATTTCTGCTACCGGTGCCCGGGCACCGGTGGGCACCGGGAGCAGCAAATTACTGGTTATTACTATTGAAATATAATAAGAAAAATAAGTATAATTACAATATTTGATTTAACTGAATAATTATGTACACAAATATATACATGTGCTCAGGTTTATGCACAAGGATATATATCATAAAAGTTAAATTTATAAGTAGTATATAATCAACAAGTAGGTTATTAATAAGAAAAATTTACTATATTAAAGAAAAGTACTTTCTTTGAGTCATGTTTAAACTGGAATTTTATGTAAGGTAATTTTTGTGTGTGTGTGTTCTGAAAAGTATTGTTGTTTTACTTTGTATATTTTATTCAAAACTAATAAAAAACAAAAAAAACATGTCTGGCCCAGATGATGTGGGGTGCTACCTGTGGAGCAACCCCCCCCCTTTGCTGGTTGAACGCCATCTGGTTTTTAGTCCTCAACTTTTGTGGAGGGATATTTTAATGGTTTTTAGTGCTTTTATGGTTTCAATTGTTATTGTGGGGATGCTTTTATATTTTAGTATTCTCATTGGTTAGACTGTAAGCCGCTCAGAGTCGCTTCGGTGAGAGGGTGGCGATAAAAGTCGAACTAACTAAATAAATAAGGGTAGGGCAGGGAGAAGAATGCCAGGCAGCTTGCCCCTAGAAACCCCTTGTGAAAGAGTTGGTTTCCTGGACCAAGGGCATGAGTTGCCTTCCTCTCACAGTTCTACATCATGGGTTGCTTCTCCCCACAGAAAGAAGGGCAGAAAACATCTGCCAGGTGTTGATCCTGAGCATCATTCATGAAGAACGCCCAGGCATCACCTGAATGGAAAATGGCACTCCAGCTGTCTCAGGACTTATCAGGCAAGGATAGAAGACTTCTACATGAGGCACATTCACTAACAGCAACCTGTTCATTTGTTGAGTTTTGTAGGAGATTTGAACAAGGAATTCTTAGAGAGAGACACCCACCCAAACGTTCCATCTCTTGTTGCATCTCGCTTGATTCTCCCACCAGTTTTCTTTTCATGGAAAATCCACTGAGAAGGAAATGCTGCTGAATAGATGCCCAAGGCCTTCAAAGAATCCTCCATGTTGGAAATACCACTACTAATGGGGTCACAGTTCTCCCCACCACTATGGTTTTCAGGGTACTGAAGGATGAACATGGGCATGGAAGAGTAGATGCTTGTTTATTCTGTGATGAGTAGATTTCCCACAAGGTGGCTTTTGACACTGAAATAAAAAACTTCCCATCTTCTGGCCTCTTTCTGGAAAACAGGCTTGGCCAACCTCACGGTCGTCCAACATTGAGGCTCCCCTTGCAAACCCATTTTTTCCGTTCATGGCAGTTGGCGTCGTTCCAGTTGGGTCCAGCCAAGGAAGGTACGATTGAGGTGCAGTCTCTCTCCAGCTCTCTGTCGCCCTCCATGTATCTGGGATGGCCATCAGACCAATACCTATGGTCGAAACATTCAGATGACACATGAAGAAAAGTGAAGAGGAATTGGGGGGGGGGGATGCTAAAGGACTAGGGGTGAGTCCTCAGGGACAGTCCTGAAAGGGTGGCTGTGGAGGTTAGAGACTTCATGATCCTGAATCTTGCCTCCCAAATTTCAGAGTAAACACAGGAGCAAATTAATTTGCCATTGTGAATTCAACCACCACTAAAACACAGGCTATCCCGGTGGCGGCGAACCTATGGCACACGTGCCAGAGGTGACACTTGGAGCCCTCTCTGTGGACACCTGTGCAGTCACCCCAGCACAGAATTCATCCCACCCTTCTGTCCAGCAGCCCAATGGGAGTGCTTCCTTCCTCCCCCAGCACAGAGTTCACTCCGCCCAGCAGCCCAATGGCACTCAGTCTCTAAAGGTTTTGCCATCACTGGACTATCCTATGGAAAATGTATTCACAGACTTCCAAACAGACCACGGGTTAGAAGTGAAGAAGGGACTACATGCCTATAAGAGGTAATAGCAGTGGGGACTGATGCTTAGAGACACCTGGGTCTTCGGCTCTTGACTCATCTAACCTGCATCTTCTCTTCTGGAAGATGTTGACTACCTCTCTCTTCCATCTTGCCTTGTCTCTCTTCCAAGCACACAGCTTGCTTTTAACAGCTCATATTAACTTTTCTAACTCTACAATAAAGCTTGGATAAAGTTGAATTTCTTTTTACTCTAAACACTCTTTGTTGCTTAATCTATCAATATGCATATTCAACCGTCTCTGGGCTACCAAGCTAGGTATCACTGGATCTGTTTCCATGATGTAATACAATGACAGTAGTCATCTCTGTTTTGGTACACTGGGTCCTCACCACACCCTGACAAAGAGCATGAGGCTGAAATATAAAATAGGCCAAAAGTCACCTAGTAAATCTTATACCCAAGCGGGCAGTGAACCTCTGCCTCTTGAACACTCATCTAACATGCCAACCACCACACCACATATTGGCCATGGAAACATTATGACATCAACATACCACTGTTATTCTAGCTTCAATTTTAGTGTGCAGCTTGAGAGTATCTTTTTTTCTGCTGCTTTGAGAGATTTTTCTTCACCAGGAGAAAGGCAGTATGCAAATGAACAACGAAGCAAGCAAATCATTAATAGAAATAATATGAGCCCTGTGACACAGTGGTTAAGATGCAGCAGCCAAAAACTCTGCTCATGATCTGAGTTCAATCGCAATGGGATCTAGGTTGACTCAGCCTTCCTTCCTTCAGAGGTTGGTAAAATGACCACCTGGCATGTTGCAGGCAAAAATACTAATTATTATGTGAAGTGACCAGAAATTCTAGGACAGAATATACGTGCTTTTGCTATTGCTTTTGCTATTGCTATAAATAATAGTTCTACCATTTTAAAACAAGTATGAAAACAGATGAATAAAAATCCCATAGAGAATTACTGTAAGTTGATCAAGCCCTACTCTGTCCAAAGGACTTTCTCCATAACTTCTTATCACAAGTTTTGACAAATTTGTACCACAGTTCATATTGAAATAAAAGACCAACAAAGGTGTGGGAAACTGGAGAGTTCTGCAAAAGGCATAGATAGATAGATAGATAGATAGATAGATAGATAGATGGATAGATGGATAGATGGATAGATGGATAGATAGATAGATAGATAGATAGATAGATAGATAGATAGATCTTAACCTATAAAACCAAGGGTTAACCGTTGGAACTTAATATAGGTTCCTACGCCTGGCCCTACTTGCCTGCACTCGCCCTTCGTGCACACAGGCGGACTGGGTCTGCAGGTCAATGAAGGATTGAGAAAAGCGGCAGTGGGGCAATAGCCCCACAAATGGGAAAAAAGGAAACAACTTCTTTTCCCAACGTTCTTTGCGCCGCGCCGCGCAACAGCCAATCAGGCGGAGAACCACGACCACAAAGAATGTTGAGAAATGCCCCGCGACCGATCAACATTGAGCCGCAGGAAAAAAACGTACCACAAGCACAAACCACAAACCCATTACTACAATCCCCAGAGTCCTGCGCGCCATGAGCATGGAGAACGCTGAGGAATCCTGCGCGCGAAAAATAAAATTTAAAAACACAACTCCGGTGCAACACCTCAAAGCCACCCGCCGGCCTTCTTGCATGGAGCAATGGGGAAGAGAGGGTCTCCCTCTCCTCCACGCTACCCCACCGAAGACATGCCGGGGCTGGTGAAACCAAGCCGCTGGGAAAAAAGCCAAAGCCCAACCGCTGCCTACATCGTCATGGGGATTTCCACGTTCCGGCCAGCGAGGCCGGCACACGAAGCCCCCCAAACAAAAACAAAAATGGTGTGGGGATTTTTGCAGTCCGGCCACCAAGGCCGAGCTGCGAACCCCCACCCTCACCAAAACAAAACAACCAACAAACACAACAGGGATATTCCAACACGGCCGGCCCGCGAAAATACCCCAACCCCAACCACGCATGAACCGGTGATTGTATTTCCACAGGCCAGCCATTGACACTGGCCCGCAAAAATACCCCCAACTCACCACCACATGGTATTTCAATGGGCCAGCCAGCCACCAAGGCCAGCCCACGGAAATACCCACACCGACAACACAAACAAGAACATTCAACAAAAATCTAAAACAATAATAAACATAAAAATGAAAAACAAAACAACCAAAAATAAACAAGGACAAACACACAACCCCCCCAGCCCCCCCACAAAACCCAAAAGAAACCCCCCTAACAAAAAAAACAGAGCCCTTACCAGGAGACGTCCGCCTTCATCCACGACAAAAGAACAGGAAGAATACACAGCCCAGTACACAGTCAAAATTAAAAAATTACACAAAAGCACCACCCAGTGGCCACAGGAGAAATAACACTCAATAAATTCAAATTAATCTCCAAGATTTAAAAAAAAAAGAAAATAAGGTTTAAAAACATTCAAAAATATCCAAACAAAAAAATTTATTCAAAAATAAATAAATGAGAACAAACTAAAAGAGAAACCAAACATCTAAACACAGTCAAAAACATTGAATTTTTTTAAAAAAAACATACACTTACACATTTTTAAATTTTTTTATCCAAGGTACACCTATTAACAAAAAATCACATAGTAACACATTATTTTTTTAAAATACAATAATTGAAAAAAATTATATCAACCTTTCCTCTTTTTAAAATAAAAAAAGATGACAGTTTAAAACACTACGTGCGTATAAAAAAACATTCTTTTTTAAAAATAACATACATCATTTAAATAAACATACAACAAAAACCTTCCAACACCATTTAAAACAGTCCAGCAACGCCGGGCAACCTCTGCTAGTAGATAGATAGATAGATAGATAGATAGATAGATAGATAGATAGATAGATAGATAGATAGATAGATAGATAGATAGATAGATAGATAGATAGATAGAATCAGTGAAGATCTTTCAAATAGGCAACAAACAAGCAAACTAAATGCAAGATGCCTGAGGGAGGAAAATCATGTGCCATGTTTTTCCACTTCTGCAGAAAAAATATGACCAAAGTCTAGATGGCATAACAAAAGGGAATCCATGGGAAATAGTGGCTCAGTTTATGGATTTTTTTCCCTGGGACAGATTAATTGGTTTTCAATGCATTCCTATGGGAAATTGCATTCAATGCATTCCTATGGGAAATTTGGGTAAAGTCATTTTCGCTGTTTTCGCTGTAAGAAGCGTCCCAGAGAATGCATTGATTATGTTAACTGAGGTTCCACTGTATAGGGATTCGTCAGCATCACCACCTGGAGAACGTCTTTGCAAACTCACTGTATGGTTAGGCTGGAGCCATCTGTCCATTGCCAGTTACCTTCTTCATCTTCATCTGAAAGTCCAATCCAGGCAGGGATTTGAAGCTGAGAGTTTATGTATTTCTGATGAAAAGAAGGTGGAGATCTGTGTGACTGCTTCTAGGATCAAGATGCCTGAATTTAATCAGTGCAGTGGCTCAGTGTTTAAGATGCTGAACTTGATGACTGGAAGATCAGCAGGTTAGCAGTTTGAGAACCGAGTGCTGCACGACAGAGTGAGCTTTCATCTCTGTCCCAGCTCCTGCCAACCAAGTAGTTCAAAAGCAAGAAATTGCAAGTGAATAAATAGGTACCACTTTGGTGG